>CM026322.1:1914045-3114045 GCA_014843725.1 Amphicarpaea edgeworthii | reverse complement strand
TTCATTACCCTGATAGGCCGATCCTGAGGGAAAGTAATAAGTCCAAACGCTATGGCCAACCTTTCACTATGATACCTTATAGTTTGACTCTTCTCATCCCCATCCACTTCTTTCAACACAAAAGAAGTGTCTGCAACATAACCAACTTTCTCCATTTCCTCTCCCAACTCCTCCAACTTCTCATAAATTTCCCTGGTTTTCCCATGAGACCTATCCCCAGCAGCAAATGTATGAACCCTGTTCCCCTCCTCCACCCAACTCAACCCAGTTTCCTTCTTTATTCCTTGATCCCGCATCTTCTTCCTTGCCCTTGCCGCTTCCTCCCATCTCCCAGCAGCAGCATAAGCATTAGACAGCAAAACCTGAATCCCAGAGCTCACAGCACCCATCTCTAAAACCTTATCAGCCACAAAGGAAGCCAATTCAGTGTTCCCATGAATCCTACACCCTGTCAACAAAGCCCCCCACACAGATTCAGTGGGCTGCATTGGCATTTCCTCGATCACCTGAACCGCTTCCTCCAGCTTCCCAGCACGACCGAGCAAATCCACCAACGTAGCATAATGCTGTGACCCCGGTTCAATACCATGCTCCTTCATCAACTCAAAGTAGTGTTCCCCCTTCTCCACCAACCCTCCATGGCTGCACGCATATAACAGACACAAAAAAGTGATGAAATTGGGCTTCACCCCAACACTCCCCATCTCTTCAAACAGCTCAAAAGTTCTCCCCGTGTGTGCATGCTGAGCACACGCAATCAACATTGCATTCCACATGCCAAGGTTCCTAACTTTCACCTCCTCAAAAACCTTGTAACCTCCTTCCACAACCCCGCATTTAGAGTACAACGAGATCAACGAGCTGGCCACAAAGCAGGACGAGTCAAAACTCGCCTTAAAGCAGAGTCCATGCACCTGCTTCCCCAACTCAAACAACGTGGAAGCACCACACACCCGCAGAACACTAGAAAGCGTGAAATCATTAACCCGAATATCACAATCCTGCTCCAGAGCGAGTTTAAAGAGGTTCAAAGCCTCCTCATCGAGACCCATCTGGGAGTACCCGTATATCATGCCGCTCCAGGAGACGACGTTTTTATGAGGCATTTCGTCGAACACCTTGCGCGCGTGGCCTACGTCGCCGCATTTGGCGTACGTGTCGACGAGGGAGCTTCCCACGAAGACGTCGTGGTGGTGGGCGGTCTTGAGGGCGAGGGCGTGGAGGGAGTGTGCGAGGGGGAGGGACGAGAGGGCGGCGACGGACTTCGCGGCGGTGGGGAGCGTGTGGTCGTCGGGGCGGAGGCCGTGGCGGAGCATGCGGCGGAAGAAGCGGAGCGCGGGGAGGGGTAGGTCGTTCTGCGCGAAGGAGGAGATCACGGAGCTCCATGTGGTGGCGGATTTGTGCGGAAATGAATCGAAGAGTTGGAGCGAGGAGTGAGGAAGGTTGGTTTTGGAGTAGAAGTTGATCAAGTGGTGGCACACCAATGGAATAGCTTCGAGCCCCGATTTGATGACGTGGCCATGGAGTTGGAGACCCTTCCGGAGTGACCTTGTGTGTGTCAACCACACCAGCACCTTGCAAATGTCTCTACAATCGCTCTGCGCTTCAAGCATTATACTACGCTACCGTTACGCATGCCGCGTCAGCGTCAGCGTCACATCTTATTCTTCTTTTGGGCCTTACTCAGGCCCAAGTCAAACAAATCAAAAAAACTTGTCATCACTTCGTACAGTACGACGTCGTTCTGGTGGTGGTTCATCGGTTCAGTAAGCGGAAACTAGAGAAAGAAACGAAGCCATTACCATTACGGAGAAGGAAGAATGGAAGGAGAAGAGCAAGAGTTGTTGCTATGGAAATCGGAGCCGCAACGCGAATCCATCGTCTCCGTCACGCTAGCACGTGCCGTGACTACTCTTCTCACTTCCCGCGCGAAGAAGCTTCACGACTCTATTTCTCGTCTCTCCCCAAACTCAAACTCGTACACTTCACTCGCTTCCCTCGAAGACTCGCTCTGGTTTTTCCACAGCTACGTAACCGACGCTGCTGCAACCAACAATAACTCTTCCCTCGACGAAGTTCTGCTTCCCATCATCGACAACGTATTCTCATATTCTATTCAATTTCTTCTTAGCTTGTTTATTTTGAATTTTGTTTGTTTTCTACTTTTCTTTTTTCGTGACGCTGCGCGTTTCGTGTTTGGCAGGCGTTGAAGTCGAAGCACGGTGACCAAGCGATGATTCTGCTGAGCTGGCTCTTCCAGGACGAGCTTCTTTTCCAGCCCGTTGCCGAGGCTCTCGCTAGCATCGTTGCCAGAAAGCACGTGCACGATCGCTACTTGTTGCTTGGTTGGTGTCTCCTTCTTCGGAATCTTGTTGAGTTCGAGAGTTCCGCTCATCAGTCTATGCTTGGTGGTGAGTTTCCGATTTTCGCTCTCGCTGTTTCAGCTGTTCGTAGTGTGGGTGTATTTACGAAGAACAAGTTTAGAAAATAGGAACGCTTTTATTTAAATTTCAATTTCAGTTGGTGTAGTTAATTAACTTGTTTTTTGCTAGGAATAAGGGAGAGGTATGATGATTTGTTGAAGATTCTCTCCACCTGCCTTCCGGATTTGGCTGGCACTGTGAGTAAAGGAAGGTATTGTCATTTCTCATGAATGTAAATGGAGGTTCATGCTGTTTAGTTGTTCATTTTACTTATGTGCAATTGTACTTGTGTATTTATCAAGATATTTGCCTTTTATTTTCTTGCATACTATATTATGTTAAGGATATATGTCTTGCATATATTTGAGCATTCTGTCAGGAGATAACATTAGAAGCATTTGACTGATTATTAATGTGTTCTATGATATTCTCAATTGTACACAGATGTTCCTCTTCATAAATTTTCTGTTTCATGTTTCTTGTGGTAGCATCTACCCATTTATTTTTCCAATAATGTCTCAACTCCGTATCTCTCCCATTTCCCCTTTTTATGGATAGCATCTTTATAATGTTCTTTTATTAATACTTCCCTGATTGTTTCATCCATTTTTGTTATCTGATCTCTGGCTCTTCAGCACTTTGCAGGATGGTTTTGAGTTACCATCTCGCCTTGGAGTGTCTGCTGCTGATTGTTTTTTGTCCGTTTCGGGAGCATTACTAAAAGTGGCTGAGCTTCAAAATAAAAAGTCAAAATTAAATACAAGAACGAAAGATCAGCCAATTACTTTTGTACAATCTCCCACTACTGACAAGAAGTTGAAATCAGATTCGAAATCTTTGTTGATGTCAAGGATTGAAAGGGACTATACTCTGTGGCATCATTTAGATGACATTATTTGTTTGGTGCACAGACTCCTTTCTGTAAGTTATAGGCTTTTATTTCTTGTTTGAATCATCCATTTTTTAGATCATGTGTCATATATTCATGTTATGCAGTTATGCTATCCAATTAGGAAAATCATATTGAATATGCAAACATTAGAAAGTGATGGTATTATTTAACTACACAGTATTATGAAAACTTTTAGGGCAGCTGTGGGAACATTTCCTGTTATCTTGAATTTTGATAAAGAAAAAATGCCCGTTCTGATTTTAGGTTCATGATTATTAGCAAGCTTTGTTATTGCATCCTTGACATCAAATAGATCTGCATGCTGAATAAATGAAATGAAAATAGAAGCAATTGAGTTCTTTTCCACATTCCTTGTCAGAGGGGCAACTAATATAAAACTACCTCAGATTTTGTGATGGGAACTCATCAGTTTCTGTAGAAAGTATTATCAGCCTTGAACTTGAAACTGAATTCTAAATGACATCCAAAATTACTAACATGAAATGAACATATATGAAATAAGAGTGTAAAAAACATGGTTCAAGCAGTAACTTCTTCCTGTCGAACTTTGCACTGACCTTATTCAGTTGTTTAATATTCAACTACACATTGCAGTGGAGCAAGAAAAGTCGTTTTTTACATGCCAAAGGCTTGGAGCAAGTTCTTAAATGGCTGGAGGAGATAAAGGATCACTATGGGTCCTTTCAACGTGAGGCAGGTTCTGGAAACAGTGCATTTTTATATGTCTAGTTGATATTCAATTTATTCATGTAGTAGTCTTCATGGACCATAAGTTTTCTTTTTGTCTGCAGCATTCAAGAAAGATTCTGATGTTCTCAAGACTGGGGATTTACTGCTCTCTTCTTGCTGGAAGCATTATAGCATGCTACTACACCTGGAAGATAAGAAGTTCTCTCAGCATTACAAGGAACTGTTGGACCAGTATATGTCTGGCATTCAGGTTATATGCAGTAGAGAGTAGCTGTAATGATGTCTTGAAGTTGAAGTAATTTGAGCAATCACCTTATGTCTAAATTGATATTGGATGGCAAGGTTTCTCTGATTGATGTTTGCTAAGGGAGATAAATTGTCCTTGAGTTGTTACTTGTCTGCTAAGAAAAATATATGCTGACTGACTTCATGTCATTTTGTATAGATGTTTAGGCTTTAATTTATTTACTGCATATATTGCAGGGAATGTATCTGTGCATAGTGTCTCTTGTGCAATTTTTGGCAGTCGTATTGTAAGTATGAGTATTACTGCCATACATTTCATTTTGCACTTTATGAAGTGGCAGTCTCATGTTACTTCCGTAAAATATACTCACTGATCATATACTGGGTGTTGAAGATGTAAGTTGCTTAACAAAGTAGTATTGTTCTTTTGATATCTCCATTCTCCACCAAATTTGTGGCATGTATTTTCCTTATATTTGAGCATTTTATATGGTGAATTTGGAAATGTTACTGGCTAAAGCTACATTAGTTCAAGTGGACCAGAAATAGGTCAGTCAGTGATAATAATATTTGATAGGATGACATGATAAGTCAATTCTTTGTAGCTTCAAGTGATTGTGTGTGATGGAATTGTTTTGTTGCTGATATCAATGAAAATTGCAGTATTATATGGACAACCACACTGGTGGTGGCTATACTGACAACAATGATGGTGGGTTGGAGACCAGAAAGTTCTTTTTGAATTGTTTATGCTTACTGCTGGGACGTCTGGATGGCAAGAGATTTGAAAGCATGGTGTCGGAATTTGGGATGAAAATCTCACGCGTTTTAGTGCCACAGGTACCTCTACCTGAGGTCTTGGGGAAATATATTGCAGATATATTTTTAAACAAAAGCATTGCAAAACCATATAATCCTGCAAATGAATGTGTTATTTTTATTCTCCTTCAATATCTTGCATTTAGAAGTCAGTTACTAATCAAACTGTGATCTAGTAATTTGGGTATAGATTCTTTTTTCTGATTGACAACTTACTTTTACTTTCTCTCTTTTTTCTTTAGCTTAATTGCGCTGATGAAGATGTGATAGTTGGGGTTGTTTCAATATTCAAGGCTATCATTCTGAGGCCAGATTACTCACAAGAAGATGCACTTACTGACAGTAGACGGGCAAATAGTGTGATACCTATTCTGCTTCACCTTTTAGATGAGCAGGATGGTACAGCTAGAGCTGTTGTTATGCTGATAGCAGAATACTGCTCAATGTATTCATTTTATTCTTTCTCTTATGATACTGAGTAGGATCACTTTTTAAATTGAAATCTTTTCTTTTTAAATTTAGAACTGATATGTGTGATGATTGTCCAGGAGCAAAGATGATCAGTGCCTTATGGAAGTTCTAAAGCGCCTTGCTTCAGGGGATATTTATATCAGAAGAAATGCTATGGATGTTATATCAGAAGTCTTACATATATCATCAAAGTCACAAAATCTAATGCCTTGTTCTGCTTGGTATGATTGCTTATGTGGTTATACCATATTTTTAGTTATACTTGTATATTTATTTGTTGAAATGTGTATTTTAGGCAAGATATAGCCAGCAAATTGCTAGAGCGGCTCGGAGATGAAGAAATTTTGATTCGTGAGCAGGCATCCAAATTACTTCCAATGATAGGTTGGCATTAAAACTGAAATATAGGGTGTAATCTTTATATCTTTATATATATATATATATATATATATATATATATATATATATTTTTATACATTATATAAATTAGCAAATAATATTGGGTCTTGTATTGGCTGGAGCTTTAGGGATGATTGGTTCTTGACATGGTATTGGACCTTCTTTGTCCAAATGATTAAGCACCATCTTTTTTTGTTTTAAAGTTTAATTTGAAGCACAAGATATTGGTGGGACCATGCTTTATTCATGCTTCAAGTTTAAATTTAAAGAGTTTTCATGTCAGGAGGTGACGAGGTGTGTTTAAGTCTCTAGATGTGTGATTAAAAGCAATTTCTAGGCTTGCATATAATAGCTTAACCTTTTAGGTTGATTGCTTCTTTTCATTTCCCTTTTACTTTTCTTTCTTCCTTTATTTCCTATTTCAAATGATTCATTCATTGTCATTATTTGTTGTGCTCCTCGGTCCTCAATTTTACTTTGACTTACCTATATCTATTTAAGCATTAATGTTTTCACATTTATTCCATACCACATTATGGTGATCCAGTAAATATCTTGTCACAAATATTCAGAATAGCATATACAAATGCTTGTGACACATTGTCATTGCTGAATTACTTTTGCAGACCCTTCATTGTACCTGACTGCATTGGTTGATCTTGTCTACTCTCAAGATGAGAGCCAATCATCTGCTAGTGATGCCATCATTGGGGTCCTCAAACATCACAATCATAGAATTGAAATCATATTCTTGCTTCTTGACTGTCTTAGGTATGCTTTCTTTTCTTTGCTCCTCCTACTGGAGTTCAAAAACTAAATTTTTTGATATGTGTATATATCACCGCTGGACTAAAAGTTTTGCCTCCTTATCCTTGCAGCAACACCAGTAAAAGCCCAGACCTTCCACAGTCTACTGGAGATAAGGGTATTTTTTTCCTACTTCCAACATCACAATTTGACAGACTATGCATTTAATTGCTTTGCTAGTTTACGCATAAAATAAATAAAATTGCTTTGCTAGTTCTATTTTCTATTTCAACATTTATACACGGTAGGTTGAACATATATTGACTAATAGTAGGTTAGTTTTATACTGTTTAATAACTTCTCAAGCATGCATTTCTCATGAAAATCTCCTGTTGGCCGTTAGTTGGCTGCCATTGATTTATAGATTTTTATTTTAGTAAAATTCCATACCAATTTCAAGCAGTTTTTTATGGCTGTATCTCTTACAGCTTAAAGTTCATCAAGTTTTTGAACACAGTTTGATGTGGTAAGTAATGCTTGCTTAGTTGCTCCCTTTGAAATTGTGTAAGATCATGCACTTGTTGCTATCCAGAAGTTGTAGATATAAAAATCACATTCTGCATTTTAAATAATAGTGTATGTATAAGAATAGAGAGACAAAAGTTCTGATGTTTATTTCTCTCGTAGTCAACAACTGGTACAGCCACCAATTTAAAAGTATAATTAGTTCTATTTAGGGAAACTAATCTACGTAATAAAAAAGGAAAATAAACTAATATCTGATCAGATATCAATTTGATACTGAAACAGATTTATTACAGTCCTAATTAAAGTAAGGACAAAAAAACAGGAAACTAAGAATCAGGAGAAACTATCACAACATTAAATGCACTGAATCAATCCATATCATATTGCGACAGTAAGATTGTGAAAATTTTATTGGTACTAGTTGATTTTAACTTGCATAAATAAGGATGTGTGAAACTGTACATGTACGTCACTTTAATGTGTTATATTTTTAAGATGTGTGCACATACACAATAGTGTCCACTTCAAATTGTGATAATTTCTTATTCTTTTCCTTTTTCACAACTGTGACTGTAATATTGTAATATCACTTTTATGCACTTCAGTTTTATATTCTTATTGGTTATAAATATTGCATCCATTATGTTCTTATTCTTTTTTATTTGGTCTCAGGGTCAAAGTTGGATACTGACCGAGTACTCAAACTGGTTCCAGTATGGTCTAAAAGTGTAAGATGATAGATCAAGCAATTATGTGTATGGCTGTGGCTTTAGGCTCGCTTTATAGTTCAGAGTAAATGTATGGAGTTATAACTGTTGATTGGAAAATCAACCATTGAGATTCTAACTACATAATTTGTTATACATGTGCATGTTTTCTGTCACAATTACAATTTACAACCATTGACTTTCCAATCAAAGGCTATAACTATGTACTTTACCCTTTAGAGTTCATGTCTCACATCATAACTTTGTACTTTCCAATCAACAGTTATAGCTATGATTTATTTTTCTTTCTGTTTTTTTTTGGCTAAAATATGTTTAGTCTTATAAATATGACAATGTACACTTTTAGTCCTTACAAAATTTTTGGTCTATTTTTTATCCTTATAAGTTTGAAATGTGTTGTTTTTTTGGCTCAGAGCTAGGTTCGGATAGCCGAACCTATGTGTTTGATGCATTTTTTTTCCAGTACCTCCCACTTTGTTTCTTGCACTCTCACTTTGCTTATTGCACCTCCCACTTTGCTTATTGCATCTCCCACTTTACTTTTTGCACCTTATTAGAGTAGTATTTGGGTTCAAATAGTTTTTTTTTGTATAAATCAGTTGTCAGGTTTTTATAACTTGGACAAATCTTCTGTAATACCCAGTCAGACCTAAAAATCCCCTCAAGGATTTCACATCTCTGGGTGTAGGCCAATTATTCATAACTTCCAATTTTTTAGGGTCTGCAGGCAACTCCCTCTCTAGAATTTATGTGCCCCAAATATTATAATTGGCCCTGTCTGAAACTGCATTACTTTTTATTGGCCAACAACTTGTTTTCAGCTAAGAGAGATAATACAACTCTCACATGATTCCCATGGTCCTCCTTCTGCTATATATGAGAATGTCATAAAAAAATACTAACACAAACTTCCTTAGATAAGGTCTTAATATCATTCATTAAGGCTTGGAAGGTGGATGGGGCATTACTACAAATTCATAATGGCCCTCATGTGTTCTAAATGCAGTTTTTTGAATGTCTTCTTCCCTCATCCTTATTTGATGATAACTGGATTTCAGGTCTAGTTTGGTAAAAATTACTGCTCCCCCTAATTCATCTAGCAGTTCATCTATAATAGGTATAAGGAATTTACCAGGGACATTTATCTTATTTAAAGCCCTGTAGTCTACACAAAATTTCCATCCTCCATCTTTTTTCTTCACTAGTATAATAGGGCTTGCATAAGGATTGATACTGGGCCTAGTTACCCCTGAATTGAGCATATAATTTACCAACTTCTCAATATCATTTTTCTGATAATAGGGGTATCTATAAGGCCTTAGGTTAGGCATTTCAGCCCCATTTTTTTAACTCAATGCCATGATCTTGTCTCCTTGAAGGAGGTAAACCAATAGGATCCTAAAATACCTCTTTATATTCCTTAAGAAAATTTCCATCCATGTAGGTAGCAGATCTGCTTCCTTCACAGCTTGCAGATCCTGGCAGCAAAGTGGAAACCCTTCTCCATCATTCTGCAGGGCTTTGACAATGGATCTTAGAGAGGCAGCAGATCTGGCCATTGCTGGTTCTCCCTTCAGAGTGAAGGACCCCTCTGTGGTAGGTATTTTTAGTGTCAATTCCCTGAAATTTGCCCTTATCTCTCCTAGGGATGCCAACCATTCCATCCCTAGAACCACATCTACTCCAGTTATTTCAAAGACAAATAAGTCTTGCTGGACTATCATTCCTTGTATCTGCAACACTACACTTTTGCACACTCCCTCACACTTGATCTTTCTTCCATCTCCTACCTCCACTGTGTATGGTTTGGTGGTTGTGACTGGTATCTGTTTTCTTTCACCAATGCAGCAGATATGAAATTATGAGAAGCACCACAACCCACTAACACAATTACTCTGTTTTCTTCAATTTTACTCGAGTCTAATGGATTTTTTTGAAGTTAATCTGGAAATGCTGTATAGGGATATCTGAATGCTCTGCAACTGTTTCTCATTACCTCCCTCCTCTTCCCTTTCATCTTCCTCTTCTCCTTCTCCCATAATCAGAATTTGGAATTGTTTATTAGGGCAGATATGACCAGGGCTACATTTTCCATCACAACGGTAGCACATTCCTTTTTCTTCTCTTTCCTGGAATTCACCATCTGATAGCCTCTTAAAAGGCCTGCCTCTGTATGCTCCAGTGGATTTCACACTGTTCGATTCTGAACTAGAACTTCTTTCTCCTATTTTTGCCTGATTTCCTTTGTTTCCTAGATCCTACATTACTGTTCTAGAAGAGTTGTAACTTCTAGTTGAACCTCCTTTGTTTCCTCCATTACTACCTTTTTCTATCAACGATTTTTCCTCATCTATTCTCTGTGCATAGTCCATCAATTCAGGGAGAGAGCTTACTGGATGTAATTTCAGCTCTGCTCTAATCGCGTCCTTCAGGCCATTCAGGAATATTCCTTTCAGATACTCAGGTTCTGTACCTCACAGTGGACCTGTGTAGAGTTCGAACTTCTCACGATGTCCTCTACTGTTCCTTCGTGTTTCAGACTGAGTAACAGTTTGTAGGGACTCTGATTCATTGAAGGCTGAAACTTCTGAATCACAGCTTGCTTGAAATCGGTCCAATTAGGGTTTTTCGTGCAAAATTCCCACCACTAGTACCATGTTAGGGCTTTCCCTTCCATTGCGACCATAGCTGCATGAATTCTCTCGTGATCCTCCACTCCTTTTATCTCAAAATAGCGCTCAACCTTATTCGTCCAACCAAACGAATCATCTCCGTTGAAAATCGGAATTTCAAGTTTTCGCCACCTCTCATTGTGATCATGATACTCACGATTGTATCGTGATTCTGGCGTTCTGCATGATCACGATTTCCGTTTCCATGATCGGTGCTCGACAAGCTCCGCACCGTTGCGATTAGCTTTGCCAATTGCTCCTTCAGTTCCGCTCGCTCGATTCGTTCATCCTCATATAATTGCTTCAAACTTGCTACATCTTTGTGAGTATTGATCATTCCTTCATAACCTCATTCCAAAAATTCCACATGTCCATCCATTCTTCCTCGCGCTGAAACCATGAACAAATTCATTTCTTAGGATCAAAATTTTGATCTGATAGCAGTGATAGATCTAACCAGAAACTCTTGTTTTATTAATAGGCAAAGATACATTTAGGGATTAGAGCCTAGTCTCCCCTAACCAACCACCATTGATTACTGGATGAGTAATTCTAGGTGGTTAGCCTCTATTTATAGCTAAAAACTAGTTAACTAACTAAATATAACTGTCCTAAGTCAGTAATAGAGCTAACTAACTAAACTGTAACTGATCTCAGTCAATTACAGTTAACTCTGCCTCTGGTCCGGGCTTCAGCTTGTGCTTCCCATGAGTCCCTCTCACATACACTTCCTTAATAGGTAGCCTAACAAAATGTTTATCTCCCTCTGGTAAACTTTTTATATCTAAGGATGTTGTTTTTAATGAACATAAATTTCCCTATCAATAACTTTTTCATCCCTCTTCCCCCACTGATCACTGTTCCACTCCTGCCTCTTCCTCTCTTTCCCCCTTTCCTAATGTTTCCTTTCCTCCTTCTTCTCCTACTCAATCTGTCAATTCCAATACATCTGTCCCTAATCCATAAATTTCCTCTCATGTCTCACTCTGTCCCTACTGTTGCAACTGAAATTGATGCATCTACATCTGAACAAATTCTTGATTTCTAAATAATCCCTAAAATATGATCTGTTAAAGAATGATTGTTTATCTCTAATCTGCCCCCTTTACATGAAAACCCTTTGTCCTCAAAGCATGGACAATGACATAGCACTAGCACAGCCCTCCTGACCTAGTTAAAGTTTAATTTGATGATTTGGGAGGCTACAATGAAACTCTTAACCGTTTGGTAGAAGTTGCTCTTGGGTACAGGCCCAAAATGGTTTCTCTCTTTCTCTAACTAAGTTCTTGAAGAGTTGAGGTTTGACATTCTTTTTTATTTGATGGCTGTTCACTACCCTTTGATATATCTATTTACATGTTCACCCGTGGCTTGATGGTGTACATTTACATTATCTATATATTTGTTGGTTCTCTATAAATCAATTATAAAACTGGTCCAATAAATGTACCTTCAGATACAGGAATCTATATTAGCAAAAGTATTCTAATTTGTTAATTCCAATATTAACAGGTTCAAGACTGGAACTTGTTAATTGGACCACTGGTTGACAAGATGTTTGCAGATCCATCAAATGCAACTATTGTCAAATTCTTGAGTTATATAAGTGAAAACCTGGCAAATGTTGCTGATCTTGTATTGCATCATGTTCTGCTGCATGTTAGAGAACAAAAGAAGTGAGTATATGTAGTACATTTTTCAAAGATCAAATGTTGTCTTAAATCTTTTAAACCATATAGTATAGCTGTTATATTTTGCCCTTATCTATAATTATGAGCTCGAGGGAGTTAACTGTAAAAACAAAGCTATATGTTTGTGTCAAATATTGGATACTCTGAAAATACACATAATAATAAGTCTAGATTTGAAAAGCCAATGGATGATAAAGAAACCTGATGCACTCCGCACCGCATGATTGAGAGTTCAAAGAAGATATTTGAATTGTGCTGTGCTTTATTGAGCTGATGGGCATGACCACCTGGGGACTTATATAATTCTTTCATGTTACTTGGTTGGTGTTATAGTGTAAGACTCAAGGGATCTCTAAAAAATTTTCTGATCTTGTTAGCCAAGCTGTGAATGCATGAAAAGCAAAATGAAAATTTCTGCTCTTATTGTATGGTGTTTTTGATTTATCAGATTAATCTGTCTTTCATTGGTAAATTAGGATGCATTGGTAAATTTTTTTTTTTAAAGTCAAATTTGGATTATTACAATATTAATATCTTTTTGTCCATATATTCTGTCATCATAGTGAGTGTGTTGTAAACACTAAATGTAAATTAATTGTGACAGGACTTGCATAATTATTAAATTTGTTGGTGGTAGTTTCTTTCCTGATACATTCTCAAATTCTGTTGCAGGATTGATGAAAGTTTCTTATCTAGATGGGAGCAAAGAACCTACACCAGTGATGAGTTTGAAGAAATGCAGCAATCTCTGTTTGAGCATCTATGCCCTTTGCTCATAATTAAAATTCTTCCCATGAAAACTTTCAACGACCTCAATTCATCAATTATGTATGGACATCTCAGTCAAAATATAATCCAGGGTATATATTCCTGTCTTGTGTATCTGCCTGTCTGATGGTCTTGATGGCTATATTGATTCTACCATTGCATAATCTCGATATTATTCGTATGTCAAGGATTTAATGAGTCTGCTACTTTTATTTTTCCACATGCAGATCTTCTGTTTTAATCCTTTGCTTTGAGTTATTATTTTTGTTTTTGTTAATAGTTATCCTGTCAGTTTTACCTGGTATTAAAGTCTGTTTATCTAATCTTTTGATGTGCGAATTAAAAGCTAATGGAATCAGGGTTTTGTTCCTGTTTCTATATGCTCATGAATTTGGCACAGCCGAAATTTGTTGTTGAGCCTATTGAATTGAAATTAATGTTGTTTTCTATATGTTCACTAATTCATCTGATCAAGTGCATGAAACTGTAGTAGTAACTGGTGTTTCATGGAGAAGAAAATAAAAGGTTGACACAGGAAATCTCAGTGCTTAGCACTTACGGTTTTTAGTTATATAAAGTCGTGATTCTGGACTTCAATCCTATATATTATCAGGTTCTTGAGTGCTGTGCATAGACTACTGTATGTCTATCAGACTAGAAATTGCCCCTTTTTTCATTCAATTCATTATATTTTTCTTCTGAAGTTATTACAAACTATGCATATATTTTTTCCTTGCGAGGTAGATGCAGGAAACAGGGACACTGATATTGATTATGATTGTATCGCTGCTTTCCTTCTAAACAGGTTGGTCTTTGAAGAACATAGACTTTGTCTCCTTGCACTAAACATTACCGGATCCCGATGCATGATGTGTCATGATATTAATTTGTTTCAGGGCTTTTTGTGAGTTCGAATTTGAAGATGTTCGGAAGCTTTCTGCTGAGTTGTGTGGACGCATTCATCCACAAGTAATGTTTTCTTATTTGAATTTTCAAGATAGGCATCCACAAGCACAACCTTGGTTTGATTTACATTTCAGTTAGAGATATTTTTTTATATTGTTTTGTATACAACACTACAACATGATTGAAAACTTTCAGATGCAATTGCTCAATCCTTGTATAGATTTTTGTTTTGATGGAGTTCTTAATTCTGTCAGTTTTTGATAATTATTACATAGTAAAATGTATAAATCCTTATATTAAACTTGTTTCTCTTTATGACAGACATCCATTCTGAATCTGGCACCACAGTAAAACTTATTAGTTGTTACCTATAGGAAGTTTATATTTATAGGGGTATTGCTTTAACCTTTCTATGCTTTCTGATTCTTTAGGTTCTACTCCCATTTGCTTGCTCCTTGTTAGAGAGGGCTGTTGATTCTAAGAATATACTGAAGATAAAGGCCTGTTTATTTTCAATCTGCACATCTCTTGTGGTAAATGTTTTTCTCCATCATTATTTAAATTGTGTGCTGCTTTTTAGAAGTCTGTTCCAGTTTCTGGCATTATCTGTTTCAATTTGGCTTCCAGTAAGGTGTATTTTTTGGATTTTTAGGTCAGAGGCTGGGAGTCACTTTCTCATCCTTCAATGTATACAATTACAAAGATGATTGAAACAGTACTGTTATGGCCTTGTCTGAATGCTGATTCAGGTCTATAAGTATTTAGTTTCTAAGTTTCGTTCAGTTTTATTTGAACCAAAACTAATTGTGATGGGCATTACTTTTTCTCAGTTTCTAAAGCACAACATGGATGCATTGATTGTCTAGCACTGATGATATGTGCTGAACAACAGGCTAAGGAATCAATAACCGATTCCTTGCCAGACAAAGTAAGGGCTCTTGGGAAGAAAGGTATTATTGATGTGTGTTTTCCTGAATATAAGCATGGGTAGTTGAATGTGGCTTCATCTCAAATCTTTTGAGTCTGCTGCTGCAGGGAATTCCGTTGTCAACTATGTGATCAATCAATTCTTTAATGGTGATAACAAACAAACTTCAACTCCACAGTTTGGGGATGCAAACTCAGAATTTTTTGCTGCAGTTTCTCTCTCTTTTCGTCTGTGTATGGGTAATGTTCTCATTAGCACTTGCCAGAAGATATCAGCATCTTGCAAGAAGCCCTTTGCGGCACGAGTTATTCCTGTTCTCCTTCATTCTCTTGAGGTACCAGTGCATGTTTAGATCTTGATTGTCTGAATAGAACGAGTTTATTAGAATTTTAGTTCTATAAACTTCACCATCAGTCTTGCTTGGTAATGAAACTAACTAACTATATTTGGTCAACAGTTTGAAACGAAGTCAGAGATTAGAGCAGCAGGCACCCAGGTCCTATTTTCAGCCGTCTATCATCTAAGATCTGCAGTTCTTCCTTATGCATCTGACCTTCTCAGAATTGCGCTAAATGCCCTAAGGAAGGAGTCAGACAAGGTAAATTACATTTGCTCTTCTACATTAATAATACCATAAATGTAAAGTTTGTTGTATATGTTATGTACTTGCTAGATCTTGGGTTCCATGTATAGAACATATTGGCTGTGGGTGTCTGAATTGTGGCTTGAAACTAAATACCAGGTCATTTAATAATATTTCCACTGACCTTGGTGCAATAACATTTATCTGAACTTTTATGGTTTTAGACTTTAGTATCTTTCTTTCTTGTGTTATTATAATCGTTTTAGACCACTCCCCTTCGCCAGAATGGATGTTTCAGTTCTTTGTTGTTTATGTTGTCAACTACAAGCAGGCTTCATAGGCAAATTGTGTCACCTACTCACCCTCTTGTAATTTTATTAGACTGTCATATCTGTTGGAATAGATGGAATAATGAAAAATGTCAATTAATATTATGAGAAAAACTGATATGGCATTCTTCTGAGTATAGCCATATTCATATATTTTTTGCTTAGTGTGTGAGAAAATGTCGTATAATGTTGATGCATTTTTTTAATGTTCAGCAGGAAAGGATGGCAGGTGCAAAGCTAATAGCATCACTTATGGCCAGCGAAGATATGATTTTGGAAAACATATCAGTTGGACTATTAGAAGCAAGGTCTGTACTCTCAACCATTTCCTCATCAGATTCTTCACTTGAGTTACAACAGCTATGCTGCAAGTTGCTAGCATGCATATCTTCTCCGTGAGGTTGTGACACTTTTTTTCGACAATATCAGTTGCTTATTCCTTTTTATTTATTTGTTCAGTGTACATAGTTCACTTTTGTATGTGAAGATAGAATATTTTTGAAATAGGTTTCTTTGCACTTGCATACTTGAACAGTCATAGGAAGTATACATTCCCATGATCATGTTCTATACAATAGCTGTTAATGCCAGTTTAACGTCAAATTCAGGGATATGTACACATCCATTTTGTGTTTTTTTTTTGGTACAGACTATTATTTCTTCCATATCATGTATTATACTATTGTTGTCCGGTTTTGCTCCTTTTTGTAAACGAAAATGAAACATTTAAGATGAGGTGAAAAGCAAGAGTTCAGCTTACAAATAGTTTTCTTGTTTTACTATTAAATAAATTTATAACCAGTGTGTTATATATAAAATAATTTCTTATAATTTAATAAGAGTTGCATAAAGTTTGTACACAAAAAAAAAAAAAAAAAACTAGAGTAAATGTCCATATTAATTCTTAATAAGGATGCTGGAAACATAATAACTCCCATAAAAAAAGTCTTTAATTCTTCACAGTTATAAAGAAATACTATTTTTTTAATAAAAAGAAAATGGGAAGTTTTAAACACAATTATTCTTAAATGGTTATTGTAATTTTTTTTCCTTTTTCTTTTATTATTTTTAATTTACTTTCCTATATAAGTGTTAATTAAAAATATATTCTACCCTTTTTTAAATCTTTTCATGTTTGGGCCCGGGATAGAAAATATAATTTCACTTTCACCTGATCTATTCGTCTGTGTTAATATTTTAAAATATTAATCGTGCATTTAAATAAGGAAAAATAATTAAAAGACTAAGATATTGTTAGATGGAGACTAAGTACTAAAATAATTTTATCAATTGGCTTTGCATGTATGCTGTATCAAAATCATAGCATTAAAAACTGGTCCAAATAAAGCTGTAACCAAAAATATATATCCAAAAGAGGTGTGAAAATGTGTATTAAAGTTTGACTTTATCTTTATCGGGGTGCCCAGAAATTAGGATGGAAATATGGATCCAGACCCTACGAGTATCCGTAAAAATATACATATGTGGATAGGATAATAACCCGTATATTTGAGGATGGGGATGGGGCGGATATTTACCCATAAAATTTTATGGGAATGGGTGTGAATACGGGTATTATAGTACCTATCCCGTCCCGCACCTTGTATATATACATATTAATTAATATAATTATAATTTTATTATTTAAATTATTCAATTAAAATTATTTAATTATCTATTTTTTTATTTTAATTATTTTTTTATATGTTAATTTTGATATTCTATTATGTTTTAATTTTTATTTATAGTTCAAAGCAATATAAAAATTATGTAAATAAGTATTTGTAAAATATGGAGAAATTAATTCAGATAATAAAATTAAAATGTTATATTTATTTGTATTTTATTTTTAATTTTTAATATATAATTATAAACTAATTAATTTCAAAAATATATTAATTTTTTCTATTTAATTAAAGTTTTTGTTTAGATTTACGTTGAATGATTATTTTTATAATATTATTTATTTATATAAATATTTGATTTTAATATTATATAAGTTTTTTTTGTTATGATTTTTAATTTTATATACTTGGAAAATGCGAGTCACAAATACAAATATATAAGTACCAGAAAATATGAAGATGAGGATAGAAATTACTACGAGTCCATTGCCATCCATATCACAAACAAACGCCTTGTCTTCACTTTTGCACGAGACGAGGATCACTGGATCATGAAAACGACGTGATGCCAGTCAGCATTGTTTGAGTTTTGGCCTGCCTTGTAGATTTTTATTTGCAATATAAATAAAAATACCATCATTCATTGATTTATCATAATCCAAACGCTGTTCCAGCTCGCTCTCATCAAAATAATGCTGCAACTGGCGTTTGCTGTGGCATTCTCTGCTATGCCTCTGACTCTGTACATTCCGCCAATACGCAGCTTCAACCTCTTCGTCCACACCATCCAGAGCTTTATACAAGATTCCTCTCTCTTCTCCTTTGGCGCCTTTCTTCGCATCAGACTCGCTATCTCTCGCATCCTCAACTCTATCATCCACATATCCTGGTAGTAGATCACATCCTCTCTCTCTTTCATTGGATCCTAAGATAATTTCAAACTTTAGGGTTCGGATCTGTAACTATTTGTTTCTTCCATGACATGATTTATTGATGAATTAATAAACGATAATAATCATTAACTTGTATAATATTAATTCTCCCTTCTTGCTGAGTAATTTTGATGTTTGATTGGACGATTTGAGCCAATTGCAATTTCGCTCCAACTGATAGGGTTTTCCGAGATGAGATCCAATCAAATTTTCAATTGTCGTAAGCAAAACACGAGGAGTAAGAAAGTTGCAGTATCCATTAAAAAAATATAGTTTTTTTGTAGGTAAAAAAAATCACCGTTATGATAAATTGTAAGGTAATTTATTATTACAAAAATTGAAAAACTTATCATAAACACATGATAATTTGTAATTATAAGATTAGTATAATCGCTTGTTTCATATTTCAACCTGACCATTAATATCGTGTTTGAATCTTGAATATGTTTTACCTGTGTTAAATATTAGAAGGGAATTTTATTACTCTACTGAAGTAAGTTTATCTTCTGTAAAACAGGCTTTTTTGTATCAAGTGAGTAATTACTTGTACTTTCTGTTAGTTAATTATTTGGAACACATTTTGTCGGTCAAATTGGTAATAATAATTATTTTGCCTTTCAAAAAAAAAATTCTTCTGTAAAACATACTATGTGTGCTTGGTAAAAAAACTTTTATATTCCATGCATAAACTATTTATATCCCAATGCCAATGCTTATATCACCAGGAGTACAATTTATGCAACACTTTTTTTTATTAACTATCTTATCTCTTATTTATGTCCTCTTTATCTCTGCATTGTATACATTTTTACATGAAAATATAATTTCTATTTGAAGAATGGCCTTTTAGTTTTTACATTTCAGCTAGGATTACAGTGGGTTAGTTAGTTGGGAGAGTATCCCTTTTTTTCTCTTGTGGGGTTTGATTTGGAGAATGACTTTCTGGTTTTGATTTGTGGTTGGTCTTTTCTACATGATTTGTCTCGTGTTGGACGTGGGAGAAGCCTTGGTGCATGTTGGACGTTGAGGGCCACAATGGCTTTGAAATTTTTGTGTTAGTTTCATTGAATAAAACACAAGCTTGCTCTTAAAGTTACATTTAATTAAAACTGAAAAAATGTAATTTTCATGTTAATCTCATTACTGATTTTATGTTTTACTAGTATAACTTTATTTTTGAGATAGGAACTGTGATAAAAAAAAATCATTTCACTTAAATTTTTTTTTTATAAATAAAAAATGATACTAAGACCTACAAAAGATTTGACATGAAATTTAATTTTATAAAAATCTAAATTATCTAAATGCGTCAATTTAATTCTTTTTTGTGAGTTAGTTATTTTTCACAAATATCAAATTATGTCACATATTTAAAAAATCATAAGACAACAAAATATCAAATTAACATATTTTAAATAATTTAGTAATCAAATTAAAATTTGTAAATGATTGTTTTTTATATTTTTAATTTTTTTTTCAAATCTTCAAATAATTATTCTTGTTTTTTAATATTTTAAGTTTTTTTTTGAAATTTTTATTTTTCTTCAAATATTTAAGACATTACTCTTCTTTTTTTTTTCAAATTTTCAATACATTACTATTGTTTTTTTTTTCATATATTTTAATTTTTTTAAAATTTTTTTTATAATTTTTCAAGATATTACAATTTTTTTATTATTTTCAAATTATTATTTTTTTTTCAAATTTTCAATACATTATTATTGTTTTTTTTCATATATTTTAATTTTTTAAAAAATATTTTTATAATTTTTAAAGATATTACTATTTTTTATTATTTTCAAATTATCAACACATTACTCTTTGTTTTTTCATTTATTTTTTCAAATTTTCAAGATATTTTTTTAAAATATTTTTTTATTTAAAAAAAATCAAGATATTACTATTGATTTTCATATTTTCTATTTTATTAATTTTCAATATGTTATTCTTGTTTTTTCATCTTTTTAAAATTTTCAACACAATATTCTTGTTTTTTAATACTTTTAATTTTCATAAAAATTTTAATTTTTTTAAGACAATACTCTTGTTTTATTTTTATATATAAAAAATAAAATTTTGAAGACATTACTATTTTCATATTTCTAAAATTTTCATATTTTTTTCCAAATTTTCAAGACATTACTATTTGTTTTATATATTTTTTTTCAAAATTTCTACACATTACTCTTTCTGTAATTTTAAATACACTACTTTTGTTTTTCATATTTTTTAAAATTGTCATTTTTATAAAAAAAAATTCAAGATATTAGTTTTATTTTTTCATATTTTTAAACCTTATTAAAATTTTCAAAACATTACCCTAACTTTTTCATATTTTTAAAATTCCATTTTTTACAAATATTGAAGAAATTATTTTTTTATTTTTATATTTTTTTTTAAATTTAAATTTATTTTCACATATCCAAGAAATCACTTTTGTTTTTTAATATTTTTAAAATTTTAATATTTTTTTTAAAATTTTGAAGTCATTACTCTTTTTTTTCAAATTTTTGAAAATTTTCATTAAAAAAACAATATCTATGTATTACACTTTTTGTTTTTATATTTTTTTTTAGAATTTTAGAATTTTCAAGTAATTACTCTTTTTTTTTTATGTTTTTAAATTATTTTTTTTTATAAATTTTGAACGGAATATTCTTGATTTTTTTTTATATTTTTTTTTAAAATTTTCAAGATATTACTCTTTTTTATATTTTTTACAATTTTTAAATTTTCAAGACATTACCTTTATTTTTTATATGTTTTAAAATTTTTCAGACAATACTCTTTATTTTTTTTTATAAAAACATTTTAATTCTTTTATAAGTTTTTAGATATTATTTTTGTTTTTTTTTCATATTTTTAAATTTTTCATTTTTTTTCCAAATTTTCAAGATTTTACTCTTATTTTTAAAATTTTCATTTTTTTTCAAAATTACAACACATTACTCTTGTTTTCTTATATTTTTAAAAATTATCATTTAAAAAAAATAAAGTTATTACTCATTTTTTTTAAAAAAATTTCAAGTCATTAGTCTTGTTTTTCATATTTAAAAAAAAAAATCAAGATATTGTTCTTATTTTTTCATATTTAAAAAAAAAATTCAAGATATTAATCTTATTTTTTCATATTTTATAAATATTTTTTTTTTCAAATTTTGAAGAAATGATTACTCTTGTTTTCCTTTTTTAAAAAAAAAAAAAAATCATAACTCTTGTTTCTCATATTTTCAAAACTTTCAAGACATTTGCTCTTGTTTTTTCATATTTTTATAATTTTCATTTTTTTCAAAATTTATTGACTTTCCTTTTTTTTTTTCCATATTTTTTAAGATTGTCAATTAAAAAATATCAAGATTTTCCTCATATTTTTTTTTTCATATTTGTAATTTTGTATTTTCCAATTTTAAAGACATTAGTCTTGTTTTTTCATGTTTTTAAAATTTTTTACTTTTTTTTGACATTACTCTTATTTATTTATATTTAAAAAAATTTCACTTTCTTCAAATTTGTAAGACATTACTCTTGTTTTGTATATATATTTTTAAAAATTCCAATTTTTTTTATAAGATTGTAAGACAATACTTTTTCTTTTCATTTAGGGTTTTATTTATAAAATCCTAAATATTTAAGGTGAAGTTTAGTATTTCACTAATGAAACCTTAAATAATTTAAGTTTCATTTATGAAACTCATATTCATTAGGGTTTCAATATATGAATTCATTGATGAAAATTTATATATTTAAGTTTTCAATTTAGGTTTTTATTTATGAAACCTTAAATATTTAGGATTTCAATTAAGAGTTTTATTAATGAAACCCTAAATATTTAGGGTTATGATTTAATATTTCATTTAGGAAATCCTAAATATTTAGGGTTTCAATTTATGGTTTCATAACTAAAATCTTAAATAATTAGAGTTTAATTTTTGAAACCCTAAATATTTAGAGTTTCAATTTATGGTGTCATATTTAAAAATTTAAATATATAAATTTAAATTTTTGAAACCCTAAATAATTAGGGTTTCATTTATGAAACCTAAATATTTAGGGTTTCGATCTATGGTTTCATGTATGAAATCCAAAATATTCAAAGTTTCAATTTATATAGTTTTATTTATAAAATGATAAATATTTAGGGTTTCATTAATGAAACCCTAATTATTTAGAGTTTGGATTTAATGTTTCATTTATAAAACCATAAACACTTAGGGTTTCAATTTATGGTTTTATAATAACATCATTAAATAATTAGAGTTTATTTTTTGAAACTCTAAATAATTAAGGTTTCATTTATGAAACCTAAATAATTAAGGTTTTTATTTATGGTTTTATATGAAACCCTAAATATTTAAGACCCTAATTTGTATGGTTTTATTTATGAAATGATAAATATTTAAGGTTTCAATTTAGTGTTTCATTTATAAACCCTTCAATTGAATTTCTAAATATTTAGGATTTTACAAATGAAACATTCAATAGTTAAGATTTCAGTTTAAGGTGAAATTTTGGGTTTCACTAAATATTTATTGTTAAAATTTGGGTTACATTAATGAAACCTATATTTAAGTTTTTAATTATGAAACCTAAATTGTTTAGGGTTTATTTATGAAACCATTAACATTTGGGGTTTAAGGATTTTATTTATAAAACCCTAAGTATTTAGGGTTTCATTAGTGAAATCCAAAATATTTAGGGTTACGGTTTAATATTTAATTTATAAAAATGTAAATATTTAAATTTTAAATTTATGGTTTTATAACTAAAACCTTACATTATTAGAGTTTAATTTTTGGAATTATAAATAATTAGGGTTTGAATTATAAAGCCTAATTATTTAGGGTTTCGATCTATGGTTATATTTATGAACCCCAAATATTGAAGGTTTCAATTTATATGTTTTATTTATGTAACGATAAATAAATATGGTTTCAATTTAAGATTTCATTAATGAAACCCTAAATAATTAGGGTTTCGTTTTAATGCTTCATATATGAAACTCTAAATATTTAGGGTTTCAATTTATGGCTTCATAATTAAAATCTTAAATAATTAGAGTTTAATTTTTGGAACCCAAAATAATTAGGGTTTCATTTTTGAAACTTTAAATGCATAGGGTTTCATTTTATGGTGTTATAACTAAAACCTTAAATAATTAAATTTTAATTTTTGAAACCCTAAATAATCATGGTTTCCTTTATGAAACCTAAATATTTAGAGTTTGATCTATGGTTTCATTTATGAAACCCTAAATATTTAAGATTTAATTTATGAAACCTTAAATACTTAAGGTTTCAATTTATATAGTGTTATTTATAAAGCGGTTTCAATTTAGGGTTTCGTTAATGAAACCCTAAATAAATAAGGTTCATTTGTAAAACACTAACTATTTAAAGTTTCTATTTAATGTTTAATTTATGAAACCCTAAATACTTAGGGTTTCAATTTATGGTTTCATAACAAAAACATTAAATAATTAGTGTTTAATTTTTGAAACCCTAAATAATTAGGGTTTCATTTATGAAATCTAATAATTATGGTTTTGATTTATGGTTTCATTTATGAAACCTTAAATATTTAAGACCAAAATATATATGATTTTGTTTATGGAATGATAAATGTTTAGGGTTTTAATTTAGTTTTTCATTTATGAACCCCTTAATTGAATTTCTAGATATTTAGGGTTTCAAAAATGAAAGCCTAAATAGTTAAGATTTTAATTTAAGGTGAAATTTGGGTTTTACTAAATATTTATGGTTAAATTTTGGGTTTCATTAATGAAACCCTATATATTTAAGTTTTTACTTATGAAACCTAAATTGTTAAGGGTTTATTTATGAAACTCTTAATATTTAGGATTTAAGAATTTTATTAATGAAATCTTAAGTATTTAAGGTTTCATTTGTGAAACCATAAATATTTAATGTTACAATTTAATATTTCATTTATGAAACCCTAAATATTTAGGGTTTAAATTTATGGTTTCACAACTAAAACCTTACATAATTAAAGTTTAATTTGTGAAATTGTAAATAATTAAGGTTTCAATTATAAAGTCTAATTATTTAGGGTTTTGATCTATGGTTATATTTATGAAACCCTATTTAAGGTTTCAATTTATATGGTTTTATTTAAGAAACGATAAGTAATTATGGTTTCAATTTAGGATTTTATTAATAAAACTCTAAATACTTAGGGTTTCAATTTATTGTTTCATTTATGAAATCCTAAATACTTAGGGTTTCAATTTATGGTGTCATAACTAAAACCTTTAATAAATAAATTTTAATTTTTGGAATCATAAATAATTATCCTAAATATTTAAGGTTTCTTTTATGAAACCCTAAATATTTAAAGTTTCATTTATGAAATGATAAATATTTAGTGCTTCAATTTAGGGTTTTATTCACGAAACTTTAAATAATTAGGATTTCATTTGTAAAACCCAAAAAATTTAGGGTTTCAATTTAATGTTTCTTATATGAAACCCTAAATATTTTAGGTTTCAATTTATTGTTTGATAACTAAAATATTAAATAATTATAGTTTAATTTTTGAAACCCTAAATAAATAAGATTTCATTTATGAAACTTAAATAATTTGGGTTCTAATATATGGTTTCATTTTTGAAACTCTAAATATTTAAGGTTTCAATTTATTTGATTTTAGTTATAAAACGATTAATATTTAGGGTTCCAATTTAAGGTTTCATTAATGAAACCCTAAATAATTAAAGTTTTATTTATGAAACCATAAATATTTAGGTTTTGAATTTAATGTTTCATTTATGAAATCCTAAATATTTATGGTTTCATAACTAAAAGATTAAATAATGATGGTTTTATTTTTGAAACCCTCAATAATTTGGGTTTTATTTATGAAATCCAAATAATTAAGCTTTCGATCTATGGTTTCATTTATGAAACCCTAAGTATATAAGGTTTCTTTTATGAAACCCTAAATATTTAAAGTTTCAATCTATATGGTTTTATTTATAAAACGATAAATATTTAGGATTTTAATTTAAGGTTTCATTAATGTAACCCTAAATAATTAAGATTTCATTTATGAACCTTAAATATTTAGGTTTTAAATCTAATGTTTTATTTATGAAACCTTAAATATTTAGGGTTTTAATTTATGGTGTCATAACTAAAACCTTAAATAATTATAGTTTTATTTTTGAAACCTTCAATAATTAAGGTTTCATTTATGAAACTTGAATAATTAGGGTTCCATTTATGAAATCTAAATAATTATGGTTTTGATCTATGGTTTCATTTATGAAACCCTGAGCATTTAAAGTTTTTTTTATGAAATCCAAAATATTTAAGGTTTCAATTTATATGATTTTATTTATGAAATGATAAATATTTAAGGTTTCAATTAAAGGTTTCACTAATAAAACCTACATAATTAGGGTTAATTTTTGAAACCCTAAATATTTAGAGTTTCAATTTAATATTTTATTTACGAAATCCTAAATATTTAAGGTTTCAATTTATTGTTTCATAACTAAAACCTTAAATAGTTAGAATTTAATTATTGAAACCCTCAATAATTAGGGTTTCATTTATGAAAGCTAAATAATTAGGGTTTTAATCTTTGAGTTCATTTATGAACCCTTAAATATATAAGGTTTCTTTTATAAAATCTTAAATATTTATGATTTTAGTTTATATGGCTTTATTTATAAAATGATAAATATTTAGAGTTTCGATTTAATGTTTCATTTATGAATCTTTAAATTGAATCTTTAAATACTTATGGTTTTAGTTTTTGGTTTCATTTATAAAACCCTGAATATTTAAAGATTCAGTTTAGGTGTTCATAAATGAAATATTAAATCAAAATCTTAAATATTGAATATTTGAATTTATGGTGAAATTTTGTGTTTCCCAAAATATTTAGGTTTTTATTTATGAAATCCCAATTTTTAGTGTTTTATTTATGAAATTTTAAATATTTAGGGTTTAAGGATTTTATTTATGAGATCCTAAATAATTAGGGTTTTATTTATGAAAAAAACACTAATTATTTAGGGTTTCGATTTATGATTTCATTCGTGAACCTAAATATTTAAAGTTTCAATTAATATGGTTTTATTTATGAACGTTAATTATTTATGGTTTCAATTTAGTGTTTTATTAATGAAACCCTAAATAATTAGGGTTTTATTTCTGAAACCTTAAATCTCTAAGGTTTAATTTATGGTTCATAACTAAAACCTTAAATAATTAAAGTTTAATTTTTTTAAACCCTAAATAATTATGATTTCATTTATGAAACCCTAAATATTTAAGTTTCATTTATGAAACCTTAAATATTTTGAGTTTCAAATTATATAGTTTTATTTATGAAACGATATATATTTAGTGTTTTGATTTATTGTTTTATTTATGAAACCCTTAATATTTAAGATTCCAATTTAAGATGAAATTTTAGGTTTCAATAAATATTTAGATTTTCATAAATAAAACCTTAAATTTTGGGTTTCATTTTTAAAAAAAATTAAATACATTACTCTTTTATAAAATATTTCCCTTTTTAAAAAAAAATCATTCATATTTTTTAATTTTTCATTCATTTTCGTTTTTTTTATATATTTTTTATTGTTTCAAATTTTCCTTGACATTCTTTTTTTTTCATATTTTTAAAATTTTCTATTTTATTTCAAAATTTTCAAGATATTCGTGTTGTTTTTTCATATTTGGTAAATTTTTAATTTTTTTCATTTCTTCATGTTTTTAGATTTTAATTTTTTTTCATTTCTTCAATATATTATTTTTTTTTCAAATTTTCAAGAAATTACTCTTATTTTTTCTTATTTCTAATTTTTTTTCTAAATTTTCAAGACATTATTCTTGTTTTTCATATTTTCAAATTTTATATTTTTCAAACTTTGAATACATTATTTTTGTTTTTTCGTATTTTTAAAATTGTAATTTAAGAATAAAAGATATTACTATTATTTTTTTTCATATTTTTAAAATTTTTAAGATATTAGTCTTGTTTTATCTTATTTTAAAAAAATCTTTTTTTAATAAAATTCAACAAATGACCTTTTTTTAAAAATTTCAAAAACATTACTCTTGGTATTTCATATTTTTAAAATTTTTATTTTTTTTTCAAATTTTCGAGACATTTCTTTTGTTTTTTTTATATTTTTAAAATTTTTATTTATGTTAAAATTTTCAGACATTATTACTCTTGTTGTTTCCTTATTTTTAAAATTTTCGTTTTGTAAAAAAAAAAACTCAAGATACTTGTTTGTTCATATTTTTAAAATTTTTAAAACATTAATTTTTTTTTTCATATTTTGAAAGACATTATTCTTTTTTTTTAAAATCAAAATATTAGTCTTATTTTTTTTCATATTTTCAAGACATTCCTTTCTTTTCATATTTTTAAAATTTTTATTTTTTTTCAATTTTTTTACATCCAATATCTTTAAAAAAAATAATTTAATAACAATTTTAATCAATTAAGTTTTTATTTTTTTACATTTTGATACATAATATTTTTTAGTACTTGAAGTTATATTTTTGACACATTTTAATTCATTCTGGTTAATTAAGTTACCTTTAAGTAACGTCCAACATAGTATTCAAATGATTTTAGAACACTATGTTGTAGGTGTGGTTGCTTTTGTAAGATAGTGTTGATCACATTCACGTACTCCTTAATTTATGACATTTCGTCACCAATGTAAGCTTATATATTCTGATATTTTCTCCACTCCTTCAATTGCCAGCTGGTCTCTCTTTGCCATGAGGATAACCATGTCATAATTAATGTTGTATTCCAAGCATATATAAGCATTATCATTTATCACTCACATGAATGTTTCTAGTGAAACGGTACTATATGATATGATTATGGACATTTTTCTGGGGGCATAAGTGGTAATTCACGATGGCTGGCATGCACATAGAGATTAGAGATTAGAGATCAGCAAGCATGGGATAAAGGTGACCTGGGTCTCGAGAATCAGGCTGTGTATGACAGGACAACATGTGAAATATAGTTCGTGAATTTGCATATTGTTTGTTGAGTTGAGGTGGATCTTATTTATAACATCAGACTTTCTCCTAAGGACAATTTCAACTCTATTGTATATAGAATCCAAGGATGAGTGTCAGAGTTCATTCAAGACAATCACTTGGATAAAAGTCTTGCAAATATTCTAGTCGCCACCACCTCAACAACATTCAATAATACCCCTTTTTTCTTTCCAAACCAAAAATAAAAACTTGCCTTTAATTTAATATATATCTATATAAAAAGAATATAAAACAAGGTTATTGTGGTGCCAAATAGGAGCTTTGTTGTGTAACAATCATGACAACTGGGGTATGTACGGAAGCACCAAACCCTTGGACACAATAGGATTGTCATTTTATAGTTCAAGGACATTCTCCTGCCCAAGCCATTGTCAACGTCGACGAGGCGTACAACTATAACTCAGAAATCAGAATCATTTGGCAATTAAGCCTCAGAGATTTGCCATGCATTATCCTCAAAATAAGTATCTCTCTCTTGATTAAGCAATAAATAGTATTCAATGGATCATCCATATAAAGTTTGACCCGTGAGCGGCAAAACAAAAAATAAAAAAGGATATGTAAAATAAAATGGAGCTAATCAAGTATGGCATTGAATTATCTTTGCATGGAGTATCAAGTATCATCAAAATGGCATTGAATTGACTCAAAGTAGAGGTTTAGTGGACCATCAAATTTATCAAGAACAAAATGCTCTTTTAACATTCCCCTTTTAGTAAACAAAGTTATATAACTACTACCACGTGTTAAGATAAGATCATGCATGCATATACACATCAACTGGTGCTAGCAGTTCCAAGGCTGTAACATTAAAGAAGACCAAAAAAATATTAAGAAATTACAAAAAGAAAAAAACAGGATTTGAAAAACAATCACCGAGTGAGCACACAGTGAATAACGGTCACATGCGCTTTGCTATTTCTCCAAACGTGAAAACATTTATACCAACCTACACTCCTTGCATCTACATATCCCGCGCCTTACATGCAGTGATACTCATACTCTCATACTCATACTCCCAGCACCACTTTCCACTTAATTTCCAGTGTTCTAAGTTCTTCACAACTGTATATCCCAATTCAATATCAACTTAACCATGGATACTTGCAAGAAGTCCCCCTTGAAGCCATGGAAGAAAGGGCCAACCAGGGGGAAAGGTGGCCCCCAGAATGCCTCGTGCGAGTACCGGGGTGTTCGGCAGAGAACTTGGGGCAAATGGGTTGCTGAGATAAGAGAGCCAAAGAAGAGAACCAGACTCTGGCTTGGTTCTTTTGCCACAGCTGAAGAAGCTGCCATGGCTTATGATGAGGCTGCAAGGAGACTCTATGGTCCAGATGCATACCTTAATCTTCCCCACCTTCAACCCAGGTCCACTTCAGCTATCACATCAGCAGGGAAGTTCAAATGGTTCCCTTCCAAGAACTTCATTTCAATGTTTCCTTCCTGTGGAATGCTCAATGTCAATGCTCAACCTAGTGTTCATTTAATCCATCAGAGGCTACAAGAGCTTAAGCGAAATTCAGTTGCAAATGCAAGTCAATCCCCATCTAGTTCATCCAATGATCCAAGGGCAGAAATTCAGAATATAGACAGCAAAAAAGATGGAGAAAATCCTCCAGAAGATGCTCAAACGTTGTCAGAGGAGGTGCTTGGAGATCTTCAGGAGAAACCCCAGATAGACCTCCATGAGTTTCTTCAACAGCTGGGAATACTGAAGGAAGAAAATCAGACAGAAAGAACTGATAGCTCAGGAAGTTCAACAGTGCCTGAAGCTGTGTTGATAGATGACAATGATCAATTGGGAGTGTTTTCTGACAATAGTGTTAACTGGGAAGAATTGATTGAGATGCATGGAATTGCAGGTATTCAGGAATCAGAAGAAGTCACCCAGCTTGAAGCATATGACCCAAATGATGACCTTACTTTCTCAACTTCCATTTGGAACTTTTAAGAAACTTGGTTTTTCAAGAGAAGGGAATTAGGTTAGATATCTTATGGGTACTTTACTTAGCATATAATCCTAAGCAATTGATCATAAGGTTTTGGTTATCCAACTACTCTAGTCCTGTTTATGTCTGCAGAATTTCAATCTGTTGGCAGCAATGTAAGAGTAGGAAAGTGGCTAGACTAGTAGACTACTAGTGAGAGAAGAGCCTATATCAGTCTGCAAGTCTGCAAGTAGCAATGTAACTTGACTTATTATTAGCACTTGAGGGAATCGATATTTTCTAGCTTTATTCTGTTATTACCTCTACCTTTTGCTTTGTTCAGGCCAAAGTCTAGTATATCATAGAGGTGGATGTCAAAATGGCCCAATTCCGATAGACTAGCCGATTAACCTGGACTAATAGAATTTAAGCTCAAAATTATTATGTCACAAACACAAATCCAGTTGTTTTGAATATTTATAAGCCCAACCCCGACTAGTCCTTGGCCCAGATTTTGAAAAATGGACAAAAAAAAATTGGCTTCTTTTTGTTTGTGATGGGATTCTATACTTTTTTGTGATATATCATGAGCCCTTGTATTATATTGTAATGAATTTCTAAATTTCTTTTTATATTGAGATCTTATTTTTTTAATGAACTTCATCAAGTTGTTACTTGTCAATACTTTACTTATTAAAAATGATTTAATACATTAATTTAAAAGTATGACAATGTTATCATTCATGATTAAAATAGTATAATATATTAAAAATGACTATGTTACATAAATAATATACCTAATCTAATTAAAAACTAAGGTTATATCATTTATATTCTTAAGAAATAAGAGGTGTTTTTTTTTTTATATAAAAAAAGGGGGACCCAAAGGCCAGCTTGTTTGGCCCACAACCCTTAAAGGAAAGTTAAACTAAAAAATGGGATTTGCTTCCTACACCTCCCAACCTCCTAGTTTGCTTCCGCATCTCCCACTTTTATTTGTGTGGATAAAATTGCCCTCAACCCTTACAAGCAACAACCCTTCCCCTCTCCTTTGTGCTGCCCCCACCACCCTTTTCCCCTTCACCTTGCCCTTACCTCCGCCAGCCTTGTGCTCGCCCTCACCTCCCTCCTCTGTTGGCCTCACACTTGTCAGAATCTGTGTGTAAAGAAGGAGAAGCTTGCTATTCCGGAATATGAAATGCCTATTCTAGAATACCCATTCCGAAAGAGTATCCTACTCCAAAATACCTATTCTAGAATATGATTTCCGTATTCCTGTCTGGAATAGTTATTCCGAATACAATTTTCTTTTTCCAAAATAAGAATTCCGAAATAGGATACTCTTCCATAATAGGGGATACTTGGATGAGGGGTATTTTTGTCTGATTGAGCCTTTTGAGAGGTGCAGAAAGCAAAGTAAGAGATGCAGGAAGCAAATCTCCTCAAAAATTACAAGCCCACAATTAAAGACCCAAAAACATGACGGCCCTTCATGGGTAAGCTAGCTTGTTTGATCCACAACCATGAAAATTTACTAACCTACCATTAAATTAGCCTGACCCAAAAAATATGATGACCCGTCATAGACGAGCTCAAATTGGCAGCTGTAGTATTTCACATCTACCACCTCAATACCTCATTAGATGAGTTAGTAGTAGAAACTAATTTGTTAACCAAATACAGACTACATCAAAACAAGCATATAATAGCGTACGGGAGAATTCTGCTAAAAAATCTAGACTCCCTTGGTAAAATCATGCAATCTTTTCTCCTGACAAGTATTCTAAATTTAAAATATGACATGGTTATGAGTATCATATACTATGTATAAAAAAGATACGCACAGCCAACAAGGATATAAGAGACTCAAATCTTGCTGTAAAAAAAATAAAAAAATTCAAATCTATTTCCACATGATTCTAAAAGTAATAATATTGTTTCTTAACAAAAGAAATAAGTAATAACTTCTTTTTTTGGTGAATAGCAATAACTTTACTAGATACAAAGAATTTATTTCTTCTACATAAAATGGTTTTTTATACACTATCAACGTCTTTCCATTCCATATAGCTCAGGAAAGATTTGAGAAACCTTCACAAATCTACTAGCAACATCACCAAAATCAACAAATTGATCACGAGAATGCAACAATAGAAACCTTAACCTTGGGAATCTGGCCTACTAATTCTGGAACTCAGATGCACTCAGATATTCACAATGCTCCTCAAAGTACTCAATCAATCGCTTTAGAAATCCATCACCATTGACTGTCTCGGTGTCACAGACAAGACAGCATTGCCTTCTAGATCGTGTCACAGCCACATTCATTCGCCGACGATCACTCAAAAAGCCAACCTGAAACATATATTTCAAGTCTCTCTTATTCACACAATGCTACCAAAATCTGCCACACAAGACCTATATGACACAAATGAAACTAGAATACTTGTTAGAAATACCTCTTTTTTTGAATTTGATCGAACCATTGATATAATAATGGCTTCCTTCTCCCTTCCCTGGAAACCATCAACTGTTGAGATTTCAACATCCTTCAGCCGGTCCTCCTTGTTTTTCAACATCTTCAGTAAAACAACCTGCCATAAGGAAAAATATCTACCATATTGTCATCCTTCATAAAACTAATAGAATATGAAGCCTGTGCCTGCAAAACATTTATAGCAAAGGTTCACATCCAAAGGATTTGGCTCCTCTAAATTGAGGTGTACTTTAGAGAATAAAGTGCACTCATAATTGTTGATTAGAAAATCAATGGTTGAGAATTGTGATAAATCAAATTACATATAAGAGAAAATCTAAAGTTAATTACAATCTCAGCCATTGATTTACTAATTAATGGTTATAAGTTATTATTGTACTTTGTGCTCTAAAGTGCACTCACAAGTTGATTAGAAAATCAATGGTTGAGAATTGTGATAAAATCAAATTACATATGTAACAAAATCTAAAGTTAATTACAATCTCAACCATTGTTTTCTAATCAATGGTTACAAGTTAACATTGTACTTTATTCTCTAAAGTGCACTCCCCTCACTTTAGAGGAGCCAGATCCTACACAGAATAATTTCATACCTGGGCAGCATATGGGGTAATAATTCCAATATCAGAAGGAAGCACACCACTTTGCACTAGTCTCTTTGCATGAGCCACCGTGACCTCGGCTTCACCTTCATTAAAGGTGCTATCTTCTTCATCTTTCTTTTCTTCCATATCACACCTGAATCTCATCAATATAAGCAGTTTGATTACGTTCTGTTTGGAAACTAACTTCTATGGATATCAAATAATCTATATTTGCTTCATATGAAATATAATGACTTCTTTCTCTTAAGCTTCCCCATACCAGTTTCGTCATATGTTAAATTCATGATTAGGTAGACTGATAGAAGAAACCAGTACACCAATTACTGAATGTAGGTTTATTAAAAACAGAAAAAACACTAAATCATTATAAACAAAATGATGGCATATCATTTTTCATTAGGAAGAGAATGTCCTGCCTTCGTTCCCCACGTCCCTCCTAATCAAGCAATTTTGAGAAGATAGAATTTTCAACAGGGTCATTAATCCAACATACCCAGCTGTGTCTATGAGAATAAGGGTCGGTTCAGTTGAAGATGTCCGCTTCACACCCTCAAGATCGTATAACATATGTGCAGTAACACTTGGATGAGCCTTGATCTGTCATCACATAATGCCTTGCATGATGATAAAAAAATATGGTTGCCCCCCTCCCAACCAACATAATATAATTTCAGTTCAGATTTTTAAATTATGCTTTGTAGTGGCATATAAAAGATTGCTTTACAGCGATTCAATCTCATGACTAGTTTTGAAAACTAGGAGTACCTTACTGTTGTAAAGCTCTTTAGAAGACCAATCCATGATACGTTCATGCATACGGTACTGGACAGTAAGCATTGATGTGATTTCATCTTCATACATCTCTGCAAGTCGTTCAAAGAGCGTTCTTCCTAAGCCTTTCTTCTCGGCTTCAACACTTTGAATGGTTGGAGGAAGTTGAAGATGGTCCCCTGAGAGTATACATCTTGAACCCTAAAACAATGAATTCTTCATTTAATTTATTATAATCAAAACGGCATCATGTAATGATTAGAAGGATTCATATTTTAATGCTGAATCAAACCCAGGGGTAGAAACAAGCTTTTAGTTTTGCCAGTCCAGAGCAACTTCTCTTTTGTAAAAGACAGTACATTTTGGTATTAAATTTCCCATGTAAAACTTTCAAATCAATTCAGTTCAGTTTGATATTTGATTCAGATCTTTTATACAACCTGACCCTGTCCTGTCGAGTCCAGGACACTATACAACACTATAGTAGAAATGGAGAATACTGTTGGAAAAAACTATTTCTCTTATTATCATCATCAATGTAAAAAACAGTTTAGGGTCAGTAGAAGTACTTAATGCAATAAAATTTAAAATATTTTGAGTTTTCAAATTCTGGTGTTAGATTTTGATGTCTTAAATAAACCAACTTTGCCTTATTTTCAATATATCTGTTAGGGGTTCCTAACAATATCACTTCTTCATTTTCCCTCCCTTTCCCACCTACCACAGACTGGTGGTAATATGGTGTTCAAACAGCATGGACTTGTAATCAGAAGATAAAAACAAGTCTGAAATACGAATGTACATGTGGTATGATATAACATCAAATGCAGTGCCATGTTCTTTTTCACACTACCTTCAACAGAGGTATCCAGCATGCTATCTCAAGTGCTTGAGCAGCTTCATCAATAATCACCAAATCAAATGAAGTGCTGTCTAGTTTCTTAGAGAAAGCCCCAATCAAAGTAGTTAATATTACATCTGCACTTTTCAGTACATCTGTTACAGCAAGTTGCTGCCTTTTACGTTCTTCTTTGGATAGAGACCTAAGTTCCCTTTGTATGTCCTTCCTTGTATTTCTGTCTTTGGTTTTCAGCAGCTTTCCATTCAATGCCTGAAAAAATTAGGCTACATCATGTGAAAAGTAATATTTCATAATTATATTATATATAATTAAGCTATCATTAAGTTAATGCTGACATCAATGATAACATCTGAAGTAGCAATCCCAGAAACATCAGCTAGATGAAATTAACAATGTTGGTAATGGTAATAAAATCACAATGAAAACTAAGATTCAGATCTGTAACTTTTGTTCTAAAACTTACCTTCATTTCTTTCCGAATGTCATTTGCAAGACCACTATTATCTCCTCGTAGTACCTAATATCAGATAAATTCAATATGAAAGGGTGAAAACAAGCGTGATCTATGACATAAAACATTGTACTTGAACTTGAAGAATGCCAAATACTAAGTAACTTAGTCCATCATTATGTATTATTTTGCATTTTTAAGTTGCTTGGTAGTTGTGAAATTGGTTGGAGGGAATTTAGCATGTGTATGGAGCACAATGCCCGAATTTTTAAACAGATTTTTCCCCTTCTCATCTAGTGTGGGACAGAGTAGTTTTCTTGGTTATTGGGTGATTGGACCATAGTTATTAATGGGGGTTTTCTATCATGGATCTCCAGAGAAATTGCAGAGCTCTTTTGAGATGACAGCTTTGCCTTGTTTAGAGAATATGCATATAAAACTGACATAAATTTGAAAATTTTACTGATGATAGTGTGGAATGGGAATAAAAATATGGGATAAAATAACTAAGAGAGAGAACAAACGTTAGTGTTTAAATAAGTTGTCACAATGTACCTGAGCATCCAGCGCACTGTCCAGTACTTGAGGCAATAAACGTGCAGGATGACCCACTCTCACCAGCTTAACTCTAGCAGAAAACATCACACATCACCACAGAAAAGGGAACAACAACAAAATGTAAATAAGAACTGAGACATTTAACAAAAAAAAGCAACCAAATTATAAACTTTACAAGAGATTATTACTTTCTAAAGGGGGAGAATTTTGTAAGAGGAACCTTTTCTTCTAAATTACTGGTTTAGTGGACAAATGTTCCACAATAGCAGACATTGTTTATCTATGTTGTCAGATGTTGAAGCTACTATTACAAGTCACAACACTCCAGTCTGAGTAAGACAGGACAATTATTATAAGGCCAAACAGATAATAAAATATCTGTACCTATGTGGAACTAGCCGCTCAACAATGTTGTCAACAGCAATATTCGAGGCAGCACAAGCAAGAATCTTAGATCCACGTTTCACTTCTTGTAATATAATTTCTACAACTGTAGTAGTTTTTCCTGTTCCAGGTGGTCCATGCAGCAAGAACACATTCTTTGATGATAGAGCTTTCAAAACTGCTTCTTTCTTTGGTGATAAAAACAGAAATACATAATATTATTAAACAAGGCAGATGCAAAGCCAAAAAAGGTGAACTACTCATGTAGAAATACTACTCTAATAATAACAGGTATATTCTGCATTGGTTAATTGATGCAACAACAACAACAAGGCACTTGAATTGGACTAATATAGAACATGTCCTAGAAATCTGCAATATTTTAGCTTGTTTAGATGGTGATAATAAATAAAATTCATGTAACTTCAGGTCAAAATGGTGATTATTTTTAGCTATGATTAGACAACAAATAGAACCCTAAAGTTGTATTCTTTTAATTCCTGTGATGTTTCTCATAGGTTTTAAAGCAATCAAGTTAAGACCTTTAAGACAAAAAGAAATTTCAAAAATTGAGAATGGTGCCAAAATGCAAGATAATTATTTTGAAGAGAATAAGAATAGTGCACTGACAATGTAACAAAGTTTTACATTGTCAGACAATCATAACCATCTATTTATGATAAGTCAATTGTCTCTTGAAAAATTATTTTAAAAGTCATATAAATGGAGGGTTGTAATTATCTGACAGTGTAGAACTTTGTTATAATGTCAATGCACTACTATTATTCTCTATTTTGAAATGTTTTTTAGAGAATCATGATTTTAGAATGCTTGAAGAAAAAATATCTAAAATGGTTGAGCACTCAAGTAATTAATGAAGTAAATACTTCAAATTCTGTAGTGTAAGAATTGGACACTTCTAAACCTTATTATACAAGAGTGGTTATTGTTCCTAAACTGAAAATAGTTTTGCTAGGAGTCCCTAAATCACAATTCTTTTAGTTTCCCAAAAAGGAAAGGACCTATTGACATTTGACAGCAATAGACATAAAATAGTGTAACTAATACAGAAATATGCTTTTTCTACCAATAAAATCTATGTTAGTTATAAAGGAACAAACAGCCTTAGATGAAATGATGCATTGAATGAAAATAGATGACAGAAAATAGAAAACTAACTGGAAAAAAATTATAAAAAATAACAAATAAAGTGACTGGGCAAGAAATTAGGTTACACACCTGAGAGTGATCAAGATTGATATTAATGGGAGTGAATGATACATCCTTCTTGCACACTGTTGGTGACCTCTCCCCAAACAAGACAGGAATCAGATCAGAGGCAGGACCCTTGTGCACTCCTTTACTCAACTGTACCAATGCGTCTTTCATTCTGCGATATGTCACCTACATGAGCAATAAATATTTGCAGCACATAAGAACCTAGGAGCCAGAAATTGATAAAAAAAAATTATAAAAATGCCGAGCCACATGTTAACACTACATTTACACAGCAGAAAATAATAAGCTAACAAGGGAGAGCAAAAGCTGCATATTAGGGTCCTCTAAGAGTCTGAGTGCATATCAGTATTTATGCCAATCTAAAATTATATTCCAGAAAAAATCATGGAATCTCACAGTAGTCGTTGAATTATTTATAATGGAACGGCATAACTATTTTATTTTATTCAAGAAATACAAAGCACCTATTTATGAACTTATCGGCAGCATACCTCATTTGCTACTTTTTCCAGCCTTAGGGGACTGTTTAAACCATCTTCTGGTATATCATCAAAGGCAATAGTTATTGATGAATCCTGTTAGTAATTGTATCAAACCAGTAAGTCAAAGTAATATCCAAACGTGGGACCATCTGTAGCCATTAGCCAACAGCATGTGCAATTTTATTTTATTTTCACAAATTGAATCCATAATGTACCTTTAACCTGTAAACAACACCTTGTCCAAGAGCAGGAGAACCTAAATCAGCCTTGTTGAGTTTTAAAACAACAACATCATGAGTACCAAACTGCAAAAAAGGAAAACCACTTTAACTCCTGAACGTAATACAATATGGATTGAATAAACAGAAAACAGTCCTATCACGCTACAAGATGTTTTCGTGGAAACCTTTTCCCTCTCATACCAGTCTAAGATTACTTGTGTCAAGCACTTATACTTATACTGAATAAAAAAGGAAGGAGGAGGGAGTGAAATGCAAATGCATAAAATACAATAAAAGTGGGTTCATACAAGACAGCACTCAAAAAGCACAACTTTAAATTTGGGTCAAGCAGTATTACAGATAAAAGAAAGTCAATCCTTTACCTTGTGTGCAGGAAGAACATCTCCTTTTGTAGACTGGAACTCGATCAGAGACTTCCCCATAAGCCCTGACTATTTTTTTCAGAAAAAAGAAAGGAACAAAACATATGAATATCATTTGAACAAAAGCTCTACTTCACTTACTACTTATATAAATGCAGAGGAAAATGAAGAAAAATCAAACTGTAAACTTAGCTAGCTCCATTTCCTTGATACTCTTGAAATCTCAACAACAACGAAATAAGATAAACATAAAAATCCACTTTTTTTTTTTATATTTTTTGAAATTCAAATTTCTTTGGCCTTCGACTTCGAAACGAACAAATTACATGAAAGTAAAGAAGTAAGAAAAAGAAGTAACCTGGACATCGACGCACTTCAAGTTGAGGATTGTGGAACCCCTCTTTTGAGCAGTGTCCAAATTCCTGGAGGCGCCAGTGGTGATTGAGCTTGAAATCTCAGCTTCCTAAGCCAAAGAAGAAGAAAAATTGAAACAGCGTAACACACAAAGCACTTTTTGAAAGTTGTGATCGATTTCATGGTTGTAATCCAATACGGCAACACGAAACAATTGCGATGCTGATAATAGAGAACAAGAAAGGGTACCTTTTCCAAGTCAAGAAGAGGAGCGGTAATGGAGATGAATTGCTGCAAAGAGAGAGGTGGTGCTTTCTTCTTACTCCCCGTTCCCGTTGCCATTCTCACACTCACTGCTATGAATATCTATCTTACTATCTATTTATCGATGAGAGGAACACAAAAGCTACGCTGCGCCCAACGTTACTGAAAATGAAGTGCAGTTTGCATTGGAATACAAATGGGCGAGTTAACATGCCTAGTTGAAAAGAAATATATATTTTTTTTGAAATACCATCATAGTTAATATGAAAATTAATTAATTAATTAATTAGATATTTTAACGTGACAAATTTAATATTAAATAAATAATTGTTTATTTTATGGATTTTTACAGAAAACCTTACAATATGTTATTATTATCAACTAAGTAGAGTCTAACGAAAAAACTAGTCTTTCACAATGTAATAAATTAAGATAGAATTTCAAGTAAAATGTGATTGTTTTTCTCTAGAGATAACTTAATGTAAAAAAACTCAAGATAAAATTGTTTTACCTACTATACTTCTTTAATTTGACATTGATTTTAGTAATTCTCTTTTGACTCTTTTAAATTAAATAAGAGTTGCTAGTTGCTAGTTGCTCTAATTCTTCATTTCACAAGCAAATTTATGAGAATCTCGGCACAATTATTTTGTCTTGGTGAACACTTTGTCTACATTTATTTTCATCCCGAAACTCTGAAATCAATACTTCAAGTATCAACTAGCCTATTCAGGCATGGAAGATTGAAATAAGATAATACTGATGGCTTGAATACCAAGAAATCAAAGTAAAACAGATTTCTTAGTTCGTTTAAAAAATCTTTTTCAATGTTCCATTAGACTTTACAGTCAGCAGAGACAAAAAGTGAATATTTAGATTTCGGGTACATTTAATGTCCAATATCATATTTACATGTGTATGGAAGAGTACATATTGGAATTTCGGGAGAGGTCAACCTGCTAAATGGATCTCCTTAACTTGAGAGATTTGTTTTTGACTCTTGGCCAGAGATAGAGATACCCTGGACAAGGAAGGGTTCACCAAAAGAATATATCATATTCACTAGGCAATATGAGTGATGAATGCTAATATGAGAAGAGGACATCTTTTCTGTTTTGTATCCTAAGAATTGAACATAGTAACAGAAGGTTCACAATATTCACACAATTGAACTAGATCCCCTTGGTAGAAGAGGGCATCCCTTTGCATGTACACCAGGAGCTGTGGGGCATGTGGCCAAAGGGCAGTGATCTGCATTAAGACCCCACCAATTTGGACCAAAGATACCATTAGATTGGAGGGCAAAATAGAGGGCCACACCCATGAAAGCAACTCCAGCATCTAAAGCAGCTGAAAGGATGTAGGTATGCCTAGCCCACCATGCCTTGAACTTTCTATAAACATAGAAATTGAAGAAGATTCCAACAATTCCCCATGTAATGTAATTCACAGATCTAGCCGGTGGGATGTTGGATGCACCTGCAGTGATGATTGGAATGTTGATGAGTTGAATCCACTTGTGGTCAGGGAATTTGCGCGAAAGCAACCACACTGGAAGGGGTGCAAGTAAACCAATGAGGAAAAACCAATTCATCCCTGGATAAACACCATCCTTGGTAAACATTCTCTTTGGTCCTACTACTCCCCATATGATTGAAGCATTATAGAACACATCATCACCAGGGCATGTCCATGGACTACCCTTTGGCAACAATGCTTCATCACAAATGTTCTCAATGGATGTGAGAAGCCACCAAGCTGTGGCAAAGTGGACAGCTGATGCAACAACTGTGCCTACCAGCTGCACTATGAACATAGATTTTGGAGGAATTTTCATATAGTGGCCCAATTTGAAGTCACCAAGAAAACCAAGTGCTTGTACCATGCTGACATGACCATAAGTCTTGAAAGCTACATTAGCAAGGGGCTTTCCTGGGTAAATGAATCCAATTATTAACTCTGCAATCACGTTGAGTCCTGTTTGGATGTTTGTTGTGGCTTGAATAACCCCAACTGGCAAGGTGAAGACTAATGCAATTGTTAGAGAGACTAAAATTCCCCACCATGGCAGTTGGAGTTGCTTCCCAAAGCCTTCACACGCAACCAAGGCCATAACAACCATAAGAATCAAAATGGTGACAAACCACCATTCAGGAACTTGTTCATAGTTTCTCTTCATAATTCTTGTATGGACATCTCCAAGTTGTTCTTTTAGTGCTCTTGTTGTCTTCCTCCACATCTGAAGAATCATCTCTCCGTGGAAGAGGGCAACGTGTGAAATAGTGGCAGTCAGAGTTGCAAAGCTGAATCCATACTCAAATGCAAATGTGATACTAAGATAGATCTTGCTGTAGTTGTTATAACTATTCAAATCAATGTCAAAAGTTTCGGGATTTAGAATCCGACTAACATTATATGTTGCACTGGTTGAATCAAAAGTGTGAGAACTAATGAGGGGGAACTTTTTGGCATCATATAAATTGTTCCAATAGGCAAGGGGAATAACAACATAGATATCCAACACAAATCCAATCAACATGTTGATGATGGCAAAGCCAGGCACAGCTAAAGGACTGCTTAAGAAGCCTGCAACAGTGTTCCAATCGAGGCCAAATGAGCCGATGCCAAGGCCATTCATGCCTGAACCAATCTGTTGAGCTGTGATGGAATCTTTCCAAATCAAGCAAACAAAGGAGACAGTTGATATTGCTTGGAAAAAGTACCCTGGAATAGTGTAATAGGCAAAGCTCACTACAAAGACTAGAAAAAAGAATTGCAGCCTAGTGTTTCCTCCTTTAGGCCTTTTTTCTTTTTCATGAAATGCTCTGAATAGAGACACCTGCACAAGGTTTTGAGGCCACCACATATAAGGGGAGTCAACAAGGAATCTTCTAAAAATCCCAGCCCACCCATATCCAAGCATTTGGGTTGATAGTGCTAACAAATAAGCTGCTACTGGATGGATGTTTCTATGATAGAAAGCCTTAATAATTGTGATGATGCTAATTGCATAAACACCACTAGATCCAGATGTAGCAAAGATAGTGATCAGCACATGTTCCTTCAAAGAGAATGGCCCCGGATTCAACGAAAAAGACCATTTTGTGAATGGCACGCGGATTGGTTTGGTGGAAAGAGTTGCAGCCATGAGTTTCCCAAGTGGGAGGGTAATAATCTGCGCCGAGACCGAAGAGATCTTCAAAGGGTTGGTTCTGTAGCCCAAAAATTGGTTCACAAAGGCAAGGAGCACACATGATGCCAACCCCAGAACCCATGTCCGGAATGTTAGTGCTGGCTGAGTAGGGTCATCAGTGATTGGAACAGTGAGCCTCACTTGCTCTATGGGACAGTCATCAACTTCAAATTCATCTTTCTCAGCATCCTCTATGACCCTCTCTTGAGACACTCCTGTGCTTGATGCCTCAGCTTCCTAACCCAAAAACAAAACAAAACAAAAGAGAACAACAAAATCCCATAAACCACTCTTTCCAAGTTCCAACCTATGACCTTTATCAATTATCACCCTTCTAATCTGCCAACGTAACCGCTTCAACACTTGCAATTAGATAACATAAAACTGCTTCAAAATTTGTTATTTACATGCAATGTCTCCCGGCTATGTTCCACAACATTTACATAAAAGGACAAGATTATAAATTCAAACCCAAATGGCACCAGACAGTAACAAACATGACAAGTGAGTGAAAGTAGATACCTTTTCCAAATCAAGAAGAGGGGTGGTAACTGAAATGGATTGCTGCGAAGAGAGAGGTGATGCTTTCTTATTATTGTCCCCTCTCTCCATTGCTGCTATGTAAGGATTGCAGTTACAGAAGCAGCAGATAGAGAAAGTTGAAACTTTAATAATACATCATGCTCATTTTATTTTGAAGTTTGAACCCATTTGTTTATTATGAGACTTATTCAAATCTTTATTTAAGATGGATAATAAATTATGTTGGACTAGTGTATGAACTTGTAGATTTCTGCATGAACCTGGACGAAATTCTGGAATCCAGGAACTTGCGTGCTTAACCAACTAATAACATTATTGATTTGTGACTTCAAGTTAGAGTTACTTCATGTTTTGTTTGGTCCCACATATTTATCTATCAATACTTTAACACGCCGACAGATCAGAATTGATAGCAGAATTCTTTTTTCAACTAGATTCATATTTTCGTGATGAACCCTAAATAAATAAAGGATATTATTCGTTTAAACAAAATGGATGAGAATAATAATAATAATAAAAAAAAAAATCAGCATTGCTAATAAGCGATTGTGATTTGTGGCAAGAAAAGTAGGTAGTGATTTTTTTTTTCTCTTTTTTTTTTATTTGATAGAGGGTTTATGTAAACCAAAAAGAAAATTAATAAAAAAATTGTGATTTTTCTTTGTGAATAATAAAAAAAAAGGTTTAATTACATATTTGGACCCCTACTTTGCAAAATCTATCATTTTGGTCCCTCTAATTTAAAATTTACAATTTTGATCACTTACTTTCAAAATCAAACACTTTTAGTCTCATTATTAAAAAATCAAACACTGATCTCACTGTTAACTTTTTTTTATTAGGCTTAATTACTTTAATTTTTTTTAATAATGTTTAAATTATCCTCCTCTCCTTTACCCTCCATATTCATTCCAAACCTAAATTATTAAAATTCCCAAATCAGGGCCACCTCCAAGAACGCAACTTCCCTACCCAACTCCAATGCCAGCGTCAACACCAACGAGAGACGAATACGGAGGTGCAAGGAGACGAAGCACGTAAGCTTGCGCGAGAGGCTCTCGCATGCAAGACGACACCGAAGACGCGAGACGACGTCGACGAGCGACTGAGGCGACGCTAACAAGTGAACGAGAGAGACGACACAGGCTTGCAAAAGAGACCAACAAGAGAGCAAGGGAGACAACTTAAGCTTGTGAGACCGTGAGAGAGTAAGAGAGACAACCCAAACTTGCGAGATCAACATACTAAAGACATCCCTCTTGTTGGCATCGATGCCAACGTCGAAGTTAGGTGGGCGTCGAAAGGAAGTTGCATTCTCAAAGGTGACCCAGATTTGGGAATTTTTATTTGGAATGAACAATAGCTGAAGGTAAAGGAGAGGAGGATAATTTATACATTATTAAAAAGGTTAAAGTAATTAAACCTAATAAAAGAAATCAACATTTATTTTAACGGTCAACTCTTCAATTTTAACAATATAACCAAAAATGCTTGATTTTGAAAGTAGGGGACCAAAATTACAAATTTTAAACTAAGGAGATCAAAACTACAATTAAACCTAAAAAAAAGCATGATTAGATGTAACTTTTAAATACTTATTACTAATGTTTATCTGCACTATACCTTAAGTTAACGAGTTGATACTAGAACTTAGCCTCCAATGTTGTTTCATTCACCAATCATTTTACCATTTCTCAACCAAACAAATGATAAGCGAGAATAGAGATTTGCACAGAGCAACAAAACCATGAAGCAATTTGGGTGGCTACAACTTCCAAGTACAACATTGTTTACCGCTACACGAACACCACACAATACGAGCAGGTGTTATTATTATTATCATCATACATCTAATTCATACTCATCATTCCTACAAGTGTTTGCAACGGTGAATAATACCTTGTATCAATTTCATGTAATAACCCAAAATGCCATTGATGACGCCTAAAACCAAAATAATACTACATCATTGTAGCTGATACTCACTTGTCACTACAAATGTCAAATGTGTTTGTTTATATCCCAAAAAACACCTCTACCGCAAAAACCTCAACTTACCTACAGAGGCATGCAAATCCAACCATGAAACTCATTTGTATATGAGAGCATCACGTCCTGGCCCAACACCAATGTAGTGAATAGGGACCCCAACAAGTTCTTCTACCCTTTCCACATATTGTCTTGCAGTTTTTGGAAGGTCAGAATAGTTTCTTATGGAAGAAATATCAGTTTTCCATCCAGGAAGTACTTCATATTCCACCTAAAACATGATTAAACAAATAACCATGAGAGAATGTAATACAAATTCCAAAGCAAGTGAGTCTTTACCTTCCTTGAAAAACCTTTTACTTCACATTTTGGTTTATATATTATCAAATAGAAGCATTTGGTTATGTGATCCAGAACTAGAGTGAAGGTGGAGGAATAATAGCGCCAACAGGAAAGATAGAAAAGTTACCTTCAGTTGCTCAAGAAGGCGGAGATCTGAAGGGAACGATCTGATTGGGGTGCCATCAGCAAGTTTGTAAGAGACACCCAACTTTATTTCTTCAAGATCGGATAAAACATCCAGCTTGGTAAGATTCAAAGATGAAAAGCCATTGATCTGGCATGAGAATTTCAGTGCAACTATATCGAGCCAACCACACCGTCGAGGACGGCCAGTAGTTGTGCCAAACTCCTGCCCAGCAAATCTGAGGAGATCACCTCCTGAACCCAAAATTTCAGTTGGGAAAGGACCAGAACCAACTCTAGTAGTGTATGCCTTCACCTGCACAGCCAAAATAAAATCAATAAACCATTCTGCCTGTGTTAACTATGCTTAATTTATTGACATTATATTTTGTTTGATAAAAAAAATCAAAAACAACTTGAAGCTCCTGAGGTACAAGTTTGGCAGTAAGGAACAATTTACTTATAAGAAACACAGGCTTCTTTTTGGGTAAGACAGTTCAGACAAAATACAAAAAGATTACCAACACAACTTCAATAAAGAATAACAAAAAACAGATAAATATCCACGTACCACTCCTATTAAATCACCAAGTACCCTTGGAGCAATACCAAGACCAGTGCATATCCCGCCTGCTGATGGGCTAGAAGAAGTGACAAAGGGATAAGTTCCGAAATCGATGTCCAACATGGCAGCTTGTCCTCCCTCAACCAAAATCTTCTTCTGATGTGCTATGGCTTCATTCATGACATGCACAGTATCAGCAATAAAGGGTTCCAACCTCTCGGCATATCTCTTGTATTTTTCAACTTCTTCCCTGAGCATGTCTGGGCCATAGTTAAAATCTTTGAACCTCAATGCTGCATCAGACAATATAAGATCAAGCTTCTGAGGGAAAGTATCCATGTGCCTCAAATCACCCACTCGGATGCCATTACGGTTAACCTTGCTGGAGTAGCAGGGTCCAATGCCTCTCTTGGTGGTGCCAATGAAAGACTTAGCAAGCTCAGCTTCTCTTAGCCCATCCACTGTTTGGTGGAAATCAAACAACAGGTGAGAGCGATCAGATATCAATATCCTTCCATTGCAAGAGACCCCATTTGATTCAAGACCGTCAATCTCTTTAAACAGCCCCGGAAGGTGCACTACAACCCCATTCCCAATAACACACAGAGTATCCTCATTCAGAATACCAGAAGGAACAAGATGAAGGGCGAACTTTTTGCCTTCTGCATTGTAAATAGTATGCCCAGCATTAGCTCCACCCTGAGAACACGTAATGATCACAGTTTATCAGTGCAAGATAACAATTGAAAAACCAAAAATATCCACCAACACCAAGCGAAGCCAATCACAATACACCAAAGTAATCCCTAAAATTAATAGCATCCCTGTCTGAAATTACAAAAATGCCGCTTTAGCCCTTGAAATTACCAAGGGTCACTCATTCTAATAGAAAACACTCTCTAATGGACTCTGTTAAAATTTATTTGAAACTACAGAGCGAATCCCAAAATAATTAATGATTTCCAATAAATAAATTGCAACCGACAGTAAAGGAGTGCGGTATTACTAACATTTCTCTCGTTTTAATCCTTATTTTTGTAACTTCAGGGACTCAGGAGTCAAAGTGTCAAACCACTACCCTTTGATAACATGCAAGAGCTATAATAAACATTATTTGACAATGACAAAGACAAAAAATGACATCTCTGTAACTTCAACGATAAAATTGACCGGCCTCCCAATTCCAGGTTCAATTTAGTGTACTTCTAATAATAAATTAAAATATCAAAAACCTTAAAAAAAACAAAATCACTGATTCAGTTAAACCACAGAGCAATCAACCCTAGCACAACAACACACGCTAATACCATCGACTTTCCGAACGACCCAAGATTCGAAACTAAGGGGAAAAGCCATGAAAAGTGAAAAAGCAAAGAACTTTGGCATCACCTGGCAGCGAGCAACGATTTCGAAGTGTTGGGCCAATATGTCGACGAGCTTCCCCTTGCCCTCGTCGCCCCACTGGCAGCCGAGCACGCCGGAGACCTGGCTCAGCGCCTCGATGCGGCCGCCGGAGGTGTCAGCGGCGGCGGCGAGCTTGGTGGGAGGAGGCGCGACGGGCTTCGCGGAGCACACGACGACGTTTCGAGAGGTGCGAACGTGGCGGCTGGAGATGGGGCGCTGAGGGCTGCATATTGCGTGAGAATCAAGGGTCAGTGACGATGAGATGCTGTTCATTGTGTGATGTGAAACAACACACAGAGAGAGAGAGAGAGAGAGAAGAGAGTGAAAAAGAAAACAGAGTCACAGACACAAAAAAGGGCACAAAAGGCTGCGTTGTGTTTTGTTACTTCAATCAGTCCAACGTGTTTTTATTTTTTATTTTTTTGACGAGGATACTTCAAAAGTCTTTAATTAAAAAAATATTTGTATAAGCCAAGTTAATCTATAATTTATAATAATAAATAAAGATTATATTATTATAATCACTTTAATTTTATTTTTATATATTTATTATATCTTTAAATAATATAAATATAAATATTTTGATTATTTTTATAATTATCGTGTCTAACAATATAAAAAGATAGCACGAACCTCTTCCCACCATTAGTATTAATAAAATCATTAATTAATGTCTTCTGAAAATATTAATTAATTAAAAAACTTTTTTATATATTTTTAAAATGATGCATGCAGTATTAAATATTTTTAAATTTACAATAAATACTATTAAATGAGGTTCTTATGTTTAAAATATAGGAGAGTGATACGTAAATATTTTGAAATATAAATTATATTATAATTAACATTTGTAATAGATAAATATCTTTAACATATAAATCATATTCTGAGTCCACGATATTTAATTTATGTTGTGATATTAGTATGGTCAAAACAGTATAGTCAACTCACTAAATTAAAAAAAAGTACAATCTAACGTACACAAAAATACAATAAATACGAATCTCTATTAAAAAATTATTTGAATAAATAATGATAGTTGAGAAAACGATGTTTTAGTAATTGAAAATTTCAATTAATTAATAAAAGGCTCTTTCAAATGAGTGTATTAAAAAATTGAACAAACAATTAATGAATAGAAGATTTTATCGATAATGACAGAAGAATATATTAATAGTATTCAATGTTAAAAAAATTCACTTATAGTTTCATATCTAACGTTTTCTTTGAGGATCGATTTTAAAATTTGGCGTAGTCACATTCGATCAAAAAAATGTTTTATAGTTTAAAATGTTTTCTGATATCTATAAAATAATTAAAAATGCAAAATTAATTTCAAATATTTTTTAATTAACACTTTATTTATATTAGTCTAAATTATAAATACACGTGCAATGCACAACATCTTTTTTTCTAGTTTATATTAAATGTTTATTTACGAAATGGTACCTATTAGTATTAAATTTATTTTTTAATACACTTTGTTTATTTAATACATAAAACAACAAGAGGAGGAGTCGGAGATAATGACAATTATCAATATCTATTATCACTCTCAGTAAAAAAAAATCTGTTAGTACTCTTGCGAGAAATTATGCAAAATTTGAATTGATGTTTTGCATTATAAAAAGAAGTCATTATCCATCTAAACTGGATTTTTGAAAGGTTACGTATTCCCCCTCCTAACTTTCACATTAAAAATCGAAGAGTTTAATAATTATACACACTTAGTTCAAAACTTTTTACACTATCAATCATTAAAAAATATCATTTATATAATTTATCATATATGGGGAAAGGAGTTTATGATTTCCTCTATTGAAATAAAATAAACTATGTAACATCTATTGATTACAAAATCATTTGTGCACAAAGTGAGAGCTTCTGCAACTGCAAGTTTAATCTTCACAGTAATCAAGCTCCTCATTTGGAACTACTTAGCAGACACTGATCAGGTAATCCAAACTTTTTGTTAAGGCCAACTTGGTGTCTCCTCCAAGGGTCATTATGTAACTTGTAATGCAAAACCTTATTTAATGAAAAAGAAGGATCAAAAAGTTAAAACACACATTAAATACATTATAGTTTGTTTGTGGCAAAGAGAGTAAATTAAAGAACCTGTATTAAAGTGGTGAAGACATCATCCTCGATCAATTTTAAGAATTCAACAGCCCAATCGTCAACATGTCCAAAAGCAGTTCTTTGCCTTCCAGCTTCGAGCAAAACAGCATCACGATACAAAAATCTTTGCCAGATTTTCTTAACATTTGTGAGTTTGAACTTGATTTCTGTATCATTGATTCCCTAAATTACATGTAAAATATCTTAATTTAAATTGTATTAACACTAACATATACCAAAAAAGTTTAATTATGTAGAAAACAAGTAAGTACCCGAAGAATATTTATCAAATTTGGAATTTCATCTTCAGCTATTCTGACAGCAAAGCTGTCATAGTTGAGCACATTCTCGTATGGTAGGAAAATCCCATCCTACAAAACAAGGAAATAAAATGGTTCAATCCGTTTATTAGTTACTTTTGTTACATATAAAGGACTATTGAAATGGATACCGAAGCTTAAATGAATCAATTTTAAAGTACTTATGACTTATATTTTTGCTTATGAAAAAGTTTATTTCATTTTCTTATTTTTTCTTCTTAAAAATGCCTCAGGAAAAACTTATCCAAACATACCCTTGACATGATTTTTTTGAAGTGATTCATTTGAAAATAGAAGAGCATGCATGAATTACTACCTGAATGATGACAGGAATGCATCCTTGCAAAACACTGTCTTCCATGCGTCCACTCCAACCATCTCCAGGAAAAACTCCGCAGAAAACAGAACTTGCAAGTTCAGCATTATAGTTTTCAGAACGCTCTGCGGTCACAATTACGTCTTTGGCACCTTGTTTCCCAAGTTTTCCTTCCTTGTTTGGACTTGATCCAAACTCTTGTGCCAGTTTCTGTCTGATACCCATGCTATACCTGCATGCATCATTTCCAAAATCTTCAAACTGGGTCTTCTACAAAATTACCAACAAGTAGTCTATTTAACCATGTTCGCTAAAATCAAAAGTGAGATTAGAAATTAAATTTCAGACAAAACAACAAGCAACATATGTCAAGTTTAGTAACAAGTATATAGGCAACATGATGAACATGCTGTGATCACACAATTTGCACCATACACAATAGCTGTGATCACTTATTTTAGTTCAAAGTTATATGTAACGTGTGACTCAAATGATAATATTAATGAATGTTCAAAGGACTAAAATGATAGTAAAATGAAGTAGTTAAATTAAGTACTTAAATGAAATGGATTACATCTTCAGGGATTTTGTTTTTAATTTTGTTAAATCTAAGTACTAAAGTGACACCGAAACAACTTGAAGGACTAAATTGACCATCTAAGTACTAAATCTCAGTAGCTACCTACCTTATCAAACATCCTAATAAAACTGTTGGATAGTACACTTACGATTCTTCAGGTCTTCCATTAGGGTAAGCCGGTCCTAAATTCCCATTGAAGTAGAACAGTGTCTTCCGCTTCTCACGTTGCCTGAAAACAAATAATATGTTTGCATTGTTTGATTTCATAAACTTAACTAGTAAAGAGTCTACTCTATTCAAGTATGAAGAGATAAACAAAGCAAATGACTAATAGCATGTTTGTTTTAGCATTCAAAGCCACCCAGATCAACTTTCAAATGAAAGCTACAAATCATGGCTGCTCACAAAACAGCACTTTAGAATACGTGTCAGTTGCATCCAACCACAAAACAAACATAGCTTAAGTAGTAATTAATTTTTCTGACAAATTTTACCGAGCCCAAAGTTTAGTCGACAAGGCATGAACATTAGGCCCTTTCCAAGCAGGAATGACAAGATCTTTCTCAGGGTCAAAACATGGATGAACACCTCTTCTATCAGTGGGAATATCATCCCAGTTGTCAGGCCAATAAGCTGTAGTTGAATGGTTATGCTTAGTGTTTGTGTTTCCCCAATGAACTAACATCATGCTGCTCCATATCTCCTTAGGGGCAAAGCAAGCACCTTCATCCCATGAAAAAATCTACCTTCACAAATCACATTAAAAACTCACATCATTAGCACATGCTTCCTTAAACTAAATTCAATTTGGGAAAAATAAACTCTTACACATACCCAGATGTGGTCCCTTCCTGATGAGTGGTTCCAATAAGGATAATGCTCAACGATGTGATCATATGCATTCTTATAATAGTCCAGAGTGAAAAAGCTCCTCAACTCCGAATAGTTCTGAATGTTAATGCAAGAAAATATAGAAAAAAAGTTCGTAGTAATTAGTAAATAATGGAAATTATAAAGCATAACAAATATATGAACCCAAGAGTGCATAACAAAGTATAAGCATTGCTGATAGTAGGAATTAGTAAACCAAAACCTAAGGTACTTTTATTTTTCTTCCATCCTTTAGGGTATAAGATGAAGCTCCTAATAGAGGAAAACAAAGATTACATACATGCATATTTCATTTTAGTATTACTACTCATGTACATCAATTTGAAGCAAATTCATCTACATCTTAACATTGATGTTGGAATAATGACTATACTATGATCCAAATAAGCATAGATGCTCAGATTTTGAAAGCTCTAAAAGCACGACTAACATAAAAATTGCATAGCCATGAACATACGTATGTAGTTTGGCTTATACTACATACATGCCACATGCAGTAGGATTATTATTCTTTAAAGTGTAGACAGCAATTTTTACAAAGTAAATTGTGAATTTGAAAACCATAAATGGAAAAAAAATAATAGTTTCAATTTGTATAATAATATTCAAGAACCTGTACAACAAATAGTAGATTTCTATCTAGGATTACCATTATGTACCTTCTAACCTACATGATGCAAGAACCAAATCCCATGAAGTAATATACAACCTATAGATATATTCTGGTAAGCAGAAGTAACAGTTGATGAAATACACCTGCATACTCAAATGAGGAGCATGACCAGCACGAGTTATGAGACATGAATCAAGGACTGGAACAAAGAAAAAATCTGCCTCATTGCCATTCAGAGTTCGATGAGGACTAGCTAAGATACTCTCATAAAGTGCCATCTGCACACAAGCAACATCAAATTTGACCAACTGAAATATTATGTTGTAATTGCATTTCAAACTCACGAGGTACCTGGGAACCATAAAGTTGATCTGTCCATATGGTTGCATTATTGACATCATAGAATCTATTTACACAGTCTACCTTAAAATGGCGCCCCTATAACAGCCAAAAAATAAAAATAAAAAGAGAATTAAAATGGAAAAAAATCACTAGAGACTAGAGAGACATTCATATCATGATCATGATCATCCTTACCTCAAGGAGCAGGCTGTTAAACTCTGGAGGTAAATCATAAACATATATAAGAGGCCTTTTTTTAGCCACCACAGCATTAGCATTGGTAACTTTTTCACCAAAATGCTGATTTTCAGTAACATCAACCTGAGCTGGACGAAGCCAATTAGGCCACTCCCATACAGAAGATATGACAGAAGGAGTGCTACAATCTACTCCATACCAGCCATTGTAACACTGAAAAAGGCATCACATTCAGTTTGTTTATCTACTTAAATTGGATGTAAGCAAATTTGAATGTATATGGCACGAAACGTGAGACAATGAGAGTGATCTCATATATCATACTTTCTGTTACTCATGAGAAGCTTCGTGAGAATAATAAATGAAAATAAGTGATTGACAAAGTGAAAATACAGACATCAAAGGTATCTGCCATGTCAATAAGCAAAAGAACCACCTGACAAAATCCACCACGACAATGGCCATGTCCAGAGCACTGATTAATGCACGTAGATTGCACAGTCACTTCACAAAATCGACCTTCGAGGCCATCATACCGGCATTGACAATAGTTTTTGAATTGCACCTTGCCAGCATAAGCTTCATCAGGGTCCACATTACACCAACCTGGTTTGCTACCATTGGTTGTGAACACATCTTGGTCTAATTTTGTCCAATCCATCACTGTAGAACCAGGACCACCAGGTTCATAAGATGCACTGAAACAGATGCAAAGAATTATATGACATAAAGGGTAGATGGTACTTAGAGAGAAGATTTGTCAATTGAAGTCAATAGTAGGAGTTTGAAAATCTACTTACTTAAGTGGAAAGCCACATGACCATGGCAGTGGTCGATTTGGATATTTTGTGTCTTCTCCACAGAAGCACATGGCTTTTGTTTTGTCACAAGTGGCAGGGCATATTGACGCAACCCATTTCCCAAATGGAGCTTCTGCTGAACCTGGATAGTTGCACTCCAATTGCAATTTCTCGGTGCATCCATCTCCTGTTACATCAGCAATTATTTTCCCAAAATATTATTACGCTTTTGAATTCCAAATAGTAAAATGAATATGCTTTGGTGCCATCATCAAAACGAGGAAGGTACAAACTGGCAAAAATAAAGGTTAATCTGTTGGATGGTTTCATTAAGTCTTCAATGAGATTATGCAGAAGAGATAAACTTGACATTTGAGCAGTGAAATTATTTGAATGAACAATACCTTCCAATGTAATGTAAGTTTTAGAAACTTACTCCCTTGATGCAATGTAATTTTTCAAACATTAGAAGGTTGGTGTAATATAGGAGGTGTGTCAGCCTAATGTTTTCAAACATTAAGGAGAATAAGTGTAATATTGTGTGTAATTTGAAAAAAGTGAATAAGTGTAATTTACTCTAGAATAAAAGAAGAGCAACTAAACTGACCCGCATAGCCATGAAAGCAGCGACATTGTCCCAATTCTCGATTGCAAACGCCCTGGCCACTGCACTCATTTTTGCAGCTATTGCCACCTACTATCTGATCATAACATATACATATCATATAATTTAGGACTTAGCTTCAGTATAGTGACTAGTAATAACGTAAATGAATGTTTCTATAAATTTATCTAGAAGAACTTCTAAAAAAAAATATAAAGAAAAAATAAAATAAAAAATTAAAATTGATTTTTCTGATAGAAGTCGAACCTCAGTAATGTTGACTTCCTCGGTAACAACGTCACAAGCCGCAAGCCAATGACCAATCTCTGCTTTCCATGGTGCACCTCGATGAACTACTACTCCATGCAAGTCAGGTGAAAACTGATATTTCAAATCAATTTCTCCTATAAAACGGTTGCTTAATATACTGCTTGGGGTGCAAGATTTCTGAGCTAGATTAAAATAATTGAAAGAAAGTGGTGTCAAGAATAGATGCACAATAAAAACTAATGGCACAACCGAAGCTATTGCTGCTGCTGCCACGAAATACCAAGAACACCTCCATTTTTTGATGTAGAACAAATCCAACAAGTTTCTTCCCATGTTAAACTGAAATACTATAAAACAATCCTCTTTTTATTCACCACCCTGTCTTAACATCATAGCCTGAATCTTTTTTATCATGACAATCTGAAATAACATTTAATGTGAAAGATTTTTTTGTTATTTTTTGGCATCTATGCCCCATTTAATAATCAATGAAATTGTGTTACTTATGTTTTGAGTCCACGTCAGCCAATTTTCCTAGTCAAATCCAATCAATTTATTGTATTTTCTTTTTATCCAGGTTATATTAACGATTTTAATTAAATAATATTTTTTCATTTTTTTATTTTGAAAAATAAGAGAGAGAAATAAATTGAAAATAATATTATTTTAATGACAACATCGATCTTTATCTTAATCTATAAAAATATTTTACATTAATAAGATAAATTGTCCACATCTTAAGATTGGGAATGCCCGTGAGTATTTATTCATAAAATTTAAGTGGAATGGACGTAGATATGAAATTCATCTTGTCTTGTAACTTATATATATTTATATTAATTAAAATAATTATAATTTTATTATTTAAATTATTCTATTAGAATTATTTTATTATCTATTAATAATTTTAATTATTATTTGTATATAATAATTTTGGTATTCTTGATAATGTTTTGTTTTAATTTCTATCTGTATCATTGAATGAAAGCAATATATAAATTAGTGTATCATTGAATGAAAGCAATATATAAATTACGAGATAAGTGCTTGTCAAAATATAAAAAAAATAATTTAAATAATAAAGTTAAAATATTATATTTATTTGTGTTTTATTTTTAATTTATAATATATAATTATAAACTAATTTTTCCTAAAAAAAATATAAACTAATTAACTTCGATATATTTATTTTCAAGTCTAATTAAAGTGTTTTTGAAAATTATAACATTTGTGTTTTGAAAAATTAATGGTTGTTTGATATTAATATTAGATGAGAATTTGTTATTATTTTTAATTTTATACATAAATCAAACGAGGGTATGGGTATATAATTATGAGTACCCATAACCCGCATGAATACGAGGGTGAATGTCCAACTGTAACTCTTCCAAATCGAAAACCTGGGAGTATCAAACACAATCCTCGGACAAGATCCCTCTCGAACCAAACCAGGAGGAGCACAAGTTTCCGTCAGAGGATAAAAATGAACTAAAAAATTAAATTTTCTTATGAACTTTTATTCCTTCAGCCCCAAACAAGAAGAAAGACTAGTCCAAACTCTTTTGGTCCGGGCAAGAACATTGTTTATTACACTAACTCTGAAAATCCAATTTAAATAATGCATTTCACTATCAAAATCCTGTATAACGGGATCAAAATTCAATCACACTCAATAACTACTTGAACATGCTCCATTATTCAAGAGTGTGTGTGTGTGTGTGTCCCTTCTTTGAATCCTTGACCACAAGAAGAGGTACCCTTTCCTTGTGTTGTACCACACTTTCCTTGATCACCTCTTCTTCTTCTGACACACCACTTTGAACACTTGTTGTTGCACCTTTCTTCCCTCCTCCTCCTCTTGTTGCTAGCCTCTTCTTCAATTCAGAGCAGAACCCGCTGATCTGACTCAGAATCTCTCTGCCACCCAACAAATTTTGTGCCGAGAAAGTACTCTTCAGCTGTGATTTTTTGTTACTTTTCACAGGACACTCCACTGGACCATTCTGCATCTGTTTTGGATTGGCCTTGTTTGTCTTAATCAGTGGCTTCTTCAACTTGTTGGTCCTACCACTGGAAAGTGGGGCTGAAAAGTTTGGATTTATATTCTCACTGTCTTCATAAAAGCTTCCTGAACGACTGGGTCTTCTGGATCTCTCATAAGAACTTTCCACAATTGAAGAATTTTCCCTGATACACAAAGATGCGGTTTTTAAAATTGAGAAAATTAAAATACTTTTCTTTTTCTTTCTTTTTTTCATAGGATTTGGTGGTACCTTCTGTGTCTGTCCCTAAAGGGGAAAATTTCAGAAATGGATGCAAATCTCAATTGCTTCACCTGCTTGATAAAATAAAGAGCTTTAATTCATTTTCTTGAAAAAACAAATCTACAAATTTAAGAAATTTACGAAAATACAAGAAACAAGAATTGAGGTTGCAACCTTGGAACTGCGAGTGGTGGGTGGTTTAAGAAAATCTTCGGCAGTTTTTGGATGCTTGCAATCTACGAGAGGAGGAAAAGCAGAGAAAAACTCAGCAACAAGGAAAAACAAGAAATGAAATTCCATATATACCCTTGCAGAGAGCCTCACCGCGAGTGCAAAACCAGGCATCATCGTGAACAAGAGAGTGATGATGAAAAGCAGAGACAGAGAGATCAACCCACATAGGCGCGTCGAAGTTCTCGTAGGTGTCATCTTGAGCGAACGTAGAGTCGATGTTGTCCCAGTCGATGTTGTCCGGTTCCATGTTCGGCGAAGAATCTGAAACTGAAAAGTTTAAAAAAGCCAAAAAAAATGAGTCAGAGAGACGAATTGGAACTGCAAAATAGAAAAGGGAAAAGAGGGTGGAATTAAAATTGCTGCAGATGTGAAGGTCCCAGGAATTTGATCGAAGGCAAAGCTTAGTTAGAAGAAGAAAGGGTTGGAAGTTGGAATGAACAAAACAACAAGGTGTGGAATCCTTGTATAGTGTAGTAGGAGTGAGGATTCTAAAACGCTTCGACTGTGTTTGGAGCATCCCATTTACGTTTGTGTAGGAATAGGATGTTTTAAACTTTTCGACCGTTGGGCACTTTGACCCTCTTTTATTTTTCTTCTTTACTCTCTCTTTATTTATTTATTTATCAAATCAAAATGTAAGAAATAAGGAATAGGAAGAGGAAATTGAAGAGTAATAAAGTGTGTATGATGATAATATTAATATTTTTAGAAAAAATAATTTTTTTTTATCTCCAATTTTATTCTAATCTCTAAATTTTCAAAAATATATTTTTTTTAGTCTTTCTCTATAAAAAAAAATCGGATTGACTTTGGATTATTGAAATTTTTATTTCTTTTTATAGGGAGACTGAAAATATTTTTTGAAATATATTGAAATAGAGAGATTAAAAAATTAAATTTAAATTTGAAGGATAAAAATTAAAATTAATCCAAAATTAAGAAACTAAAATTATATTTAAGCGATATTAATATTATCCGTCTTTTATTGGCAATTGACCAAAAAAATTGAAACCAAATAAAACTACTTTACTAACTACAATATCTATAATATGTTATATAAAAAGTTGATACATTTTTTTTTTATATTTCTATTCTTAACTTTTTTTTTAATTAGCTCAACCTATATCGCATATAATACAAAAGGTTGGCATAAGCATAATGTTATCTTCATATTTAGAAGCATATAATTTATTTAGCAAAGGAATCTATATTCAATTTTTATTGAGTGTGAAATGTTTTTGATCAACCATCAACTTACATATCATGGATAAAATTAATCTATATTCATTTGGATGGGAGATACTGTGATCTCTTATCTAGAAGGAAAAAAACAATTATATCCATATTAATTTACTATTTATTTTTTATTTTGCAAGTAGCATGTATATATTTTTAAATTTAGGAAAATTAAAAAGTGATAACTAGAAAAGTATTTAAAAGTATACTTGAAATCATAACAATGTAGCATGCATTTTTTATTTTTTTTTATTACATGATAGATAATAATGTGAAATTATGTTTTGTCACGTTATTTTTTTAATTTTTTTTATGTCAGAGACAAATAAACAAGTAAAATAATAATCAAACTAATTTTATAAAGATTAGAAAATAAAACAAAACGTTAATTACAAAGAATAAAAAAAAAAGCCTTTTTACTAATTATTTTTAAAATCACAAAGCCATGTTCAATGGCACCACTGTTAATATGATTATTACCTTGGTGTAATAAATAAAATAAAAAAAAGAAAATAATGGTAGTATGTATATTTATATTGTAATAAAGTTTTATACTGTTAGACCATCTAATCCTCAATTTATATAATTTTTAAAATAATTATATAAAAGTTAATTAATTTATTATAAATAAATAGAATATGGTGTGAAATTTTATTATACTATCAAATTCACTACCATTATTTTTTAAAAAAAATTGTTTCGGATTGAGACATGATCAGTGTTAAGAAGTTTCGTCTCTCAAACAGCACCATTATTGTTTCTAGAGTTAACTTCATTTCAAAGAGAATTCGCAAGTCTATGGAAGTTCCATCCATCAATGCATGAATGAAAGGACGGTGGATGTTGTTGGCATTTACTTTATATGCTTCATTGACAGACTTTCCAAACTCTCACCTACAATTAATTTTTTAAATTAAAAAACAATTAGTTGGCCAACCAAATTAAATAGTTTGGATTCATTTATGCAAGAGCAAGAAGGATAGGAAGAACATTTAAAATGACTGTCACCTACTAAATTTTTATTATTTAATATTTTTATATAAAAATAATAATAAAAACAATGGTGAGATTTGAAAACTAAAGATTCTTCAATTATAAATAATGGAGAGAATCCATTTTCAACTAAAGTTAACAAAGTTTAGCTATCTATAATTACCTACTCTACTAGTGTGTTTGGTCTAGTTTGAAATAGATTTTTTTTTAAAATCTATTAATTTTGTAAATTTACTTGTATTTTTCAATATGTTTCACTGTCTAAACATAAAAACAAAAATTGACACCGGATGTTTTTTTTTTTTTATCATTTGTTTTGACACGATATTGTATTTTTATTGATAATACTTATTTTGAAATGTATATAGTAAAATATATTTTAATTTAAGTCTCTCTCACACGTATAAATAATTAAATTATATAAAAGTTTATAAATGAAATTAATTCAATATAATTAAAGAGGTTGACGTAATGATTAGATGTCTTACACTTACATGTTATAAGAATATTTTATTTAATAAAAAAATTTCATACGATACTTGTAGAAAAAAAATATTAATTCAAATTTATATGGTATATTATTAAGTTTTAATTGAGTCTAAGATTAAATAATAAATAACCTATCAAAATTTTAAATTGGATAGAAACAAAAATAAATTCATCTTAATCAATCCCACACTTATTAGTAGTGAGAGAGTGAACCAATTAATTTTTATTGACTTTTTATCCACTCAACGAGGTGAAGCAGGTTGACATAGCAAAAAAATGGATGAAAAAATATAATTCATTCGATTTAGAGTTGTGTTGATGGATTAACCCGTAAAAAGATAAAATTCCATATTAGTGAAATGAACATGCAACTATATGAGTCGAACCCATTTTACAAACTCAAATAGCTAATTGAAAAGGTTACTTTAGATTTTCTCATGTTACATTTTTGTCATATGAAATCTTAGCCTTTGTTTAAAATGAAGTAAAAAAACTCAAGGTTTGGATGAGTGACATTTACACTTTGAGAGGATTCAAAGTGAAATTGTAACATGAGGGGGTCCATTCCTCATCTTATACAGAATGGACAATTCATTTTTATTTTTTTTTTGTTGAATATCCATATTTATTTATTCAAAGAGTATTAAAGTGTATGTAAAATATTAAATTAAAAAACGAAAAATAAACATTTCCTTATGAAAAATATAACTATTGTATTTGAATTTAATTTGTATGCATTCTTGATTTTTTTTAATCAATAAAAAATTATGATAGATATAATATTTAGAATAATTATAATAAAAATCAACAAATTTATATGTAACATCTTTTACATTATAGACTATTATTTTTTTTTTGTACAAAAGGAAAATTATAAAAGTTTGTTCAGTAAGATAAGAAGAAGAAGAAAATGGTGTAATAAATACTAGTAGGTGACAGCGGCAAGTGGCAACCGGAAACCCAGAGTGTGTGGTTTGGATTTTGGAAAGCCACTGCTTTGCTCCGTTCACTTCATTTGATTCCATTTCGCTCCTGTTCTGTTCTGAAATCAAATTTCATTAATATTCATTCATCTCTGTGTTAGTGTTGTTGTGGGCATGGCTATTGCAGTTGCAGCGGTGGCTGTGGTGGTGCCATTGGGCCTTCTCTTCTTCGCCTCGGGCCTCCTTGTTAATCTCATTCAGGTACACAATCATTCATCAACATGCAAAATGCAAATGCCAACTCTTTCTTCATTCATGGAGTGTTTGACTTTGACCACCTCAGGCTATATGCTACGTCGTTGTGAGGCCCGTGTCCAAGAATTTGTACAGACGGATCAACAGGGTAGTAGCAGAACTCTTGTGGCTCCAACTCGTGTGGCTTATTGATTGGTGGGCAGGAGTTAAGGTCTTTGTCTTTCACTCCGATCCAATTTTCTTTCTGCTTTTTCAATAACCAAGACCTCAAAAAAAGTATCTTCTGAAGAAAAAACATATCTTTAGATTCACTTGTTTTAAGCTTAAGCAAAAAGTGTTTTACTTTAATAGACTTCCAACTCTCTAGCTACTCTACCAGCTTTTTATTTTACACAACCCAATGTAATTGACCCACTTTCCATTTACTCTTTCAGCAGTAATAGACAAAGCTTGAAATTTTGGACTTTTTGGGTATAATTGCCTATTTGGTTAATTCTTAGGTTTAGCCTGATGTTATCAAAGAAAGAAAATTGGTTATTTGAAAATCATAACTTATGAACTGTAATTTAATAGGTTGTTCTGTTGCATTTTGTATAATTTATTCTTACATTGGGAACTTTCTGGCTCTAGGTCCAAATATTCACAGATCATGAAACTTTTCGTTTAATGGGTAAGTCTTTTGTTAGCCTATGCATTTAGCAGTTAGCATTAAGCACTTTTACTCCCTCCATTCTTTCCCCATGTGTCTTGCATGTATTCTTATCTTCTAGAAAGGAAAAAGGGGAGGTTCTTGGGACAACATTTGCTTACACATAATAATTTGACTCTGTTTGGTATTATCAGGTAAAGAGCATGCACTTGTGATAAGCAATCACAGAAGTGATATTGATTGGCTTGTTGGATGGGTTTCAGCTCAGGTGATTGTCTTATTTGGTCTGATCTTTTCCACATCTTCAATGAAAGCAAATTAACACAAATTCACTCGTGCATTAATACAAGTAATTTATTTTATTCATAAGTTTGGATTGTTTGATATTATGTGAGGACAAGACAACACATATTTAAGGGTTACTTATGCATGTGTTGTTATATAATAAAATATGCTACTCTTTGATTTGCTATCTTCTATTTTTGTGACGTATTTGTTTGTTTTTTGCTTCAACTGCTGATTGGTTGTTCAATATCATTCAACAGCGTTCAGGTTGTCTTGGCAGCACTCTAGCTGTGATGAAGAAATCTTCAAAGTTTCTGCCGGTATATTCTTCTGACTTGTAGTTTCAAAATGAATTTATGCAGTCATTATGAAGAAATCACATTAAAGTGCACCCTGCACTGTAGAGGATTTTAATTGGGGGAAACAATTACACCTAATTCTTTTATACTTCCACTTCCTCTCATATTTTCACAACATCAATTTGCAAGCTTTTTCCAGTATAAATTCAAACTCATTTTTTAAGCTCCCTCTTAGGAATAATTTTGGCTTATGCTTATTCTTGTAAATAGAATTAAATCGTGCCATATATTTGTTATTATTGGATAGATTTATTTTCTTTTCTACTTTTCCTATTTACCTTTTATGGTCAGTTTCCCTATTTCTTTTAATAGGTTTATCCTTTTAGCCTATAAAAAGGGATTGGAGCTTGTATTGCGAACACACAAATATATTCAGTTCTTTTTCTTTAAAGTTGGTATTAGAGCTTCTTATCTTGGGGGATCGCTGATGCCACTGCTCAGTCCATAGTGGCTGCTGCCTAAACCCTAAAACATAAATATATTAAGTTCTTTTTCTTTCATGTCTTATCATGAGTTGAACATTACAAGTATGATTTTCTACTTATGATCTGAATTATTTACCTTCAAACTGGAATAGAGGCTAAGTTCTACATTTGCAGGTCATTGGCTGGTCAATGTGGTTTTCTGAGTATCTTTTTCTGGAGAGAAGTTGGGCCAAGGATGAAAGCACATTAAGGGTATCACATGCCAAAATATAATTATTTTATATGTTTTATGCTCATACGATAAGGGATACATGCTTGTGTTTGTCAAACTGATGTCTTCTTATTTCTTACTTATGCAGCAATACATGCAATGGCTATAAATTTTCTCTCTCGGTGCATTTGCTGTTTGATTTCATTTGGGAATCTCATTTGAATGTTTTGTTATCATATCTGCAGTCAGGTATCCAACGACTGAGTGATTTCCCTCTTCCATTTTGGTTGGCTCTCTTTGTAGAAGGAACACGCTTTACACAGGCCAAACTATTAGCTGCTCAGGAATATGCAACTTCCACTGGATTGCCTGTTCCTAGAAATGTTTTGATTCCAAGAACTAAGGTGAAATATAATTTGTTTTTGCCTTCTTTCCCCTTGCTTTTCCTTCCATGGATTGGAAGCCACATTGTGTTAATCTGGTCTAGGTATCAGTCTTAATTATTCTGTGTTAGCAGCTATTATAGACATGCAAAAATATACAACATAATCATACCATAACTACCCTATTTACACTGTTTCTAACAGAAAGCATTACAACTGTGGGTATGAGAACAGTTCAGAATTTGGATTCATACAGATTAGTAATGGATAAGGATATATTGTCACCCATAGATCATAGATGTGACAATATTAAATTCTGCTTTTAAAAGGCCCACATTGTTACTTACCCCTGAACAAAGTCTTCTACATATGTAAAACTGTTTGTTTCTCATCTATTAACTTATGCTGCAAGAATTAGGAATGTAAGTCTATTTTTTACTCTGTAATATTGTGTAATATTTACAGTTTTGTTTCTTTCAGGGTTTTGTTTCTGCAGTAAGCCATATGCGCTCATTTGTTCCTGCCATTTATGATGTAACAGTAGCTATCCCTAAGAGTTCCCCTGCTCCTACAATGCTAAGACTCTTCAAGGGGCAACCTTCAGTGGTAAGGCAATCAAAATCAAGATTTAGAAATAACTCCATCTTAATTCTTAAGTCTCCATCAATTTTTTCTCTGCCTATATTATGCGAGTGTCGTTGAATATTATAATAGAGTGCAGGGATAATAATGATATCTTTTCTCAAACATATATTTTTTCTCAAACTGTCAGATAGGATGAAAGGAATGATTTCCTTGCTCTGTGTGTGCCTTTATTTGTGCTTAATGTTTAGTACTGGTTTATTTGGTTGATTTTTTGACACTTGTATAGTGGTATTAATAGTTTAATACTATAACTGTTTTGGGCAAATGGAGGCCATGAAAGCACATCGAGACAAGGACCATAGGGTTCAGGGAAAGTAGGAGGATGTTAGCAGACATCTGTTTTAAAAGGGTCTAGGTTATGTTAGAATAGAAGGGGTTAGTAGGGGATTGGGACACAATTGGACCAATTCTATTAATAACCGAGTATAACTAGTATTTGGTAAGAAAAGTAGATTGGGGATTTAATTAAAAGTCAGTTGAGAGTTGTGAGAAGGAAATTTGAAGGAAGAGAATGAGGTCTCTTGAATTCCTGGGAGTCAAGAGAGAGGGAGAGAGTTCCCATTGATCAGAGTGGTTTATGCTATAAGATCTGTTTTTTATTCTATTACAATACAGTTCTATCAGAAGAATTTGGAATAGGTTTCTTGTTTTTGATTTCTATGTTAAGCCACAGTATTTCTAGGGATTTTGAAGGCACTGTTGTTGCTTGAGGAAAATAAGAGTTAAGAGATGTGACTTGGCACTCTGGGCATGAGTTTGAATAACACCAGTTCTTTTAAAGATCTATAGTTTTCTATTCAGATACTTAGGTGCTGGTTGATTTTAAATGTCACTTTCTTGTTTGGCTTTAGGAATATTCGAGGTTTGCTATTTTGTTGATGCTGAAGAGATTGGATGGCTTTATTATGTTTACTTTATGCATTAGTTTGGTTGACTTCATGAAGAGGATATGTAGAATTCCTTCTACAGGTGCATGTTCATATCAAGAGGCATTTGATGAAGGAATTGTCAGAAACTGATGAGGTTGTTGCTCAATGGTGTCGAGATATATTTGTGGCCAAGGTGCATGTTGAAAGAACTTTTTAACTGTTCTAATTATCTTCTTTTTATTTCCTCATAGGGTCCACTGTTGTTAGTGATTGAATGACAATGTAGAACTATTTTACATTGTTAGGGCATCATCCTTTTTTTCATTATCTATTTGCAGTTGATTTTCACTATGAGAAATGTTAGGAACACACTCCCTAACACTCTTTTGGATACATTGGTTAAAATTTTTCGAAAATCACAAAATTGGGTGATCCCCACATCAAATTGGGTGGACTCATATCCAATTTAATGACTCTCTCCTGATTTTGTAATTTTTAATAAATTTTGACCAATCAGAAGGAGTGTGTCCAAGTCCAAAAGAGTGTTTGAGATTGTGACCATAGCATTCCTCTTTCAGTGTATCTTATTGTATTTTGTTTAACAATATCACTCATTTTATTTTCTCTTTTACCTATTGACAAACTAGGATGCTTTGTTAGACAAGCATATAGCTGAGGATACTTTTAGTGATCAAGAGTTGCAGGATACTGCTCGACCAATAAAGTCTCTTCTGGTGAGATACAAATATGTCTAATCCTTTAATGTTCTTATTTATCATATCTTCTTTTCTTTTGTATCCCATTTGCCTATGGATGTTTTCCTAAAGAACCATGAATTTCATGTTACTTGGGAGCAGGTAGTTATATCTTGGGCGTGTCTGGTTGTTGCGGGGACTGTAAAGTTCCTACAATGGTCTTCGTTGCTCTCTTCCTGGAAGGGTGTTGCATTTTCAGCTATTGGTTTAGCAGTTGTCACTGCTCTTATGCAAATTCTGATTCAATTCTCACAGTCAGAGCGTTCAAATCCTGCCAAGATCGCCCCAGCAAAGTCAAAAAACATTGGGGAACAACTAGAGGCTAGTAATGGCAAACAACAGTAGTAGATTACAACACACTTGTTGCCCAGGCCAGAAAGTTTTCCATACATAGACAGGGACTTCATCTACTACGATCATATTTTGGCCAACTTAACTTATAGTTGCATTTATGTGTGATGAGTGACTCATGCACTACTCATTATTTTGCTTTCAAAATCTTATCATGTCATGTTTCTATGCTATATATGTAGTAGTATTATTTAATACTTTTGATCAAGACTAATTTTTTAATCGAAAATGCTAAGTAGCGTATTCAAAATCAGGAAAATATTCAGTACTTTTTGAAGTAATTAATTACTATAAGTAAATATTTTTAATTTAGAATTTGTTTAGAGAAGATACGTTAACACGCGCCCATTCAAACATGGAGGCATAAAATGAGAAGTGACAAACCAACAACTTGAAATGGTTTTCGAAATGAGAAGTGACAATTGTGTTTCAATAAAATGGAAATCTGTCTTATTGACACCAATAATTAGAAAAAGAAAATACAACTTGAAATGTTGTTAATTAATGATTACATAACTCCATTTTTTTTGAAGGGACCAGATAAGTGAAATCAATACTGTGATGAACAAGGGCTATTTGCAGGGATTATCTACCAAATGCATTTTCTTGGTTCATTCTTTCTTTATTGTTTTGCGGCGTAAAGAGATGATTCAGAAAGTTTGTTGAAGACCCATATAAAGATTGGACCACAGGCCCACAGCCCCAGCAACTTAGTCCTTATCCAACTCATTCTTACCAATCTCCAAATCAGCACAGGAAAGTGAATGAATACATTTAAATTCAGCTTTATGTGCATGTTGTGGCTGCCAAAATGTTTAAAGGCACGACACAAAGTGACAATATCTCAATTATGATCTCAGAATGCTTAATGCTTTGTGGTCACTGTCAAAGCAACTGATGAAAGTGACATCATTTTTGGACTTTCCTTAGGGTCATTGATGACTGCAGAAAATGAAAATGAAAATCGCTGTTATATATATATATATCTCCCCCCAGAAACTACTTTTTCTTAATCCAAGTTTTTTTAAGTATATACTAACAGAATATGTGAATTATGTTTCATTTAATTAAATTTGGAATATGGAAGTGAGTGTTTTTACATATAGTGAAAAAGAAGTTCCATCAAAAGATAACTATGATTGGAAATTTGAATTTTACATACATTTCAATTCATCATTTTATAATGACTTATTATAATGTGGGGTGGAATGGAAATCATTATTAACAGAGACTAATCTGGATTTTATTGTCAACTTGACCAAACATCAATTCAGAGTTATTAATCCGCTCACCTATGAATGGACAAAAAAGTAATAATGTTGTGTGCTGAAAAACGCAGAGCTTGATGTGCAATCTTCAAACAAGTCCTGTGTATTCATTCGGTTTCTTTATAGTATAGTAGTTGTGTGATGCATAGATTTATCTTTCACCATCATGCACAGTGAACTCAATTAAACGTAGAGAGAGAGCGGAGAGAGAAAATGATGTCACAGATTTGTACTAACAGTGACTCTCAGTCATCATGCTTGCAATATTCAACTGCCGTCTCTATTCCAAGATTAAGTGCCACCACCATCTGTGTACATTAGTATTGAGTAGTTCCATTCTTCACTTTATTTATTCTTTCATTTGATATTTATATTGTGTAGTTTTATGTCAGAGAATAATCATTAATACCAGTTTTAGTCAGATGAATATATTATAGAAAATTATTATTGGACATCAAGGGTAGTGATGATCAAGTGACTATCATTGCAAGAAAAAGCCTTTGTTTTAAAATCAAAATAGGGCATTTTATCCAAATGAAATCATTAAGGAGCTATAATATCTTATTACTGATGCCTTAGTACTGTTTATTTACTACATATTCCGTACTTTTGGTTTGTAAAAATTCTAACATCCATAATATTTGTCCAACACTTAGAACTTTCTATTTGTATATTAAGAAAATTATCATTAAATTTGAATGGGACATATCAATTTTAATTAATCTCGATTAAGATATCTTCACATCCATTACATTGAAACTAACACTTAATTGAGCCCAAGGTACTAGTGGTTAATTGAGTAAAGTCCTCCCAAGAGTAATAACTATATAAAGAATTTGAATCCTTGACACTGTAAATGAAGTTTGTCTGAAAATCCAGTTACTTTGAACTGCACTCAAATCACATTGGATAAATTAATTAACTATTGGAATATTGAGAGTTATAAGATTGGTACGAGGATTGAAGGAAGAAGCAGTGAGTAAGAGATAGTGAGTTTAACTTCCTCCTACTAAAAATAAATAAATTAACTATTAACCCCTACATTTGACTATAAAAAAAAAAAAATTCAATCTCCCATTAACATATACTAATACTAATCCCTAACATTTTACTTATATAAAAAAAACTATACCTGTAGGCACTGTGGTTAATTATTCAGGAATATATACTTAACTATGTTACAAAAAGTTGTTAATAATATTTAATACTATCAGTTCCTATCAAGTCAGTGAAACTTACAAAAATAGGGGGAAATTGAGAAACTAATAGTATGATAAGTTTGAGAAAATAATTTTATTTTGATTATTATTAATAATTACAAAAAATATCATTAATTTTACTTTATTTCTTTATTTTTAAAAATTGTGCATTAAGTAGTAAAAGCAGATTATATAAATATATAAATTAAAAGGCAAAGTAAAAATAATGTGTCATTTAATAAGTTTTTTTTACCAAGCATTTAAAATATGATATCGAATATATATTTCTTATTTAATTATTCTTGATAGTGATTATAGGGATTGACAATTGCAGGCTAGGGTATGGATATTTGGAAGTTTTCAGAAGACATGGGCATGGAAACAAAGAATGATGTTTCGTTAATTACCGATACTCATTTTACAATGAAATAAGCATGGGATCTCGATGAGGTCAAAACATACTATACTCTTTTTGTGCTAAAATTGTTTTATTGTGTTCCCTTTTACCAGCACAAATTTTACCTCTATCTTTTTGTTAAATGCATCAAAACCACGCTAGCTAGAGTCCACAAATCATTAAATCTCTTCAAACATATTCAAAATAATAGTAAGAATATTTGCATTGTTTTTTTGCTGGAATGACAAACCTATGTATATAGTGCTTCCCCCACTCTATGTTCTCACGTGATGTATTTGCTCAAAAAACTGCTACACGTTTTCACATTTGGATAAGGTTTCCAAGGGGCGAACTTTGAGTATCGTGAAGGAAATTAAAATGAGATTAATTTATAGGCTATGTTCAATAATATCCCTGCATGTTAATTTTTTGTGACGAGAAGTTAATTAAGAATGGAAAAGGTGAATATATATAGCATATTCGAGTAATATTATTAATACAGTATAACTGAAAACATAGGCACCGTATGCTACAGAGCTTTCTCTGAAGATTGTACAATTATATACTCCGGTTATATTAATGAATTAATTGTACGTAGTTGATTGAAGTACTTTTGTTTGGTAAGAATAAGTATACTACATGCATGTACGTACAAAGATATATATTACTAGTAATATGCCATGAGAGTTATTTATGCTGGACCGTTGCAATTAATTAGTACAGCTGCCACATAATTAATGAGAAATAGTTTTACCACTCTTAGTCAAACATGTTTTTAGAAATACTACTCCTGTATAATTTTAGATACAGTAATAATCATATTTTAGAAAAAAATGTAATATTGTAAAAATAGCGCAAAGAAAATTATATAAAAATAAGTAAAATGTTAGAGACTTAATTACCCTATTCTATTCAAATTAAAGGATTTTTTTTTATATAATTTAAATTTATGAAGTAATGTCATTTTTTTATTTTTAATATTGATGATTTATAGTATATGCATGCCTTCTTTCAATCTTTCTCTTCCTTCCAACCACTACTCAGACACAATATATGGTCCTCAGCTGCAATAAAATAATGACCATTCTCTTTCACAAACATGCAGATCTGCTTTTACTCTTCCACACACATAGCAAACATCTATAGCTATGAGACTGTTAAAATGTGCGATGACAACGTACAAAAGCTTTCGTGCATGTACGTGTTTCTGTATATTCCCACTCTTATTAAATTCATGTCGATTTATTTACAATCAGATGAAAAAATTTCCCCCTAAATTAACAAAATATATTCCAATGCCTTTACATACTGTACTTGTTTAAATTAATTTTCATAATTGTCCCCCCCAACCATTAATTCCTGGGTCACACACAAATGCTCACAGGTACATGAATAATTTAATACTTTTTTATTTTCCATAAAACCAATTAAAATTTGATCGATTTTATTTATAATATATGGTGATCTTAACCCATTAAATAACTTATTAATTAGTCCATTAACTCATAGGTAACTTAGGCGATCGAGCTGTGTGCGCGCACCAATGGAAATGTTGGAACTGTTTTGTTTCTTGTCTCTGCATTGTATCATGTGCTCTGGTGTCTGTCATCTCTTTAGAAACAGATTCATATATTCTACTTTGTTGGTTTGAATTATGGAATGCGTGCTGCTATATATATATATATATATCTTTAAATTAATCGATAATCATTAATTAATGACCAAACTATGTTCTTTCCTTTAAATTAATTAGTTAAAATTAATTCAATTTCATTAATCGATATCAAGTCCTCAAGTTATACTATTACGATAATATACAATAGCTATAATAAATTAAGATCCACTCGAGTACATATATAAGTGCTATTGTCGATCTGCTACTAATATTTTACATGCTACGTACGTTTGGTTGGTGAAAACCTTTAATTTCCATTTGTTGTGGTGGCAGATTTGGTGCAAGAAAAGGTATTTTCATTAAACAGTACTGTTCTATGTGTACAGAATATTTTCATCATAGAAACTAAATTTGCGTGGCAATATTCTACTCTCAAGGACAAAAGACATATATAATTAATGTAGCAGCAATAGGCATGTAAAAAATTTAACACATATAGTACTGTAGTAGTAGATGGTTTACTGATAACTATCAAGTGTGAATCTGCGGTCATAAAAGGTATATATGAATAAAAATTCTACCCATTAATTAAATAATAATAATATAACTAAAAACTTGTACATCTTTGAAGGGAATGCTAGTCCATAAGACCATAACCATACATATGATCTTAAGCATCCTTATAAATAGATTTCCATATTTAAGATATTAATCTTTTGGCTCTGATCAGTTGAAAAACATCCTTGGATACCCAAAAAAAATGAGGCATGTAAAAAGAAAACTCTTGCATTGGCCTATTATTAATTTAATTTCGGTTCCAAATTAATTATAACTAAGTAGTGCTTTAAAATCTTCAACTACTGCATTTAGGAGTGGGCCATGCATAATTGAACGATCGAGAACGAGAGAAACTGTTGGGCAGTGGCAGTAACAAATTGCATCAGAGGGAAAAGGAAAGGTTGAGGGGGCCAGGCCATATATAACATTGTTACAGCTATCTCTAAATTCATAAATGCATGCATAATCAAACAGAGAAAAAACAAATTAAACAACACAACGATATATATATATTGGAGCAGAGAATGACGTACTAATCTGTAAATTTCTTTTGTTTCTACTTTCTGCAGGTGTGACTGATAATATCTATGTTGTAACACATTTTTCACATAAAATCTAATCCTCTAAAGTCTGCCAGTCTACACAAAACTGTGATATTTTCACATATTCTTTGCAATTTTTTCCTAAATTTTCAGAAAAATAAATAAATTATAAGTGGCTTAATATAAGTGATTAAGTGGTGGAACAGGAAAGAAAATGAAACAGGCTATGAGACAAGTAATTTCAATCCAAAATTTATAACGTGGCATTGGAAGGAGAGTGAAGATGTAAAATTGAGTTAGAACCGGAAGCAATTTATGTTCAAAAGTATGGACATTAATTAGGTAAACAATCTTGTCAAATTTCTATGGTTATAGTAGCAATCTCGTCATTACTCATTAACTATATATATATATATTATTATTATTATTATTAAGCTGGCTATCGTGTCCCACTTGTGTTTCATCTTTTTAAATCAAACAACCTGTATGGAGCGATGTAATTGATTATCAAACGATCGAGCAGCTTTTCTCATGAAGAGGATGTGTATATTTTGATTATTACTGTTAAAGAATCATATCATTTCACTTCTGGTTTAAAATAAATATATTGAGATTCTATAATAAGTTATGCTCACTATCATAAAAATTTCATGATAAGACAATTTCTTTCTCCATCTCTATTGTTGAAGTCACGTGACCATTTAAAAAACTTGTGCATTTTTATTTTAATAATTTAAATATGATTTATATATATATATATATTTATTTTATTTTTTTTAACATAGGAAGACACCTTAATTTTTGGCTAATTAAGAGTATTTCTAATAATAATTAGCATGCATTAGGAATATCATTTTATCTCTTTTAAATTTTAAGTATTTTTTATGCCTTTTGTCTTGATAAGATTTTTTGTAACTGAATTCTTATCAGTTCTAGTTAATTTTTTTTTTTTTTATCACAATAGTTGTTATAAGTTATAATTCGATCAAGTTTAGATCTCTCTCTTATTTGTAGTTGTTTAAAAGAATATACTTAAACCAGCCTAACTAGGGATGGACACATATCCAGATCAATTCGATAACTCCATGATTCCGAATTGATCCAAACTAAAAATTAGGATTGGTTTGAATCATTGATTTAAATTGCATTGAAAAATCACAAATTCTATGAGTTTGGATCGGATATTAAATTTAATTTTTTAAAATCCAATTCGATTCATCTAATTACTTAATATGTTTTGTTTTTTTAACCTTTAGAGTTTGGGCTTTTTAGCCCAATCCAATTAATTATAATATAAGATATGATTTAATTTAATTTTTAATTTAAAATGAAACATGTTTAATATTAGACTAGTAGTTTTTGATATGAAATATTAGAGTAGTAGTTAAAAAACCATTTTGAGTTAAACGTATTAAATATCCATATTATTAGAATCACTTTCCTATTGTTTTGTAAAAAAATATATTTTTTATTTATCATAAAATAGAACATTAGAATGGATATTTTGTCAGAAACCTTTCATGGAACTCTACAGTGGCTGGAAAAAAGACAAAACGAGGGTAGAAGCTAAACTTTGTGTTAAGATCAAATTCAATCATTTGACTTAATATCCAACTTTTTTTCCCTACTCAAAGTTAAAGTTCTTAAAAAAAAAAATATATATATATATATATATTTTTTTTTTTTTTCTACCGCTAATTAAGTGCCACTTCTATAGATTTAGATTCTTTTATAAATGTAACTTTTATCTACACAGTACACACAGTTGTTTGTGTTATGGCTAGATTCCTTTGATCTACACATGTTCAACAATAACAAAGAAACAAAGTTGATCTATACATTCGGATCGATGTATATATAATCTTAAATTTGATTTCAAAATTGACGTGTATAACAAATATTATTGAAAACAAAATAAAATTAATTATAGTTTGATGATATTTCAAGAGATTAATTCCTCTACTTATGTGGTGAGAGGATATTCTTAACAAAACAAATTAAAAACCCAACATAGAATAATTTTAACAAAATATATATATAATTTTAAACCCTATGGTAGCCTTTGACGGTGAACTGGCGTTAACGGCGTTATATATATACAGAGATTTACTACGTATTAAGTATTTTGTTTTTATTTAGTGAAAATGCCATTAGATTCCTACATGCATACTTTAAACTGATAAAAATCCTTTTTTTTATAAAATTGAAAGTTTTAATTAAAGCGACACAGTAGTGTTCTCTACTTTCCTCTCATGTCTGTCTGATACCGCAATCTCTTTCACTCTCTCTCTCTCTCACCACCGTCCACTACTACTTCCTTCAGCCATCTTGTACTCTCTCTATCTCTCTATAAAAGCAAAGCCACAAACTGTTCCCACTCTCTTTCTTTTTCTCTTCAACCATGGCTGACCCCTACTCCAACTTCTTCTCTTCCTTCCGTTTCAACCATCACAACCATTTCATCCCTTCTCATCCAAACCCTTCTCCACAACACACCAACAACACCTTTTTCCACTACCACAACACTAGTACTACGACTTTTTCTTCTTTGCCACCTTCTCCTCCTCTGAGAGAAGAACTACCCCTCTTGAGGCTGAGTCCAACAAAGCAAGAGTTGGAGGAGGAAGATGAATTAGAGGATCGATATCACCACTGCACTAGTGGTGGAGCAGCCATGGATGTGGAAGAGTCGAGGATCCATCTCAAAGAGGAAGAAGATCATGACGATGAAGATGGAACCACTACTGTCACTGTTGCACTCCACATAGGGTTGCCATGCCCTAGTGCTGCTGAGATGGCTTCTGTTCTCTCTTCCTCCTCTGAGATCAGTGCTCACAACAAAGATCATGGAGATTCTTCTTCTTCTTCTGCTGGCTTCAGACTCAACAAGGGACAGTACTGGATCCCTACCCCTTCTCAGATTCTCATTGGTCCTACTCAGTTCTCTTGCCCTGTTTGCTGCAAAACTTTCAACAGATACAACAACATGCAGGTATATATAAAAATAATATCACACAAGGTTTTAAATTGCGACAACAACTAGTCTCAGTTTCTTGCGTTCTTTGATATTGCGAGAAATTACGATAGTTGTGGTCACCGACACCCTAAAAATCTTGATCTTGCTGTTGAAGACTGTTTTTTTAAAATCTTGCACACCACCCTTTCTGATTCTTGTATCTCTTTTCTTCTTCTTCTACTACTTTTTTATTTAATTTTTTTTCTATAAGGTCATATCTCTTCCACTACTTCCTTTCTAATTCAAGGTCCCAAAAGATGAAAATAAAAGAATTTTTCCTTTGCTTCTGCTTCTCCCTTTCTGTCTATAACTTTCTTCCCTGATTTGAACCGCTAACGGTTCCTTGATGCTTCGATGGAAAGAGGAAAAGCTTGGCTAGTAATTTATGCTACTTCTTGTCTTCTGCTTTAATTTCCTTTTTATTTTTATTTATTTTTTCTTCTATTTATAATTTATTTTACCCCCTTTTTCCCAGGGTTATATAAATTATGACTATGATATTCTTCTCCTCCTCCGGCCAGTCACAAATTGATTTGATTTTTTCAAAAAGGTGTTTAATTTTGGGTTGTGTTTTTTGCATGGTGATATAAAATTTGGGTTAAATAATGAACGAGAGTGGTTTCCTGATTCAGACAGAGACTGGGATCAGTACCTTACCACCTTTCCTTTTCGTTGATTAAACAACTCAAGCTATGTTCCTTATGCCTTCAGTACATTGAAGTCTGTGCTCCTTATATATTTTGGTAGAAAACTGAAAATCTTGCAGTGGTTTCTTCCAGATCGCTCAGATAATTACACCAATTTCGTTCGTTTCTCTCTGTGGTCCTCAAATCAAAGCCCCATACATGGGACACAGCTATAGCCTGCCTAGCCTACTTCTTCTACTTCCTTCCTCTCTTTCCCTTTTTCGTTTCTCCTCCTTATTTTTCCATTGCAAACAAAACTATATATGAAACAACCAACCCCTACTCTAAATTTTATTAATTTTTCTCTTTTCGAAGATACCCTTTTACCTCCTTCGAAAGGTCCTTCGGTCTATGTATATAATTGTCATCTCCAAATATGTAGTATTCTTTAATTTTTTTTGTCCTATAGAGATCACGGTTGTACGATTGTATTTCAAATGGTAAGAAACTAATCATATTCGTCAACTGTACAAAGGTTTAATTTGAACAAATAAAATAAAATAATCCTTTACTCCAAATCAATTCTTAGTATTATGCTCTACAAATTCAGTATGATACAAGTCCTAGAAATTAACTAAGTGAAGCTATCTGATTTTCTTTTTCTTTTTCAAGCTTGTGTTCATAGTTTTACTTTTTTTTTTTTTTTTTTTTTTTGGGGTTTCAGATGCACATGTGGGGGCATGGATCACAGTACAGAAAAGGACCTGAATCTCTGAGGGGAACCCAGCCAACAGGGATGCTGAGGCTACCATGCTATTGTTGTGCACCAGGGTGCAGAAACAACATTGACCACCCAAGAGCAAAGCCTCTCAAAGACTTTAGAACACTCCAAACTCACTACAAGAGGAAGCACGGGATCAAGCCCTTCATGTGCAGGAAATGCGGCAAGGCCTTTGCTGTGAGGGGAGATTGGAGAACTCATGAGAAGAACTGTGGCAAGCTTTGGTACTGCATCTGCGGCTCCGATTTCAAGCACAAGAGGTCCCTTAAGGACCACATTAAAGCCTTTGGGAGTGGCCATGCAGCTTATGGGATCGATGGCTTCGAAGAAGAAGATGAGCCTGCATCAGAAGTAGAGCAAGATAATGATGATTAGTTATGAATGAGACTACTGCAGCATGGGTTTTATTATATATAAATGTGAATTATCCTAGTTGTTTTGTGAAATGATTGGGGATCATGAGAATATATATATTTAAAGCTTTGGCTAATTCCTATTTCAGAACTATATATAAGCACCAAGTTTAAATGGAAATTAAGCCAATCTTTAATTTTTTTTTCTCTTCTGTTGGTAATATTATTAGCTAGGACTAGGATGAGAGACTGGATACTGAACACAGCATAGCTGGTAAAGCTAGATATATAATTATATCCAACTTCTTTGTTTGTTCTCGTGTACAAGACATCTTTCTCTATTCTCTTGTTAAGATGCTTAGTATTATTCTTATTTGATTTCTATCTTTAGCAAAAGCTTATTAAGCTCATTGATTAGTGCCTAATGATCATAAAGTAGCGCCTCTAAAGCTCTATTTAAATTCATTTGTTTCATATTTTTCTTTACACACTGTGGATTCACCTGATATATTTTTACGTGTATTTTATCAGATATGTAACCATGCTCCAAATTATGATCTATTTACAATTTTTTAAACCTCTAAAATCATATCACAGTTATAATTGCGGCTGCATTGGTGGTAACATTTACCGGCATTTTTTTTTGTGTAATTTTTTTTTTTTTGAGGGGTTGTGTAATTTTAATAATGACAACCCAACCATGACCATGACCATAACCGTAATCCATTGGAAAAGTGGTCAAGATGAAGAAAAGCCATTCCTTTTTCCCTCTCTTTTCTGAAATACAAAACTATATATAAGGCTCTTGAAATTAAACTTTGGGGGACATGATGCATGTGCATGAACAAAATATACCTGTGGGGCATTTCACAGATATTATGGCATCAATAACTTGCTTTCTTCTCTCAAAATGGTCTTGGTAGTACGTATATTATTCACCAATATAATTACTCCAAAATTTGTCTGCGGGAAAGACAATAAAGTGAAGGTAGCTTATCATGAGTGATGGGAGAGAGTATATACATTATGACTAATTGTATTAGGTGATTAGATATATAACCTTTTCACGCTGTGAAACTGAAACTATACGTCAGCTTTTTGTTGGGGTACTGGTGCATAAGTATTTTTTTGCTTTGGATAGGAGAAGATATGTGTTGTGTTTGTTGATAGATGGAACATATACCATTTCAGATTCACACTTGCTTGGAAAATTCAAAGCAAATTCATGATTAGCTTTATAAGAGAAAAAAAAAATACATATATATTATTATTATAAAGGAGGATATATATATATCGTCAAAAGATATATAGGTAGGATCGATGATATCATAATGGTCCCAGTGTGAAGGTAGTAAGTAGTACACTACTGCAATGAAAAATGAAGTGGATCTCATTTGCAGCTTTGGTTTAGAGAGATGAATGAAAGTGCAGCAAGAGAGAGTAGTGTGGAGCCCAAGTTGTGTTGGTTGGGGTGATTGGCAACATACACTGATGCCCCCTACAGTGCATACATTACATTACATACACACTCTTCCATCTGATGGATAAATAATTATAAACTGTGCACTGAAACGACCTTTCATCAGCAATATTTTCTTTTCTTTTTTCTCTGCTGCTCTAATTGAGAGGTGCAGTCTTCAATCCACATGGTACGTACATGATGTATATATATACCGTGATGTACAATTCACAGTTACAGCTAGCTATGTGAAATCATCAAATGAAACATCGATCCATCTCTTCTCTTCTCTGCATGGTTGCTTCTGTTCTTTCTTTCATTACCTGATCTTCAATTATTATACCTTCTGTCTTTCGTTCAATTTGGATCCTCCCTGCTGCATGTGCTTCACAAACAGTACATCGTTATATTAAATAGAAGAAATTTAAAATACAATTATTAGGTCGTACGGTGGATAATTAAAGATCATATTAATTGTTTTTATCTTTCTCTTTCTAACAAAATTGCTTTTTTTATTTTATTTTTTAAGAGGCTAGCTACATGCATGCATAGTACTCCTACTCCTACTCCTACTACTATTCTGTAAGAGACCCGTCTTGATCGAGTTACATAAAATTAATTATTATAAATAGTAATTTTTCTCTAGATACTTAATGATATATAATTAAGTGTGTGAAATAAAATAATTCCGTGCGTGATTGTTAATTCACACTGGTATAAAATAAAATAAAATAATATATATATATTGTAAATAAATTCTGTAGCAATTATTGAGATGAAATCATTGAAATGCTGTTTTAATACAAGAAATAAAATATTTTATTGCAATTATAAATCCATGTATATATATTTATGAATTATGAGATTAGCACCTAGCTATATTAGACTAGATGCTATTTTTGTGAATATATATTTAACGGATAGAGATATTGATGAAGAATTATAAATTTCTCAAAACTAAGCCACTGTCCCATGTTAGACGACAAGCATGTGGTGTTACTAACTATTTTTGTGAGGGTAAGAAATGCATGAGGGAATAGATGAACTAAACAAACAAACAGAAAACTGTAATTAAAGCAATATTTATTGACCATCAATATCCCAGTACCCTTTTGTTGTGGAGACCAACCCTACCATCTCTCTCTAGAGTGTGGTGTGTCTCTCACCATCATCTTTTTTGTGTGGCATTTGTGCTTTTATGGGAAGTCCCTATCCTAAAACCACCCATACCCCCCAATATGCCCTGCACTGTCATTACGAAACAAGTTCACAAACGAGCGATCCACAATAATCATCACTTCTATTTTATTTTATTTTTTAAAAAGAACGTAGAATAATTTAAATGTTAACACTGAAATAGATGATAAGTACGTAACGTAAGGTATGTATAATTAAGTCCATGCATGTGTACATGCATCATTTATTAATATTTTAGATAAAAGCTACCAATCAACAACTATTGGACCTTAATATATACTGTCAATTTGCATGCACTGTACCTATATATCTATAATACTTTTCATTTGTTAGTTGTTACTCTTTCTATTTTAAATCATTGCTGCTTCACACTTTTTTTTAAATACAAAAACTTCTACTTTTAGAATTTTGAAATTTAGTAAAAATAAAAAGTCATGCCAACCATAATTTCAATGATTATGTGTCTCGGATCACCTCCCTTTTTCATTTATTATCTCTTTTATTAATATTTTTTTTCTTTTTAATTCCTACCAGGAATTAATTAATAAGGATAATAATAATTACATTATTAATTAAATAATTTTAATTTTTATGCATTAACATAAAGAATAAAAAAATTTAAAATGAATGAAATAATTAGGAAATTGAGTTATATATTGTATACACCTTGTTGAATAAGAAATTAATTGATTAATAAAAGCCATGAGTGATGTTAAAAAGTATGAAAAATAAATATTAAAATTGTTCATCACATCTCTTCTACCAATAAAATAATAAAAATAATTTATTTATATAATGTGAACAGTGTTGGGATCGAGCTAGCTAGTTTTGCAGCTACATGATATACCGTGCCATGACAACCATGTAAAGGAGACCAAACAACCCAACACGCAAGAATATGTTATATGTTGTATTCTCCTTTTGCATTCATATTCCAATACAGTAGGGACATCTTTGTCTCCCTTGGCTCGAATAACTAGCTAGCTACTATCTCTTTATTTATGATATTAATATACAACTATAAGTTGCTCAAATTATAATGGAGACGCGGAATTTTCCTTTTTTTCATAAGAGCATAAAAATAATCCCCACCTTAGAAGAGCGACACTTGTAGGTTCTTGTATATATGCATCGTATGTAATGTATATATAAGTCACTAATTCAAGCTTTAGAACCAAGCAATTGCCGCTAATAAAAATAAAATACGGCACTCTAGTTTGTGGAATTGGATAGATTTGCATCCAAGGAAAAATAAGGTATTTGCATGCACACATTTTTTTTTTTAAGCTTCTCACAGTCTTTTCACCTGATAAAGATGATATTAATCTCTCACAATATGGAGAGTTTCTTTTTTTTTTAATCATCAATCTACAGTACATAATTTAAATTCACCAAAAAAATCTAAACATATCTAAAGGAATTAATCGAAATAAGTAAACCTTGCTGTGCATAAGTAGCAAGTATCTTTCATGAGAGGTAATTATGTTTGAACCGTGTAATACTCTCTGTATGTCTGTTCCTTCTTGAGGAGTTTGAAGCTCCAATCAACACGTTAGTACACACATATTTAATGAATGGTTTATTAAGTTTAGGTAGTAGTATCATTATATTTACTCTTAATTTTAATTTTATTTATAAAAAAATATCGAATTATCTCTCTATATATATTTTAAGAGAGAGGAGGGAGATGTTTCGTTTTGAACATCTACAGTTCTTCCTGTTATAAGTGAACTAGTGATCATTATTTTCAAGATGGGAGCTTGATTTTGGGTCAGAAATATCACGGGTCTTTTATATTAGTATTTGGCATGCAGTTGGGTTTTCTAGAAAGATAGAAGGAATTAAAGGAAGAATTAGCTTTCTTTTTCATTTGGTGAATTGATCATCTTATTTATATACAACATTGTTCTTAATGATGGTTCTTGCTAGTGATATATATATATATATATATATAGAAGAGTTAGACTGTGTTAGAGTATATATTCCTTGTACTCTATTTATTGAGAAAAAAAAAAAAACTACTGCTCATAAAAATATCAGTGACATGTATAAATTAAAGCCGGCATGGGATAAATGATTTAACTAAATACTTATTCACTATACAAGAAATTATATAATGAATTTGATCAATAAATTATTTATTAAAATAATTTCAAAATAACTTGTTAAAAAACTAATAGAAACACTTCCTAAATCAGATATGACAATAGGGATGGAAAAACTTCGGGTTAACATACTGCAAAATGCGTATTACGTACAACAATGAACTATTTTTTGTAAGAAAAAAAAAGAGAGAGATTAATCAAGTAACTTTACCTTATTGATTCGTTTAGATATGCAGCCAATCAGAATGAGATCAAAAGCCAATGCATGAACGTCATAATCCACAAAAATTATATCTGCATGTTATGTGAATTATATTTGTTTTTTAAATGAAATGATTACCATGCCTTCGGGTAGGAACAAAATATATGATCCTTTAAATAAATGGACCACTCTAAGAAGGCTAATTTGAGGTACTTTTGATCCTCCTCAAAGTAGATGAGACAACTTTGTTAGTGAGGCCCCAATCAATAAAAGGAAAAGGGAAAAAGGCGAAAAATAATTTTGACCCATAATCACGATAACTTTAAAAGTAAAATAAATAAATAAATAATATATTTACTTCTACATCATATATAAAACATAAAAATGCATTTATTTAATTATATATATATATATATATAACAAAGCACAAAAGGAAACACAAAAAATCTTTCTTTTGGAGTGTACCCTAGAGAACTAAGTTTCCTTTTTTTAATTTCCATTGTTCTTTATTTTATTTTCTCAATTATCGTTATCCAAATGACATATCCGTGGCTGCTTTCATCATTTTCTTTTCTCTTTGATGCTTGGCGATTCCCCAAGTTGTGGGTATAGGGCATTTTTTGTTTGGGGAATATGTAGAAAAAAACTTCAAGCAGAAGTAAGAGACCATGCTTCGACAAACACACACAAGCACTTGTCACCATATATATGCATGTGTGAGGGAGAGAGAGAGAATGAATGATTTTTGAGAGAGAGGAGGTTCCTTTTCCTTTTTTCTCAAGGTGAGGAGTGATTAAAGGTTGCGTTTGACGTTCATGCCCATCGAATCATGCAGATAGGTATAAATTAATTATATCTTTTATTTTATTTTATTTTATTTGGAACATGGGGGTGTGATCAATTAGCTAGGTCTAGTTGATATGAAGATCCTATATATTTGAGATAAACAAACAAAAGTTAAAGAAAGCCGCAGGCAAGGGCACTCATGAGCACAACCCACACGAATTGCAACAACCTTTGAAAAGTACTTCCAAACTTCAAAAGCATCATAGGATCATAGATAATAGACATCCTTATTCTTATGTTTCTCTTTAAGTTTGTTTGGCTGTAAAATCATAATTAAATTAACCTAAACAGGAACAATATTGTCAAAACATTACAAAACAAAAAGAAAAAAAACTAATGATCATCAAACTCTAAACAGTTGTTTAATTAGTTATATATTCTTCAGCTAGATAGATGGATAAAATCTAAGTGAGAATGGTCATTTACATTATCTGTCTCTTTCTTGATATGACTATACTTATTATTAATGGGCAAGTATAGCTTGTTATTCTACTTTTGGGAATGACATGTGTATATCACATATATGTCAATGATCTCAGCTGATAATAATAATTAAGGTTATTAATAAAGTCCAAACCAGTTGGCATCAATATTCAATGTTTGGAATCTGGCAAAACTTCTATGCAGCCCTTCCTCTTTGATTTGGGGGGCTACTTTGATTAATTTGTAGTTGTTGTTTGTACAGGGACTACTCAAGGGGAAAAAATACATTATTGCAAGAGATGCGTCATTATGTAAAAACTTCTGTTCAGTATCTTTCTATATAGAATAAATTCGCTAGTTTGTTTTCTTCTAATGAAAACATATAACTCGGTTAATCTAACATTCGTGCTAAATTAATAAAATATCTAGCTCCTCAACTCCTCTTTCTTTTTGCATGTCAAATCATTTTTTTTCCACCAAAAGTGAGTTAAGTCTAACAGAAAATACCATTCAAATAAAATGATTAACATGTACGATATTCAAATCTTGATAAAAAAAAAAAAATCTCACATTTAACATTCAACTGTAGTAATTCAAATAAAATTATATTTTATAAAAAGTACATGTGAAATATTTTTTTAGAAAAAAAAGATCTAACATTTATCTATATTTTATATGAAATATGGAATATTTATCTAACTTACTCCCAATCTTGAAAGATGAGATTATTTAATCCCATTTTTAATTATTTGAAATAAATTAAATAACCTTATTTTATATTATTCAATACAGAAATTAAAGTATTATTATTCTGACACTGGAGATATATTGGCCTATGAGGTGGCGACACATGATTAAATAAAAAGAAAGCATAATTATGATTAAGGCTTTGGATATGATCATCAAGTTTTGACTGATAAATTAATTATTGCATTGATTTGTTGGATGAATGCTCTCGGGTTTGGTAGGGTAAGTCTCATTCTTAAAAAACTGAAAATGTTACCCCGCGGCTGGGCCATGCATGCATAGTATTCATCATATCTTTCGCAGAAATACAACAATAAAATTTAAAGAGGGAAACTTTTCCTTTCAAAAAGAGAACTTTCACCAGCTTCCGAGAAGGATCCTATCCTTAGAGATGTTTACCCCTGAAACGAAAAATATTGAAAAGAATAAGAAGATAGAGGAACAAAAATTAAAAAAAAAAAAAAGAACAAAAAAACAAAACGAAAGGTAAACATCGCACACTGCTGCATGCATATAACAAAAGTCTCTTTTCTTTTTTGTGATTTACATAGGTAATATATTAGAAGTTACTCCCAGATCGAAGCTCATGTCGTGATCATAGGCTAAAGTTGAGGATTACAATTCAAAATTTGGTGGAAACATGTTGTTTAAAACTACGAATAAAAAGAAGAAAATATCTACAGATTAGATCTCACTGTCTGGTGGAAATATATACAAATTACTTGAACAAAGGAAATTTTATATAAGAAATTTTAATGGAGTGGAATTAAGATCGCCATTTTCTCATTTTGTTCACACGGGAAGGAGAGGGGTTTTAAATTTAATTTAGTTTTATAATTTTGAATTTCAAAATATAAATAAAGATATTTTAGTCATTATAGTTGAAATGTTTTAAATCTTCCTTTTCTCCCATTCAAATCCTATTCAATATTGTAGGAGAGCAAAATTTATAGATGATGGGAAATTTTACTCTCCTCCCTCCTAAAAGTTGAACAAAACAACGAAAGTTTAAAAAAAATCTCCTTTTCCCTTTCTTTCATTTTCTTCCAACTATAAATACTATGTTTATTAATTTGACTCTATAAAACTAAAATATTGATTTAGTCTTTAAGATTTATATTAGTATTGGAGTTATTATTGGTGGAACACACACACACACACACACAGAGTCTCTACTCTGGTTATGCTTTATATGAAAGGTTCCTTCATGATCGCACCGCACCAGTCATTGAGTGCAACTTTTTTCGTCCATACCCATACTTGAATGGGATAAACAACACAACCCGGCCATCTGTTAGATCCATCATAGCCGTTTCCATTATTGTCAATTTTATTTCAATTAACTCAGTTAATTTATTAAACAGTGAGATATATAATATTGTTACAGAAAGAAAAAAAAAAGATTGTCTGATGTATGAATTATATATATAAATATAAGTGTATAGATTTCAATTCTTTGTAATGCATTCCACCTTATTTCTTCTGTCTCCTCCCCTCCTTTAGAACTTAACAGGAAATATCTTCTCTACAAATTAACCAAAATTAACAACATTATTAATTTTGTTCTAGAATATATAGAATGTCTTTTAAAAGTACTATATATGACGATTCTTTGGAGTGAAAAAGTATGTATTTTTTATATTATTATTTTTTTGGGTGAAAATACGATGATAAATTAAGTTTTGTTATGAGGTGGGTTTACCAAGAAAAAAGGGCTCTATGTATATGTTTATATTTAAACTAATTAATAATCATTTCATATTTAACAATCATATAAATTATGTCATGTTACTATTAATTACTTTTTAAATGGTTAATTAGTAAACTCTTTTTGATCTATATATATGTAAAATTTACACAAATATTTTCCCTATAGGACATGGGAAGGAAAGTAATTAAAATAAGGATAAAATATATTTTTGTCTCCTAGAGTATTAAATATTTTTATTTTTAGTCTCTAATGTTTTGTTTGATCGGTTACTTAGATTGATGTCATGTGTCACGTTAAATAACTAACATTTGACATTAAAATATTTTTTTTTAATTTTTGAATTTTTTTATAAAATATTTTAAAAAAAAATTAATGTAACATATCTTATTATTTAAGTAATATGTGACATTAAAAAAAATTAAAAATAATTTTTAAATCTTAAAAAAAATAAAAATAATGTCACATGTGAATTAATTAATAAAACATGTGTCATCAATTTTGTGCCATTAACGGAATTTACTAATGGAGGGACAAAAGTTAAACGAAAAATACTTTAGGAACCAAAACTGGTCAAATAAAACATAAACAGATTAAAAATAAAAATATTCAATACTTTGAGAACTAAAAACACATTTTACCCTCTTAAAATAAGCATTCTACGTTTCTATTCATCAAAGTATTATTAAGCTAGTTTTTTTTAAAATATTTGTTTCCTTCAAAGGAAAAGTTGAGACAAACACATTCAGAGAAAAGTTTTTTTTAAGATTAATGAGCAATTTTTTATAAAAAAGGGGAAATAACTTTTAAAAAAATGTTAACTAAAGTGACTTTTAAAAATAAGCTCCACATCTTAGTCCCCCTTCCTTTCATCATCATAAACTAGTTGATGTGAGACAATAAAGAAAGCATTTATTTTTCGAAGAACTTAAATTAAAACTAACAATAAGTTGTTATTTTATTTTTAAAACTCTTATGTTGAGTTTTAACTTCAAAGTATCTTTTAAGTAATGAGAAAAACTGGACCATTAATTTGAAACCAATTAAACAACGCAGGAAACTTTTCTTTTCATCACTTAATTAATATCCAACCACGGGATGTAATAATTCCTTAGTTTCATTATTTTCTCCTTTTACATATTAAAAACAGGTTCAATATAGCACATTAAATTACTATAAGTTACTTTTTTTGTGTTATTATAACTTACTTTAAACTAAAATGATAGTAACTATGAAAAGAGAAAATCGAAGTTAATTGTGCCATATGAAAAGATAAAATGAATGCCGAAGTATACAAATCGAGGAGGGGAGCATGAAACGTGCAAAAGTAAAATTTGAATAAAAAAAACAAAGGAGATAAAGAAGGAAGAGTTATGGAAGCAAGTAAATGCACGTCACAAACTTCCTTCTTGAATCACCGTTAATAAATAAATGGATAAATTTTATTTTATATATGTGTCCATAAACAATACTAGTAAGTAACTACTACAAAATGTACTTGGACAGTTGGGAGTTGGGACAACAATGTTTGGTCTTTGGAGTAATTGCGTAAGTGAATTGAAATAGATTCAAACCCTAAATTTTGCTCTCTCACTATGCTTATGTAAGGAATAACTAAAACGTATACTTTTCAAAAACAGTAGCTAGGTGCTATATATACTCGTGAGGTAGAAAAGAATAATTTAAATTTAAATTAAAAAAATGAAATAAAAACATCGACTGTTCTCTAACATTACCAGAAACTATAAAATTTGTTGGTGTCGTTATGGTACCAATTAATTAGGCCTTTGAACTATTTTTTACAATTAAGCGTAATTCATTTTGAATATAGTATTAGAGTCTATTCAATATTAATATAGGGTTATCCACAAATGTTTAAAAAGCCAACCCGAGGAGAGATATAATTCACAAATGTTTTCTTAATTTGCTTCAGACTTTCAAGGTTTTGCATATCATCTCCTGTAAGATTGCAGTTTTTTTTGAGATGTTAGCTTAATTTCCTTTTCTTTCCCATTGTAATTGTAATCTGACTCAGTCTCAAATTTATTTATTTTTGACAGACCTAATATTAATTATCATCTTGACTATAAGTCTGGCCTCTAGATAGATATTGAAACCCTATGTCCAAAAACACACAAATTAAATTTGCAGAGATCATGTGATCATCTTGTCTCCTCAAAGAATATTGTCGGAAATCAATTATGGTAGTTCAGTCGGTGGGCCTGATGATCTTTATTTCTCAATGAATACATTTTTCTTTATCTCAATGTATAACATTTATATATATATATGGTATGGAAACTATGGTTTTTGGAAAGAGATTCAACCTAGGTTGGATTTCACCCCAATCAAATTAGGTGTTTGAAGTAATCACTCAACTAACCTAATTTTGTAGCTGAGTGTGAAAATTTTCTCAATGCAGTGACATAATAATCTAGGGCGTAGGATCAAAGTGTAATAATGTAATGAGTGCATTGGTTGTTTAGTTTATGGTTTGTTTGGTTTTCCTCCTAGGTTGCTAGGCGATTACGTGCGTCAGATTACTTATTATAGCTCTCTCCTTTACACATTGGAAGTTTATTTGTATCTTGGTTTTTTAGTTACTTTGAACAATGATGTGTTCTGAGGTGGAAAAAAATGGCAAAGATACAAGGACACAGATAATGCCAACCAAGCAATGTTAGGCACTACCATTATTATATATTTCAGCTTTGGACAGTTTAATTTGAAGAAAATGCTTTACCTAGCTACCTAAGTTTGAAATATATATACTTGTATATTCCCAACAGTCCATATGTAAGAATTGACTAAGCATACAATCTATAAAAACAATGTAATTGGGGAAAATTGTATGACCTAATTATAGTAACTATCCCGTTGATGGAGGTATGGTCTTTGATGGAAAGAAGAGAATTTATCAATATATATCAATGCAAGTTGATTGTCAACACGCTTTGTTTATGTTGCTGAAATTTCATTTTGATTAGGTTTGGAAAAGGCTAAGTACATTAAAGTGTGATCAGGGAATTAAAGCTTTCATATTGAAATGACTCGTGTGTGCGAAAAACGTGCAAACACATGAAACATCTTTAAAGCGTAAGAATTCCTCTTGGTGATTCACTGTGATTGATGTGTTTGTTATGTACTCTTTCTCATAACATTTTAATTTATGCAATATGCCGATCTTATCAAATAAAAAGGAGATCAATAAGTTCACTTTCATTGTGTATGTGTATATATAATAAATCAATCAAGAGAGAAGTTTAATTTTATTCACTTTCTTTTTATCAAGAATTATTCTAATGAAAATACAGCACTTGACCACTTGTGTACACATGAATATATACACAGAAGCCTACACATAGAAATTATACATACAGTAACAAAATCTTTTCTGATTTGGTCCATGAATTAACTCTTTCAATTGATCTTCCAGACAAATAGAATAAAGGCCACAGTCTCAAGCTGACACATGGAGTCCCCACACCCAGTCGATTTTGTCTGCATAAGGAGAACTTGGATATATATATAGGATTATTATTAGTCCACACAGAAACATAGCACTATATAATTAATATGTACGTATGGTTATATTAATTGTAGAGATTGATATTCAGAGGGCAGAAAGAAACACATGCCTACAAGACCCTACATAAACATAGGATCATAAATAAGGGAGAGCACAAAATGAGGGTAAGCAACAACAAAGTTGTGTGCAATAGGTGCTTCTCTCCTCTGGTTAAACCAATGGCCATAAATCCTTCATTTCATTAAGTTTCTCTTAGTTGGCAAAAAGGACAATATCCCACAACACAAGTCTTCCCATCAATGAACCAAAGTTAATGTCTTGGCACATTAGTCAGCTATCAATTTCCTAATTATTAATGACCCATTTTCTATTTTTAGTCATTTTCTCAGCTCATTCCCCTACCCTGTTGCCCCTTTTGCAGCAAAAGTATTATTGCCCCTCAAATAATAACTCTATATACACAATCATGCAACATTGAAAACCATATATAGCTTTGTAATTAATTAATAGTTTAATTTTCATTAGAGCCACCTAATTAAACATAAATATTTTTCTTTGGTATATCTGTGTTATGATAAACAACCTCACTATTTTATAAACCAATTTTGTTACTCACCTTATTAATTAATTACGTACATCCCTCTTTATATCTTTCTCTTGATTTTCCAGCACATGTATTACTTTTTTAACTCAGCTTTTTTATCTCTTTCCTTTTTCTCCATGGGTATATACTCTTTAAGGATGTCAAACCATCTTTTTCCTATGACAAATATTGTTGTTCTGCTTTTCTGTGTAAGATTTAAGAACAAGATTGCGAGATATTGAATAATTGGTATAAAATTATTCTCAAGTATAATTTTTTTGTTTTTAGAAATAATTTTCTAGAAAAGTTTCTTAGCTGCAAAAATGTTAATTCAGAAAACGCTCCCATGTTTGTTGCATGTACTTCTTTTTGTTGGCGTCTTTTTTGGTGGGCACCTTGTTGTACTTGTAACATGAGATGCCCCGGCCCTCTTTAAGAAAATAAATTAATATATATTGTGTTTAGTTTAGGGAAGAAAAATATCATAGTTTTTATAAAATTCTAATAATAAAAATGAGAGAGTAAAATAGACAAAAGATAATATTTTCTAGTATTAATTAAGCTTGAAGTATTTTATAATTTATAACTAAGGCCAACAACCCTACTGAGTGAGTAATGATCCAGTAATGTATATGATAATGATATATAATCATGGAGCTAGACATTCTTAATTAATTAATATGTACAAATAACAGCTAACAGCTTTATTTTTAACAAAGAAACGCATCTAATAATGATTGGTACGCGAAAGTAATCTGTACGATACATGAGTGCATTTGGACACTACAACCAAATGTTCACTACATAACCAATCAAATAAACTTAATATGCATCTTTTAGCAGATACTTTTCCTGGCATATACATGATGTGGCGAAAATAATATATAAGCATGAAAAAATTATTAGGACCATGTGATCAAATGAATTATAATTAAGGTGAAATATGTCTCTCTATACACTTAAATTTAACTTTAGTATTCTACAATTATTAATTTTGATGGTTAAATTTTTCTTACAAATTATCTCTATTATCACTTATTAATGACATGACATGCATTTAGGGTATTTGACTATTTGTGGGCTAGAAATGCAAGGCCGGCCTACCCAAAAGATTTAGAACATTTATGCAAAAATAATAATAATAATAATATGTAATTTTATTTTTTTTTATCTAGATGACTAGATCAAAGGTTTTCTTATGACTAACAATCTTGTTCGAACTAGACAAAATTACTATGCTGAACAAAAATTTTATTCCAAATATTTATTATAATTGTATATTTAGATTTGATTTGAATATAAAATTTATGATTACGTTGTAACAATCTCGTTGACTCACGTGCTTATTAGTTAATATGTAATATATTTAAGTATGAAAAATTAAAGTATTGATAATCATAAAAAATATAAGAATTTGATTTCTTTAGAAAATCATAAAAAAAAAAAAATGTAGTGATAAAGAACTTAGTAGCATTGAGCTTGAAACAAAGGTATATAGTATATACTACAGATAAAGCTATATTATGGGTGGACTTTATCTTTATTGAAGTGACGGAGTAGAAAGAGAGTAGCACACAAAGCAATAAGAGGGATAAGAGATGAGAGTTGAGAAGTGTCCAAAAGTGGTGTGTGCCGTATGTATGGGATGTTTTTCATGTCATCGTTTAGGGAAAGCCAGCCTTCGTACCACAAAGAAAATTCTGGTGCACAAAGTAGTAGCTAGCTATAGGAATAGGAGTATCTCTCTCTCTCTCTCTCTCTTTGAAATTTGAGCTTGGGGTCCTCAATATAATTTTGCTAACATTTTCAGCACCATACACCCATGCCTTGCCATCACTCCTCATCAACTCAATCTATTTATTCTTCCTCTCATGTTATTCCTCACTTGGTCAGTGCTCTGTCGGGAGCATTCACTTTCATTAGGTTAGTTATAAGTATTTATCAACAACACCCTCCTAGACTAGGGAGTTGCTGTTGTTGGTGTTGGATTTCCTCCTCTTCCCAATAAAGTCATTTTGCTATCATTTGAATTTTCATTTTACTACACTATTTCCTTTGCTTCATCACTGCGAGAGATTAACAAGTAGACTAACAAAAATTGATACATACATTTGCTTGAATCAGATGTTCGATTATTAGAGGAAAGAAATACAAAACTACAATTGTTGATTTTTTTTTTTTTAATAATAACTATAATTTACACTTGCCATTTTAAAACGAATCCTGAATTTTTGTTATACTGCAAAAGGCAAGGCTGAAGGCACCCCCAGTCCCCCACCTCAGCTCAGCTATATGATGATTATGTAGTAACAAAGTATGCGTACCATGGTACCCTCTCATATACTGCATGCATGTGCTTTATACAAGGATCTATTCCTTTTGCTAACAAGATATTGCTATGCTAGATAGATACGATATATAACAACAGAGGTACCAACACACTTTGCTGCTCTGTCCAATGCTCTGAGTTGTTGAGTGGATATGCACCCCCCCTTTAATTTTATTTTTTCCCTGTCTTTTGCTTTCACTGGTTGCTCCGTCCGTAACTGAAGGTGTCTTTATCAATAGATCTTCGAGCACCAATCAAAACCTCTCCTTTTTTTCCCTTATGAGGGAAAGCAGATTTAACATAGATACTATACTACAGCTTTATTATGATTTTTTTTTTTTTGACATTGTAATCCCAAACCCATTTAAACTCACATTCTCTTTGGAAACTAGCTAGATGATGTTGTTGTTGTTTGTTTCAATCACCATCCGTGACTACATTAACTGATTTTCAGTGGGGGAGGGATGTCTAGGGAATTTATGTGGCACCTTTAATGACAATAATAAATGCAAATTTAGGAAATGGGGGATCTATTGCCTGAAATGGCTTGGCATTGGGCATCACTTCCATTTGCAATTGGAGTCAATTTGTTGGTCACATCTCACAACCATCCTCTCCTAGATTTCAGTTTAATTAATTCACATGTACAAGCCCACATGTGAGCCCCGAGTGTCACGTGCATGCTGGATTTTCTTTTTCTTTTTCTTTTTATTTTTCGGATAGTGTAAAGTGAATTAAGATATCTATCCAATAATACTGTACTAATTCAGTGACTGGGTTATTCCCTTTGTTGGTCATGGAAAACATGTGTCCCCACTTTGATGCTTGTGTCGTGGGCTTGCATTGCATCGCTTCTTGGGCCTGGGCCGTGTCATTTTATGTAAAACATTTTCTTCAGCTATAGTCAACTGTCAAGACTCAAGAAGTAGGCAGTTGCCACCTAAAAAATTAGTTTCTGCACTTTTTTTATTTTTTGGAAAGGGTAATTGGGAGTGTAAAACTTTACACTCCAGATTAGTTAATCCGAAATGTAATTTTACTTACTTTTTGGATCGGTGCAGAAAAGCAATTTTTCGGGTGCAGGAAAGCAACTACTCGAGAAGTGGGTGAGTGTTCATTTGAAGATCAGAAATCAGGTATTGGGCTTGACCCAAGTGTAGGTGTGCCGAATGAAGAAAATTGTTCTTGTTTTTTTTTATCAGCAGAAAATTGTTCTTGTAAATGTCACGTAATATGATAAGATGGAAATGAGATGAGTAATTTTATTATTATTATTATTATTATTATTATTATTATATTATTGGTCCAGAATATTCATTGGTAGGAGAAATTTGGCTGTGGAACTCAATCTGAAATATTGCTTAAAATGACCAAATTTCAGTACTACTAGGTGAGCCATTTGATAATTAAATATTTAATAAATTGATGTTACATTTCGTATAATTAACTAACACTTTAAAGATATTTATTAACATTCACCTCAAAGTAAAATTTTAAAAGAGGGAAAAACGAAAGAAAAAAAAAAGTGAGGTGAGGTTAATGGCTTTCTAGAGAGGTAAAAGTTGAACATGAAATAACTTCTGCTCATTGTTCATCGGTAAATGTTACACAGTATTTTTTAACTTGGATCTATCTCCTCTAGAGGATAAATAATCCAAGTCATCAATGAAAAATCAACGGTCAATGTTACATACACAAACTCTTAAAAGTCATACTTACTAGGGCCATTTTGATATGTTCAAGCATCTCATACTTTTTCCTCTTTTGTTTTCTTTTATAAGCTAAAGATATATTGTTCAAGCATCTCATTCTTTATACATAGACCAAAAAAAAGTCTCATTTTCTAGAGTAGATGTTAGTCAAGTCTAAAGGTCAGGTCTAAACACGAGGGCACGATGAGTGGAAAATATGGTGAAAATAACAGTACTAGAACAACTAAACATTATAAAGTAGGATAACAAATTGCATCCTTTCATTTCATCATAAGTGAAAAACATTTGAGTTGTAAAGTCATTTTGAATGAAATTATATATGGCAAATGTGATGCATTAATTAATTCAAATAATTCACATTTCTATCGTTAATTAATCCCTGTTAAGGCACCATGATAATTTAATTTTTACCATGAAACTTCCGTTTCAAAGTAAACTAACTAAATTTAGTTATAAGTGTTGGACTGTTCTTCGAAGCAGCACAACTATGTAGAAGTCAATCCATATATTCAAGAATTCAATAAAAGAAAAAAAAAAATCTTTATTTCTTTTGATATATAATGGAAAAATCGATAATTACAACATATCTCTATTCACACCAGCAAATTACAAACATGTAACTCATCACAAAGCTAAAAATACTACGTTACAACTTACAATGCCAAAAACAACAGCATGTATACCATAGCAAGCATAGTAAAGAAATTAACAAAATCAACACTCTAAATTCATCATAAGCATATATATAATTTTAACACATGATAGAAGCCAATGCCTTAAAAATTCCAATATTCATCACTGCATCATCATAAATGCCACAATAGAAGCCAAGAGAGAAGAACACAAGGTAACCCCAGAAACAGAAAAAGCAAACCCTGCACCAGTCTCCAATTGTGATGTGGGTGCTATCTCTGATTGTGCCACAATTTTGGTCACGTAAAAAGTGCTCAAAACCATAGCTGCAACAAAAAAATGAGCTGCACAGCCACCAAGTTTTGCCATGTTTCCACAGAATATGTTATGCAATTAATTACTGTGAAAACGTGACCAAAGAGAGATGACTGAAAAAGATTGAACTGGTTTTTGGAATTGAGTTGTTGAATGACACAGAATCAAGAGTTGAGTTTATATAGAACTTCTTGTTAGGGTATTATATTATATATGTTAAAAAAAGCCATCCATGTCAAATTGGTAAGTGGTACATTAAATCATTAACCATTCTCAATTACTATGTATGATGCCGTTTAGATTAAGGCTTTTGAATGAGTCCCCACTCCACTAATTAAAGCTAGTCGATGCAAGGTGGTATTGTGTCCTCAATTAGCTTCTTACGTTATAGTTGGAGCAAAAATCTGGTACCTACCATTTATGAGACCCTTGATTTTGTACATGGCTTCGATTGGTTTTCAAATTAAGAATATTACTCAATGAGTAATACTTTACATTTACTTTCAAAAAAGAAAATATCTTTACATTTTGGTTCATCGAAGACAATATAAAAGGACCCTTGGTTGTAAATAATATCTTTACATTGGTTAATTTAAAAGATTTAAATCCCAAATGTAAAAGACGTTAGTAGTTACTAAAATTTAATGGTGATGCTATATTTTCTTTAATTAATTGTAGGTGGTGGGAAATCACTTTCGGCCCAGCTTAAGTGCCCTTGACATAGCAACGATACCAAGACTTTCAAAAGAGGACAAATCTACGGTGCAAATATGATGTCTTTGTTGCTTCATAAAGAGAATAATCTAGAATTCTAGCTAGCTTCATTTGCCAATTGAGGAGAGTGATGAAAAATAAAATATCATACCCGTGACGATAGTATTAGACATGTAGCAAGAAGAAGAAATAAAATAAAATAACGGAATTAAATCTAGATCGTTTAGAACGATATATGTCAGACATCAGAGTCGACCATAAATCCAATTAATAAATATGGTCTGGTGGCGAGTAAATTCAACTGCTTATGTTGAATGAAATTCGTTTTGCTAATTGATTAACCAAATGGAGTATTCAAACAGAGACATTATTTTGACGTTGAAATGAGGATGTGTTTCGTTACCCCCTTCTCTATTGTCCTAAATCATTGGCGTTACATTGTTCATATTAGAGCTGTGATCTGATTTTGGGCTTACTCTAGTTTGTTGGGCCTAGTCCGGAACAGTTTAAATTTTAGTCTCGTAGATAGATTTTTTTTTTCTTTTTATGACATTGATGAAAAAAAAATATTCATCTACTTTGTTTTGTTGACTATTAATTAATGACTAATCTCTACTTGAAAATCTCACTGGTCACTTTTACTGTTTACAGCGGTCTTCACTTTCAATCATATTTTTGTTTTATTCAAAAGACTTCAACATAAAACATTGCTTAAGGTACTATGGAGTCTGAGGTGAGTTCCACTCCACCAATAGTGTTGGTTATAAAAAAACTTAGTTAAAATTTAAAATGAAAATCTTAATGCTAGTTTTTTAAAATAAAAAAAAAACTTAATGCTAATATTTGCTTAATACTAGGTAAACCAGTGACAACCATAAAAAAAAAATGGTTATATGTAATATATCATTATTTATTCTAATTAATATCTTTTTTTTTTTAGTAAAGTTAATGTAAATAATTGTAACAAGTGAAATTTCATCTTTAATCAAGCTAAGGTATTGTTTAGACAATTTATTTTTAATTTATAAGTTTATGTTCTCTCTTTGAATTTCAGACCAAATTTTGAAATAATTAATATTTTTTTTATCAAGAAATGATTAGTTTGTTAGTTTTTATAAGCGAGAAGTTGAAACTTAAATTAAGTTAATTATATTTTATTTTTCGTTAGTACTAATTTGTTAATATATTAAATTTGTTCTTTTTAGCACATCTCTAATAACTAAAAACGGTTATTGTTTAATTTAGTAAATCAAAACTACCCTTAACGACAACTGTTACCATCTCAATTTTGTGTAGGCACTTGAATGGTGTAGTTTAATTACAACATTCTATAAACATAGCAATAGCATGAGCTGACATACCTTTGGTACCTAAGTACAACACAACACAACACATGTACGATGTATATGAGTCAATATTAACCTAAGAAGCAAACCCTGAAACCATGCATTATAATTAGGACCGTTTCAATTCACAAGCTAGAAACAAGTGTCACTGTCCCAGAATAACTCAAAGCCCGGTCTTTTAAAGGCCATGCAAGAGCTCCCGTTGTACCTCAGACCTGCAAGCAAAGTCAACCAAACAAACAGAACACAGTTATTTCATCAAGCACACCGCGGATCTCCAAAACAAATCACATTTCACAGTACTCATCATCAACACGAACATGAACATGAAGAAGCTCACTTGCGTTGTTCTCTTCGTCGTCGCTGCCTCCCTGAGCGCGGTGGCTGCTGCCGAGGTTCCTGTCAGTGCCCCGGCTGCTGGCGGTGCCGCTGCTGGCAGTGCCACGGCTGCCGGTGCCCCGGCCCCCGGCCCAAGCAGCGGAGCCTCAGCTCCCCTTGTTGGCTCCTTGGTTGGTGCCTCTGTCTTGTCTTTCTTTGCCCTCTTCCAGTAATCATGGAAAAAGACTCTTTATAAGTATATGGAATAAAGGATGATAATTATTTAGTATACGTATGATATATATTGTTATGATGCTTTTTTAATGAAATACTAATTTGTTTTATAGTTTTATTTTATCTTCTTTATATTAGTTTTCTTGTGTACGAATGCTTTCCTTTCTTATGCATCTTACGTATATATAGTTCAGAATGCATGCAGAGAAATCAGAATAACTGTTTCCATTTCCAGCCACATATGCATCAATCATCACGAAATAAAGATATCATCACCATAAAATATAACCACTAGTTTTGTAGTTTTCCAATCACTGCTAAAACTATTTAAAAAAGAAAAAATAGAACAAGTTCTGACCAGGAGGTTGTTCAATGTCAAAATGGAATTACAGTTATAACTTGGATGTTCTCATTATTAAACATTCAATTCGTATCAGGAAGAGAGAAGTACAAGCACATCAAACCATATGTTTTTCTATACAATGCGATATTTTTTGTACATGTTAACTCGATGGTTAGTATAGTTGCTATTGATAATTACAATCATAATGTAAAATCCGTTTGAAAGAGACAAAAAGAATTTTAAAAAATAGTCATTTTACAAGAATAGCCATAGATCTCAATTTTGCAGAGTATGATCTCCATTATTCAATGAAATTTGTTAAAAATTATGAAATTATTTATAAGTGAAACTCAATAAACAAAAAGTAGGACATACGGTATCTTGATTTTTGTATTACTATCATTTCTTTATTTTTCACATGGTTGTGAGAATTTCGCTGTCCAAATTATTGAAAGAATAGGGAAATGATTGCTGCATGATACCAGATAACTGCAAGTGTTGAGCAGAAATTGAAGTTAATGTGGTCATGAATGTCATAACAAACCAAATAAATAGAACATCAAGCTCCAATCCAAGTGCATGGTTATTTTTTAGTTCGTAAAAGGGGAAGCAAGAAAATTTACACAATCAATGGCCCATACACTGCTGGAAAGCAAGCACAAATGACTATCCAACCTAACAAAAATAATTTAATTCATTTACTATAACCTTTTACCACAACCAAGAAAGAACATGAGGCATACTATCTTCCAGTCTCCAATCTTCCACCAAGCAACAATCTCAAAAGGAACAAACTCATGTGACATTTGAAATGCACGTTTCTTACAATAATGTATAAATTTATGACCAGAAGAACTTCTTGTAACTAGGTTTCGGGATTGAATTTTTGGGCAGATATGAGGCTTTTTGCCAGCCATATTGCTGTTTCTCTTGATGAGACAGCTTCTTTCCCAAATGGTCTTAGCACTCCAGCGAGTTCTTCAAGTTTATCTTGCTTGAGTAGCTGAGCGCATAATTCGAGCAGAGATTCCAGAGCATCGGCTCTCTGCTGGCAGGGACTATCCAACAGAGTCTTGATTGTTTCTTCACCATCTACTTCAGTTATTACACTCAATGAAACGCCACACGGTGCCTGATCAACCCCCACTGCATTATCATCTTCTTTATGTGTTGAGCAAAGAATGTGTCCATTTGATATGTCATCATCCTTAACTGAAAGTGCATTATTACTTGCAGATGTCAGGCAGTTCATGTGTGAGACTTCTGTAAATACATCAAGGTTTTCACTTTTCTTCGAGCGGTTTCCAGATTCAGTGCCGTGTTCAACCCTAATAGGATGCACAATTAGTGATGACCTTTTCTCATTGATGGACTTGTCTTTATCAGTGCTGCTACTGCCTGCACTGGATATTGTTGATTTACCAGAGTCCTCAAGGTTCAACAAATCTTCCCTCAGTGCTTCTGCACTATCCAAACCTTCATTGCAAAAAGCATCTTCAACTTCTGTGGTCACTGCATTTATGTTGTCTTCTTCTAATTTATGAAAATGTTTAGCAGCAAATCTCTGTTCTTCATGCTGAGAATCTTGTGTACTCTTTGAAGAGATCTCGTCAGACATTTCCCTTGCAGGTCTACATTTAAAGTCTTCCTTGCACACACTACAAATAGTTGATTCAGATGTTGTTGACCCATCTTTTGAGCCACTAATACTAGTAGAAGATTCCACTATGTAGCTGGTAAGATCAGCCATCCTAGTCTCAAGATTGTCTTCTGCACTGGTTGAGATTGTTACCGCATCATTAGGAAGATTGCTTATCTGTATATCTCCATTTCCCTCAATTGGATGAATCCGTTCCAAATGATTTACTAAACTTGCTTCTTTGTCTTTATGGTCCTTGCCACCACTAGATTTATTAGATCTTCTTGTTTTATCCTTTGGATTAACTAGGGGATATACTGGAAGAAAATTAGATGATGCATTATGACAGCGAAGAACATAAGGCTGTAAAAGCGGATGCCTTAATAATTCGGCTGCCTGTCAACAAAGAGAATCATTGTTAGAATCCAGTAATCCACCATTCCATACAAATTAATCACAAAAGACAGGTTCAATTGCACTCACGGTTGGCCTATGTTCTGGGTTTTTCCTAAGCATGCTCTTGATAAGTTGTTTCCTGTCACACATTTGCAACCTTTCAGTTTTATCATCATTATACAAAATATAAAACGTAGAACGAAAGGGCAGGAAATTATACAATTGCAAGTGCAAAATTTACTAAGGAATTTTGCTTGGCTTCAATATAGTTGTATTCACTTTGAGGAAAAATACTTGAATCACCAAAAGCACAGGTTAAAAATATATCATGACAGTAGTATGATAGCAATTGGTTTGAGGAAGTTACTTACAGTGTGGAAGAATAAACAATTGGCAGTGGAGAAATGCAGGATCTGTTTATTTTATTGATAAGTCCAGCCATGTCCTGTTTTATTTATTCACTCGTGTTAAATTATTTTGCTAGTTTAAAATACATTGAAGAACAGATACTACATTTCCATAGATAAAACAAAATTCCTTCAGATGGTTAAAGTTCTTACTGGAGCACGAAATGCTGGTTGATGTGCAGCAATCTCAAACATGCAGCAACCTTTACATACAAAGAGATATCATTCTTAAACAAGGTTTGATATCATATTTGTCAATTAGAAAAAAGGTATCCAGGAACCTTACCAAGAGACCACATATCAGATTTATAACCATAAGGTATATCAGCGAGGAGCTCAGGACACATGTAATTTGGAGTTCCAACAACCTAGACAAGATATAAGTATGCAAATAGAAAACAGGTATCACTATGTGAATTTAGTCAAGTATCATTAACTTTAGCAATAAGAAGTTCAAAGCAAAAAAAAAATATAGACAGAAATTTATTTATTTTGGTATCTCCCAACCGAGAGTTAAGATTAATTCCTAGAGATACTGATATCCAGTTAATATTGCAAGCTGAGAGGTGTCAATTACTTGCCATGACAGTCCATTACCATGGGACAGACAAAATACAGGTAACTTTCTAGCAGGATGCATTAGATAAAAGCTATCATAGCACACATGTATCCATACCGAGGAAGCAAGGTCTTCTGCATTAAGTCGCTTTGCAAGACCAAAGTCACCTGTAAAGTTCATGCAATAAACATATTTCTTCAGATAACATAGTTTATGAAAGCCAAAGGTTTCAAGCAGCTTTCAAGGAATAATACATACCAAGCCGAATGTTGTTGTCTTTTGTGAGGAATATGTTGGAACACTGAAATTACACAAAGTTGCATTAATGTAAACATCACAAAGGATTTCTTGATCAGTATAAGCAAATGTGTAATACCTTAAGATCTCTGTGGATTACACGATTAGAGTGCAAGTAGTCTACAGCTATCAACAACTGAGTCAACCATTTACAGACTTTCTGCAGGAGGAATTGGTGATTCAGAGTGGGTAAGGAATACTTGTATGAGAAATTATCAAGGAAGAGCAGTACAGATTAACTGTATTAATTACCTCCTCGGGAAAAAATGACCCTCGAGCTTTCTTTATGTTCTCTGCCCTGCTCCACAAAGAATGCAAGGATTCCATGATTAGGACTTCATGTCACTGTTTGTATTTCTCCTATGTAGCAGTAGCATATAAATGCATGCATGTAGACTATGTTATATAAAATACCAGACCCACAGAATCCCAATTACTGTCCAAGTGTATTTCATCTCAAAATTAGATTGCAATTAAGAATACTAATTTCATGCAATGAACATACAGATAGACAGATATATCTGTCTATCAAACTTCTACATGGAAAGGATACTACAGATATTGCAAAAGTTCAACATCAATTAATAAGGACTCCTTCCGGATCTCAATAATATGTATTAATTACAAAGCATGTTTATGCCAGTTTCAAAACAAGGTTCTTGGGTCTTTTCTAACACCTTAACCTTTAGGGCCAAGGATCAGTTTAACATATATCAGAATCAGATTGACTTGTCTAAAATTCAATACTTGTCATCCCTGTCTTATAATTAAAAATCAGTACAACAGTTTGATTATCCGTTAGAAAAAATTCAGCATAAAGTTCTGTGTAGTTTCAATCCAAGACAGCAATTATTATAATGCCCCTGTTAGGCTGTTACAAGTCCTGTAGGTCTTCACCTAAAATAATGTGTTGGGTGTTATGAGAATCATTCTTTTATCCATATTTAATAACTCATACTTTTGGTTTAACAATTTGAATGCATATATTTAATAAATCTTTTCTTTTCTCCTGAGATTAATTGAAAAATAATAAACTCAGATATGCAAGAAAGAACCAGTGTTACTAACAGATATTGCTTTACTTACATGTCACCTCCTTCACAATAGCCAGTTATAATGCATATGTGGTCCTCCTATAAAACATAAAATATCAGAAACATGCCTATGAAGTGAGATAAACATAAGAATAAGCTGCTATATCTATAAATCTTCAAACTTAATTTTTCATCTCTACATAAAGGTATGACCAAAAATTTAAAATTAAAAAAAAAAAAGTCCCCACCTTCTCCACCCAAGCATCTTTGTAATCCACAATATATGGGTTATTCAGTTTTGCAATCAGGTTCATCTGTAATAGAAAGAGGAACTCTGTTACTTTTATGCAAATAGACAGAAAGTATTCATTCAAAATCAGCTTCACACGCCCTCTTAGGACTGAAGTCCATCAAGTCATTATTAAGAATACCGTCTTATATCTACAGAAAACCAATATTAAGATAGCACTTGGCTCGACAATTGAAAATGACATGTCATATGGTGTTCAAGGCAATTTGTGAGCATAATAATATTCAAAAAATAAATATCCTCTTCTCCGGAAATTTGATCAACACTTTAGACAACAGTAATAAGCAGCATATCACCTACCAGATTTCATCAATGAAATTAATTCAATGTGAGTTTACTAAAGTCATTGTCTTTGTTTTTGCAGTGGAGATTCAATTTCATGATTTAACTATATATCCAGATGGCAGGTTTATTCCTACATCATCATTTAAGAGAAACATGAAGATATTAAAAAGCAAAAACAAGTAGTTAAGTTGGGCTGATTCATGCAAAGAAAAATATATATATATATTAAAACAAAAAAAGTAATTAAATAATTGGATGATGGACACTTAGGATTCCTCAGGTGGGAGGATTTGTTACACCAACCTCTTGGTGTGCTGTACGTTTGAACTTCTCTGTCTGCTTGGCCAACCGAATCTTTTTCAGCACATACCTACCGAGGATATGAAATTATGAGAATGAATAATAATCGAAGTTGACAAGCTAACTGTATGAATTTGAATTTTCAACTCCAACAATTAAACACCAACATCTCAAAATAGAAAAAAAAAATCAAACATTCTTTCCATCATTTAACTGAAAAATTAATATTCAACAGTCCATGTTCCACAGTTCAGCAGGAAAATAGTACTAAACTGAACCCGAAAATCTAACTGCCATCAAACTTTTCAGGCCTCAACTCCAGCAATTGAACATAAAAATCTAGAAAAAAATGAATTTTTCCTCATGGGGTTGTCCATTTTGCAACTGGGAAAACAAACGGATCTTCAATCCTTCATGTTACGTAGTTTAAGCAGTTAAAGGTGGCATTGACTTACCTCTTTTTCTCGGACTTGTGAAGAACGAGGAAGGCAGAGCCAAAAGCTCCTCTTCCAATTTGCTCTATGACTTCATACTCTTCCATCTTTTTGGACCTTGTTGTGTCACCGTTCTCTGATTCCATGGAAAACTCCAGAGGCTAGAAGACAAAGGGTGAAGCAGCAGATCCTGATTTTCTACTACTAACTTAGAGAGAAAAAAAAAATGATTCTTTATGGCAACGTATGTGTGATTGTGAATTCTACTACCAACCCTTTCTACCCTTTTTTTCTGCCTCCTAATGCTGTAATTGAAGACACACGCTGTAGGCTGAATGGCATTAATTGGGCAAAGTAAATGTATCCTAAGAGAATGAGTTTTGGGGACTATTCAATGGGTTGCAGCAACCATATGAGGGGGCTTCACATGAAAGATGAGTAAAGCTACATTCCACAATTATGACACTAAACTACCCTCCTCATAAGAATGAATTGGAAAGAGAGAGAAGAAGAAAAGGGTAGACTCAGGTAAAGTAGTAGAATATATCACCACCAAGAAATTTCAAAGGTTCATGACTTAACTTACCTAAAAGAAAGTCTAGAGAGAGAGAGTGGAGAGAGGCCAACAAGGTTAACTAAAGGCTATATACCAATTTCATGGTGTCACATTTATAAATAGTTTTTTTTTTATGTTTGTTTCTATTAAAAAATAAAAAAATACAGGTAAGGACATACCTTACGGTTCACTGTAGTTATATGTTATAACTAGAAAATTATCGTATTGAGAATATGATTCAAACACATTTCTTTGTAGTGGTGAGTGTATCATATGGCTACAACCCCACCCAATGACTAAAAAAGAAAATGGGGGTTGGGAGAAAGGGCGTGGAGGACAGAACTTAAAGGGCACTAGTGTGGTAAAGAAAAAGGAAAAGTCTTGCTTGCGTTTTCAGATTCATAGGAGATCATTCAAAACAAGGAATGTTCCCAGCTCGCAGCTGTGATGTCACACTCCGTGTACCTTAATAAACAAAAATATCATCAAAATTTAGACTTCAGCTTCCTTCAGCCAATGGGTATAGTATATATATATATACAACTCTACAAAAAGTAAAAAAAAAAAATTAAATAGATAAAAGTTGTGTGGGTCTGTCTGTGCTTGTATAGTGCGCTGGCCAACCACCGTGGCTGGTCCATAGGAATAATTATGGTTTAATTTAACGTCTCAAGCATTCTTCTGTGTTGTTTAATGTTTGATGTAATGATATGATCAAGTGTTAATAAACATGTTAATTTATGCTAATATGATACATATTTGCGCGAATTGGGTGGTTATCGGGTTTATTTAGCTCTAAGAAATGTAATAATCATGTGCTTAACAACTAGCAAGTAAAAATTTCAAGTGTTAATTTGGTGATTATGATGTCAAATCAAAACCTAATCAGTTTGTTTAACCAACCCGTTAAACAACGAGGTGCAATGTCATTATTATATTCATAGTAGAGTAGAGCGTAGATTGTCTGCCACACGATATAGGTTTTACAACAGTTTGTTTATCACAAGAAAGCCGCAAGGTTAATCAAATGCTAGAGATCCTAAAATTTGGAGCTGACACAAGGACAAGTAATGTCGTTGACCATCACCTGCGTACAATTTCTTAAGTGCATGTTTAGTAATTCATTTGCTAACACTTAATTAGTGTTACCACTTTCAACTATGAAAATACCATATTTTGAGGGGAGAAAAAAAAGTTGCTAGGAGAGACACAAGATACTCATGAAAGAAACCAGTTACTTGTGAATGAATATTAAAACAACCATTGTCCCCCGCAAAACCAACCATGTTATAGTGTCGGCAGTAATCATACCCTTGTCTTTGCTTTTTGTTATTTGTAAGTTATAACTGTCTAGGAAATCCAAAGCTCCATTCAAAAACCTCTAAAACTTTTGATTTGATCGTCAACATAATGAGGATAGGTCATAGGTGATATCAAAACAACAGAACAGTGTGCTATGAAGTAGCTAGACGTAGACAATGACAAAGACATGACAACTACGAACGATTCCCGTTCTAAACAGTTTGTGCTTCACAGTTGAAGCCTGTAAAGAACAGTTATTTTGCTAGACAAATTTTAGTTATTATATTATATATATAAAAATATGAATCATATTAGCATATGATATGATACAATACAAGGCAAAGGTCTGTAGTGTACTGTGTACGGGGTTTATTTTCAAACTAGACTCTGCTGGGTACTATCATATAACTTTATCTTCCAGTGTGTTAATGACTTCATAAGCTAGTTTATGTTGTGTTCATGCAGTTGAACTGTTACATCACATGGCTATATTGTTCGTGATTAGTAAACAGTTTGAAATAGCAAAAGGATCATTCTTGCAGATCTTCACTGATGATAAACAGGCCATTGATGTGAATGTGAGGAAAACAAAAGTGTGTGAATAACCGAATTGAAATGAACCATTTTATAAAATAAAATAAAAAGCTATTCGATTAACCAAAAAGTGTCCGTTTGGTTTGCTGCCATTGTCAATTTCACACACCATGACACATTTCAATGTAAAATTTCTGATTGAAATCAATCTATCAAAATCAATTTTACTAAAATTTAAAACCAGCGGAAACTTAATTGTAAGCATGTCAACATTGATGATAAATAAACAACGTCCATACAAAAAAACTGGTAAAAGGATACCAATCAGATCACTTGCCGTCACAGCAAAGAAATAAAATGGTTCCATCTCAGTTTTGAAAACAACCAGTCACATCAACTTACAAATTGAAAACAACACCCCAGTAGTTCTGCTAAATATATAATACACCAACATTTGATAACTAAAAAAAGGACCAAACGTCATGTCACAAGAAACAAATCAACTATACACACTTAATTATATGATTTTTACTTCCGCTTTGGTTGCTTCGAGTTTTTAGAGGATCTACCAGCCTCCAGCTTTCTCCGTGTAGCTTCGAACTCCTCTTCAGAAGGTTCTGGCATATCACCTCCACCATATTTTGAAACTAGAGATGAGAACATTGAATCAAACTGGCCTTTCCTCTCATTTCGGCGTTGTTCTATGATTGCACACAAATCTGTTTCTGACTGCTTATTTGACCTGTAGAAAACAATGAATCGTTCTTAAACTACAGCATAAATAGCATTAGCAATGTAAAACCCTGCTTGATCAACTCACTTTTCCCTCCTCCTCAAAGGATTTGTGGGCGGTTTGATTTCAGATACTTCCTTAGCCCATTTCTGGTAGGCTTTTTTTGCCTTTAGTTCTCCTACAGAATATGGAGAAGAGAAAATAATAATCATCAAGGAAAGAGTTAAACAACCCAAGAATGTAATGGACTTTGCCCTGATTGCTCATCTTAGCATGCTGATTCACAGTACTAAAGCTTAAAATTAAAGTTAGTGCATGATCTCCCATTCTCTTATTAACTTGAATTCCCAATCTAACAATCAAAATCTCAACATACAACTTTTCCTGCAGAGAAACTAGTCTAGAGCAAATGTCTGGCTGAAACCTCGGTTAACAAAATGTAGTTAGTATCCTTACCAGAAGCTATAGCCTCATCGAGAATATCCTTGAATCGGTGTGAATCAAGTTTAGGATCTGAACAAAGCATTGAACAAAAAAGCCTGCAAAGAGAGATAACTCCTGATATCAAACTCAAACTTTTCAAATACGGTTTATGTGCATCACAAATTCACAATGCTTTCTTACCTATTCATGTTACCCTTGCACTTCTTGTACAAATCAATCAAATCATTTTTCTCTGATTCAGATCCCCTATAGTTTGCTTCAAACTCCTCAATATCAGCTTCAGAGACCTGTAGCACATTTTAAGCACCACATAAATGAACACAAATATACCACGATGCATTAGAAAACAGAATACCATATACCATATATTAAAACAAATACCTTCTTGTACATTGTTCTGAAGAACTCTTGAAGATTCTGAACAACATCTCCAGCAAGGTCCTGATTTAAAAAAAATGATTGAGTTGTAGTTGTCAATGACATATGGCTAAAGAGTATCCTGAATGCTACCCTTCCAGCACTCAACATTTTTCAAGTAATTTAATCATTTTGTAGAGAAAATCAAATGCTTGTTGATCCATGTCTTTTTTTTTATGCATTGTTAGCCGAGGGTCTTTAAAAAAACTCATAGTATGACCCAAAAATCCTATAAGAGGATACTTTCCTCCAATAACAGTTAATGGACCATGATTTCAACTCTAACTTTTCATCCTATAATTTTTACAGCCACCGTGCACCCATCTGAGTCTCTATTTATCTTCCAAGTTATATATATATCATTTTCTCTCTCTTTCTTATTTTTCCCCTCCCTCCAAGGTGTATACTGTATACACCCTTTTTTTTTTATCAGCAATACTGTATACACCCTAACTGAGTGTGAAAGCAAAGAACCATTTTTGCAAGGATTTACTTCGTATCTAGACATTTCCAAATATGAATTCCATGTATTAGGCTTCATTGATTCATCCATAACAGCAACAGTCTTGTCATCCTACTAAATAAGGTCAATTACCTGGATCACATAATACAATTAGCATCCTGTTTGGATGATTTTTTTTATTTTTATTTTTTATATAAACACTTTTAGAAGTAGAAAATAAGAAGGTAAAATGAATTCAATTCAGCTTCTCCCAAAACCAGAAGTTAAAATCAACTTATAGGGCCTGTTTGGCTAAGCTTCTCTGGAAACACTTCCAGGAGAAGAAAATATGAAAGAAAAATTAAATGAGTTTCTCCGTAACTAAAATTAGCTTCTCATTAGTTAATTTGTAGAAGTTCTCTTACAAATTAATTCATATTTGTAGAATTTCCAAATATGTAAGAGTTCTTACAAATCAATCTCATTTCCAAATACATGGAATTCATATTTGTAAGAGTTCTGCAATAGTTAATTTGTAAGAATTCTTTCATATAGTTAATTTGTAATAGAAGTTCTCTCACCTTTTAAAGAAGCTATATGAAAGAACTCTTACAAATTAACTATTACAAAAACCAAATTTAGTTTATGAAGAAATTCATTTCATTTTATTTCTCTTAGAAATGCTTCTAGAGAAGCTTACCAAAACAGGCCGATACACTTCATTTTCTCTCATCTAACTTTTTTCCAAAAGCTCAATCCTGAAATGGCTACCCTTCCCAGCATTTAACATGAATTAAACTTGTTGTTGATCAAACTTATCCAATCAGAGCCTAATTCATCAGCAACAGCATATAAAAAAACTATAAAAAAAAAAAAAGGACACTCACAGCATCATCAACACAGCCAGTCTGATCATAGAGTGCCCGCTTCTCTTCATCCCCAAGAATCGAGATCACTTTTTGAAGCTGCTGAAATTTCTCTTTAGCTTCCTGCAAAAACACAACAAATTACACCTAAAATAGAATCATGTAGTGAAGCAAAGGACCATTAAAGAATGACCTCACCTCATCGCCAGGGTTCTTATCGGGATGAAGCCGCAACGCCAACTTGTAGTAAGCCTTCTTTATTTCCTGCTGAGACGCCGTTCTCTCCACGCCAATAACCTATCACAGTACCAACATACGAGTTGAATTGCAAGGGTGAAATAATCGATTATCAAAGGAAAGCGTGAACTTTGTTAGGGTACCTACCTGGTAGAGGCTGGTTTGATCACGCTGCATTTCCATTTCCTCGTCGTCGGAAACTCTAGCTTTCTTCTTCTGCGCCATTTTCGTTGTTTTGCAGAAACAAAGTGATTCCAATACTCGTTCGGTGGGTTTGTTTGCGCCTCGTGCTTGTTTTTGAATCAAAGTTTGCGTTTGAAGTTAAACTATAATTATTTAACTTTTTTTTTTTTAAATAAAGTTGGGGTTGTTCCCGCCATGTGATTCCGACTTTGCTCTTTTTTTTCCCGCGGTTATGTTCTCATGACACGTGCAAATGCACCCTTTCTGCTCACAAAACCCAATTATCAATTGAACCCAGCCCAAGTCACGTTTTCAAGTAATCACATTCATATCTTTATGCTATGGTTTCAATTTTTTTATTTAAATTGACAATTTAGCTCAAAATCTAATATAAAATAAAACAGAGGGAACAATTTAAAAAATTGGGGAATGAAAAGACTTGTACATGTAGCTAGGCCCAAATCATTGTATGAGTACAGCGCACTGAGTTTCAATTTTGGGTCCGGGTACATCGTACTGTGGAAGTGTGGTACAATCTAGGTTCAGTCCATGTTTTTGTTTGTAACTGCGGGCCCAGTCTGGAACTTCATTTGAGGGCATGAAGCTTAGTTTTCGGGCCTCATTGTCTATGTTTTTCATAGGATCTAGCTCGCAGATTAAGCACTTTATTTCATTGTTTTGTTATTATGATTAGTATCGCAATAAAAAAAACCACGATTAGTATGATGCATAATTTATTGTTTTGTTGTTATTATGATAAGTATATATCATAATCAGAGTGATGCATATTATGCAAGAAAAAATAGATAAAAGTTTGTAACTCTTATTTCACATTTGTGTTAATTACGCAAAAGGCAAGAAGAAATAGATAAAAAAAAAAAAACAATGATTTACATGAAGACAAAGACAACTGATACAAATTTTATCCGAATCTATTAATATGATAAAGTATTTCATATTATCTTATTTGTATAATTTATATAAATCAATTTGATCCAATCCATTATATGATCTTATTTATCCGAATCTATTAATATTTTTTGTTACGATCCGAATCTATTAATATGATAAAGTATTTATTTATATTTATGCAAAATAATAATAATTACTTGAAAGTGATGGTGCAATTTGGAGGGGAAATTTGAAATTATGAGGCGATGAAGGGGCATATTGGTAAAAGACAGCACAACCGACTCTGCATAAAGCGTAACTTGGCTGATATAAACGTTCCAGAGAGAAAGGTGTGAGAAAGAGAAATCGAGAGAGAGAAAGAGAATTACAGAGTATTTTCCAACACAATTACGACCGAATCAAACCCCTCTCTCTCTCTCTCAACCTCCGTAGCTGCGTTTAACATCGTACTCGCCTTCGATTGTTCGTTCTCCTTTCATATACTGTTCTCTCTTCGATTTGAGGTTACCACTCTGTCTTCTCTCACCCTTTTCAATCTTTCTTTTTCTGTTTAATCGTCCTTTATCATAAACTTTTTTTTTTTTTACAGGGAGCAGTACACGAGTGTGAGAACCCGTTAACCCAACTGCACAGGTGAGCTGTCTCTATTTCGTGTTTCTGCGTTCGATTTCCCACGGTTGTTATTGGTCGGACGATGTCGTGGTTTTTTTTTATTATTGGTTTTTGATTCCTCCCCTGTTTTTAAAATTTGATAATATATATATATATATATATATATATATATATATATATATATATTTTGTGGGGTTTTGGATTTGTTGTGTTATGTGTTGAAGTGGCATGATTCGGTTGATGGGGGTGTTGGAAGGTGGGATTTTTCTCGCGTCCCCTTGTCAAGTTCGAGACTTGTGTTAATTGTTTGTTTGTTTGGTCGATCTTTGTTAGACATTGGAAGTGTTAACTCTTCTGTGGAAGTTTGCTTGTGTCAGCTTGTGTTGCTAATGGGTTTGTAGGGTTTTGTTTTCATGTTTGAATTATTTGTTTACTTCGATTGTGTTTTGATGCATTGGTTGGAATTTAGTGTGTGTGTTTTTGTTCAATTGTCCATATGATGTATTGGTAGATTAGTGTATGAGGAAGAAATAATGCTCAGTTCCGTTTTTAATCCTTTTGCACATTGACTTAATCAAGATATCTAAATGGCTTGATCAAGATTTTAAATTGCAGTTTGTGGTTTTGTTGCGATCCTTGATGTTACAAGATTTTAAATAAGGCTGCAGTTGCATTGCAGAGACCCCAAAACCCTTGATGTTTCACCTGAAATTGCAGTTGTGGACTGTTTTATAAAACCTTGGGCTTGATATTCACTATTGACTATTGTTCTTGATTGTGTTTGGACGTCTTGGATTTCGGTAGAAATGATTTTGATATGTTAAAGATGATTGAGATTTATGCCATACTGATGTTTACTTGTAAGGGTAATTTGCCTGCATTCATTCAAAACATAATTTTTCATGTGCAGTGTGATGCTTAGAGTAATTTATGGTTTCTTTGGGAACAAGTTTTTCTTTTATTGTTTGTATATTTCTTTTCTGAGAGACTGAGGTGATTTGCTTGCAGGTGGTCACTAAATAATGGAGTCTCACAATGAGACTGGATGCCAAGCTCCTGAACGCTCCATTCTTTGCATCAATAGTTGTGGCTTCTTTGGAAAAGCAGCTACCATGAACATGTGTTCCAAGTGTTACAAGGACATGCTGATGAAGCAGGATCAGGACAAACTTGCAGTATCGTCCGTTGAGAACATTGTGAATGGCAGTTCCAATGGCAATGGAAAGCAGGCTGCTGTGACTACCGGTGCTGTTGATGTTCAAGTCGGAACTGTGGAGGTCAAGACTGTTTCCGTTTCCGCTCAGACTTCCACAGATTTGTCCTCTGGTGAGAGTTTGCAGATGAAAGCCAAGACTGGTCCCAGTAGATGTGCTACATGCCGGAAACGTGTCGGGTTAACTGGTTTCAGCTGTAAATGTGGCAACCTCTTCTGTGCAATGCATCGCTATTCTGATAAACATGATTGCTCTTTCGATTATAGGACTGTTGGTCAGGATGCCATAGCTAAAGCCAACCCGGTAATTAAGGCAGATAAGCTTGACAAAATCTAGGCATGCATTAGAACTGAAGGTTAATGTATGAATGAACCTTGAAGCTTCATCTTCTATATGTAAGTTTCATTATATGTTGTCTTCCTGGTTTTTTAGGTGTCCTTTAGTGATTAAAATGATCCATGTCAAGATGGCAAGGGCATCATTAGGGAAAACATTTATTGTTGGTTGGGAGATCCACTTGTTAGCTCCAGTGTGGTTGTGCTGGTTTGATGACACTTTGGTTGCTCCTTTTGTAATTTGATTTCGTGCTTGGTCTGCATTTTTTTTTTCTTCCTCGTGTAGTCTTGTGTTGATTTTGCTTTTGAATCGTTATAGTAATGTTCAATTTTAATGCTCAAAATACACGCAGTAAGTACTGATCCAGAATATAATTCTCAGTCTATTATTATTATTGGAAAATCCTATACAAATGAGAGGAACAATTGTGTGGAACAATAAGATTGAATGAAGGTTTTGATGTGAAAATGCATAGATCCATAGCCCTGGGGTGTAAATCTAATAGGATATATTATGACTTACGTTAAGAGCAAAGTATTGCTCATATCACATTCATTGTTTTCATATTCTGCGTCTCCCTCTAATGTCATTCAACATGTGATCAATGTGTCCAATTTTTTTTATAAGAAAAAGATTTCACTAATAAAAGTGTCTAGTTGTTTAGATTTAGTGAAATTCGATTTTGAACTATTAAACGTGATTGGGATGTGTAGCTAAGTAAAGTATCAGTCACAGATTTTAAATCGGAAAATTGTATCATAATGTGGAAAATTGACCATTGTTGTTAACCGAATGGACTCTTGTTTGCTTGGATCTTGAATGGGCCTTTGAACTATTCTAGATTTCCTCATGAACAGATGTTTATTTGATCTGAATATTTTCTGCAAATTGCTTTTGAACAACTGGTTGATCCAAATTTTAGTTATACCTTCTTTTTATTCTAAACATTGAATGTATATATATACATTTTTAACTGTTTGCAAGTTGCAACGCATGATAAGTTTTCTCGTTATTTGAGTTTCCATGTTGGTGGTGACATAAGAGCAAAGCATACGATACTTGGTGAAGTATGTCTGATGTTAACTCGAGTGGATTTGTTTTTAATCATTCTCGGTTGTTTGATGAGTTTTTCTACTTTACCCCTCCAATTATCTGTGCCATTTATGTCCTGAGTCGGTATATCACATAATTGAATGTTGAGAGTATTTGTTTAATATAATCTGTGGTGGTTCTCTCTTTTCATGATTAATGATTACACTTGACTCTTCAATTTGGTGCAATGGGGCATATAATGGGTTAGATGGTGTATTACTAAAATAAGATACTAATTACTCACATTTGCTTGTAAAATAAAAATCAACCAATATCCCTTTACCCGGTTTACAACCCAAAAGTAAAACATAAAAGGAAAACGAAAAAGGGTGAGTAGTGGGGATCAGGGGAGGCAGAAAGGAACTATTTTTTCATAACATTCATATAAAGAGATTTCATATAAAATGGACAGCAAAATCACACAAAACAAAACGTCCCCACCGTGAGGCTCATATTGGTACTATAAGAGGCTAAGCAATAGAATGCTTATTATTATGATCCCTCATGGCTTTCTTCAATGCAATAAGTGGAATTTGATAACAAAAACCCACCATTTTGTGTCTGTTTTACTTTCCTTTATCAAAAGACAAATTTCATGACCTGACTCCTTAGCTGTTATTTGGGGTCAGCCTCGGGAATATTATCGCAAACTAAGAGGGCATCAGCACAGACACCCATGTCCATCTTCTATCAAATCTTAAGGCCATCGCACATAATAATTCAAATGCAAATGTTATACTATACTATAGTTTAACAATGATGCAGTGATGAAGTAGAATAGTTTACTGTAATTGATTCAATCACAGACTATTATGTACAATTACTTGGTAAATTTTATTATTTTTATAATAAATATCTTAAAATTATATATAGAATATATTTTTTTTATTAATTGATGGTGTAAATTTATAAATTCCGAACATAAATCTTAATTTTACTGATAAAAGTCAGTATCAATGGAAATCATGATTCCAAAGGGCACGCACAGCTTTGATGCCTTTGACTGCTATGATCAAATACTCCTCTCCGATTTCGCACCTAAACAATTATTCTATTCTACCACTTTTTTTAATTATTGTTACAATCTTCATTAGTACTACAATAATATATTGTATTATATTAATATATATGATTGACTTTATTAGGAGGTAATCAAACGTAATGATTATCTATAAGATGAAAAAGAAAAACTAGAGTCTTTACTTTCTTGGTCCTGATTAATTAATAAAGTGAACATTGTAGTAGCCTAGTAGGTGATGAATTTCGTGGTGACCTAAAGTCATCTAATTAGTCCTCGGTGATTAATGATACTAATAATGTAACTAATTGGACAGGGTTTTTTTTGGTACGATGCAAAGAAAAAGTCAAAGGAATTGATTGGACACTGCTCACTGCCACCTAATTATTATAGTAGTACTAATTTATGTACCAAAAAAATGTTTAACACTTTTCGTTTGTCTTTTTGCTAGTGTCCTTCTTTCTTTCTTCTTATTCTTCAATTTTGCTACAGTACTCTCTCTAATCTCTATAACGAAGAAGAATCTTAAAGGGTTTCTGAATTCTGATGCAGGGGGGGCTTCACTTCTAATTGTATCGAAGAGGGTCTCACTTTCTCTTTGGATTTTACCTCTTTAATTTCTATTTCAATATTATACTTTTATTATACTCTTTTTTCATGTCCCTGCAGAGGTTCAGCAATTTTCGTTATAGAGTCTCATTCAGACTTGCACACTTTCTCACAGCAACAAGCTCAAATAATGGCACTGTCTATGATTAAAGTCAACTATAAAAGAAATCACCTGGAAAAATGCTAAGCAGTAAGTCAAAAACTACAAAAATTTGCTTGTTTAATTTATTTATTTTTGGTGTACAATAACAAAAATAAAATCGAAAATATAACCTACCTACCTACCTTAACTTTTACTTTTAAGTCTTACTCCAATAGTTCAAACACTATTGGCTTATTGAAACTCAAAGTAAAATTTAATTCTAAATCTAAATCTCCAATGTTACTATTACTATTATTTAGAATCAAACTGTAAAATAAAATTAAATTACGAGTCAAATACAATAGGAAACCAAACATAACAAATTTTACATAATTTCTGCCAAGAACCAGAAGATTTATCTGGGAATAAATAAATAAAAACTAAAACATGTCAGAACTTTTGGCGAGTTTTGAATTGAGAAAGAGAAACTATTCTGCTGTGTTGATAGAAATCACACAAAAGTTAAGAATCTTTTGATATGTTGATACTGTTAGGAACTTTTTGGATTTCGTCCACTCTTGTCAGAGAAAGTCGACATTTTATGATTCCCTTTCTCCATTTTAAAATACAACAGAGACATCTCAGCCCAGCTTGTGTGATTGTTAAACTCATTGCCTCGGCTAATATTTACTATGAGTATATACTTGTACATTATTATTATATATTTAATAACATAAAAATAATATATATAATCTAATTATATATTTGGATAGGTTTGTTTATAAATATATATCCATAAATTTCAAAATTATAAAATACATTGGTATGATTATTAATATTTCTTTTTTTGTTTAGCTTTATTGTCACGAAAATTTTCATTGTCTACTTTGAATTATTTATAGTTTCTACTACTAGTACATTTCTTAAATATTACGACGGACATATTTTAAAGGGAACTAGATTAATTGATTAATTGTGTAGTCCTCCTCACCACCTGCAATAAATTGTGTGCATCAGAGGATCTATCAGTTCATGTCTAATATTTCCGTTGGTGAAATGTGATATTCCTCTTCCTCACCTCACCTACTCTAGATTGTGGATTGTGGATCCCATGCATGCATATCAAACACCGGCAACAATTGTGGTTCTTTAATTTTTTGAAATAAAAAAAAGAAGGTTGGTCTGAACTCTGAATAAATTAAGCAAAGGAAATATAATATAATAGAAATTGTATCATACTATATTAGTGTAAGGATAAGAACTTATCTTGATCTGTTATTTTATTATTATTATTATTTTGAAGTTCATGTAATTCCAAACGAGTCTGAAACGTGCGATGGGGACCTCTGTCTCTCTTATCAACACTGTTACTCACGAGAAGCCTTCTTCCATGCCCCCATTTTTGTCCTCCTTTCTTATTCACACACTTTTTTCTCTCTCAATTGCACCAACCTCCTAACTTTCGACATATAATAATATTGCTCTCTTTGATTTTTCTTTAACTCTGTTGGTTTATCCCATATCATATGGGACACCATGTGCTTAGAATTCTTATTATTATTTTTTGTTATTATTATATTACTAGTACAATGATAAGTAATCTCTGATCAAAAACCTAGTTGATGACTTTTAGTAGTGTGGTCTTTTAAAAAATCTTGTTTAATCGAATCCAGTATCATTGTATGAGACATAAACCTAATTTGAAGCCAAGGGACGAGGCCAAGGTGGCAAATTTAATGAAAGATTTTTGTTTCATAGTTGGGGCAAATCAAGGCTATCTCTGACTTGTGAATTCTGACGGTCAATTAGAGACCCCACAATATGAACATAAATTGACAATGTGGCCACGTGATCCGGTGACCGTGCCAAAACGTCTTCAATGTAATCAGGTACATCACATACATCATACATACATGCATTGAATTAGTTGCTAAGGTAAATCCTAAAATAAAATAAAAAAACGTTTGGGTATTCATTCCAAGGTCAAATCCGGGGCCCTATCCCTACCACTATTACTTTGGATTCTATTTGCAACGTTGAAAAAACTTCACTTCTTTTCCCTTCTTGGGGTGAAAAGTCCCGCGATATTAGTGACTGTATCGCCTATAACAGTAATAACTATTTTGAGACAATGCCTTGTAACTTCTCTGCCCACATTATTTGCCCCTGTTTCCGAGAAATTTGCTACTACTAGTAACAGTAAATAAATACATTTACTAAAAAGTGGAAACAAAACACACAAAGGTAAAATCAAATATGGGTCCGGCAGAAACTTCAAAGAAATTAAGCTTCACTTATATTAAGGTGATATCATATAGGTGTGTAATTTTCATTCTATATTTTACCTTATATTTGTTTTTTAACCTCATCACATCTCTTTCATTACCATGGAAATTATTGTACCATTTTCTTGTCCAAATATTATTCCTTTTGACACAACCCAATGTCACGAGTGGAAAATAAAAAAAGTCTTATCAAAAGAGAGACTTTGGTGGTTTCATCAACAAATTTTTCAATGACCATGATGAGTTTTTGCACGTAAAAATGCAAGCTTTTATCTTTCCAGCCCATCAAGCTCCCGTGAATATATCTCTAGAGAGACACATTTGAGTTTGACATTCATTCCCACACACTGATAATATATAGAAACCGTTGTTGAAAACAACTCAAAGCAAGTTCTTTTGCAGAAACACCAAAAAGCTAATGGCTACTACTACGTTCTGTACATACCTATTCCTAATGCTCTCTGTGATCCTTTCAATCTTCAATCTCACTTCATCTTCTTCATCAGAGGGTGATATTCTCCTCTCCTTCAAGGCCTCCATTGAAGACTCAAAGAAGGCCTTGTCTAACTGGTCCAACACTACTTCCTCAAGCCACCACTGTAACTGGACTGGAATCACTTGCTCCACTACAACACCTTCACTCTCAGTAACTTCCATCAACCTTCAAAGCCTGAACCTTTCTGGGGATATCTCATCTTCCATATGTGAGCTTCCAAATCTGTCTTATCTCAACCTTGCAGATAACATCTTCAACCAGCCCATCCCTCTTCATCTCTCTCAGTGCAGTTCCTTGGAGACTTTGAATCTCAGCACCAACCTCATATGGGGCACTATCCCATCTCAGATTTCTCAGTTTGCTTCATTGAGAGTGTTTGATTTGAGCAGAAACCATGTTGAGGGAAACATTCCTGAAAGCTTAGGCTCCTTGAAGAACCTCCAAGTCCTCAACATGGGAAGCAACTTGCTTTCAGGTAGTGTACCTGCTGGCTTTGGCAATCTAACCAAACTTGAAGTCCTTGATTTGTCTCAGAATCCATACTTGGTGAGTGAGATTCCTGAGGATATTGGTGTGCTTGGAAACCTTAAGCAACTAATGCTGCAAAGCTCTTCTTTTCAAGGTGAAATTCCAGATTCTCTGGTGGGCCTGGTTAGTTTGACCCATTTGGATCTCTCTGAGAACAACCTAACAGGTGGGGTTCCAAAGGCTCTACCATCTTCTCTCAAGAACCTGGTTTCATTAGATGTTTCACAAAACAAGCTTCTGGGGCCATTTCCTAGTGGCTTATGCAATGGACAAGGCCTCATAGACCTCAGTCTCCACACAAATGCCTTCACTGGCTCAATACCAAACTCCATTGGTGAATGTAAGAGCCTTGAGAGATTCCAAGTCCAGAACAATGGCTTCTCTGGAGATTTCCCCAATGGACTGTGGTCATTACCTAATATCAAGCTCATCAGAGCTGAAAACAACAGATTCTCAGGACAGATACCTCAGTCAATATCAGAAGCTTTTCAGCTGGAGCAAGTTCAGGTTGACAACAACAGCTTTTCTGGTAAAATTCCTCAAGGTCTTGGCCTTGTCAAGAGCTTATACAGATTCTCTGCTTCTCTCAACCGTTTCTATGGTGAACTTCCTCCAAACTTTTGTGACTCACCAGTAATGAGCATAGTAAACCTCTCCCACAATTCTCTTTCTGGTGAAATCCCAGAGCTGAAAAAATGCAGGAAACTAGTTTCATTGTCTTTGGCTGATAACAGTCTAATTGGAGAAATACCCTCTTCCCTTGCTGAGCTACCTGTTCTCACCTACCTTGATCTTTCAGATAACAATCTCACTGGTTCAATCCCACAAGGGCTCCAAAACTTAAAGCTTGCACTTTTCAATGTGTCCTTCAATCAGCTATCAGGTAAAGTACCATACTCCTTGATTTCAGGTCTCCCTGCCTCATTTTTGGAAGGAAACCCTGGTCTCTGTGGCCCTGGATTGCCTCACTCTTGTTCTGATGACATGCCAAAGCACCACATCGGTGGCATCACAACCTTAGCATGTGCACTCATCTCTTTAGCCTTTGTTGCTGGAACTGCCATTGTGGTTGGTGGGTTTATTTTGTATAGGAGATCTTGCGAGGGGAATCAAGTAGGGGCTTGGCGCTCGGTGTTCTTCTATCCTCTCAGAATTACTGAGCATGATCTTCTGATAGGGATGAATGAGAAAAGCTCAATGGGAAATGGTGGTGGGGTTTTTGGTAAAGTTTATGTTGTGAATTTGCCTAGTGGTGAACTAGTAGCTGTTAAGAAGTTGGTTAATTTTGGAAACCAGTCCTCAAAAAGTTTGAAGTCTGAGGTAAAGACTTTGGCAAAGATTAGGCATAAGAATGTTGTTAAGATTCTGGGGTTCTGCCACTCTGATGAGTCAGTGTTTCTCATTTATGAGTATTTGCAAGGAGGGAGCTTAGGGGATTTGGTTTCTCGTCAGAATTTTCAGTTGCAGTGGGGAATTCGATTAAAAATTGCTATTGGAGTTGCCCAAGGACTGGCATATCTTCACAAGGATTATGTCCCTCACTTGCTTCACAGAAATGTCAAGTCTAGTAACATTTTGCTGGATGCAAACTTTGAGCCAAAACTCACAGATTTTGCTCTTGATCGAGTTGTGGGAGAGGCTGCATTTCAATCAGTTTTGAACTCCGAAGCAGCATCTTCATGTTACATTGCACCAGGTATGAGAATTACGAATCACTCAATTGCATAAAGCACTCACTTTAAGAGGAACAATTGCAAAATGCATTCTCCCATAATTCACAGAATTTCATTTTGATACAATTTTACCTACATGCATGCTTGAATATGTTCACTTTATTTTGAAATTGCTTGATTTTTTTTATGAACTCCTGTGATGATTCATTTTAGTACTTCTTAACCTTGGCTTATGATTGGGTGGCTACTCTCTCCCTCTACTAATTTTGCATTAGAATGATTTGTGTGACTTGATAGAATGAGTTGCATCATCGAGTACTTGTCAAACTATAACTCCATTTTTATGAAATATTGTTCTGCATGCTGGCAACAAGTTTGTAATTTTGGTTATTGTATTTGTTAACCAATAAAATTTATGATACTAAGTAATTGTATTGTTGCAATGCAGAAAATGGTTACAGTAAGAAAGCAACTGAACAATTGGACACCTACAGCTTTGGTGTGGTATTGCTGGAGCTAGTGAGTGGCAGGGAAGCAGAGCAAACAGAGTCAAGTGATTCACTTGACATAGTAAAGTGGGTTAGAAGGAAAGTGAACATCACAAATGGGGTGCAACAAGTTCTTGACCCTAAGATTTCACACACTTGTCACCAACAAATGATTGGAGCTTTAGACATTGCACTTCGTTGCACTTCTGTGGTGCCTGAGAAAAGACCATCCATGGCAGAAGTTGTTAGAGGCCTTCAGTCACTGGAGTCAAGAACAACTTGCATTGCAAATTTGCATGAACCAAATGAGGAACCATCAACCCTCCATTCCAGTCTGAACTTCTAAGCTTCAACTCAAAGACTGCCTTGTTTTTTTGTTGAGTCTTTGTATGTAAAAAAATTAAGCTTTGTATTTCACATCATTTTTGTTTTTTTTTTTTCAATCTGATGATTATATAGGAATTGTTTGGCCATGATACATTCTCTGTTTGGCATTGGATTCCACGTGTTAATGATACTCAGGAGTACTTTTATGATGTATGCTCAAAGGTTGAAGCAGATAGCACCAACTTCAGAAATACTGTTTTTCTGTACCTATATAGGCTGTGGAGGAAACACAGCATTGAAGATAAATGTCATGCATCTTGCAAACCATGTTATATATCTCTTCATTTTATATAAATATTTATTTTTTATTAATATTTTTTATTTACTATTATCTTTAAAAATAATAGTCAAAGAATGGAAATTATAAGTTTTCATTAAAAAGTAGTATATTTAATATTTTACCAAACTTTATCATTATTTTCAAAAATATTTTTTAATAAATGTTTTTTTTTATCAAATACAATATTCTATTACTGATATTCTGGACATGAAATAGAAGGAAAATGAATTAGAGTAATTTCCTCAGTGGATGCTCAAGATTTTAAATTCCTCTTTTGATGATGTCGTATGTTTGTCGAGATTTATGTTTAATAATTAATATTATGAATTAAATATTTTTAATTGATTAAAGATAAAATACATTAATAAATTAAAACTAATAATTAAATTTATAAAAAGTTGATAGAGTATAAAATAAAAATCCTTCATTGGTTAAAATAATTAAGACTATAACATAAATTTAGTGTTAACATCTCCTGAGACCCTTAGTCCAGACTCCACAGCATATAATTTAAAATTTCTTAACCATCTATCCATAGTTTAAAGAAGCACATGTAATATCACCAGGCACTTATAATTCGTTCTAGTTTAATCAAAGGTCAGGGGGTTGAGTCGTGGTATGCAATAGGACAGTTGAATACATAAATAATACATGGCATAACTCTATTTATTTATAATAAATTAATTAATTTTTATAAAAATTATTTTAGAAATCGGATTATGATTGTCTAATGTTACACCTCAGTGCACTGCTTTTATTTTTTACTATAAATATGAACGACGGATGTTGCCTTTTTAAGCTTTCCTTTGAATAAAGGAACTCCTAAATATATGAAAACAAACCTCAAGAACAAAAATAGATGCAATTGTAGTCAAATAGTAGAAATTATTATTTTTCAATAAAAACATTAAATTTAATATTTTTTCACTAAATTTTTAATGGAAATCAATGTAATATGAATAAAATGTGGGAGTTGATTAAGGATGTCTTTAGTTTAAGGTTAGGTTGAAAGAACACATATTTCAATACATGTTACGTGAGAAGTAAAAATTCAGACCTTTTAATTTAAAAGTCGTTTAGAAACATTTAAAATTAAATTGAATAAACACATATTCCAATACATATTATATGAAAAATAAGAATTTAGACTTTCTAATTCAAAGGTCATGCGGAGATTTCTTAGTATTAAAACAAATAAACAACCACTAAGATACAATAATGAGATTCGATTAAAAAATTTTGATTGCTTACTTTATTAGTGACACAACAACTTGGTATTTGCCTCAAACAGCAGTAAAATGACCAATGATGATAACTGTATTTGTTTTGAATATTTGTGCTAGAATTGGGGTTTTGGTTGGGATGAGTTGATATCATCTAGGCTAAACTTGGCTTAATGGTGCCTTCTTGTTACAGCCTGTGTTTAGTTGATTTTAGCCTTTTTGTAACTGTTGGTATCATGCACTTCTTGTGCTCCTTAATATATATATTTCACTTTGCTGATAAAAATAAAAACATGTAAGTTGAGTAATTCACTTGAGGTTTGAATTTTTTATTTTAAAAATGTTGATATATTTTAGCTTAAAAAATCACTATGAAAAAAAGTTAAATTTCTTTTATATATATAATATAATATTTTTTATTTTTTAAATCACTATTTGAATTTGTGGATCGATTTATTTATCCACAAGCTTTGCATATATAATACAAACTTAATGAAAAATACCATTTATTTCTATAGATCAGACTTACCCAACTCATAAAGCATGAACTTCACGGGTCAGGCCCAACTGGCGTATTCCCACTCTTAGGTGGAGGTGGTGAAGTAACTTAGACTTGGATTAAGTTTTATCTATTTTTTTAACTTAATACAATTAAACTTAATTAAGTTGGGTTAAGTTGAACCAATTTTTTTTTTCCTTAAGAGCATATTAAATGAAAATATTAAATGAATTGTTTAACTCTAAACAACATTACTTAATCATATTTTATCAGTAAAATAAATGATATGGAGATATTTATTTAAGTACAGTTGCTTATAAACGATTGTTATTTAAAAATTATTATCATAAATAATGGTTTTTTAAATATTAATCCCGTAAAATTAAATTAAATTTTTTTTTAAACAATCTTATCATTTGAATGAATTTTTGAATAGAGAATTAAAATATCCATAAAACTTGAAAACTCACCAAACTCATTTAAATAGTTATGCATTAATGTTCTAATCCAATCCAACTAAATTCAACTATAATTGAATTAGATTGGGTTGATTATTATGTTAGGGCATTAAGAAATTAGTTTCTCTTTTAAGTCTGGTAAAACTTAAAAAAATCAAATTAAATATGTTTTGGAATGAGTTTTGATCGAATTAAAAACATCAAACCCTTAACATAATCCTATTATAATTGAATTCAAAAGAACAAAATCAATTCAAACAAATGACTTAAAAAATATTGGATTGGATGGGTGCGGATTCACTATGAGAGTGTGACTCACTTACACGTAGGTGGAGGTGAGGTGGTTCCGAGTACATCAAATAATAAAATAAAATGTTTGATATATTATAAACTCAAAGAAATAATTAATTATGTCTTAAAATATTAAATGCACCTTTATTATTTTCCTTTTTTTTTTTTTTTTAATCTAAAGGGATCCATGGGACAGAGCATAAATTTTACAAAAATATTTAAGGCTTTGATTTGATATGACAATTCAGGATTTTTCAAATTGAATGAGACAAGAAAGAGATTCATGAATTTATGAAAGAAATATAAAATTAATATTCAATAAAAATACAAAAATAAAAAAGGAAGTACATTTAATATCATAAATTCATTTTTTCTTCACAAAACATAATTTATTAGCTTATTTGAAGAACTCCTTAAAAAAAAAACTTATTTGAATAATTTAATATATAATATTTTTAAATAAGATTTCAAATTCAAACTTAAAAAAAAATGATTACAAAAAGATATCCGGAAAAATATAGATTCCTTGAACAGATCAACTATGACAGATATTTTGCAATTTGCACTAATAACATTGCAATGGCAATCTATCCAGTTAAAAACAAATCTCTAAGAAATTCATCCATTTTAAAATAAATGTCATAGTTGTTTTATTTTATACATATGAAAAATTAATGAATAGATGAAACAGAGTGGTCATTTTACAAAATGAACTTTAACATTAATATTACATTAAAAAGTTAAAGTAACCTTTAATAGGGATATTAGTAAAAAAAAATAATTAATATTAAAAATTTAAATATAACACTTATTTTGTAACATTTTATCTTCTTCAAATACGACATTTATCTTAGAACGAAGATAGTAGTTTAGTATAGTTGTTTTAATTTCTCTTTTCACTTATTATTACTCGAGTACTGTATGTTTGTTTCGATTTTTTTTTCTACTTAAAAGTCACTTTATTATTATCTTTTTCTGAGGCAAGCTATCTCCACAGTCACAACTCAGAAGATATGAGATCAGCCTTTCGAGAAAGTAGAGTATCATAAAAAACCATATTTATAAAATAAATATATTTGTATGAAATAAATTTAATTTGAAAATAATTATATTAATGGTAATAAAATAAAAATGTTAAAAATACAATATTTAAAACAATAATTTAAAAATGTAAAAAATTCTTTGTTTAGTTTTTGTTTTAATATTGATTTATAAATACTTTTAAAAAATAGTTTGAAATATAAATTACAAAATATTTAAATATAAATCAAAATTACATTAAATATTTGTATTTAATTTTGTTTTATTACCATTAAATATTTATATATACGTGATTGCTAACTTCCACGTTAATTAGAAAACCTTAATAACTAATATCAAAAATATTTTAGACTAAAATATAGATTACTTTATTTATTTATTTTATTAAATAAAGATATTTTAATATTTAATTAAACGTAAATTATTTATCTTCTATCATTTCAATAGGATAAAGATTATGTTTAATTTTAATTTAAAATTAAGATTTAATTAATGAGTGTTACTTTGTTCATTTTTTTAGAGATTGTTCAATAATTTTTATTTGTGACTATTTTATCTAATATTTTTCACACAAAAACTCCTACAAATATTAAATAAAAATTAATTAATATATAAAATATTTCTATTAGAATTAAAACAAAATGTATTGGTAATACTTGCTCACTTTTTTTTTTCACTTTTAACTCCTTAATTACAGCCATTTTTTTTTTGGATACAATGGTCATTTAATCTCTAAGAAGAGACCCTAAAAAAAAAAACACTCTAAGAAGAGAGAGATTCACACAAATGTTCACATGATATGTTCATGTCAATTCACCGATCGACCTATTCCCAACTCACATTAACATTTTTCCATTTTTATCATTTTATAATATTAAATGTATATTTTATTATTTTGCATTCAGGACCTATCCCAACCCATATTAACTTTTTCCTATTTTTATCATTTTATAATATTAAATATATTTTTATTTTTCATTTAATGAGTGTTTATACAATAATCTATCTCTTCAATAAAATTATTAATCCCATTCAACAGCTAAATTGTAAAAAAAAAAAAAAAGTTTCAAATATTGGTGTGAAAGTTACATTGTGCCAATTAACCAGGCCTTAGTAGCTATATATATATAAGAAAATCTTAACCAAACGCTGCCTCTCTATTCCAGCCTTATAAGCCCAAATCATTTTACTCATTTCAGCACCAACCATAGATTTTGAGACCATGGAAGAACTATACTCTCTGCTTCATGGTCAAAGAAACATGGCACCAACCATGTTGTCCACTAAACAGTTATCAGCAATAATACCCCATCAACTAATGAATCCACAGAATATTGGAAGTTCTTCGATGAACAATTTGGCTTCTTTTTCATCCAAGAAATTATCTCATACCTCACCCGAATTACAGAAAATAGTAGACGAAAAATACATAGAAGAAAGTCTAATCCCATCCAAGTTATTCTTGCACAAACACGTGCCCAATGCTATGTACATGTCATGGTATTTTACTTCTTACAATAACACACTCAGTTTTTTTTTTTGTTTTTTTTATCGTGAAATATTATTGTGACAGGGATGAGAATGATGATCGAAAACAACATGGAGGGCGTCGTAATTTGAATAAAATAATTCGCGGCAACAACAAGAGTATATATCTAGGAGTAATCATGTATATATGTTTCTCTTTGCAAATTAATTAAACTATTTCTTTCGTTTGTGTTCCAATTTTTTGTGACCTTAGTGAGATGTGAAATTATTAATTTTGATTATATATATATATAGCTGCAACCAGCAGCGTTTCGAAGCATATGTGAGGGATAACTCCGATCCAGGGAAGAGAGGAAGAACAGGTTGAAATATTATAGCCTTTTTCAAAATTAATATAAAGCTTTTCAATTCTCCATTTATTTGATACCTCAAACTACTCACTATCTTGAATTTATTAATTTTCATTTGTATATATGTCTGGGATATCTTCTTCAACTCTTGCAGTTTATGTGGGTAAGTAACATAATTTTTTTTTCTATTTGAATTAATATTTTGCTTATATTAATATTAATAGCCGAAGATAAAATCTTGGCTTTCCTCACAATTCAAAAAGAACATATGTAGGATTTTTCATGTGAATCTTTTTTTTTCTTTGTTTTGACAGGTGGTTATTATACTGAAGCTGACGCCGCCAGAGCTCATGATTTGGTGTCAATGAAGATTGGGGGCTTAAAAGCATTAACGAATTTTCCTGTATGTCATAGATTTATGAATTTCATTGCAAAAACATTTTGTCGCGGATTTTCATTTAATTATTATTAATTACTTAATTCAATTCCATCTCATAAAGATACTGTTATTCGTAGGTGAGCTACTATTCGAACGAAATGGACGAAATGATAGGGATTAGCACAAAGGATTATATTTCTGCCATTAGATGGTAAGATATATATATGTAAATTGTGTGTCCTTATGTAATATTCTTATAACAATTTGTTAAATAAATAAATAAATATATATAGGTCCTAGTTAGATTATTAGTTATTAAATATTCTTATAGAGTGTACAATGCTTGCATGTGTGTATGTGTCATTATAATGTGGATCATGTGTTTACATGTTTTTGTGTGTAGTTGTATTAAGTACTGTTACATATTATTAATCATGTTAGTTGCATATAATACTAAACAAAATATGAGTGATGTGTAAGGTAAATAAAATTGATCAATACGACTTATTTGGTGAGTTATATCATTAAAGAAAAAAAAGTTCTACAAAATTAAAATTGTATATATAATCAATTTATGTAACTTGAACAAGTTAAAACTATTGACTATTTTATTTCTTATTTTCAAACCAACTATGTAAAATTGGTTCTTATCAAAATAAGATTTTAAATTGTGCTTGTGATGCTTAAAATTATAGGAAATCACTGATGTATAAATACGGTTGATCTAATTACATGTTGCAATTATGATGAAGAAGTCTAATAAATTGGCATGAGTTCATAATTCTATTACTCCTTTAATTTGCAAGTACTATTTGTTTGTTTAGCATGGCAAAGGCCAAATCACTCTTTAAAATATGTTCAAGCATTGTATAAAGTAGTCATTGATTAATTCCATGAAAACTTGACAAAATTTCAGTAGGGGCAAGGACTATGGTGACGGTGACTCCCCTTACCGTGGCGTATACAGGTTTGCATCTTCTCTTATTTCTCTCTTATTAGTTTATTATGTTATGTCTCTCTCTCACACACACTCATACATTCATTCCTATCAGAAACAAGGTCCCAATACCAGGTGTGAGCAAGAATTGGGAAGCGAGGCTGGGTCGTGAGGAGTCACAAAACATGCACTTGGGAACTTATTGTGAGTTCACAACTATTCCAATTCATTATCTATTTTATGTCCTGCATACTCTGAATTAAGATTTTAAAGGAAGGTAATGCATGCAATGACAGTGAATATTACATTGTCATTATCGTACCTTTAAACTCATAGATTAATAGTTAAACATCAACATGTATGTTATTAATATACATAATCAATGTATGTTATACATACATGTTGATGTTAAGGCTTAACCATTTGTCAAACATAACACATATAATATATATAATGTCATATTGTCAACTATGTTAATTGTTAATGTATAATGTTTGTACATTATGCTAAATATATCGATCATAGTCCAAGTCTAACGTAAGACATGTATGTATGTTTGTCTACTTCAGACACTGCGGAGGATGCAGCTAGAGCTTTTGATATTATATCAATAAAAATCAAGGGAAGGGATGCCATAACCAATTTCGATTTGAACAGCTATGAAGTGGATGGAATTATGAGGTGTGAAGTCACAAGAGCAAGGGATGGAACGTTTGTTTTGAAGAGAGAAGGAACCAGCCATGATGGAACTCTACCTCAAAGCATGTCCATGGTGCAACACATTAATCCTCAAACCCACAATCTGATTTCAACCAACCCTTATGCTCTTGGTGGTGCTGGAAGTAGTGGCAGTACCTCAATTGTTAACCATGCAGCACAGTTTCCAAATCAGCTGAATGCTACAATGCAACCGCCACTTCAGACTCGGCAAACCCTACTGAATGTTAACAATGGTTTCAATCAGAATCTTCTCATCAACAACAACAACAACCAGTTGCAGCTGCCTCAGGGTTCTAACCGTATTGTGCTTCCTCATGGCCACCAAAATTGTGTTGGTTTCCCTAATTGGCCATCTGATTTTGGAAAAAAGTTGCTAGGGAGGAACTTCGAGTTATTGGAACCTTTAAGCAATACTAATAATGTCCTGAATGTGCAACCTCTTGCACAAGTCATGGTGAATGGATCAACTACTGGAGCAACAAATAATGGTGTTTCTTCATTTGAGAAACAAATCCAACCAGTGGAACCGTCTAATAAGGAAGTTGCGGCTACACCGCTACTGTTACCTGCACCGAACCAAAGTTCTGAGCCTCATAACATCCAAGCCAATAATACTACTTTGAACCAGATTTCACATGATCAGAATTCAAACTCCAGCAGCCTCTCTGATAGTTTTCAGGCTCCTGTTTCTGAACCAATGGACTTGGACATGAGAGATTATCTCAACAGATCTTACATAGAAGACAATGATTTTGCTTGTGATTTCGACATGTTTGGAGCAATGAATATTGGGGGTAGACAAGGCCTCTAGCTAGCTACTGAAGGCTTAATTAGTTTGCAGAATAACAATGTGGTTTGAATAAGTGAATATGATTTAGAATTAATCTCGAGTCATGTTTCCCAAAACTCAGATTTCTGTTATTACTTATGATTGAAACTTGTGGTATGCGAATTCAGGTGGTTAATTTTATCTTACCTTGATAAATTTGGAATGTGAACTTTATGTTATTTTCATGAGTCTCTCATGGTGTGACGATTTAGAGAAGTTCTGAATTAGTTAATTATATTATATATTTCTTTCTTGCTGCAAACCAAGGGCATGCAGATGCTAATGCTTTGTCTTTGTTTCTCTATTGGTGAAAATGTTTCTCACCTAATTAGGAACGTAATTGCTTCTCGTTAATATTTAGACAATATTGGCAAAAAAATTTTTGGTAAATCTGCGAATGTATTCAAATTTCAAAGGTATATGAATGCGAAACTATTGCAGTGAAGTTATAATTAAAAATAAAATATATCATAGATACATAATTTTATTGAAGTAGTTTATTAAATACATAGTTTTTAGCTAATTAAATTTTAAATGTATATAGTTTAATTTGTATGTTGCTCATTTTACTCAATAATATAAGAATTCTCTTGGAGCCTGACAGTTACAAGTTACAAGACAGCTGTGTCTCGCTGAGGTAGTTTTGGAAACTGATTGTTTGCAATTATACAATAATAAGCAGAAGAACGGTCACTCCAAAATCAAGGACCTGACCTGTCTTCAAGGTCTGTCAACCATGAAATTAAAGAGACTTCAAATAAATTTTAATAAAGACTTCTTAATTCAAAATGAGAGTTATATGTTGTTTTTTTTTTTAAATAAATATTTTTGTATAAATATTTGTAGTCAATAACATCTTCCAGTTTCAGTCAAAAATAATATAAAAATGTCTTGCAGTGATTTATCATGGAATTCAAAGTCAAATTCTTTTATCAGTCAAAGAAATTTAATCCAACGTTAAACTGGCTTAATATTTTTTTTTAATTCTGACAGATATGATAGGAGTTTGTTTTGGAGAGTTTCTGTTGAACAAATGTTTTGGAGTTATAACTTTGATGTTTGAACTATAATCATTGTAATGCTAACTACGAAGTAGATTTTTAAATTTTAAGAGAAGCGGTACATTTGTTTTGAGTTTTGACTAAAGAAATTAAGCTTTTCCTCTAAGCTAAATTAACGTGTGCACTTAATTTTTTTAAAAAAGTGATTTTTATCTAACTTTTTTAAAAGATGAAATCCATAAGTAGATTTGAATTTATATAAAAAAATTAATTTAATTCATTTTTTCTTTTTTTTTTCTTCATATAAATGTCTATAAAGAACTTTATTTAAAATTATGTTTAATATTTTGAAAGGTAAGTAAAAATGTAACGAGGTCGGTAAATGTATTACTATCACGTATAAACGTAATAAGATTTTACAATGCGTCCATCCTTTGAGTTAATGTATATTTTTTAAATAATTAATATTTATTTAATTAAGTTTAAAATATTAAATGAACATAAACGAAACTCATGTTTTTTTTTAGCAAATGAAATTTAGGTAGTCATCCACGTACAAGTTACCAGTGCAAAGGAACAAATCCTACTATATATATACCATGTTTGGGTCCCTTCCACCACATCCTCAGAACACTATCACATGTGCACTTTCCCTCACCTGTGACCTTCAATTTGTTTTGTTTTTCTTTTTACTCTAAGCTCCCCTTCTTACGTTGGTGTTTATAGGTTAATTTACATTGCCTCTTGTTTCTTTCTTTCTCTTTCATTAGTCCTTTATGCCTCTCTCTCTCTCTCATTCCTATCAGAAACATGTTTGATGCATTTGGTTTTTGAATTTTCCAACAAAACAGGATCCCGGTGTGAGATATCAACTGTTGCTCCTTTGAATTTGTTGATTTGTTTAACATGGACAAGACAAATAATTCTCTAAACATGTCCTACTCTGGGTATGATATCGGTTCATAAAAAGTATTTTTTGTTAGATAGTTTGTTTGTTTGTTAAATTAAGATAATTTTTTTTTTATGATTTCATGGAAACTTGACAAAATTTCAGGAGTGGCCAGGGCCATAGTACTAACAGCGTCACCCCTTCTTACATTGGCGTTTACTGGTTAATTTACATTCCCTCTTGTTTCTCTCTCTCTCTCTGATTCTTATAAGAAACATGTTTGATGCATTTGGTTTTGCATTTTCCAACGAAGCAGGACCCCGGAGAACAAGAAATGGGCAGCGAAGATCGATCGTGTGGGTCTGCCTTCCCTCAACTTGGGAACTTTTAGTGAGTTCATCATATTCCAAATCTTCTAATTCATTTTGTAATTTATGGCTTATTGTGAATTGTAATTAAGCATCAACATCTATGTATGTATGTCAACTATAAGTTACTTATTAATGTACTCCTAACATTTAATAACACCTCTCTCTCAACACACTTTCTATTAGTTACCGATTTAATCCTTGCTAACATACATTGATAGTTAACTTTCTTATACATTCTTAATTAATTTGGTACTTATACATGTAGTACATTCTTAATTTGATCCTTTTATATATATATATATATATATATATGTGGCATGTTCTTAATTCAGTCCTACATGTATATGGATTAAATTAAAAATGTACTGTACAAGGGGGTTAATGGTGGTAGAGACCAAACCAAACACTTAATGTTTACATGTATATTTGCACATTCTACTTAATATATCACTGTTTTAGTTTAACGTAAGACATTTTTTGGTATACTAATTCAGAGAGTGCGGAGGAAGCAGCCAAAGCTCATGATATTGTGTCAATAAAATTGAAAGGCTTGGATGCTTCAATAAACTTCAGTTTGAGTTGTTATGATGTTGGGGACATTATGGACAGTGAATTGACAGAAAATGTGGATGGAACTGTGGCTTTGCGTAGAGTGCCACAACAACAACAACAACAGCAGCAGCAGAGCCTGATGAATTTGAACAATGCTTCCAATCAGAACCGTTTAGACAATAACAACAGCAGCAGCAGCAGCAGCATCAATAGCCAGTTTCTGCAAAAACTTGCTAACTACCCTTTGCTTGCTCGGGGCACCCAAAACACCCGTGATTTACAAAGGTGTCTGCATTTGACAGATTTTCGAAATGAGTTTGGAAAAAAGCTGCTTGGTGGGAACTTGGAATTGGATCTTCCAAGAAATCCGAACGTGCAACCTCCAACACAAGGCGGCGTGGCGAATCCAAGTGCCGGAGCAACAAATGAAGCTGGTCCATTAGGGTTACAAATCCAACCAGTGGTTCCATCTAATCAGGATTTGGGACCTGCACTGAACCAAATTCAGGAACCTGGCAACAACAACAATGGTTCCCAGGCCCAATCCCAAGCCCCTGGAAGTTCAAATGATTGGGACATGAGCCAATATAGAAGAATATTAGAAGACCCAAATTTCAGCTTTGATCTTGACATGTTCGCACCAATGGGTGGTGATAAGAAAGGCCCCTAGTACTGCTGCTAGTATAATTGCAACTTTAGTTATCGTTAGTCATTGGAAAATAACAATGGGGTTTGAATAAGTATATGTTTTAGAGTTAGCCCATTTGAATAAGTGTATTACCTTCATGAATTTGGAATAAAAACATTGAGTGCAATAAAATATCATGGTGTATTTATTAATTTAAATATTATAATATTGTTCATTTATTTATTTTTTCTTAAAATTGAATTTTAATTTTGAATATCATTTGTTAATTTACTTTTTTAAATCATATTTGAAATTATTATTTTTAATACATATTTTTAGACATTAAATTCAGTAATAATTAAAATTTATTATTTATTTATTGTAACATTTTTAGTCATTTTTTAATATGGAAATTCATGTATTTAAAAATGTGAGTATATATATATATATATATAACCGGTTCTTATAGTTTGAAATTGATATTTTTGTAATTGTATTTTTTTTCTATAATTAGTGTATTTTGTCTTTCTTGTATATTAAATCTTATAAAGAAAAAAGGATGAAAATAATATCTTATAAAAAGTGTCAAAATTCAAATAAGATTTTTTTAAAAAAATATAGAGATGTTAAGATTATATTTTACGAAAATACTTTTTTGTGTAATCAAAAGGTATTTGAATTTATATTTGATTCTCAATTAATTATTCTTTCTACTTCGTTGGCCTATTTTAAAGTAAAATAGTATCTATAATGACGATTGTATTCTTAACTAGGGATTGAACCTTAGTCCTTAGTTAAGGAACACAAGTGTCACACAACTTTTTTTTTTTTAGGGGAAAGTGTCACACAACTTTAAAAAAAAAAAAATTAAGACTTGAAAGTTGAAATACATTTTATTCTAAAAGTAATTGATTGTATATTGAATTCAAATGAATGAATAACAATTGTGATTTCATTTTTACAACCTCGTTGACAGTGATGAATACAGGAAAATGCTAACTTTGATAGTTTATTTCTTAAGAGAGTTACTTTTTTTTTTTTCATATATTAATAATAATTTGTTTCAACGTTTCAAAATAATCTGCAGAAACAGAAATTGTAAAATGTTATTAAAATCAGAATATATTTTGAATAACTTTCAATAAAATATTTTTAAAAATAATTTATATAACTGCAAGCAAATATAAATTAGTTAATTTCTTCATTTATATAAAATTTGTAAAAAAATATTCACTAGATTATTTTATATTAGAATCACTTTTTTTTTTTAATCTGCAACTGGATGCGGCAAATTCTCGTAGACGCAAATGACATTCATGCATGTTTTAAAAGAAGCCGAAAGCGACAAATTAAGGAAACTACTGTGGCTGTGTTTGAGTAAGCGTTCATTTTTTTTTTTTGTTGAACGTGAATGATGCTAGAAAACATAGATTAACGTTGGAAGTGCTTTGAAAAGTATGAATAAAGGTTTAAACGGGCAAATAAACACAGTTATCATTATCATTTAAAAAAAAAAAAAACGGGTGAACATCTCAGCATATACAGGCTGGAAAAGAGAAGACAGATAGATACATTTAAATGTACTTCTTTTGGAAAAATGCTGATTTGGTTTCTGTTCTGTACCGTACATCTCAATCCCTTACTTCATGTAAACTAGTACAAAATATTTGTAGCAGCTGTTGTCGTCACAATGGGAAGTATTTTGTTCATGTGCGTCTCGGTGTCACTATTGCTTTTTGTTATATCATATAGAAGACAATTGTGAACAAATTTATCATATAATATTTTTTTAAGTTATAAGATATATGTGCGGTTATATTTGTTCCTTTAAATATATATATTTAATATAAGTTCAATGCATTAAAATATGCTTTATGAATAGTAATAGTTAATAACAAAAATACTTCTACTGTATGTTTGTGTGTGGATATGTATGTATCTGAGTAAATATTGATGTGAGTGCAATAAAATATCATCGTGTATTTATTAATTTACATATTATAATATTGTTCATTTATTTATTTTTTCTTAAAATTGATTTTTTTTAATATCATTTATTAATTTACCCTTTTAAAAAATATTTAAAATTAATAATTTTAATACATATTTTTAGCCATTAAATTCAGTAATAATTAAAAATTATTAATTATTTATTGTAACATTTTTAGTAATTTTTTAATATGAAAATTCATGTATTTAAAAATGTATATTGCATTTAATAATATCATAATATTAATATTACTTTTTTGTCAAAAAAATGTTAATATTAATATTATTATTATTATTATTATATATTGATAGATAGATATTGTGTAGATATATACTTAACCAGTTCTTATATTTTCAAAATTATTATTTTTTATTTGTATTTTTTTATAATTATGAATTTTGTATTGTATAATATATTTTATAAAAAAAAAGAAGATGAAAATCACATATTATAAAAATCAGGGGCGGACCTGTTGGTCTTTGGGGGCCATGCCCCTTAACTTTTTGGAAATTTTTTTTACCATATACTTTAATTTTATTTTAGAACAAAATTAACCTGACTTAATTTTATGCATCAATTTTGTCCAATAATATATACCTTGTTGTTCCAGGAGAGTCAATACAAGACAACATTGGAGGCTATGGTTGATATGACTCAAACGGAGGTTGTTGATACTGTCAGAATGTACGTAATATCAGAAAGACCCTCTCTTTTTCATTTTCATTTTCATTTTGAACTATTTATCTTTTACTAGTGGAGAACACATATTACTACCATATCATTTGATATATAGGTTAAGTTTCTCCTTTGTGAGGCTCATGTCCATGTATCATGGAGTCATCAGGTATGAACAAAAGTATGTATAGTGTCTCTTACTTAATTTCTTGCTGGCTATATATATATATATATTCATCTCTCACTCTCATTTTTACTTAATTTTTAAGCAGAGATATCTCGTCTACTTTTAAATGGGAAGCAATAAGTTATGGTATAAGCAGCCTTGAAGAAAAATCCCTTGGATTATTCGGTGAAGTCATTTACCCCATATTCTAAGTTATATATAGTATTTTAAAAAGAGTTTAAACTAATTTTATATTACCAGTCACAAGTTGACACTGTCATCGGTGCATTTTATCTTTAGAATCTCTTATTTAAGCTATTTGAAGCATTATTGGTTAGTTTCTGATGAGCTTTTAATTAATTATGTAAAGTGCAGACACAGAAGAGGAAGCAGCTAGGGCTTATGATGTTGAAAGCATAAGGTGGGGAGGGTACACCGCCATAACCAACTTCAATGTCAGGTTTTACAACGTTGAGGCCATTTTGAAAGGAGAGACTGATCATGAAAAAGTGATGTATCAGTTACAAAGCACTGTCCCTGTGGAAGCAATGGATCCTTTAGAAGTGCTTCAGAACATTATTGACCAAGGCTCCTTGAAAATGTTGTATGATACTATTACTGCTGCTGCTGCTGTAGGTAATGCAAACTTATGTGCAGGAATTTCAAAGGCCAATATCAGGAAACTACACAGAAGAAGAGGTAAATAATAATAATAATAATAATTATGTGCCCTTGGCCTCATCACAATTTAGTGCAATTGAGGGGCAATCTTTGGTCTATGAAAGTGTTGATCAGGGAAGCTCATACAACAGCATGTATTTTCAGGATGAGGGTGATGAATTGACCAGTTCTTATAAGAAGTTCATAAAGAAGAGTTAATTAAGTTTATTAATATAACCCCGCTAGACCAAGGTGATGATAATGTTACTCACTAGAGAATTGTTCAGAACTATAGCGGTGGTGAATTAGTTGTTAATTCTCTCTGGATTGGTTTTTTACCTTAATTAGTTTCAATATGCATGTTGAACAGGTTTCACTGTCAAACAATTTATGGTCCATTGGTTGAAGTTAAACATTAAGTTAATCTGGTCATCGAGCTTGCATGCATGCTCTTTCTTCTATATGTTAGCTTGAACATTATACTTTCTCGTTTTTATGTTAAAACTTGATTTGGCGAGCTTTCATTATTCAAGTTCGAGTGATTTCATTAAGCTGTAATATTCCTTATATAGGCTGATTTGAACCCGCTGACCCTAGTGTTAATTTGCATGCTCTTAAATTGAAGTTACGACAGTATTTATTTTCAAGCTATAACTTTCTTTTCAGATAAGTTTCGCTAATTAGTGGAATTTAATTTGATTCCTGTTTCACATGTATGGTCAGATATACTGGCTAATAGGTTGTTCTTTGGGTGAAGCATGTATAACAACTTATTTTTTTCATTTCGATTTTTTTTTATATTGCCAGCACGCACATATGATGAGAAGACCCGAAACACTTATTTATTTACTTAATAGGTTTGTTTTCAAAATTGTTTTATATGTATATTTACTTTAAATTCAATCAGTTAGACCCCTTAATAATTACACAATATAATAATTTTCATACAGTAATAAATCTTATATTTATTAAAATTGCATTAAATGTAATATATATTAATTAACTGATGTATAAAAAATATTAATTAAATATAATTAATGTAAGCATTGATAAAATTAACTCAGCTTTATGCAATTAATATATATCACATTAAATAATAATAAAAAATAGGTTATGTACTTACCATATAAAATAATATTTATACCCTCACAATAAAAAAAAAAAGGTAATACACGGACAATAAAAAAATTATTTAATATATACCACATTTAATATATAATGATGATTGTTTAAAACTAATTAAAATTAAATGTTATATTTATTTATTATTTAAAGAAAAGTGTAATATTTATTAAAATTTTATTAATTATATTTGTTTTAAAAATAATTAAATTGACTACACTATGATATTGAATGTTATATTAATTTTACATAAAATATATTTATTAGATTTATTAAATGCGATATATATTTATTAAATAATTAGTTTTTTGTATTAATAAAAAAATTAAAAAACTATGAATAAACATTAAAGTAATTAATACTTAAAAATGCATAGTAAAATATGTACCGTACTAAATACAATTTATAATAGATATGCTTCTTCAATCTTTTCCCTCCGTTTTTTTAAAAATATAAAAAAAAAAAATAAGAGTTCTGTCTTTAAAGTTTGAAAAATAAAAATATGAAAGAAAAGAGTATTGTCTTGAAAATGTTAAAAAAAAAAGGGAAAAAGCAATAGCAATGTCTTGTAAAATTTGAAAACTAAAATTAAAAAAAAAAAGAGTATTGTCTTGATTTTTTTTTAAATGAATTTTTTTAATATATGATAAAACAAGAACAATCTTGTATAATATAGGTAAAATGGAAATTTGAAAAAAAAATATGACATAACAAGAGTAATAACTTGAAAATTTTAAAAAATAAAAGTAATGTTTATTAGAACTAGGACATTGAATGATGTTTGGCCCTTAATCCTTTTATTGATTTTGATAATAACAAATGTGATAATATTTTATCAAACTAATAAGTTATATTTGAGAAATTTCAAGGAACCGAAAATCACTATAGACGAATAGTAATGTGTCTAAATTTTCAATATTATAATTAAGTATGTAAAAATATTTTTAAAGAAAATCAGCATCTAAAACGCTTTAATTATACTACGATGTCATTGAATGATCAAACGAAAAAGAAGAACATATCTCCAAACGGAACATATCCAAGTGCAAAAGAAATCTTTCCTGATGCACATATAGAAAAAACTTTGCTTGTATTCAATTATTCATATATTTATTCATCAAAAAAAAAATATATTCATATATCTCAATAGATAACTTTTTTAAAAATTAAACTGACCCATTATTCAACCCCTTCTAGTGTGTCTTTTTGAATATTTTCAATGTCTTGTAAGATTTTTTTTTAAAATGAAAATTTTAAAAAATATATGAAAAAACAAGAATAATGTCTTAAAAATTTTTTTAAAAATAATTTTTTTGAAAATATAAAATAATAAGAGTAATGTCTTTAAAAAATAAAAATTTGAAAAAAGTATTTTTTTAAGAATATGAAAAAAAAGCAAGAGTAATGTATTAATATTTAAAATTTTCATTTTTAAAAATTTCAAAGACATTCCTATTTGTTTATATTTTATCTAATTTTTTTTCCAAAATTCCAAAATGTTACTCTTACTTTTTAATATTCAAATTTTTAAAAACATTACTCTTTTTTTTTTCATGACATTACTTTTGTTTTATTATAAATTTTAAATTATTTTTAAAAAAAATAAAGTCATTAGACTTGTTTTGTTTTTTCATATTTTTAAGTTTTCTTTTAAATTTTTCATGAAAATACTCTTATTTTGTTTTTGTAAATTTTGAAGACATTGCATTTTTTTTAATATTTTCATTTTTTTAATAAATGAGAATCACAATCACACAAAATTCAAATGATAACACAATATAATATAATTTTCTTAAAAATTTATTTACACAACCACAATCACAATTTATAAAAGTGAAAAAATAAAGATTTAAATAAAAGAATTTTAATTTGTCTTTTTACCCAAATATTCATTTTGTTTATTTATCGTGTTTAAATTGAGTCATTCATTTTTTTCGATTGTGACAGTGGTTGTGTTGTGTAAATTATATTATATGATTTAGATCTTGTATTATCATTTGAATTTTGTATTATCATTTGAATTTTGTATGATTGTTATTCTCATTCATTAAAATTTTTTGTATAATTGTTCTCTTGTACAAATAAAATTTTATAAAATATATATTATTTTATTTAGATCTTATGTGATTGTTATTCTTGGTCATTAAATTTATTCATGAGAACAACAATCACAAAAGATTTTGTTAAATGAATATAATTTTTACAAAAGGTACAAACTAACATAAAAGATTTAAAAGAATAAATATAATTTTCACAAAATTTTTTCATGGATGAAAATAATAATCACATAAAATTCAAATATAGAATATAATTTTCATTAAAGTCTTTTTATTCAAGAGAACAACTATCACAAAATCAATACAAATTTCACAAAATTTTTTGTTGAATGAAAATAACAAACACAAAAAGAATTACACTATCTAAATGAAAGAATATAATTTTCATAAAACTTGTTTTAAACAACAATTATCCTAAAACATTTTGTTGAATGAATATAATTTTCACAAAAGATTTTCATGAATGAGAATAATAATCACATAAAATCTAAATAAATAATGTAATTTTCATAAAAGTTGTTATACAATAGAACAACAATTACAAAAGGTTTTGTTGAATTTATATAATTTTCACAAAAATTTTCATTAAAAAAATCAACCAACACAAAAGATTTTCATTAATGAGAATAATAATCACACAAAGTCCAAATAAAAAAAAATATAATTTTCATAAAAAAAAATTTATACAAATTTCACAAAAAAAAATTGTTGAATTAAAATAAAAAACCAACACAAAAGATTTAAGAGAATAAATATAATTTTCACAAAAGGTTTTTATTAATAAGAATAATAATTACACAAAATCCAAATAAAAAATATAATTTTCATAAAATAAAATTTATACAAAAAAACAACTATTACAAAATGAATACAAATTTCACAAAAAAAATTGTTGAATTAAAATAACAAACACAAAAAAAATCATACAAAATCTGAATGAAAGAATATAATTTTCATAAGAATTTTTTTAAAACAATAAAACAATTATCCCAAAATATTTTGTTAAATGTATATAATCTTTACAAAAGGTTTTCATCAAAATACAAAACAACACAAAAGATTTAAAAGAATAAATATAAATTTCACATAAGGTAAGAATAAATATAAATTTCACAAAAGGTTTTTATGGATGAGAATAATAATCAAGCAAAATCTAAATGAAAGAATATAATTTTCATAAAAGTTTTTTTTATACAAGAGAAAAACTATAACAGAATGAATATATATTCCACAAAAAGTTTTTTGAATGAAAATAACAAAACACAAACAAATTCACACAAGATTTAAATGAAAAACAATTTTCATAAAAGTTTTTTTTATACAATAGAACAACTATCACAAAAAATTTTGTTGAATGAAAATAACAAACACAAAAAGAATCACACAAGATCTAAAAATGAAAGAATATAATTTAAAAAAAAGTTTTTGTATATAAGAGAACAACAATCACAAAAGGTTTTGTTAAATGAATATAATTTTCATAAAAGGTTTTCATGAAAGAAACAAACCAAAACAAAAGATTTAAAAGAATAAATATAAATTTCACAAAAGGTTTTCATGAATGAATGAAAACAATAATCACACAGGATTTAAATGAAAGAATATAATTTTCATAAAAATTTTTAACACAAAAATAATCACATAAGATTTAAATGAAAGAATACAAATTTCACAAACAGTTTGTTGAATAAAAATAACAAACACAAAATTCACACAAAATCTAAATGAAAAAAATTAATTTTTATAAAAGGATTTTATAAAAGAAACCAACCAAAACAAAAGATTTAATAGAATAATCTAATTTCAAAAGGTTTTCATGAATGAGAATAATAATCACACAAGATCCAAATGAAATAATATAATTTTCATAATTTTTTTTTCAAGAGAACAACTATCAAAAAATGAATACAAATTTCAAAAAATGTTTTGTTGAATAAAAATAACAATTATACAAGATTTAAATGAAAAAATACAAATTTCACACAAAGTTTGTTGAATGGAAATAACAAACACAAAAATTCATAGAGGATCTAAATTAAAAAATTAATTTTCATAAAAAGTTTTTTTATGAAAGAAACCAACCAAAACAAAAGATTTAAATGAATAAAATAATTTTCATAAAAGGTTTTCATGAATGAGAATAATAATTACACAAGATACAAATGAAAGTATATAATTTTTATAAAAAAAAAAATTTATACAAGAAAACATCTATCACAAAATGAATACAAATTTCACAGAATTTTTTGTTATAATGAAAATAACAAATAGACAAACAATAACATAAGATTTAAACAAAAGAATACAAATTTCACAAAGAGTTTATTGAATAAAAATAACAAACACAAAAAAATTCACAAGATCTAAATGAAAAAATATAAATTAATACAAGTTTGACAAAAATAAATTATTCTCCAAAGATCATATTACAACTAGGAAAAGAAGTATCATACCTCTATGTTGCCAACCTCAACCATTGGTCCTCAGTGTCAAGATCTCGCTAGGTTATATGATAAGGTGATGATAGTTCACTAGCCTTTGTCCTGTATTTTTCAGAGCTACCAGATAAAGAATGTTTTGATTCTCCTTCCTTTCTTGCCAGTGCTGCCTTGAGGCCGGCAATCTGAAACACAATTCTATAGTTAGACTTAATTGGAGTTGGAAAATGGAATTACTAAGATTTTTATGGAAAGAACCACAAAATTGGATTTGACTATCAACTTGTTCCTTGAGCTCTTTAACATCTGCACTATCTTTGTTTACTCGAGCAGCACCAAGTTCAACTGTGGCAACTCTTTCAGCAAATTTTAAGGTACTAATTGTTTCACCAATAGAATCACTCTCTGGACTTATGTGAACAAACATTAGCTTGTCCTCCTGAAACAACCCAACCAACATTATCAGAATTCAAAGGAATAGTATAACTCAGGAACAAGAATAATATAGCTGGCAAACCAACTTCTTAATAAACCTTACCTAGTGAATCTTGGAGTAGTTGTGTGAGTTTACTATTTCTATAAGGAACGTGTGAGTTCCTCTGAGCAAGGGAAGCAATGACATCTCCCAAAGTTGAAAGAGATTTGTTAATATGTTGTGCCTCTTTTGTTTGTTCCATCAGTGACTAGCAAATCCCTGACTTGCTCATTATAAATCTCAATCATTTGAACAGAAACGTCATAGTGGAAAGTCTCTCTTCTTTGATCTGTATAAGAAACAAATCACTTAGAGCCCTGTAATTTACACCTTGGCTTTTCTCTGTGATCTCTTTTGGTCCTGTCTACATGTTAAAAACATAAATCAACATATGATCATAAAAAATTTCGCTCTTTTTTTGTTGTTTACAAAGAAAAAATGTAATTGGTAATTGGATATGGATCCTACCATAGTGTAAGTTTTTCCTGATCCCGTTTGGCCATATGCAAACATTATAAGCATCAAGAACAGACATAACGAGTGGCTGCATATCTAGGAAGACCTTGGCTGCAACAGAAGAGAAAATTTTCAATTACACAAAAACTATAAATCCGGGAGATAATTGTAACCAAAAAGCAAACCAACCTTGAGTTGCAGATGGTCCAAAGACTTTGTTAAAGTTGAAGGACCTGCGTCCCTTCCCATTCTTTGAAGGAATATTAATTGTGATAGTTCCATCTTCTGTATTTTCCACTGCGCTCAAATGGTTTGATTGTCTAGGAAAGAAGGGTCTTACCCGACAGTACACCCTAATACTTCTTGGTGAAATAAATTTACTCATCTTAATTCAATTTTGGGATTAAAATTAAATAAACAAAGCCATAAAGGCCTGAACCAAAAGCAACAAACCAACCAGAGATTTCTATTACCCTTAAGATCCTAGGGACTTGATTGTATAGTTTGTGATTTTCTTCAAGAACTCTGATATCCAGAAGCAGCATTACCTAAGCCATGAATGTGCATATTCAAGTTAATAAGTTACTTCAGGTAGTTAAGCTGTAATTAGCTTTCTATTACATAGAGTCTAGTGATGGGACTGTTAATGTGATATTGCTTTATGATAATGTTATGATTTTCAAAAGCTTTTTATTATGATAGAGGCAGAGTCTCAAATAAATTAATAGACTTCTAATCAATAAAGTTGTGATGAAATTTAGCTGTGAAACACAGAGCTACATATTCCTCCCTTACCATTGGAACTTCTTCTGGGTTCTTATCCGATAGAATAGCACGAACAAGCGCACTCAAAGAATGGGAACCAAACTGCAATTATTGAAATATATAAAAAAAAAACAAAAAAAAAACTCATTGGTTATTCTTTCAGTTCAGCTAGACTAGTCCAAAGCAGGTACAAATGTCAAAAACCAAGCTTACCTACCTTTTTAATAGAGTCGACTTCAGAATTAAGAGCAGCGATAGATTTATCATTGAGCGATGAAGTCCTTGACAAGGAATTTGTAAATGGATCCGAATTTTTTCTCATAAAAGATTTGACAGACACAGTGGGTTTAGAATTTCCACACCCCATTCATGAATACAAATTTCACAAAAAAAATTGATGAATGAAAAAAAACAACCACAAAAGATTTTAAAGAAAAAATATAATTTTCACAAAAGGTTTTCACAAATGAGAATAATAATCACACAAGATCCAAATAAAAGAATATAATTTTCATAAAAGTCTTTTTATATAAGAGAACAATTATCACAAAATGAATATAAATTTCACAAAAATTTTGTTGAATGAAAATAACAAACACAAAAAAATTCACACACGATCAAAATGAAAAAAATAATTTTCATAAAAGTTTTTTTATTCAAGAAAACAACTATCACAATATATTCATATGAATTAATACAAATTTCACAAGAAATTTTGATGAATGAAAGAACAAACACAAAAGATTTAAAAGAATAAATATAATTTTCATAAAAGGTTTTCATGAATGCGAATAATAATCACAAAAGATCCAAATGAAAGTATATAATTTTCATAAAAGTTTTTTTATACTAAAGAACAGCTATCACAAAAGATTTATATAAATGAATACAAATTTTACAAATGAATGAAAATAAAAGTTTCACAAATTTCATAAAAAGTTTTCAAGAATGAAAATAATAAAGACAAAAACAATCATACAAGATCTAAATAAAAGAATATAATTTTCATAATAGTTTTTTTTTACAAGAGAACAACTATCATAAAAAGTTTATATAAATGAATAAAAGTTTCACAAAATGTTTTGATGAATAAAAGTTTCCCAAATTTCAAAAAAAGTTTTCAAGAATGAAAATAACAAAGACAAAAACAATTACATGAGATTTAAATGAAATAATATAATTTTTATAAAAGTTTTTTTATACAAGAGAACAACAATCACAAAAAATATATATATATATATAAATAGATACAAATTTTACAAAAAGATTTCAAGAATGAAAATAACAATCACAAAAATAATCACACAAGATCTAAATAAAAGAATATAATTTTCATAAAAGTTTTTTAATACAAGAAAAAAAATTATCACAAAAGATTTTTAAGAATGAATACAAATTTTAGAAAATGTTTTGATCAATAAAAACTTAAAAGTAACAATCACACAAGATCTAAATAAAATAATATAATTTTCATAAAAGTTTTTTAATATAAGAGAACAACTATCACAGAAGATTTTCAAGAATAAATACAAATTTTAGAAAATGTTTTGATCAATAAAAAATAACAATCATACCAAATCTAAATAAAAGAATATAATTTTCATAAAAAAAATTTTATACAAGAAAACAACAATTACAAAAAAAATAGTATAAATGGATACAAATTTCACAAAAAAGTTTTGAAGAATGAAAATAACAAATAAAAAAACAATCACACAACCTCAAAATAAAAAAAAAATATAATTTCATAGAAGTTTTTTTATTCAAGAGAACAACTATCATGAAAAAAATAATATAAATGAATACAAATTTTACAAAAAAAAAAATTAAACAATATCTAAATGAAAGAATATAATTTTCATAATTTTTTTTTTTTTACAAGAGAACAACTATCACAAAAGGTTTATATAAATGAATAAAATTTTCACAAAATGTTTTGATGAATAAAAGTGACAAACACAACAAAAATCGCACAAGTTTCAAATGAAATAATTTTCATAAAAAAAAAAAATTATACTAGAGAACAATTATGACAAAAAGTTTATATAAATTAATAAAAGTTTCATAAAAACTTTTGATGAATAAAAGTGACAAACACAACAAAAATCACAAGATCTAAATGAAATAATATAATTTTCATAAAAAAAAATTTATACTAAAGAAAACTATCACAAAAGATTTATATAAATAAATAAAAATTTCATAAAAGGTTTTGATGAATGAAAATAACAAATACAAAAACAAACACACAGAATCAAAATGAAAGAATATAATTTTCATAAAAATTTTATATAAATGAATACAGATTTCACAAAAAGTATTAATGAATGAAAATAACAAATACAAATACAAATACAAGTTTCATAATAGTTTTTTTTATACAAAAGAACAACAATCACAAAAAAAAATATATAAATGGATACAAATTTCACAAAAAGTTTTAAAAAATAAAAATAACAAACACAAACAATCACACAAAATATAAATGAAAGAATATAATTTTCATAAAAGTTTTTTTTATAAAAAAAGAACAACTACCACAAAAGGTTTATATAAATGCATACAAATTTCACAAAAAAGTTTTGATGAATAAAAGTAACAAACACAAAAATAATCACACAATATCCAAATGAAAGAATATAATTCTCCTAAAAGTGTTTTTATACTAGAAAAAAACTACCACAAAAGATTTATATAAATAAATACAAATTTCACAAAAAGTTTTAATGAATGAAAATAACAAACCTAAAAAAAATTACACAAAATCTAAATGAAATAATATAATTTTCACAAAAGGTTTTGATGAATAAGAATAATAATCAAACAAGATCTATATGAAAAATATAATTTTCATAAAAGTTCTTTTTATACAAGAAAACTATCACAAGAAGTTTTGATGAATAAAAAAAATCCAAATAATTTAAATGAATGAATATAATTTTCACAAAAAATTTTGATGAAAGAAACTAATTATCACAAAAGATTTTAAAAAAAACAAAATTAATTGACTTATTACCACAATATTCATTTTATTTATTTCCTGTGCTTAATTTTGTTCTCTCATTTTACATCTAAAAATTATTAAATTGAGTCATTTTCATCAATTGAAATCAACTTCATGACCTTCTTCTTGAACCCTCTTCCCTCCTCCTCTAAGGACTACTTTTCATGGAGTTATACTTCAATTTCAATTGACAAAACTAACTTAATTGAATAGTATTTTCAACAAAAAAAAAAAAGGTCCAAATTGAGCACAAAAAATAAATCAATATCATTTTGATAAAAGAAACCAACCAACAAAAAAACATTGAAAAAGATAAATAGAATTTTCACAAAAAGTTTTGATGAGAGAGAATAACAAAAAAATAAAATAAATGTATACAAATTTAAGAAAAAGTTTTGAAGAATAAAAATAACAAACACAAAAACAATCACACAAACTCAAAATGAAAAAATATATAATTTTCAAAAAAGTTTTTTTATATTAGAGAACAACTATCATAAAAGATACATATAAATGAATAAAAATAACAATCACAAAAATAATTATACAAGATCTAAATGAAAGAATATAATTTTCATAAAAGTTTCACAAAAAGTTTTGATGAATAAAAGTTTTCAAGAATTAAAATAACAAAGACAAAAACAATACACAAGATCTAAATGAAAAAAAAAATAATTTTCATAAAAGTTTTTTAATACAATAAAACAACTATTACAAAAGATTTTTATGAATGAATACAATTTTAGAAAATATTTTGATGAATAAAAAGCAACAATTACACAATATCTAAATGAAATGAAAGAATATAATTTTTATAAAAGTTTTTTCGTCCAAGAGAACATCTATCACAAAAAGTTTTGATGAATAAAAGTGACAAACACAACAAAAATCACACAAGTTCCAAATGAAATAATATAATTTTCATAAAGCTTTTTTTATACTAAAGAAAAACTATTACAAAAGATTTATATAAATGAATAAAAATTTCACAAAAGGTTTTGATGAATGAAATACAAAAACACAACATCAAAATAAAAGAATATAATTTTCATAAAAAAAAATTTATACTAAAGAACAATTATCACAAAAGATTTATATAAATGAATACAAATTTCACAAAAAGTTTTCAATAATGAAAATATCAAAGACAAAAACAATCACACAATATCTAAATGAAAGAATATAATTTTCATATAAATTTTTTTATACAAGAAAACAACAATTACAAAAAAATAAAATAAATGGATACATAATACAAATTTCACAAAAAGTTTTGATAAATAAAAATAAAAAACACAAAAATAATCACACAAGATTTAAATGAAAAAATATATTTTTCATGAAAGTTTTTTTATACAAGAGAACAACAATTACAAAAAAAAAATGGATACAAATTTCAAAAAAAGTTTTAAAGAATAAAAATAACAAACACAAAAATAATCACACAACCTCAAAATGAAAAAAATATAATTTTCAAAAAAGTTTTTTTATACTAGAGAACAACTATCACATAAGATATATATATATATATATATATATATATATATATATATATATATATATATAAATGAATGAAAATAACAATCACATAAATAATCACACAAGATCTAAATGAAAGAATATAATTTTCATAAAATTTTATATAAATGAATAAAAGTTCACAAATTTCACAAAAAATTTTCAAGAATGAAAATAACAAAGACAAAAACAATCACATGAGATGTAAATGAAAAAATATAATTTTCATAAAAGTTTTTTTATACAAGAGAACAACAATCACAAAAAAAGAATATAAATAGATACAAATTTCACAAAAAGTTTTCAAGAATAAAAATAACAAAGATAAAAATAACCACACAATATATAAATGAAAACATATAATTTTCATAAAAAAAAAATACTAAAGAACAACTGTCAAAAAAGATTTGTGTAAAAGAATACAAATTTCACAAAAAGTTTTGAAAGATATAAATAAAAGAATATAATTTTCATAAAAAAAATTTCATACAAGAGAACATCTATCACAAAAAGTTTATATCAATGAATAAAAGTTTCACAAGAAGTTTTGATGAATAAAAGTGACAAACACAACAAAAATCACACAAGTTCCCAATGAAATAATATAATTTTTATAAAAAAAAATAAAAATTTATACTAAAGAACAACTATTACAAAAAGTTTTGATGAATGAAAATAAAAGTTTCACAAATTTCACAAAAAGTTTTCAAGAATGAAAATAACAAAGACAAAAACAATCACACATGATTTAAATTAAAAAAATATAATTTTCATAAAAGTTTTTTATAATAGAGAACAATTATCACAAAAGATTTATATAAATGAATAAAAATTTAACAAAAAATTTTGATGAATGAAAATAAAAGTTTTACATATTTTACAAAAAGTTTTCAAGAATGAAAGTAACAAAAGACAAAAACAATCACACAACATCTAAATGAAAAAAATATAATTTTCATAAAAGTTTTTTTTATACAAGAGAATAACAATTACAAAAAAATAATATAAATAAATACAAATTTCACAAAAAGTTTTCAAGAATCAAAATAACAAAGACAAAAATAACCACACAAGATCTAAATGAAAAAATATAATTTTCATAACAATTTTTCTATACAAGGAAACAACAATTATAAAAGATTTATATAAATGAATACAAATTTTAGAAAAAGTTTTCAAGAATGAAAATAACAAAGACAAAAATAATCACACAAGATCTAAATGAAAAAAATATAATTTTCAAAGGTTTTTTATACAATAGAACAAATATCACAAAAAGTTTTAACAAGAAACCAATCACACAACATTTAAATGAAAATATAATTTTCATAAAAAAAAATTATACAAGAGAACAATAATCACAAAAGATTTATTTGAATTAATACAAAATTCGCAAAAAAAAATTGATAAATGGAAAGAAAAAACACAAGATTTAAAAGAAATATAATTTTCTCAAAAGGTTCTGATGAATGATAATTACAAAAGATTTCACAAAATGTTTTGATAAATGAAAAGAACAAACACAAAATATTTGAAAGAATAAATATAATTTTCACAAATTTTGACTAGGAGAAAGGGAAATAAAGATTTTGTTAGATTAGGAATTAATAAGAGGGACATCTATGGCAGCAACAAATACAAGATTTTAGCAGAATGAAAATACCTTCAGTCCTGTCCCAAGCCTTTGATTACGCCTCTCGTTTGTCACCACCAAGAGGATTCCATATTTTGTGCCCTTGACGTCAACCCACTTCTTCAGTTCATTGAAGTTCTCTAAAAATCACAGTTAATCGATTAAGATTGCAAAATGTTCTGAACAAATAACACTCACATGCCATGTCAGTGGCAGGGATAACTAAAAGCAAAGGGAACATGGATAAGCACCTCTGCTTCCTCATCTTCTGGATCAATTCTTAGTGCAAAATTTTTTGCTAACTCCTCTCTATCAATACTGTCAAGAAACTCATTTGCTGCATCAATTACCTGCAAAGTGTATTCATAATTGCCCCAGAATTAGCCTTTTTATATCATTCACATATTGATACTGCTAAATTGAACAATGTTTTTATCAACACTAAATCTCATCAATACAACCATTGTATTGAAAGACCTTAAGGCGGGAAGCAGCAATAGGTAGAGAATAACCTTATTTGGGGGAACGATGTAAGAAACCCGATATGACAGGATGCTTTTCTGGATATTTATGATCCCCTTGACCAGCTAAAATAGTTTCCCATATGATATTGATCCCACCAATACAGATCCTTGTAGAGAGTTCTGTTGAAATAATACTACAAATGTTATTACATTTTTAACAATAGTCCAATGGAAATACCCAAAAGGTTAAAGGCAAGAAGAATGACCACTTACTACCCTGAAGGTGAAGCTTTTGGCAGCAGGGGAAGAAAAAGTATTCACATTCCTCCGTGTAATAGGTCTTTGCAATGGACATATCTAGACATAGTGAGCATGTCAAAAGAAGGTCCATACTTAATCTACACTAGTTTCAAGCTGTAGATTGTACCTGGACTGTGTGCACAAAAAATCTTCGAGCTGTATCAAAACTTGATGCATTGATGGTTGCTTCAACCCAAGATGCACCATGTGGTACTTTATATTCCTCAAAAGTCAAAACAGCATAATAGCAAAACTCATTTAGAGGTGCCTTCAAACTGATCTCTCAGTTGCTCGTACTTCTTAAGCTCAGCCATTGAGAGGGAAGGCGACAGCTCTTCTAAGAACTAAAAAATGGCAGTCACATAAATAGATAGATTACAAGAAACAATTGATGGATTAGTTGGTAACTCTACAAGTGTTATTATGAGTTTGATCCACAGATAACCAGATTTATCAACAAAAATAACAAGTTACCTGGACAAAATCATTGTATTCAACAACAACAGATTCTGCTTCATTATCTTGGCTGGAAGACTCAGGATTTGCAATCAAAACCTAGAACAAAGGAGTGAAATTAAGTACCCTCTAAATCAAATAATAGTTTATGTATATAGTTTTGTACACAACATTAAGGTTACTGAAATCTGAATGCTGGCATTGCTTGTGACAGTAAATACAGGCTGTAATTTCCTTTATAAATTGATAGTCCACTATCATTTCAGATACCATATAACAACAGATGCTGTGATGCTGGTCAAACTTACTTTGTGCTTTGCAGCATGGAACCAAGCATCTGCACATAAAGCATACATGTCTGCACCAGTGAAGTTTGGTGGAAATTTTTTTGCTATGGAGTAAAGTGAGACATCTTTATGCAATTTGAACGTTCAGGTAAGAGCTTTCAAGACCCTAGAAAGAAGGAGATCAGAGGTGCACAATAGCATGTTATCAACAATAGATTTTTCATAACAAAGAGAGCTGGAAAAGCAGGCTGCTTACCGCTCCCTGTAAGATGCATCAGAGTTAACTCCAGCATATAGCAGTTTGTCAAATCGACCAGGGCGCAGAAGTGCTGGGTCTATCAAGTCTGGTCTATTACTTGCACCTATAATTAACAGATCCTATTAAGCCAAGAACAGAGACACCACTTGTTAGAAGCAATATGGGAGAATTATTTTGCTAAAAGATAAATATTTCAAGCAGATAAAAACCTGTGAGGAATCACGTAAGCCGTCAATCTCTGCAAGCATCTAATAACAAGGGGGATATATTACGTTTGGAAACCCAGAGAAAAAACTGCAAGCAAACATCATGGTCTTGCTCAGAATAGGAAATCACTTGAGAAACCACTCTGTCCAAACCCCAGAATCTCCAGACGCACCGAGCAGGTGCAAGAGAATTAAGCTCATCAAAGAAGATAACACATGGACGTGCTGACCTGGCCTGTGAAATATTTTGAACTTCATTTTGTCAAAATTCTGTTCTGAAAAATGTCTAGTTCACAGGAAAGATAAAGAGGGACAAACATATATTTAATTCAACTTGAGAAATTTTTTAGATAAAAGAAACCTGAAATATTATTATACCTTCTGAAAAATGTCTCCAACATTCTTTTCAGACTCTCCAATGTACATGCATGTTGATCAGTTCAGGACCTTTCACGCTAAGAAAATTTAAGGAACACTCTGTTATTAAATAAAAGTGCAAGGAAATGGTGTTAGAAATCTTTTTTAAGTAAAAAGTAAGAGAAACGAGGTAGAAAATTGTCATTTACAGGTACATTACAACTTACTTTGCCAGTTCCAGGGGGACCGTACAAAAGAACACCAGATCGCTTACGTAATCCAGATGAAAATAGATCTTTATGCAGTAGAGGTAACTACAATATGAAATACAGAATGAATCTGATTTTCAGAAACTATAGACAATAAACAGTATGTCCCAGGTAACATGATTTAATAATTTAATAAGTATAAAATAGAGATGAAAAAAGGCAGGGGAATTTTCTCAGAAAAAAAAAAGTGACTTGAAAGAGAAGCACGTGGATAAGTTGATTTTAACTTAAAGATGAAGTTTTTTTCATTTTACCTTTCTCCTTCCATAAGTTATTTTTGAGAAGTTTATTCAAACTGACCCATAAAAGATAAAAGGGTGGAATCGTACTTTCAAATCAGGGGAAAAAGAAACACCCGATAGAATTATATCATTGCTCCATATAAAAAGCCCACCTGAACAGTATCCAGAATTGACTTTTTGACATCTTCAAGCCCACCAACATCTTCCCATTTCACATTTGGAACCTGCAAAAGAAAAATCCATACTTAAAATTTCTGTGCATTGAGGAACATCTTATTTTCCAAAACACGTGGTATATATACATTTTTTGGCATCAAAACCACAGTAAAAATACAGACAAAAACCCATCATAAAAGCCTGATCACTTAATTTACCTTTGGAGTACCCAACGCTGATGCATTTCTTTTCTTTGATCGTTTCAAAGCATTCAACAAGTCTTCTTTCCAAGTAATCTGAGGTGAAACTTTCCCATGATTGTTGTCCTCTGCCATCTTGGAACTAAAGGAACTACCTACATCATCAGGCACATCTTTGTTTACTTTAGCATTGTTTCTGGGAAATAAGTTGGCACCAGCATCAGCAATTAAAGCACTTATATCCCTGGGCAGGTAACCAGAATCCACAGTGCTTTTAGCAGCATCCTCATCACCCCTTTTGAAATGAGAAGCTAAAGCATCTTGCCCGTGGTGAAGAATAGACTTTAAGCACGCCACGTGCAAGTTAAGGTTAAAGGCTAAAAGAGGAGATACGTAAGCTACTTGATAATCTAACACAGAACCATTAGAAGGGAAATCACAAGAAGGAAAAAGAAGCATTATTCGAGAATTTGAAGAGGGTGATGAGTCTATGTTAGTGGTGGTGCTGGGCGGATCAAGAGCAACGGCCACTGCAATCTTCTGTGTGTTGGCATTAACATTATTGACAAGAACCTAATAAAGATTTAAAATTAATAGCTGTTAAGTGGAAAAAAAGGGGAAATTGAGTTGAAGGGGGAGGGGGTTTGAATTACCGGTGAGCCTGAAGTGATGGAAAGGGTTTTGAGAAGATTTGTGGAGAATGCGAGGAGTGCAGAGTGGTCGAAAGAGGGGTTTTCGAGGAGGTTGGAGAATCTGAGAATCCCAACGGGTAAGCGTAAAATTGGAGAAGGTTAATCGGAGAAGAAGAGGTTGTTGCTTGGGGCAATGGAATTTATGACATGTTTGGTGGAACAGAGTATCAGAGGCTTTCTCCTCCTTTCCACCATTTTCAATCAATTTTTCCTTTCAACCTCTGCGTTCTTTCTTTCTTTCGTTCTTTCTTTCTTTCCCAATGTTCGTCGTTCGTTACTTCTTCGCTTCTTGAGCTCTATCCTACATCCTCGGATATGTCTTTATTTATACAGTGAGTTTGCTTAAAAGTTACACATAATTAATTTTAAATCATTGAAGGTAATTTAAACATTTATTTAAATTCATTATTTCATAAAAGAAAATGGCTGGCAACACACTCTATTCACAAAATTTATATTAAAAATGTATTTTAAAAAGGTTAAAGAAAGAAAGGCCAGCAAATACATTCTATTCATAAAATTTATATTAAAATATTAATTTTAAAAATGACAAAAAAATGATATGCTAACTTAAAAATTATATATATATATATATATATATATATATATTAAAAAATTATATTTTATAAATTTCATCTAATAACAAAAAAAATTTATTAAAAAATTTGTACTTAAGGTATTGATAATTTTAATTTTTACAAAATATAAATACAATAAGAATAATATTCAAATAAATGAAAAAATATAATTTTTGTAAAATAAAGTTTCATTAATGAACTCTAAATATTTAGAATTTTGATTTAATATTTTATTTATAAAATATTAAATATTTAAGGATTTTAATTTATTGATTCATTCATGAAATTAAAACCTCAATTATTTAAAGGTTTCATTTAAGGTTTTATTGGTTTCATGAATGAAATCCAAATTATCCAAGTTTCAATTAAAAGTAAAATTTAAGGTTTTATTAATGAAATCCTAAATAATTATGATTTTAATTTAGGATTTTATTTATGAAAATATAAATATTTATGATTTTATTTATAAAATCATAAGTATCCAAAGTTTCAATTTAATGTTTCATTAATCAAGCCGTAAATAATTAGGGTTTAGGGTTCTTTAATGAAACTCATGAAACCCTAAATAATTAATGTTTTATTTATGAAATATTAAATATTTATATTTTAAATTTAATGTTTTATTTATAAAACCTTAAATATATAAAGTCTCACGAACTCGTTTTATTTATGAAACCTTAAATTTTTAAAGTTTCATTCATGAAATCCTAAATGATTAGGGTTTCATTGAAACCTAATTATTTAAGGATTTAATTTAGTTTTTTATAAATGAGATCTAAAATATTTAAGATTTTATTACGAAACCATAATTATCTCAAGTTTCAATTTAAGGTTTATTAACGAAACTCTAAATATTTAAAAGTTCAATATAAAATTTCATTTATTCTATCATAGATATTAAAGGTTTCAATTTAATTAAACTTAATATTTATTATTTTATAAATAAAATTCTAAATATTCTAGGTATTATTATAAAACATTAAATATTTAGGATTTTAATTCGGGATTAAATTTAAAGTTTCATTCGAAAAACTTTAAATATTTATGGTTTTGATTTATGATTTCATTTATGAAATTATAATTATTAAGGATAAAATTTAGGTTTTATTAATTAAAAACTTAATATTTATGGTTTCAATTAAGAATTTTATTTATCAAATCTTTAAATATTTAGGATTTCAATTTATGATGAAACTTAATGTTTCATTAATGAATCCCTAAACTATTAAGATTTCAATTTAAGGTTTTATTTATGAAACTCTATATATTTAAGTTTTATTTTACAAAATCATATTTATCCAAGGTTTCAATTTAAGATTTTATTATTAAACCCTAATTAATAAAATCAACAAAACCCTAAAAAATTAGGGTTTCATTAATGAAATATGAAATATTAAAGATTTCAATTTAGGATAAAAAAATTTAAAATCCTAAACATTTATGATAAAAATTTAAGGTTTCATTTTGAAACTCTAAACCACAAATGGAATTTCTTGAAAATGTAAATTTTAGAAAAAGTGGAATATTTTGATAATTTGAAACGCTAATCCACAATTGAAACTTTTTGTAATTTTCACGTTAAAAAACAAATGGAATTTCTTGAAAATTTGAAACAAATGGTAAATCTTAGAAATATGAAAAAACAAGATTGGGTCTTGATGTTTTGGAAAAAAAATATAGAAATTTTACAAATATGAAAATTTATAAAATAAATAAAATAAAATAATATATATATATATATATATATATATATATATATATATATATTAAAAAACGAGAGGATAGACTTAAAAAATTTTAAATAATTTGAAATTTTAAAAAATATTACAAAAATAAGAGAGAAATTTATAAAAAGTGATATTTTTTCAAAATATTAAAAAAAACAATTGAATGTCTTGAAAAAATGATTTTTTTTAATATCTTAAAAACAAGATGTAGATCTTAAAATTTTGAATATTCAAATAATATGAATAAACAAGTGGAATGTGTTGAAATTTTGAAAAAAAAAGAATTTTAACATATTAGAAATTAAAAAATATTAAAAAAATTAGGTGTAATGTCTTGAAATTTTTTAAAATTATTATAAAAAACAAAAGGAGTGTCTTGAAAATTTAAAAATACTTTTTAAAAAATATTAAAAAACAAGATGAATGTATTGAAAGTTTGAAAAACAAAATGAAAATTATAAAAATATTTAAAAAGAAGAGTAATTTCATTAAATTTTGAAAAAAAAAAAGAGAAATTTTTAAAAATATTAAAAACAATTGGAAGCTCTAGAAAATTTTAATAATATGAAAAAAAAATATTAATCACTTTAAATTTTGAAAAAAAATTGAAAAAATTTAAACTAATTAGAAAAACAAATGGAATATGTAATGCATTGAAATTTGAAAAAAATGAAAATTTAAAAAATATATAAAAAAAAGAAGAAGAACCAAGTGGAATGTGTTGAAAATTTGAAAAATTATAAATACTACAAATACAAAAGATATGTATAATGACTTTAACATTTTTTAAAAACTGATTCTATTTTAGAAAATATTAAAAATAATGATAATATCTTGAAAATTTTAAAATATGAAATAATAAGCCTAATGTCTTGAATTTTTTTTAAATAAATCAAAATTTAGAAAAATATGTGAAATGTCTTCGATAATTTAAAAAAATATGAAAATCAAGAGTAATGTATTAATTTTTAAAAAAATTGAAAACTTTAAAAAATAAAAAAAAATATTTACAAGATAAATGTCTTCAAATTTTTAAAAATATAAAAAAAAAAGTGAAATGTATTTATAATTTAAAAAAAAAATTATAACATATGGAAAAACAAGTATAATGTCTTGAAATTTTTTAAAAAATCTAAATTTTAAAAAATATCAAATATAAGTGTAATACTTAAAAATTTGAAAAAAAAAATAGAAAACAAGAGTATTATATTGAAATTTAGAAAAAATATATATATAAAAAAAATAAAAGTAATGTATTTAAAAATTAAAAATTAAAAACTTGGAAGTATAAGATAAAGTGAGAAGTGTTAGAAGAAAAATGTATAAAATAGGTAGGTTGTCAAACCTAACTTCAAACTAAAAAAATAACACATTTTAAATTTATAACGATGAAAAATAGATCAAATATTTTGCAGGGACTAAAAATATACATTATTATATTTATAAAGACTAAAAACATATTTTAACCTTTGAAAAATATAAAAAAAATGTAAGAATAATGTCTTGAAAGTTTGAATAAAAATAAATAAATAAATAAAACTTTGGTTTGAAATAATGCCTCTGGAAATTTGACATAATGTCTTAAAAATTTGAAAAAATATATAAAGAAACAAGAATAATATCTTGATAATTTTAAAAAAATATGAAAAAATAAAAGTACTATTTTGAAAATTTTAAAAAATATAACAAAACAAGTATAATTTGAAAGTTTGAATAAAACAAAATTATAAATATGAAAAAATAAGAATAATTTTTTAAAAATTGGATAAAAAATATTTAAAATATGAAAAAACGTCTCTTGAAACTTTAGAAACATTAAATGCAAAAAAACAATTGAAAAACCATTACTTTTGATAATGATAAAAAAAACAATAGAAAAAAGGAAATAAGGTAAGAAAACTTAACCATGGAAAAACCATTTGGCGAATCTAAAATCCTAGAAATATTCTCATCATTTATTCTCCCAAATTTTGAAATTTTGCTTTCTTGTTCTTTGTTTTTAATCATTGATTTTTTTTTCCTCTGATCACCATTTCTACCAATCAAATAATACTTTATTGGTTTATCTTTTCTAATCACAATAAATTGGTAAGCATAAATCCCGGTCATTGTTGAATTCAATACTTTATTACTTAACTACAATCCTATAAACAGAGTTTTCCCTTACCACAAACCCACCTTGTATACACTTAACAAGTAAGTATTAAAATTTCTATTACAAATATATCTTGCATACTAATTATTAACCAGACACGCAGATGTAAACATTGAACAGAACAAATTCTTTAATGCTACACTATAATGACTTATTTATATATACAAAAAAAAAAAAAAAAAAACTGCAAGCTTAAGCTCTGGTATTGATGAAGATTCTCACAGTATCTAAAATATTTCTATTCAATTTTCACAATTCACAATTCTTTGCAGCAAAATCTCTTAACATGTGAAAAACTGACAAGGTTCACATGGACCAAACTTCACGTAGGAGTTGGTATCTAGCATTTGTTTTGTGATGATTATTATTACCTTTTCCATTTTCAGTGACTGTTGTTGGAGATGAAGGAAGCTTATCAATGATGGATGTAAGAGGAGAATCAAGTTCCTCTAACTCTTCATCACTGGTATATCCTCTCCTCTGAACAGCTGCTACATTTCTTGCCATGTGAGACTTTCCTCCAGCCTCTGCTACTTTCTCTGCCACATTAGCAGAAGAGGGAGTCATGTACACAACGGGTGCAGCCACATAGGGAAAGCTTCTTGCTGCTGATTCTGCTGACAATCTTCGCTCTATAATAGTCTGAAGATGATGAAGTAAATCAAATTCAATAAAACTAGTTTTCAGAATTACTGTGCTATTAAAATAGAACAGAAAGTAACAAAATTGCATTGCATTAAAATGAGGAATGTTAACAACACTCTCCGACATGTGATGTGTAGTTCACCAAATTTGTGATTTTCAATAAATTCCAACCAATCCGAAAGAGAGTATCAAAAAAAGTGTCGCTAGCATTCCTAATGTAAAATATTTATTCATTATTTCCTTGCGAATTCAAATTGATTATTATACTCAAGGTATGATGAGAGAAACTAAAATTTAATAGCCAGGTTGGTGTTCACAAGATACTACCATAACATAACAAAATTTAATGGTCATTCAATTTTTTTGGACAACTCCTAAATTCTTCTAAGCTGTTAAATCTAGCAACAAATTGATGCACTCTCATGAACAGAACAGCTAAAAAATGAAAGTGATGTGTGGTATACCTCCGCATTCAAGGCCTCCAAGACAGTTCCTGGAACAGGATCAGGACAGAACTCATCCGGAGTGAAGTTACAGAGAACCCGTATAATTAATGAAAGACTGATGGATGGACACACCTATAGATAACAATAGAAGATATGGAATAAAGACTATGACAAACCAACCAAAAAAGTGAGAGTGATACACCACAGAAGAAGAAAAACAGCATTTAATTCATGGCACTAACCTCCTGTCTGATATTTCTATCTATAAGCATGTCTTTAGGAAGCATCAGAAGGTCACTCAAGTCATTAAGGAGAGCAAAAGATTTAGGTTCACCATCTCCATCCGGCTTTTCATTGTTCTCCCCGTTCTCTTGATCTTCTTGCAGACAATCTTCAGCATCCATGCCAAACATGTCAGTGAGCCATCTAGACCAATTTCCAACCTGCAGTTCAAGTAGTAGCTCTTCCATAAGCATAAACACTTATAAGCCTAACTTTGCTATATGATGAATTCTTGATAGAGCATAATACTATAAGAGTTTAAAGGTAGTATACTGACAGGATAAAATAATAGTCACATGACTGATTCCAACTATGCAATATAAACCCCAAATTTTGATAGCTCATAATCATATATTATCATTCTTTTCATTATACCACTTTTAGTGGCTTTGGACATTACCACAAGAACAAGATCAACACTGCAAGGCATCTGAATTCTTAAGAGTCCCCGGTATAAATCACAAACGCATACAACATGAAATCAGCCAAGAAGATGATTTTTTTAAAGATTATAAAGGGATAAAAAAAAAGCAGTAAAAGGGTTAACAACATACAGAATTTTTTAGCTGTGCACCAGACCCAAAGCTTAGATCTCCTGCTGGAATTGGCAAAACCTTTGAATCCACAATAGGGTCTGATACAGGATCAGTTGGGATCTCAAGGGCTGACTCCCGAAGAAGAGCATTGAACATAGCAACATCTAGTCTAGATATGCATTGTTCCATCACCTGGTCAAAATTTAAATCTACTTAATCCTAAGCAAAATGAAAGAAAATTATGAACACTACAAAAATGGAAGGATATCATTGATTGATTATTCATAAAAAAAAGCACACCATTCTAGCCAATACAGGCAAACAACCACACTCGTGCCCTCCTGCTCGAACAGGACAGAGTCGTTGAAAAGCATCTAGGAAAGCATTTCTCCATAGATTGATGGAAAAGTTTCCTTGATTATGATCCCCCAAAGCAGGTCCCATCAGCTTCCCAATGGATTTATTTGAAGAGTCCCCATTTGGAGACTGCATGTAGGGAGTCAAAGCCTGAAAACATAGCATGATTCTCAAGTCATAAAAAATGCTTCAAAGAATGATACCAGAGATCTACTGTGTCAATAGCGTACTAGAGTAGATGAATCTTCCAACATACTAAAGAGTGATAATTTTCTTACATTACTGAATGCATCAATTATCTAAACACAAGAGAGAACATCTACCTGCCACCACACTGATTCCACTATCCGAGAAAAGATCCATGATTCTACTCTTTCTAAAGCAAATGTAAAGGTTCCTGTCTCTTGCCAATCTTCAACAAGAGGCATAAAACCATTTCCTGGTTTACCATTGAAGCTACCTTTCCATTTCAGTGCCATAGACTTCCCATCATTCCTCTTGCCAGCCACATTTGACTCGGCCAACCTTTTAAGGGGACTAACTTGACATGAATTTCCAAAAGCTTGTGAAATTATCTCCCTCAGCACAATGGTATTTGACAACCAGAAAGTTAACCTGAAACACAAATTAAGAAGAGAATATTTATTGTTCATATTCAAAATCAGAAAATGGCAGATTTTTAATAAAGCACATCTCACATACCTTGAAACATCATTGCCACAAGACTTGGCAACCAAAATAAGACCAGAAACAGTATTCTTGGCAATCGTTGCTCGCCTTTTCTGGGTCCAATGCTTACAAGCATGTATATAGAGCCTAGAAAGGCGCCGAGCGGGTGTGTGCACCTTGTGTGCTGAGCTGCCATGCTCTGGTACTACAGAATAAAGTGACACTTCAAGAGCAGCAACTTCTCTAAGTTCCTCTTCAAGCTTTTCAATTCGTGATTCCATTTCTTCAATTTTTAATTCCACAGCTGCATCCTCCTCCTCATGTTCACCATTTTCTTCAGCATTAACTGTTTCATGACTCTCATCTTCACTTCCTACACTCAGAGCACCGTTGGAGGATCCATCCAAAATATCAATTTCCTTTACCTCTTCAACAGGTTTTTCATCAACACCTTCAGAAGATTCAGATGAAACATTTACAGGAACTTTCACAGTTTTGAAATTGGTTGAGGGAGTATTTTTGTTTGTAACTGTGGAGGGCCCTTTATTTGAGTTCACAGGTTTCTTTTGATTGCTATTAGATACCTTTGATTGCAATTTATTTGATTTTCTATCAGATCTCTCCTTTGATCCACGATTGCTTTCTGAAGGATTCACTTTAACCTTACTTTTAGAATCTTTGGAAGCTTTTTCTGCCTTCTCATCCTCATTTGTGAAAGAATCACCTTGGGAAGACACTGAATCCTTTACTGTCTCAGTATCTGAGACTTCTTCATTCCCTTCCTTTTGCTCTTTCTCCAAATCACCGGAACGATCACCAGCCACTTCATTTTTGTTTTCATTAACTTTCATCTCGGCAAGTGCCTCCTCAGACCTGTTGACATCATCCACATAATGTATAACCACATTTTCATAAGTTTCTGAATTCTCTGAGGCCGTGTTTGAATCACTTATAAAATTATTTGTTGCAGTTGGTCTACTATCCTGGGGTGTCTTAGGTTCAGTTCCTTTTTCATTCAATGTTTTATTGTCTTTCCTTTCGGTTCTTCTTGAACCCTTTGTCTGACTATTCCTTGAAGCTTTTCTCTTCTCACTTTCTTTCATGCTTTCAAATTCCTTCAAATATCAATCAAATGAAGATGCTGTGACAGAGAGAAATGATAGCAGTAACTACTAACCTTGTCGAGCTCTGTAAGCGCTAGTTCTCAAATCCTAAAGTCTGTCTTGTAATCACTAATAATACCTATTCCCCAGAATAGTGCTTTGGCTTCCACCACCAGAGAAGTGCTTGCAGAAGCAGAACCTCTCTGTTTTTGTCCAGGGGCTCAAAACAAGTTTCTACCTGCAAAAGTATTGATAAAATAAATCGATAGATTCTCAAAAATCGTAAAAGAAAACCATGTAATCTGTTTGAATGTACTAACAAACAGAGCTGCACAAGCCCAAAATGGAAAACTCAGAAAGATGACTAAGTGCATAAAGTTCATTAATACAGCAAACAGTTTGCAATACTTGAAGAGGAACCAAGTTCAATTTCAGGCCACAAAAATTATGCATAAGATAAATATAATCAAGATCTCAATGAGAAAGCATCTAATAACTCTTACTCCATGAGGGTGGGCAGCGGCAGAAATCAAAATGTGAACACATAGTATAATAAACAAAACAAAATAATGAACAAAATTACAAAAGACACGGATGGATTAATCCGAGTTCCTTGATAAGCAATTCTGCATCGATTTTGATCTTTGTCCACACTAGTGAAATTGAAGTTCCTAAGATTAAGCAAACATGGTATGATCACTTCTTTGTTTTACTCTGTTCAAACAAAAAAAACACTTATTTTGTGGTACCAAGTCGAATTAGAATGGAGTGACAGGGACATAGTGGTACCCTGGAAATATTCTCAGCAAAAAAGGAAAACAGCCAACCAAACAAGATGCGGCCACCATGTTAGAGTAAAAAATTAAAATAAACAAATAAAAAAAATAAAAGAATCTCTCAGATCGATTTGCGATAAACGAAGCAGAGACCTAGAAGAACTAAAGGGTGCAGAAATATCCTCCATCACCAACGTCATCAGTCATCACATACATGCATCAAATATGCTAGCTGGCTATATTCCAATAATTTGAATCAAGCCCCATATAACAACTGTCACTAATCAGTCTAAAAACGTTGTCTTTTTTAACTATTAACTTTGACCAACCCAACCCATCAAGGAAAAAGAGTAAAACTATGATTTAGCAGTGGAAGCTACATTTCCTAAATTTCCACCAAGACCAGAACAGAAGAAAAGGGAAGTTACATCACAGTCACTATTTAATAACCAGAAGCAAACATAAATAAATAAATGAAAAGGCAGAAAAGGAATGAAAAGATTCAATGCATAAGGACAAGGTGGACTCAGAAGATTTATATTTATATTAGAAGACAACTACAACAAACGTACCCAAGAACATGATACGTTTCTACATAGAGAAAAGAACAAAGATAGTATCTTGAAAAATGGCAAACGAGGAATTATGAAAGAGCCAAAGAGGGAAAGTTCAGTAGAGAGAAGAAGAAGAAGAAGAAACGAACACGATGTTGGAGGGGAGAGTGGAGACAAGCGAAAATGAAACGAGTGAGTGTGTGTAGTCAATTCGGGAGTTTTGAGTTCGTGACAGAATGATATACAATCTCACGTGAAACGGACAGAGAAAGAAAGCATAGAAGGAAACAGAGAGAGAGAGAGTAAAAAGCTGTAACCGCAATACTAATAAAGGAGGATGGGTTAATGGAGCAGTTAAAAACGTTGGAACCTAAACTTACCAGTTACCACACAACTCAAACATGCGGTTATGTTGAAGTACTACGTACGCAAAAATGATGGCAGACAAAAGGATCCTTGGGATTAGCAACGTTGTCACTCTTGTTTTATTTGTGTTCTTGTTCTTGTTTTTGTTGCAACTCAACAACAAATTCAAACGCTCGATGAGAGGTTCGTTCTCGAGAGTTGTGACGAAGAAGAGAGTGCCAGAGTGCGGGAACGTGCAACGCATTTTAAAACGGAACAAGGAGTAGTGGTGAGGAGGGTAACCGGGAAAGGGTGTCGGTGCGCGAAGGTCACCGGGTATAGCCGGTTGTTATAGTCAATGGCCAATGGGTGCGATGTGATGATCCTTGTGGGGCCCTATTTCGTAACACGCACCGTCCTACTTTAATTACATGTTTTAATTCTTCTTTCTTTTCTTAATCCCTTTTAATCATTAGGTTTAGGGCCCCAGACATTATTTAATAATTTAAATTTTATCAGAATTAATTTTATTAAAAAAAATACTTACAAGTGCTCCTAAAAAGTCATTAAGGAATTTAAAGCAAAAAAAAAGTAGTATCAATATATTGTTTCTTAATTTTGCAATACATTATTTTAGTATTTAAGAAAAAAATCATTTTTTCAAAAAAAAAAAAAAAAATTTCCACCAATTTCGTACGGCATTATTTCCTTAAAATGATGTGAAAAGGTTAATTAATTCCTCATGGTTGCATGGTCGTTTTCATTGGCTTCATTTGGCCACTGTTTTATAGTAGTACTAGTAATCTAGTATTTATTTATTTGTGGATATGCCGAAGAAACTAGCTAGCAAGTAGTTTAACAGCTGAAGGGTCAATTAATTCTCTTTATTTCTTCAACGAAAAGACCCACGCATTTCTTTTTTATGGGTAGTGCTTATTTCTCAGGTAAACGTTAACTGCAGAATTTCTCGCTTCAAGTCAAGTTAATACATATAGTAATAACCACCAACGTGGATCAACAACTGGCTTTAGAATTATCACAGTTGTTACAAATTACACCCATGTAAATATGTAATACGATTTGCCATAAGAATGGTAGGCATATGATGCTTTATGGGATTGGTAGGTTTAATGGAACCGTATTTTATGAACAAAGAAGTAGGAAGAGAGGGGAGATCAGTAGGTAGAAATCCTTATGACAAAAAGGAAATAAAATAATCCAAGGACTTATAGTTAATGTTTAAGAATTATGTTTATTGTAAAGTCTAAAATCTGCTTGTGATAATTTTTATTACATAATTTTCTCACATTTTAAAATAGAAAAAAGTGTCTTCAACTATAAGTTTTTAAATTGTATCGCAAATACTGTAATTCTCAAACATTAACTGTTATCATGATAAAGAGCCAAATATTAAGAAAAATAATAATCAAATTAAAATAAATTTAATGTATTTAATTTTTGTAAATAAATTACAAATATTCATTTTTAAAAAGTGAAAAGCCATGGGGCCACTTCAATAATTTGGAAGGGTTAATGAAAATAGATGGATTTGAAAGTTGAAAGGGACCACAGCACACGTCAACACCAATAATCTGATGGGCGAGCGAGTTGCTATATAATCAAATGTTGTCAGGTGAAAATGAGATCAACGCGGGCCCCTTTAAGGAAATTAAAATAATAAGTTTATTGATTTTTTTCTACTTTTTTGTTACGTTATATTGTTTATTATATATAATTATTTATTTTCCTTTTTCTCTCTAAATCTCTATGAGTACTAGGTGTCCGTGGATATTTTTGTTTTTCTAGTTGAAATGAAATAAATATACTAGAAGGGGTTAATTAGTGTGTATGTGAATTTACAAACTTTACATAAAACTTTTCGCAAATAACAAGGTTTGAAAGCTTTCGTCCCAGAGAAAAACCTGAATCGAAAATCAGAACAAAGAAAATAAGTGTTTTTGATTCATTCAATTTAAGCCACATGCAATTCTCTTTTAACATCTTAAAAGTGCTTCACTAACCAAATTAGGTTACAATAAATATTCTCCATATAACTTCTGTTGAGATTGTGTTAACCCAGGCACTTTCTAACACTAAGTAATTATTAACTTTATATTACACGATTATTTAAGATAATTTTATAAAAATTAATTAATTTATTATAAATAAAAAATTATAATCGAATAAAATGACATTATAAAATTAAACTCATCGTTTCGGAAAAGAACTAATATATCATTAAATTCATCATTATTTACACTTTAAATTACTAAAAATGTGAAAATAAAAATCATTTGATTATTCCCTAAAAAAATTGATTATAATCATATTGTTATTAAAATTTTATACAAATAATGAAGGAAATAAATAGTTACTATATAATTCAAGTGTTAGATTTAAAAAAGGTTTAATTATATTTTTTATCATCAAATTTTAATTAATTGTCCAATTTGATCTTTAAAGTATAAAAAAAATTAATTTAATTTTCAAATTATTTAAAATGTATCAATTTATTTTTATTTTATTTTTTGTCAGATTTTAGGGGAGGATATTTAAAAAGGCATCATCTTGTGATTTTAGAAGAAGCATGTAATGTAAAAAAGCTGTGAACAGTTTAGGCAGATCCGTGCAGGGTGTGGTGGGAGCACGAAGAGTGGACCAAAGCTGTGAAGCGCAAAAAGAAAGGATGGAAGTTCCACCGACAGAGAATAGAAGAAGATCATGCTGTTTGTGTTTTTGTTGTCACGAGAGTCAGCACAGACATGTGGCAATGCACGTTTAGATCTCATCTACTATAAGTAATAGTATGATTTTAATAAAAGCATTTATAGTTATAGGCTTATAGCCAGCACTAATGGGATATTAGAAAAAGTACAAATGGCCCTGTTCAGATTTCAAGGTGCTTGCTTGCCACATAATTTGGCTGTCCCTGTTCTTGCTTGACCAAACAGCAACATGCCATAAGAGGGAGTGTGCTTCATAATTCACTCTTGGCTAGGTTAACTAGGTTAGGGTTGAGTAATGTATTGACTACCCCCATATTAAATATACTGCCATTCTACCTTTTAATTTATGCAGCTGTAAAGTACAAGAGCACGATCTGAATAGGGTCTTGTCAGAGTAAAACAATAAATCTTTTACTTTTCAGTAAAAATATTATTTTAACAAAAATTTCTATTAGTTCTATTAATATAAGAATTTAAGCTCATGCATTGAGTACATTGATTCTAAAGGACTTATCAAACCATGCTCATTTTTACATTTTAAAAACATAGTAAAATTATTTATTAAATAAAACCATTTGATTATTTTCAACAAATAAATATATTAAAATTAAAATTTAAACGTAACCTTGCTTCAATTTCAGACAATATAGCCTTTGATGTAGAAATCAGAGGCTTTGGTGGGAGGCTGATCCACCAATTATGAGAACAGTGATTTGTGTTGGGCTTGCGTTGACCAAGTTATCCAGTACTTGGGCTTTGCTCACTCAATTTGGCGAATTTGCCCTACTGAGGCTTGAGCTTTCTGCACCTCCACATACGGCTTCTTATAATCAAAAGATGATGGGTGTGGTTTCTTACACCTCTTTTTGAATTCCGGAATGATCAATCGGGAATGTAAAATTACATTCCAAAATCGTTACAAATTTATGCTTCAGGAATGAATGTTAATTCCGGAAGGTAAAAAACCATTCCGGAAAGGGTGCAGGAAGAAACAGAGTAAAGATGATTATGCTTTAGCCTTTTGGAGTACTCATAACAAACTGCCTGGCTCTTGAATAAAAACTGTTTATATTTGAATAAAAATACTGACAAAAAAGTGTTTATTAAATCACGTATCTTTTGTACTCGATTAAATCAATCAAAACTTCCCCGAAACTGTATCCATTTTACAAATCAATGACATTCCTATTACAGATGCAGAAAGCGAAGCACTAGATCAAGGTTTAAGTGTTTAACAATTGATCTCTCTCTCTCTCTCTCTTTAATTTGTTTTTTAATGCACATAGCAAATACTCCTCCCTTTTGAACATTTTCCCCATTCCCTTGATGGTTGTGCAAGCAGCCTATGAGAGCTTTGGACATTGACCCTTTGCAGACCCAAAGTTAATAATTGGATTTGCTATTTGAATACAAACCAGAATTAAAATTAAGAAAAGAGATGTTATTCACAGTAGATGGCCTGAACTCTAAAGGATTATTCCACTGCTCTAGTTCACTGTTTGACCATCTCATTTCAACATTTTGAACCACAAGCCCTTCAATGTGCTCCATCATAATCCCTGCAGTTCTGTGTTTTACCAACTCTTGGCATCCTGGCCTATAGTCCAATAACCCACCAGCATAACTGGTGAACCTTCTGTAAGTGATGTCCATGTTGACGAATCTCAAATTTCTTAACAATCCTCTCTTTGAACCAGACAGGAAGATGCCATTTTCAGAATTTGCAGTTATGTTAATGAAAAGTATGTTTGAGATTGAAGCCTCCTTTGAGGTTGAGTCTCGCGGGCAACTAGTGACGTAGATAGGCTCTGCTCTCCCCCACCATAATGGATCATAGTATCTTGTGCTGATATTTATGTTTGAGAATACAATGTCACTTACATTTCCTGCACAAGGAAGTTGGGAGCAGTTCAAAACTATGTCCAATGCTGCATCTTTCTAGGCTCAATCAAGGATAATAAGCATACTCATGTTAATTAAGCTCAATAGTCAAGCACAAGTTACAAATAGTTAAGAGAAATGCTAGCAACACACCATGACACATTATTTTCTAATACTCAGTGTGTTTGGAAACCAGTTGACTTCAACAACGCGCAATTTCAACACTAACCCAAACACACATACTAGTTGTTATTATTTACATGGTACCTACTAAAATTGACAATAGGAGCCATTAGATAAGATATGGAACTCATAATTTTTTCCACCAATAATAAAAAGTGTAACATTCCTCAAACGTTCAATAACAAATTAAGAATATGTTTCAAGAGATATTTACATCGGTTAGAAATGATTGTTTCATAATCAACCAAGTTAGAGTTTTAGATACATGCTTTGCATTCAGCATTTTGACGTAGGGAAAAAATAGCATTCACATAACAAAGCAATAGTTTCTGATGCAATCATTCATCTTGAAAAAGAAGTAAGAAGAAAACATGTTACCTCCATCACGGATCTGGAATCCAATCCCTCTATGGGAATCAACAATAGCGATATTGTCAAACACAAAATGCTTGAAATCAAACCAACTAGCACTGCCGAGTTTAATCGCAGAAGATTTGGATCGAATCCAACTGTTGGTGACTGTAAGGTTGTAAACAGGGCCCGTGTAGGACTTTGGACAGATTGCATCATCCCCTGTATCAATGTGGCATCGAGTGATTACTGTGTTGTTGGAGTCCTCAATGTCAATTCCATCATTGTTTGGTATGTTGAAGTCCCCATAAATTGCAATATCGTGAATGGATATGTTGTTACTCCGCACCAAGTGTAAGCTGCAAGTTAAGTCATAAGCTAATAATTTACAAAAAGTTTCAGAACTAGTATAAATTAGCTAATACGGAAGCTAGTTTTCGCTTATGAAAAAAATTATTTTTTTCTACTAGAAGTGTTTCATTCCATCATTTACATGTTGAGAAAACTTAAAATGAAAATGGATTAGTTAGTAGTAATACTCACCACCAATAAGCAGGGTGGTTGAGAGTAACGTTAGAGACTCCAACGTTGCTGCAATTGAGAAAACCGATTAGTCTAGGTCTGCATTCGTCTCCCAAACACGCCCCAGTTTGGTTCCAACTAATCATAACGTTCTTCCTCGGATCTTCCCTCACTACAAATTTCGCAGCCTGCCCGTCCACCACTCCGCCGCCGCGGATTCCGACGTCCGTCGCGTTCTCCGCCACGACCACGTACCACCGCCACGACTCCTCCGGGTAGTCCTCCAGCCTCGTGCCGCCCAGGATGGTGGCCCCGGCCTCCACGTTCAGCACCACGCCGGATTTCAAGAAGACGGTGGCCGTCAGGTATTTTCCCGGCGCCGGGAAGGTGACGTGGCAGGGACACCCCGCCGGGCAGGAGTTGATGGCCGACTGGATTTCTGCCGTGTCGTAGCGGAGGCCGTCGCCGGTGGCGCCAAAGTCTACGACGGAGAGCGTTAGTGGGATTGGGTTTAGAGGGTGTGACGTGGCGAGAAGAGATCGGGTGAGAAGGAAAAATAATAGGAAGAGTAGTGGCTTCTTGTCCATTTCTGAATTCTCAGTTTCTAACTCTCTCCTCACTATCTAGTCTACTTCCTTAATATAATATAATATAATATAATATAGTGTAATTAAAAAAAAATAAACGAATTATAATTTATTTTCTCATATTTTTAAATTTAATAAATTATCTAACTAATTTTGTATAGATCTAAATCAAACCAATATAATTTCTTTTGCATTTAGGCTTCCCTTAATTAATTTTTTTGCCCCGATTTCTTATTGACTCTAAATATTTTATATACTAAGTAAATTAAATTCTTATTATTTTTAAAGGAGTAATTAATAAATAACATAATTATTTAAAAATGAAACGTGGGTAACTAGCGTAGGACATTTTGTATATTTTGTTTAAGAGAACTATTTAAAAATAAAATGCCTCTTCTTAATCCAATTTTTGTATTTTTCCTAGAGAATGTATTTAAATATTTGGAGCTCAATGGTGGGAATAAGCCTTGTAGAAACAAGGGAATGTTTCTTTCCGGGACTTGATGTAATGCCACAGTTCTTCATCGTTGTGGGGACCGGTATTGCTGTGATTCATCTTGAGGCATTTCAAGGAATAACATAGGTAGAACGCCTCCTCAAAGCTTAGCTGAAACCAGTATTGTTTGTCCTTTTCAACGGTTCTCATGGGTCGGCCAAAGCATGCTTTATCAAGCAGATCAGGTTGTTCTGCTCCCACTACTAAGTGCACACTTTTACCGGAGAGAAATCCACAAGTATCTGATTGAACTTGAGAAGACTGAAGTTGAGATACAATCTTTGACATGGGTTCCTTGAGGGCTTCAGCTTCTGAATCCTTTTTGGCTTTTGCATCTTTTCCTTTCCATCTTGGTGCCATTTTGGACTTACAAATGAGTAAACATATCTGTGAAAACCAAGTCAATCAAAATAAATACATTTTGTGATTGAATATGAAAATTATGTCTAGTATTCAGTCATAGTAAAGTTTCTATTCTGGGCAACTGTTGCAATGTGTTATTTTATTTACAGGAGATTTGGCATTTAAGGTAAATATTACACAATTGGCATGCTGCACTTAAGGATATCTATACATTTGCCAAAATCTCCCCACAGCAAGGTGTTGGAAAAAAAATAAATCGGGAAATAAAAAATAACCCAGTGCTATTATTTCACATAAAATCAATAACACATGTCTTTTTACCATAAATTATAATAGAAAATAAATGATAAAGAATAAATGAGATAAAATAATAAACAAATTTGGATAAAATCACTTGTAAGATAAAGATTCAAAAATTAATTCCAAAATATATATTTAATATAATAGAAGTAGATAAATAACTTAATAAGTACACATCTTAATGTTTGTGTTTAACAAAACAAACAATTATATTTATAGCAACAAAAAAGTGACAGCAACAAACATGTAATTATAAAATAATAATATATTTATAAAATATATTATAAAGGTTATAAAAATATAATTAATCAGATAAAATTATCTAAATATATGGAATGAAGCACTCAGAAGAATAGACTTAGTTAAATAGAATTAAATTAAAAAATATTTTTTTGATAAATTATATCTTTTAATAAAATAAAAATAATTTATTTACTTTAATTTTAAATTAATTTAAAAAGTATTTTTCTCCACGGTAACTAGAATGTTAAATTCAATTTTAATTTGGTCCATCGTAGGCATCTAAGCAAGGAACCTACATATATACATACAATAAAGCTAAAATAAACTAAACTAGAGTCAATGGATGTCATTTAAGGAAAACTTAAGGGAGGTGAGTTCAGTTTTCCCTAACTCTAATTATCATACAATTGAAATGGTTTCATGCTTAGTCAGTACATTTAAGAGGTAGAATAGACATCTTACTGTAAGCTATGTAGTCAATAACGCCTCTTTCCCGCGAGATGCAAAAGGCTCTCGCAAAAGTCACACGTGTTTGGGGCCGCGACTGTATTCTTCGTTTATCATTTCTTTCAATTGATTTTTTACTTTTTTAAATAACTTTTTACTTTATTTATGTTTTGATTTGTATTTTTCTTATAAATCTAAGTTTCTTCTTCAATAATTAATCAGTTGACAAAAAAAAAAATTCATGTTTTTTTTTAAGATTGACTATCAAGCAACTTTTTCAAAATTTAATATTTGTTATTTGATGTATTTTTCGTACCACGTGAAAAATATCTCTAATAACGTAAAACATTTGTAAACAGACCGAAAGAATTCATATGTAAATATAGATTGTTATTTTATTAATATAAAATTTTATTATCATTATCATTTTTAATTTTAATTTAATGTATAAATTAATTTTAGAAAAATGTTTCATGATAAGAAAATAAAGTTGTACTTTTAACACGAATGAAAATGACACATTAATTTCATTTTAATTCCAATTGAATTTGATTAAAAGAAAATGCTGAAATCCAAGCAAAAACGTATAGTGTATATTGTCAATTTTTTGTTTTAAAATTTTGTAATTAGTTTCAAAAGCATCGGCAAAAAAGAAAAGAAAAAGTTGATTCATGGTAAATATTTTTAAAAATTATCAATAAGAAGAAAAAAAAAAAAACTAAGAACTGGGAAAGAAGAAAAAGGAAAAAGAAAAAAAAAATTGTAAGTCAAATCTAATTTTAGACATATTTAGAAGTCATACTTATTTTTATAACACAATTTCTTCTTTCAAAAATAAAATATTATAATCATAAGATTATAATATTTTATGAAAAGTAATGTAACAAAAATCTAACACTTTAATATAACTATAGACTATAAATTACAAATTTTGAACTACTCACTATTTTGTACGACTTTCATTAATTTTAAAATGAATTTATTTTATTTTAAAAATAAAAATTTAATTTTTTTAATTTGATAACTATATTTGATTTTAAAATATTTATTTGTTTTATCTTCTTTCTATAAAATAATCTTCTACTTTTATCTATTTTTGAAGACTTTTTTTTTTAAATAACTTATAATATTTAGTATTTGAATTAATTTGTATGCTAACATTATTTTATTTTTTTGTTTCATTCGTGAAAAAAAATATAATTTTAATTATTAAAATAGAGTAAAATACTTTAAAAAAATAAACAAAATAATATGAGTACAAATAAAAAATAACAATAGGTTAAAAATCACATTTTTTTAATTCTTAAGTCATTATTCAAGAATATTTTACATAAATAATTTTATAATTTTTATTCATAACAAGAAATTAATAATTATCAAATAAAAAATTATTTTGACTTAATTTAAATTGAATTGAAATAAAATTTATTAAAGTGAAAAAAAAAATAACTTCATATTTATTATTTCGATAGTTTAATTTGATTTTCAACAAACTTTATCCATTAATTTAAATAAATAAAATTATTTTTAAATTTTTTTATTTGTTATTATTTTATGATACTTTTAAATTATTATTATCATCATAAATATCTTAAGATTATAATATTGTTATTTTTTTTTATTTGATTTCATCTAAGTTGTTATTCTTCTTTTATATATTTTTAACAAATTTTATGAGTTAATTTAAATAAAAAAATATTTTCACATTTTTTAATTGTTATTATTTTATTATGCTTTTAAATTGTTATTATTAATGTAATTATCTTTTTGGTTGATAGAATTAGTATAAGTATTTTAGGATTAATTATAATGTTTAGATTTAATATAACTTTTAGTCTATTAAGTTTCTCATTTTTACATTTTAGTCTTTAATATTTTAAAAATGTTATTGTGATAATGGAAACTTAAAATACCTAAATATTTTTAAAATAACATAATTATAAAAAATTAAATAATTTGTAAGATGTTTATATAAATATTTAAATTAATTATTTGATTTCTAAAATAAAACTTTAACTTTAATTTTTTTATTGTATATTAATTAATGATCTTTATTATTTAATAAACAATCTTTTTTAATGATTATTATTATACAGGTATCAGATATCAATTATACACATCAAAAAGACCAGTTTAAGTTTACTATTTTTTAAAATAATATAATGAAAATTAAATAATTGAAAGTCTATTTCTATATTAAAAGAAACTTAAATTATAATCAATTTAAATGTTTAACACATTATTATAAACCATTTAAAAATTATTATGTTGTTTATATGTTAAAATATTAAATTTTAAATAACATAACATTTTAATAAATAATACTATCAATAATTAAAATAACTCGTTGATGCTTATCACTGGTCACTAAACTAATTTGTTCTTAAAAGAAATTCAACCATCAACCCCATCTATTTTGCAATATTAATTAAATATTTAAATGTCTCTTTAGCCAAACGATTTAAGCAATGTCAGTACTGAGGGAATCCAATCCCAGGGTAACAACAATAACAATAACCAAGGGACTGAATGCTGCTTTGTGGTTTAAATGGGAAAAGAAAGAAAAGAAAATACTGCAAGTAATTAAGAATTTAAGTACTAGCTGTTTAAGGAAAATCCTTATAAAGAGCCAATAATCTAAGTAGCATTTACAATCTTGAATCAATCACCTCATGGGTTGGATAACCCCTATAGTTATATACATAGTAATAGTAATAATATATAAGACTAGCATGCCAAGCCAATTCATCTTACTTTCTGGCTAAAGAAAATACAGGTTTCCAACCGCCTCTGACAAATAGTAGAAGACATGGAAACCCAGCTCAAATCACTGCTAACTGCGAATACTGTATTTGATATATACACTACTAGGCTAATAGCTACTGGTACGACTTCTGTACGCTTTCAGAGCTCCATCTTCAATTGATTTGAGTGCAGAGACGCTGCAGCAACACAATTTAAATTTTCTTGTTAAACATGGCTTGTGACTTGTGAGAGAGTAGACAATAGAGGCTAAAATTCTATTCTACCTGAGTTTGCCGACGAGTCATAACTCAAAAGTGAGTTTTCCGGAGTCATGAAATTATGGTTGACTTCTTCCCTCTCCCATAGCGGTTGGTGGAATGCATCCAATTGCCACTGCTGTTGATAATGTTGCCGGTTCCCATTGACTGGGATTTCGGGCCACATGACAGGTGTCACCATGCTAGGTAAGTTACTATCGATTAGAGAGGCCCCCTGTAAGTTGCAAAGGATATTTTTATTTTTTTTTTCAGAAATTCTCAACATTGTACTGTACTTCATCAAAATCACACATGCCTAACTCTACCTTTAACTGAAGAAGACATCTATTTTCAATTCTATAAACCAAGCGGGCAACCCCTACCCTGATTTAAGGATTAAGATGCAATGACTTTAATTAACCAGAGGATTTGTAATTAATGACTAGGAGTCTAGGATGGATTTAGGCAATCAAGTGAAAGCATTTGTCTGACATGCACATTGCTACTTAGTGCAATGTTCATACTGTTTCCTGGTTGCTCTGCCATGACATTGACATCCAACGGAATGGCATAAATCAAAGTAACTGTCTACAAGCATCTCTTTCAGTGCCCCACATGTACAATTTTAATTTTCAGAGTTCAGACACCTACTCATTAAGCAAAGACAGTTACATAGGACAATAACAAACATATTGAATTTTTTATCAATTACATTTTACCTACATGATACATAAAGCATAGAGCGCCAATGGCTACAATGAAGGCAGAATAAAAAGTGCTTCAGAAAGAGAAGTCATGCATTATACCTCAAATATAGCCTTTTAGCTATCCCAAGTTTTTAGAGTCTTCTGATTACTCCCCCAGTGAAAAAATACAAAGATAAATTGTATTTTCTTCAACAGAATATAAAATTGATTAAGTTAGATTAGTTTACAACTTACATCAGTAGCCAATAAACTGTCGAGGCTGAAATCAATTCTTGGGTTAACTGCTGCCAGTTTCATTGATAAGATCTGCAGCCAGCGCATAAATCAGTGAGATCAAAATCATATTGATGAAAGTTAAAGTAGACAAATATTATTACAAGAATATTGTAACTTTCGAGCATATTCACTAAACAAACAGATGAATGATTCAAGGACTATGCAATTTCATGCCTCATGTCCACATTATGAGGGGAGAATAGTAGGTAGACCCATTCGGAAATTTTTAAGTAGATTACAAGCCATATAAGTCCAAAATAATATGATCATTACTGCTAATGCTTAATGCTTGCTTAAACAGTTAGGCAACCAATGCTTTATGTTCCAAATAACCCCCAAATCCTTCCAGTATACCACACTAAAAGAATTCTGAATTTAGGAAGGAAACGAGGCCCTTTCTTTCAAAAAATTCTAAGCATAATCCATAATTTTATTTGAGGATCAAATAGATAATGATTGACAAGCATAGCCTGCTCATTGTAAGAATATTTATGCAAAATGTCTGCAATGTGAAAGTCTGACCTCCACTTGACGCTGTAGAGATTGCACATGGTTGATGATTTCATCCAGAACCATTGCCGTTCCTGATATCTGCACAGTAAATCAATTCGTGTCAGCTATACTTGACCTACATTAGCTATTCTGAGAATATTAACACAATTTAAATGAACCACAAAATCATAACAAAGTGACTCTGTAATTAAGGCTTCCTATCAAACAAAAACGGGGGCTCATTTGTGGAACAAGCCTGAAGCCTGCATGCAAGTGTGATGAAAATGATAGTCCATGGTAATTGGGCCCGAATGAGATAATGAATTTTTGGTAATAACTTATACCCGATTATTCATCCCCCGTGCTCTGAAATATTACAGACTAGAATGATTTAAATTGTACTTCAATATCATCAAGAAATATTAATTATAATAATAATAATAATATAAAAAAAAATGTGTTTAGGTGACATTAATTTGATCGTACAAATGACCCCCGGCAGTTAGGTGAAAGGTCTGCTGGTTGGCAGCTGCACTCCAAAAGTACGCATTATTTACTCGCCCATTTTCTTCATCCCATAAATGATGGATACCAAACTCGTAAAGATAACGATACCATCACCGTCAAAAGATGGATTAAATATTAATATTTCACTTGCCAGGGGGACCCATGGTTATGGATACTTACTAGTTTGAAGTTCAAGTAGAACCTCTTACATAGTTACCTCCCCTTGCTCCCCCTTCTCTGTCTCTTCCGCCCCCACACGCCCACCATTCTGTCTCCTAAATAAGCCAGAAGGCCGAAGAAAGGACACGATAGGAGGGGACTACCAAAATTGTCGTATATAATCCATGACGTGTATGCATAGTGTCCTATTCAATGAATGACAATGACCTTATCACCCAAAAAATACTACCACTTTATAATATTCTGCATTTTTTAATTAAATATTTAAGTCAAACTTAAACTCAACTATTAAATAAAATACATTTTAGAAAAAATAGTAATGGAAAAGCAGAAGAGTGCAATAGATACTTCTTGTGGAAGAATGAACAGAGCGTACGTCCAAAACAAATTTTAGAGGAAATTGGTATGTAGATGAACGAAGTTATCATTACTTGGGCTTTTTGCCCAAACTATGACACTTCCAGAAACAATTTATTAAACAATAGTACTGTTCACGCAATGCTTCCAAGATCTGATCAGGCAGCAGAGTGAGGGCAGCCTAACTAAACCTTGCCTGAAAGACCAAACAGTGAACATGTCGCCTAGCTCTGTTGCCTGCCCATTTATGCTAGGTGGAGCTTTAATGACAAGCGGGATTCTTGGGATCACAGTTATACTTTGATAGTAAAATTTATGAGTTTAATGATGAGATCCTAATTTTATACGTTCTTGTAATCACAACTCCTTATTTTATATATAAAACTATTTTATAATCATCATTAAATTTATTAATTTATTCATAATTGAACTGAATTTGTTCAATATTTGTGATTCTGTTGGGGCCATAATAAGTCATGAGGAGGATTTAGTTTTGTATTCACTCACATGATCCTCAGTGGTAGAGAGCATCATGCCCATCAGATTTAGAGTGTAACTTGGCATTGACTCAGGGAGGGTACATAGTCCCCTAAAGTATACCGGAATGTTCTCAGCCTATACAGAATTGTTTGGCATTGGTTAAGGATATTTAGGTAGTTAGAGGTAGTTTTGAAACAATTTGCTAGTAGGATGTTATTTTGCCCATGCTAGCAACAGATAATTTTTATGTCATCTCATCTCACCTAAACCACAATTTCACTGGTAACAAAAGAAAATAACACAAGGAATTGGTCTTCTTGCAAGAGTGCAATTAATCAAACGACTACTGGTGTGTTTTGATTATGATTGACATACCATAATTGAATCTAACCGAATGTACTTTTTTCTACTTCAACTCAGAGTCTCGAACTATGGTCTACGAACAAAAATAATCTTAAAAAACAACAACTCGATCCTGACTTTGCCAAACATATTTGTGGATAAAACTCAATTTTCTACAAGCCAAGGCTTGGGTGTGCAAACTGTAATCCAAAAATGCATTAAAGCAGGCTAGACATAAGACACGTTGAGTCAGATTTGGGGAAAGTAATGAATCGATCGAATCAATTGAGATTGGGTTGAGTTAGACAGGGTTCAACATAGATTGGATTTAACATAATTCAACCCAATGTAACTTGTTGAACATGACATAATTCAACCCTTTTTATTAGACGGAGTTGAATTGATTGGGAACTAAATTGTTGTTTTTAAAATAATATAGAGACCATGATCGTTAAGCTTAATTATATTGGGGGAGAAAAAGTATGCCTTTAACTGAGTGACAACACGTGTCCCATTATCTTATCAAGCGTAGTCTTGTAAACATGGCCCAACTTCACGTGGCTTATACATGATTACACATGAAGCTGTGCCTTAATGTCCACTTAGGCTGTTCAATGAAACAGTGGAAATACATCAAAGAAAAAACAATAATAGTGCAATAAAAAGAAAGAGAAAGTAAAGGAAACGTATTATTTCAATTGTTAGAAATAAAATATTTATTTTACTTATTTAAATAAGTGGGAGAGTAAGTATAAATAAATAAACTATATAATAAATTTATAATACTAATTAAAAAATATATTTTTAGCATATTATTTAGTTTATTAACATAAAATTTATTTATAATTTTTATATTATAAAAAAATATTTATTTTCATAAAGTAAAACAATCCCACTTCAGGAAGAAAAGTTTTTATATATGGAATTCACTAAAAAAATTAAATCTTCCTCCTTATTTTTTATATCAATCAAATAATAAAATTAATATTTCCACCCTAATTTATTCTTTTTTTCCATTTGGTTTGTCTTTATTTACACTTGAGTATAGATCGAATAAGAGAATATATATATACCCTCGACGTCTCAGCTGAAAAAGGAGTTGGGTCAAAACAACGAGAGGCTCTTGATAAGAAATGTTTAAGGCTTGTTTATCTGTTAATTATCCATCTTTTTTGTCTGGGTTCAAGGTATGTAAGGCTAAGCTCTATTTAATTGGATGGTACATAACACAATATTGCATCTTAAAGCTCAGCTTGTGTGAGCCTCCAGAATTTTTTTATTAGTCAGGACTCAGGACTCAAATACGGGCTAGAGTACATAAGCTAAGTTAGACTCAGATTATGAGCTTCCAAGTGTGAATATGGGCTGAAACGTACAAGGGGGTGCCTTCCTATAGTTAACAGAAAAGGCCCCAAATTATAAATAAATAAAAAATAATTATTATAATTTGTTATTTCCGAAAGTGACCAATTTGTTCAAAAAGCCCCCTTTACTTACCTCGCTCTATTCAGGTTAATATCGTAGAAACATTATGGTTTTCTACACCGCAGGGGATCTCCTCCCATATAGTAGAAGATCATAAAAAGTTAATAGTTTGAAATGACTAAACTAACCAGAAAGAAACCACTCAAAAAGGGAAAAGCTAGAGAAAGGGTGGAATTACACAAATGCCATGTTTGACACTTCTCTTGATGTAAAAGCAATCACTTTTGTTAGGGGGGTTGAAAAGGTGACAATGACAAAAACCGTTGTTAAAGCTCGTAACCTACATACATAATTACACTTTTGGGAGGCAAATTAGACGGAAAAGGATGGCATAATCCAAAAGAGCGAACAAAGCACAATTAATTAATTCTATAACTAAGGGTTTAAGGTTTTAAGATTAAGAGTTTAAGACCATAAAAGGAAGAGAGACCGACCTTGTCGCAGCCTGGGACCAGCTCTTGTAAAAGCTTCATGCGAGCATTGATCTTCTCTCTCCTAGCCTACAACAGAAAATCAGTTACTATCTTAACATTAATACATTATTATAAAATATACTAAAGTGATAGAAATTAAACTAATTAATTAGTGATTAATCAAACGTTTACCCTTTCTGCCAAGCTATGGCTATCAGTGGCTTGACCTCGACGAACTCGAACATGAACGTAGGGAAGCTTCTCGCCGTCACCGGAGGTGTCATCGGCGACGCTCTTACTCTTCTTCAATGATCCTTTAACCTGAATTCCACAAAATCATGTATTACTACTATTTCACGTTTTGAGCATTCAATTCTACGGTGAACAGAAACCCTAATTCTCGAATTTGTTGCAATCAGGGAAAGTAACGTTACCGTTACCTTCTTCTCTCGCTCCTTTCTCTTGGCGGTCCTCTGATTGTTATTATCAACCGCGGGATCCGAAATGCAACCCAGCCTCGAGCTCGAGCACGGGTTCGAATCGGTCTCTTGCGGCTCGTTCTTCACCCTATCCAAATTCGAACCGGAAACGGCCGGAACCAGGCTCGCCTCCCCCGGCGCCGGCGGCGAGTTCTCGCCGGCGAACACTGAGAACTTCGCAGCGCGTTCGATCAAGGCGGCGTTGGAAGGGAAGGTCAAATTGCTACCGAAAGAGTTGAGCGAGTAGGGTTTCTGGTTCGCGCTGAGGTGGCAATTAGGCGGTTTCCGAGCGCCGTCGGATTCCGGCGAGTGAAGGAGCTCCACCGCCTGCGTCGGCGGGAGTTCAAGCAGCGCGGTAAACGAGCTCGCGTTTTCCGGCGCCGGCGCCGGCGCCATAATGCCCTGAATTTCTTCGTTGAATTGAATTGACTCGAGTGTGGCGCCGTCGTGAACGGATCCGCGCAATCCTCCCGGGGCTTGATCCATTGAACGAACAAAACGCAGCGTAGAAGATCCAATTGAACCGTAGATACCTGGAATTGTCTTAATTGGACGTAACAGTGCTGAAATTGGAAAAAATGAGGAATTAAGAATATGTGAGTGTAGTGTGGTGTGGGGAATTTCGTTACGAGTGAGAGTGAGTGAGTGAGATAGAAGAAGCAAAGCTTCAATGGCGGTCAATCAATTTCTCTCTCTCTCTTTCTTTTTCTCTCTCTTTCTCTCCGGTTCTGTGATTCTGTCTCTGAGATTGCTTCTCAGCCATTTGAAGTACTGCGAAAGCAACGTTGCTACGCTACGGTTACTCTACTACTGTTGAATCATACGCGTACGGTTCTGGCCATACAGTTTCGTTGAGGTAAGGTTAAAGGGAAGGTTGGGGACCACCGACTAAAGAGGGCCCCATCATCTGGGAAATGTTGATCTCTGTTCAAGAGGCTTCCTTCGATCTCCACCGTTGATTCACTTTTTAACGCATAATAATAATAATAATAATAATCTGTTTCCTCCTCTTGTTTAATTTGATAATAAGGTAATGTATCGATCGGAAACGTGATTGACACTATAAAGCAGATTCTGCTATATTTGGGTCATTGAAATTTGAAAGCACTTCTAATTCATTCATTTTCTCTTTCTGGAAGTTCTCACCTCTCATCTTGCCTAATCTCGTTCCTTCAATAATTTATTGCTTCCGCAAAAACGTGTTTTACATGACCATATAAAGACTATAGTTAGCGCGTCTAATAAAAAGTTTAGCTTTGTTTTTAATTGAGGGACTCAAGTGGTAAAACACTAAAACCAATTTGATTTTAATGTTATGTAATAGTGTGTTTGAATCTCTGAGTGTAACTTCACGTTAAGTGACGAAGAATTTTATTTTTTTTTGCTTCAAACCTAATGCATGATCCATGTTAGGAAACCAATGAAATAACAAGAGGATGAACAACATTATTTAACTTCTATCATGTACAAGCTCAATTATTAGCAATAATACTGTAGATGTGGTTGTTGGGACTGAAACTGAAACTTAAAATCTCTGAAACTACCCAGTCATTCTAAATTTTTGCTTAACCTTTTAAGTAAATATGATGATTCTTAAGAATTTCAAAACCAATACCATAGCCTTTAATTGGCTAGACTTGGCGAGCAGAGTCAAGTCGTATTCAGTCTGTTGGTAATTGGATAGGACACACTGGTCTGTAAAAATGAACAAAGAAGAAGTTTATAATTGGTTTTCCTTTACAAGACACTTAATATGAAGAAGTCTATATTTTTTTTTATTTGAACAGTAAATATTAAATTTTAATTTTTTAATTTTTTTTTTAACCCAATGAATCGAATTCACACTCTCTTCATAATTCCCTTTTATCACTGGACCTATATGGCTTACAATAATGAAGACCTCTTAATTTGTTAGAGAGAGAACACTATTAGAACCTGTTATCTTCTGACTTTAGGGGACTCTTCGACAAAGGACAATGGACAATGTACCATTAATTCTCCCATTATCATGCAAAGAGTCACACACATGAAAGCAAACGAAACCAGAAATTATAATTAGTAACCAAGGTTTGGTAGTGGACACCAATTAAGTTTCAAATTGTACCACGTACTCACTTAATTAACCTCCCACACCCAGCGGTATCCACAAAACATAATTTTGCTAATGATGTTTCAATGATAAAATTAATGTATGTAGGTATTCCCATAAATGTCTTGTGACATGTGAATAATGTGATATGCAAAGCTTGTGTACCTTTTTATTTATTTGTTTTATTTTTTATTAGAGGCTGGAGATATAGTTTTCTGTCCTCTTTATTTTGCTCTGCTTCAAGTTGCTATAAAAAGGTTAGAGAGGATGATGAACACTTTACTTATTTACGTAGGATTGAAATTTGAAAATAATCTGAACTAGATTACATGTTATTCATAATTAACTTGACTCATCAACATTTGAAGAAGGAATGAAACGTAAAATGGTAAGTGGGGTTCAACAACAGTTTTTGAATCTTTCCATTTTGGATTGAAAGAGATAAGAAACAACAGTGTTAGAAACATATAATAAGCAATTGTATTTTATTAAATTTAGTTTAATTTAATGATAAATTACTTTTAAAGATATAATGACCGGTTGTTCCTTGACTCACAAGTCTCCATTTGAATCTGATCATTAATTTGTAGTTACAAAAGAGGCTATGACATGGTGTGAGATAGTGTGTTAAAATGTAAATAATACACTAAATTAGTGTTTAAAACCATAAATATAATGTATTTATTTAAACTAAAAAAAACCATTGTATTCTTTATAACTAATAAACAATAATTACTTTAGTTTTAAAAAAATTTAAATATAAGAACTAAAATGATTGATATTTGATAACTTTAGAAATTAAAATGACATTTTTGTAATTTCCGTAATTGAATTTTATAATTTAAAAGACTAATTTAATACATTATTATTAAAATAAAAGCAAAATGGTCCCCAGAAAAATAAAGCATGGTTGTTTCGACCATTTAATGTAGAAAATAATTAAAACCATATAAAAGAAAATTTTATTATGCAGTTGCAGCTGGCCATTAAGGTATATGGTCACGTATGAGCAAGGACGTTAGGCCGAATTGAACACATAAGATCGTGATATATACAGTAGTACGTATTCTATGCTTAAAAGGTGTAAATAGCTTGAAGGCGAAAACTTATCCATTCAATATAGAAAAAAAAAAAAATTGTTTTCTTATAATAATATATAGGGGGAAAAGGTGCTACTAATTTTATTTTTTTTATAAATATCAAGTATATATTTTCTGAATTTCAGAATTTAGCTAAACTATATATATGTTTTGCAAATGGTTTGCACTTGTAAACAAGTGAACAAACACTATTAGTATTCATTAATTCAATTGCACAATTAATCAAATTAATTTGTTTGTCTTAATATTTCTCTCTCAAGAAAAAAAAAATTATATATATTGACATAACTATTTCAATTCTTCAATGAAACAAACCAAAAGATTATTAATAATAAAACATTAATACTTGTATTTTTATTTAATAACTTTCTGTTTATTCAAACCATGAAAGTGTAACTTGTTGAATGCATGTTTCCAATCTCTAACTAGCAGTAAAATCTGTCCATCGTACTGTAATAGGCTTTGATATTAATGACAAATTTTTTTTGTAGAGGGCAAGAATTGCTTGCATAAGTGCATAACAGGTTATGAGAGTTTGACCTGACACATTTCAAAACTTTGCTTGTAACCTCACATCTCTGCGATTGATCGACCTGGTTATTTTAAGAAGTTATAGCAATGGATCAGTGAACGGTGGACTTTGTGTGGCACCAGATTCAAAAGGGTACGTAGCTAAATGCTATTCATACACAACAGTGCACTCAGTTATGTGTGGTCCTAAACCTTAAAATACATTGAAAAAACGTCACCATTATTATTAAATGTCATTGATTATTGATGAAAGAAGTAGAGTTTACCCACTTACTAGTTACTACTACTTCACTATTCAGTTTCAAGTAGTAACTAGCTGTTATAGAGCTCTGATTACGACTCAACCACGATATGATATGATGTCCATGGCTATTAAATACTTCCTCAAACTCTGTTGAAAAATCTGGCCACCATACAAATGTAATAAAGTTGACAGTTCTCAGAAAAATTGGTCAGAAATTATACTCTTCTAATATTAATTCAATACTTTAATGCAATAAGACCACTTGTGTCAAATCTGTACATATTAAATCAATTCACTTAGGTAGAACATCAATTGTTTTTATAGCAATTGCAAGATAGGTTTCTAGTTTGATTTTAAAATTTAATAATGATGGAAAAACACATGGTGACTGTAGGGATGACTATAACATGGAAAAAAAAAGAAGCTGTGTTCCTTGATGAGAGTATGAAATGTAAATGAGGTTTGGTGGATATAACAAAAGCATGAGCTGGTTTGGTTAGGTAGATGTACTGTGCGGAAGATTGATGCCAAGACAGACAGCAACCAGACATGTGCTGACAACACCAGTTGGGCTTGTTCTATGGAGAGGGCATAGCCAGAACAAGAAGCTCATCAGGCTCTTGAGGATTTAATTACTTACCAAAGGGACTATTCCAACCATATCAACTGAAGTAATTGGCATAAGGTTGTTCTTGTTTTACCGGTGTTCTTAAGTTTGAGTTTAAACATGGAAGGTTAAGTATGTGTTAGGTTTATCGCTTTAATCCCTTCCGACAAATATTTATCTATATAAGTATAAATGATTGCTTCTCAAATAACATTACTCATTTGAAATGTGTGTTTGTCTATTAAAACGATAAATCAAACACATCCTAAGTAATTTGGGAAATGAAACAGTTTTGTTGTTTCATTATAGTCTTATTCTAATAAGATTATATTTCTTATAGATACATGTGATTTGTCAAAAATAAAAAATAAAAAAAAAGTCTAATCCAAACTGTGAACCTATTTTCACTTGAAAAAAAAGTTTTAAGAAAGTTAAATTCTGAAAATTTACCAAATTAGGACATGCTTCAAAGTGAATTTTCATATTCACAGCTTAGAACCAAATTTATATTTTTGTGAAATGACTTTAATTCTTAACAAGTGGATCAATATTAATTGACATACATCATGAACCCTAGAAAAGTCTCACATAACATTATTTTGAAATGTATTTCCATTCATTTAAATGGTAAATTAAACATACCTTAAGAACCAGTTTTATTGTAAGTTATGGTCTTATTTTACTTATTTTACTTGAACAAGATTATACTTCCTATATATATATACATGTGTTTTGTCAGAGAAAAAAAAAAGGCCAAATACAAATTGTGGACCCAATTTTCACTTGCAAAAAAAGTTTAAGTAATTTGGTTTCTGGAAATTCAACGAGTCATAACATACTTCAAATTATATTTTCAAAGATATGCATAGATTATCCACCCATAAGATTTTCATATCGAAAATGAAAATCAAATTTATATCTTTGTGAGATATGAGTCTGTTTCTTACCACTGAATATTTTTTATTGACCGAAATTGTGGACCCTAGAACTTTGTTTTGCAGCTGTTTTGATGAGTGATCTTTCTCTTTTCATCTTGTGATGGAGATTCCTCTGGCTAAGGATCTTAAAAAAGTGTCCACTTACACATCAATGAATTGTAATTGTAAGGATTATAGGCCCCAGGGGAGAGAGAAGAAAACAAAGGGAGAGACAAAGGTTGGCAGGTTGACATTGGCATTTGTACTTGTTGTTGTGGTTCGAATCAACAGTGAAATGACAATGGGAAGAAGGGTGGCCTCAACTTGATGGACTTTCCAACTGTGTAAAGCGACACAACTGTATAGAGAGTATTCCCAGTTTCCACTTTTCAGTAATAGTAATAAGGCCACACTGGTCTACTCAGAGCTCCAATATATGTATGCAAAACTTCAAATTCCAAATTTTAAAGTTGGTTTTGGTGCTTTATTAGACATATGCTGACAGTTTTTTTGTCCATCTCAATCTTCTGGCCTCCCCACACAGAATGTAGTAGATAGATACAATAATGCATGCATGATGCAACTTCATTCTATTCTATGATTTCTTTATTCATATTTGTTTTCCCGTGCGATAATGAAGGTTCTGCTAAGCAAGATAATTCGTAGAAGAAGGGAAACAAAGAAAGTGGCTCAGCAACAAAACCGGGTGCAAGTCACATTACTCGTACCAAACATATGGAACATCTTTTTAGCCTTTTTCTCGTTTCCTAACAAAATTGTAGAGAAAATAATATAATTAAAACACTGGAATAGTTACTATTAACTATTAATTATTAACTATAAAGTCATAGATAAAGTAGTTAAGAGTCACTTTATTTAGTTAAAACGCGATAACAGTTAGTAATTACTAATTTACTATTACTACTGGTACATGATTAAGATTAACTTTTCTCGTGTTGGATCGTAATCGAAAACAACTTTATCTTCTCATAATAAATAATCAGAAATCCCCCTAAATCTATAGAATGTCAGCCTCAGAGTGCATAGCCCACGTGGCACGTGACCCATTGGCCCAGTGATATTTAATATTTTAATTGAAGACTTAAAACAGTGATAAAGGCCCATTCATGAATTCTCATGCTTTACTTGGATCATATCAAATTAATACAAAAAAAATATTAACAAGAGTTCATTTAATATAGTTAGTTTTTTTTTTTAAGTAGTGAATTGTAGTTTAAGTTTTTTTTTTACTATTAAAGAAGCATTTATATTTAGTATTTAATTGTGTCTTGAATACAATTACATTCTATAAGATACACCTAAAAGAAAGAGTGTATCGTACAAGTCACCTTGTTTTTCTTCAATTAGATAACAACAGTACCATTTAGGTGCTTCCTACTTTTATGCTCAATGATTGGCTCATAAGTCATAACTACTTATATATTTAAATAAAAAAAATTAATGTTTGCTATTTTAAATGGTAAAAACTTCGTTTCACTTAAGTAAAAAATTAGCTTGTAAATAAATAAATAAAACATTCAAACACTTTTACATTTTTAAATGAACCTATCTTACTCGATTCAAATTAGTAAGAATCTAATATGATAATGTTGAAAGTTTAAAACATAGATAAGCCATAAAATATTTAAATGTAGAACCTCCAAAAAAATGATCAACTTAGATAAGTCAAAAACATACAAAATTTTGCTACATTAGAACTCTTTGGGAAGCACACTATAGCCCATTTGCGGTCCCCTATTGAAGAAGAACTTGTTCATTTCGTATTCTCTTTCCTAATTTATCCCTCGAGGCAGTGATTTAATCTTAAAAGGGAAAACAAACTCAACACCAACACAAAGTCTTTCATTTCCTAGTTTCTTCGGATTGCACAATGTTTTCAACCTTATAAAGCCCGATTTCCCCTTCATTCAAACTGCCAGTGAATCTTAGAAAGGCCTTACACATCAATTTTCAATTGACAAATGACAATGTTAGATAATCGTGGCAAGTCTTGCTAGCTATTTCAACCTTATATATATTTTTTAATTATTATTTTTATTATTTTGTTTCCTGGAAAAAGGAAAATATCTATATATCAACAACAACTATTGAAATAGAAACTTGAGCATCAAACCTAATACTAATAACGTGCAAAATGTTGACCATATGATGGCTGAAACTATCGATCTTTTCATAATGGAAATAATAAGGGTATTAGGATAACTAACTTTTGGGTTCCATATTGAAATTGAACGATTCTTTCATTTATTTTGATGTTTTTCTTTGGTTTGTGAACAAGAAGAAGTTAGATGATGTGACACGACAATTATATCCTCGACGCGTAGTTTTATCTATTTTCCAATGTCAGGTTCAGATTATCATTTCTTTCTTTGCTACTTTCTTGATGTGAGCCATTAATGTGTGCATCAAAAGAGGGGGCCAACTTAAGCTATGTTTAGTTTAGAGACTAATTTATTTTAGTGACATGTTTGATTATTTCTAAAAATATACTTATTTGCATGTGAAAAAAGTTTTATTTAAAAATTCAATTTTATAAAAGTAAGACTTAAATTGCTTTTACAAACTAGTTTGTAAACTTAAAATTACAAACATGAAACATGTAAAGTAAAACAAACATTCACTAAGAATAAGAAGTAACCATGTAAAGTAAGACAAACACGAAACACCAAACTCCATCCGTGACGATTTTTTTTGGCTGAAGATTCATCACACTTAGCTGCTTCTCATTTGTCAGGACCATGGAGCAACACAATTCTCTTCCTTGGTTTTGGAGCACTTAAACCTAAGAATATTTCAAATCCACATTTCCTTTTGGATTTTTTCTTTGCAAATCCAAACCGAAGCTTCAATTATGGGCTCCAATCTGGTGAAATTACCTAAAAGTCCTAAACTTAGCCATCAAGAATAAATGGGTAGACAAGCCTGAATAGGACTATTGGCAGATTGCAGTAGCCCAAACTAGACCTTGATGGCGAAGGGTCATAAAAAAAAAAACAGGCAGACATGAAAATGACACAACATTTTGTATAACGTCACGGACCAAATGGTGTAGGGTCAGCACATCAAGTGGTTATAAACTTCCTTAAGAAGGATCAATTGAGACAATGGGGGAGAAAAGGGTGGAGTAGGGAAAACGGGCATTGATGAATCCGCTCAAAATGGACCCAGTGCATCACCATGCAATTACTTATGTTAGTTGGAATATCTTTTGTCCCTCTTGACCAAGACTGTATTTCAAAAAAAAAGTAATTTGGTTGGATGTTGAAACTTGAAAGCACAAAACACTAACTAATTTTCATCAAAAACTATAAACATATAGAATATGAATTCTTTTTTTCTAACACAGTTTATTTCATACTAAAATTTAGGACTCATTCACTTGGTTAAAATACATAAGCCGCGCTAATAGTTATTTGTAAAAGAAAAAGTTGTGGAAAGAAAGGTACACTGTTGTGAAGCTGCTAACAGCATGTCGGGTCTCTCAAGATGCTTATTGCCTTCAGTCGTTTTCAAGGATCACTCAACCTACTCAACCACTGCCCCTATCTATCTTTTCAGCCCGGGCCAAAATATATCTTTCCATTAATACCATTTGTATCTTTGCCCTCGGAGAGAATCTTCCCATATTTAATACTATGAAAGAAACTTGATATGATAAATATTCGGTGGAAGTTTTACTCAAAAATTGATGTTGGACAAGGTTTTCCTTTTCTTTTTCAGCTCAAGGAATTTTAATTTGAACCTTCTAAAAATCTATTATTATTCAGTGTATTTGCAAGTCATTTTTTTTTGGTGTCTTTGATTAATTGTGTAATTGAGTTGGGCCTATTTTTCTTTTTATTTGTGATTATGGAATTACAATCTGGTTTTCTCAACAAACTAGAACCAAGAACAAATCACAATGTGCTTTCATATTTATCAATTATCACGGTTTGGTAATCCAGCATAAAAAAAATATGACTATAATGTCTTATATGATGAATGTGAGGCCCATATATCCCAGCCTAACTCAACACACGTTATTGGGCTCGGAGATAACAAGCATATCTCAGGTCCAAATATACCAGCACTAGCCACATGTTGCCCTAAAATTTTTACAGTTTTCATTTTCAGCACAAAACATGATGGAATTCAATATGAATCTACTCACACTAAGATGCATATTCCACATAAATGGAACATTAGCCTTTCACACTTAAAACAAAAACAAAAATAAAAATAAAAACAAGCACAGTGGACGTGAAAGCCTCGTAATAGTATTTACTTACTGTAGTTCATGCTAAATTTACACAAGGTGTTGCTACTTTACAACAAGTCCTATCATTCTTAGGACACCCAAATCCAAATAATATACAGTTACCAAATAATTTACAATGTTCAAATCACCCTTGCCATTTGCCAAATATCATCTTCCAATTCCATCATAATTATTAGTTGCCATAAAAATTCAGTTGGCAAGCTATTTCATGGGAACATGCTAAACCGGATTCAAACAACTGGTATACCTGAGTTGGCAATACTCATTCAAATTAGTGTCAAACTTCTTCTGTTTCTTAAAGCTGTGATTTTTAAGTACTAAATCTTATGCTATAGAACTCAATCACACCCTCAAAAAAGAATTAACAAAATGAAAAAGACATGCCACCTTACACCATAGTGCACAAGTGGTGGGTATTCAAAGGTTTGTCCACTTCATTCATCTTCAGAATCTAAATAGTAGACAAGCATCAACACAAGCCTGCAAATGATAAATAGCATGTTATGAAAAACGTTGCTTTGTATATGGATTCTTCACAAGTAATGAAAAATGTTAGATTGGAAATAATAGAGAGATGTATTACTGTTCATCTTCACCAATCTAACACCCCTTACTTAACCTTACCTTCCTAAGAGGATTTTTATTTAAGGAGGTTGACACAAAGTACATAGTTTGCCTTGTGATGACAAGTATGGAAGTTCTTTTGTTTAAGGAGGTTGACACAAGGTACATAATTTGCAAATTCACATAAGGTCATAATATTGCCTGAATTAACTGTAAAGGAAATTTTAGTACACCTTATTTGCCCCAGTAATGTTGTATCTATGTAGAAAGTTTTAGTGGCCATTAGACACATGGCTGATTACATGTGTGATGTGTCTTTACTGAAGTTTGAATCTGATGATTGCTGGTTTACTGATCGGAGAAAGACTGAATGAAAAGATAGGACTTTAGTGATGAGATCTCCCTTAGCATTGGATGAGTGACAAACCCAGGTTATGAAGAGAAATAATGAATAGAAGTGGCTTTCTGTAAAAATTTGAAAGACTGAGATCTTACCCTCCAAAACCCTATCACAAACTAAACAGAATACCTCCATTCTTCTTTCATTATATAAACTTATCTACCGATCAATAACAGAATACCTCAAATCTTCTCACATTAACAATAACTAACTCTCATCCCCTCAGCTAACAGTAACAGAAACCAGCCCATTGGACTTGCCTAATGCTTCACATTAATTAAAAAAAATAGGCATACATATGTAAAATCCAAACACAGTAGATAATCATGTGTTATTTTAAGGGCATAAAAAACTAACCTGAAGATAGCTATAAAGATGATTGTTAAGTAATAAGCAAGTTTGGCTATCCGAAATTTCTTCTCAGAGTTAAGTAACCTAAACACTTCAGTAACATCAATGAGATGCTGCCGTTTCATGTACCTGAATCATTGAAATGGAACAATAATGAATTGAAAAGAGAACATGCAAGTTTATAAGCTAAGCCTTCTATGGGAGTACAGAACAAAGTATGTGCACAATGGTTCATTTAATTAAACTCTATTTATTGTCAATGTAATTGATGTTAGATGTTTCTGTGGACCCGAAATATATTCACAGTAATTGTAAATACCCAATATAAGTCAGAAATTTTCAAACATAAAACTAGTTACCATGAGTTCATTTTACTGGCACAACCAAATAGCTGGATATGACAAATTAAAACCTCAAGAAAACAAACTAGTAAGGCCAATTAATTGAACAATAACCCTCAACATAAACAAACAGAGAGTTTATAGAATTCCAGCTAACTTGTCTGCATGGATAATCCTAAAGTTAAAAAAAGAAAAATATAATCCGAGGCAGTGCAGTTTCAATCATAAATTCATAATACCCGGATGGCAATAAAGAGAGGATAAACCAATAAGCTAAAGCTGCTGCCCAGGAAAGTCAAAACTGACTACTATTCCATGTATCATTCCACTCTCAATTACCATGCTGAAATAATATCAACAATAAACAGCATGAATATCTGCTACGTTTTAAATTTTTTGCAATGTCTTTAATATCAATTGCATAACAATATTGGAAAATGAAGTTGAGTTGACCCATATTCTCAAATGAAAATTGTTGCAGATAACTTTCTATAAATCATGACCAATGAAAGATAACCAAGTGAAGAGTACTCCATCAGTGACACAGAATTTCATTGAATTAATTACTGATTATTATTTAAATGAATGCATCTAAGCTCCAAGGCTCCAACTGTTATATCCTTTCCTTAGTTCTGCACAGTTCACTCCCTTTAATGCCCCAAAACAAAGTAGATCCAGGCTTGTAATTTATGTAAGGAAGAAAACAAAAAGACAAAAGTCTAATCCATCCAATATACTACCCCCCAAAAAAAAATCAACTTTAGCAAATTTATAAGGCAGGGGAAGCAGAACTTGCAAAAGGGGGGAAAATCATGTAATGCATTTCACAAAATTTGAGCAGCACATGCACATTGGTAACCCTTTTGTTGTAAAATTTTGTACTTACAGCATCACATGATAACATGTAACAGGAACCGTCAACAAAAACATGATCCAATGGCCAGTTAAAAGGGAGAAAGCGCACAAGAAGCCCTGCCCAATAAACTCAGGAACGATGAAGTAATTAATCCGAGATGAAGCATCATATGGGTTGATAAAATCAGCTTCCAAGTCAGACAACATCAAAACCTTCGACCCAACAAAAAAAGAAAACATCTTTAGATTCATCTAAGTTGAAAAAATCAACATTGGATTAAAAAATCATCATCATCTCTCACTACTCAATCAATCGCATTGGAATAAAAGAACGAGCTTTGGCGGAGAAAAAGGAAAGTCAAATAATACCTGGTAGAACGTTGAGGCTAGAAAAGCAAAGTGGAAAGGTAAACAAATCACAAGCCAAAAGAACAAATCCAAACCCATTGTTAATTTGCAATGAAGAAGGGATAGATAGGTATAGTATATTATTGGTTGGAGGAAGTGGTGAAACCTCAACAAACAGTCTACAATGTTTGAGTTGTTGCAAATCACTGGTTCAGCATAGTGGTGGGGTTTGAAGTATTGTGAATGAGTTCATAGATTCGAACCTTAGTTAACCGTTGTAACAAAAAGAAAAAAATGTGTTGAGTTGTTACTTTGGGTGGTGAAGCCTCGACACAACAGTTGTACATTCGCTGTTTGGTTTAGTTAAGAGATTTTCAACAATAATTGTTTTAAATCTTCTACAACTTTTTCCTATTGATTAGTAATTAATCCTCTGGTTCTTTTAAGAATAAACATTGAATATATTTTTTATATTTTTAAGTGGTGTAATAATGTTATATTTTTTAAATAACTAAAAGAGTTAGTATATTTATAATAGAAAAAATGAGAAGCATAAGGAAAAACATTGATGAAAGTTGGGGGTTTTATTTTAAGTTTGATTTTGAATTTAATTGTATTTGGTAGTGTGAAAGAAATGAGAATGAAATAGAATTAGAAAAAAATAATAATTAAAGTAGTGCATAAGAAGTGTGAAACTACATATATTTTTAAAAAATGTATTCTCCTCTTTCACTTATTACTTTATAACCAAAGTACCAAACCCATTCTATAATTCATCAGGCTGGAAATGTAGGCTGACCCAATATCCATAGTATTGGTAACACATAATTCCAAATAATGAATAAGGGTGGTCGGTGAGGCATTTAAATTAAATAATTGTCGATAACCATTCCACATAGATTCTGGTAACAAATTAATCAATCTTTATTGCTGAACATAAGTTAACCAAAAATTGCTGTTAAAAAAAAAGGGTTAACCAAGATCTTGGAACAGCCATCAGAGGATATTTTTCATTTTATTTTGAACGATATTCAATTAAGATCCTCAGATAAATTCGTAAGTGGTTCGTAAGTATTAAACTCTCTTTGATTTCTACGGATAAAAGATGAATAAAGCAATTCAGAAATTCCCTGCAACTAGTTTTTATTGAGGTCTGTATTTTAAAGTTTCTCAATCATTATGCTTTATCTTCATAAAAAATAGCATCATTCTCCACCTGAGTTCAACTAATAATCGTTAACTAGGTAGCGACAGAGCAAAAAATGCAATAGATTCAGACAAAAATTATTGATGGGATATGTTTAACTCGTCCTTGTGGGATATACTTTTCCATCTAATTAATATATTTTAAAAAAAATATATACTATACTTTTAATATGATGAATCGAATATTCATTCACAAAAAAACATATTCATAACTGAGATAATTTTAGTTAAATGAATCATTTAGATTTTTTTTCAATCCACTTTTTATTGGATTATAAGTAGAATCGGGTTTCTGAGTTGACTGCCCTATAAATTATCGCAATTTATATGGGCCTTTATATATGGGTTGACTCGGTATAAACTGCAAAATAAAGTTTATTTTGCGAGGCCTGCATCCGCTCTAGAGTTAACATAAATTACTGATATAAAATTATGGTAATTAGTTATAATTGAAAATTAGCATAAAAAATACTTAAGAAACTGCACTTAAAATTTTCCGATAGCTAGTAAATTAGTCAAAATATTGTCTTTGTCCTAAGATGCTAACAAAAGAAAATTAACCTCTTGATGGGGCACTGATAAGCGACAGATTTTGATTTTAGTTTAATTAAGTTCATTTAGAGGACGTAAAGTAAGTTCAAAAATAAAAATAAAATAATAATTTTGAATCCGGTAAATGGATTTGCTGGATCTAAACACAAGTAGCACAGCATAAGCCCATTTTGGTGGCCACTGAAAAGTGAAAGAAGGCCCACAGCGCGTGGTGTCCTTGTTAAATGATTTTCTGACACCAGATTTATTTATTTATTTTTAATTCAGGACACAAGATAAAAAATACGCTAAACTACAAACTTATAACTGATGAGTGATTTTACTGACACCGGAAAAAGCCAAAAAATATGCCATTACAAAAAGACTACACTGTATGCATTCATAGCAGGATGTCACTACTATAACTATAACAATAACAATACAAAATATTTAAAATAATTTGAAATTTTCATAGGGTTGATTAAGTTTTTTAAGATAAAATCTAATGGTCAAATGAAAAATGAATATAAAAAAAGAGCAAAAATCCTTTTACAAAATAATTTTTGCTTCAAAAGCTTTTTCTTATCTAAAAATCAAACATGCTCTTAATATTAGGATTTTTTAAATTTAACTTTTTTTTTTGTTAAAGAACAAAAATTTGTCTTATTGGTTTTAATTTGTATTTTTTTTTCACTGGTTATTCTTTTGTTAAATGATCATGTGATAATATTTGTAGTTATCACGTGTTAATTTTTAAAATTTTATTTAAAGACTAAAAATTAAATTTTTTAAAATTTGAAAACCTTAATTTATTAATTTGTTGTTAAATTACCATGTGAAAGACTAAAATAATACTACTGGGTAACCTTATCATACAAGATAAACTATTATCCAAACACAACTTGAGACTTTTTTTTAAAGAAAACTTTGAGCACAGTAGTCAGTAGCCAGCACGCACTAAAAATTCCTTTCAAAATAAAATAAAAAAAAACAATGTTTATGAGCCATGATCATCTAACTAGATCACAGAACAAATGTTGCATGTTTTTTTTGGATAAACTCACTCATCAACAATCTGATTCAGAAATGGAAGCTCAAAGTTGACTGAACCCACTTGAAGACATAAAGACCCGACATCAATTTTTCAATTTCAGAAGTTACTGTATTTATTTATTCATTTAAGAAGTACTTAAAAAGTAGAAGCAGAGGGAAGCAAGGTCAGAGAAATTCAAACAACACAACACAGCACATCACCTCGAGAACTAAACCCAATTTCAAAAACAACACCAACACCATTCTTATTCTTCTTCTTCTTCTCCTTCTGTACTTGCCTAAAAACAACACTAACCAGCTAATGCTTCTTCAACTTCAGTAACGTTGTATTGTATTGTGTTGTGTCGTGTGTGTTCTGTTCACTGTTCCCCAACAACAATGCCAATGCCAATGCATCATCATCTTCTTCCCTTTGTCATTCTCATTCTCTTCTCTCTTGCTTCTCCGACAACCTCTCTGAACTCCGACGGCCTCTCCTTGCTGGGCCTCAAAGCCGCCGTGGACTCCGACCCCACCGGAGTTCTCACCTCCTGGTCGGAAAGCGACGCCACACCATGCCGCTGGCCGGGAGTGTCCTGCTCCGGCGACAAAGTGACCCAAATATCTCTCTCAAACAAAAACCTCACCGGTTACATCCCCTCCGAACTGGGTTTCTTAACCTCCCTTAAAAGACTAAGCTTTCCTTACAACAACTTCTCAAACGCGATTCCCCCATCTCTCTTCAACGCCACGTCACTCATCGTCCTAGACCTCTCTCATAACTCTCTCTCCGGTTCCCTCCCAACAGAGCTTCGCTCTCTCAAGTTCCTTCGCCATTTGGACTTATCCTCCAACTCTCTCAATGGTTCCATCCCCGAAACTCTCTCCGATCTCACCTCACTCGCCGGAACCCTCAATCTCTCGTTCAATCACTTCTCCGGCGGGATTCCGGCGTCCCTCGGGAACCTCCCCGTCGCCGTCAGCCTCGACCTCCGCCGCAACAACCTCACCGGAAAAATCCCTCAGGTGGGGTCCCTTCTGAACCAGGGCCCCACCGCGTTTTCCGGCAATCCTGGATTATGCGGGTTCCCGTTGCAGAGCGCGTGCCCCGAAGCGCAAAAGCCTGGAATTTTCGCGAACCCTGAAGACGGTTTCCCTGAGAACCCCAATGCGCTTCACCCTGAAGGGAATGGAGAGAGAGTGAAGCAGCACGGTGGCGGCTCCGTCGCTGTTCTCGTTATCTCCGGGCTTTCCGTCGCGGTTGGCGCGGTTTCGCTTTCGCTTTGGGTTTTCCGGCGACGGTGGGGCGGCGAGGAGGGGAAATTGGGAGGAGTTCAGAAATTGGAGGATAACGTTGATGCCGGAGAGGGGCAAGAGGGTAAATTTGTTGTCATGGATGAAGGGTTTGAGTTGGAGTTGGAGGATTTGCTCAGGGCTTCTGCGTATGTTGTTGGGAAGAGCAGGAGTGGGATTGTGTACAAGGTTGTCGGCGTCGGAAAAGGGTCCTCCGCTGCGGCGGCGAATGTGGTGGCTGTTCGGCGACTCAGCGAGGGCGATGCCACGTGGCGGTTCAAGGAGTTTGAGTCCGAGGTTGAGGCCATTGCCAGGGTTCGTCACACCAATGTTGTCCCTTTGAGAGCTTATTACTTTGCGCATGACGAGAAACTCATCATCACTGATTTCATTCGCAATGGAAGCTTGCACACTGCCTTACACGGTATCAATTCTTTCTCTTTCTCTGTTGAATTAAGTTAAATTTAAATTTCCTGACTTTATTCATTTGGGGTAGTTTACTAGTTTAATACTTCAATAGTTCAATTAATTATCACATGATGTTAATCTTTCTCTTTCACTTTATTCATTTGGGGTTTCTTGTTGCTCTTAAGATGGGACGAATTTGCTGTCTAGAGTAGTGAAATAAGGCCAAAGCTCAGCCTTTTGAACTTGGGGATGATTTTTTGGTTTTGGGAAAAGTGAAAACATTGTGTGCGACTTTGAATTGTTGATGGGCAGCATGTGATGGGTTCAAATTCTAACTTTTACTTTTCCGAGAGTCAATTATATGATCATATGATCATTAGCATCGCGATAATTGTACTGGGACATACGCAGGAGCTGGTGGATGAAACATTTACCCGTTGCTACTTTCACATGTGGGTCTTTCTTTTTTCTATCCTTTAAGTGGTGTTCCGTATTTGCACTACATATTTTGGGGGCCATGGCCATTGTGTCCTTTTGTTAATTGTGCGTCTGCTCTTGATAACCAAAGCCCCTTTTTTTCTATCTTTAGTCTGTGATCACAAGAGCTATAGCTTTATGCTGGTGAATACTTGGTACTACCTTAGTAATGAGCGATGCTATTGCTGGGACACACTTTTTTTATTGGTGGTTAAAATTAATGTATTACCCATTATTTAAGATGGGTCTCACTCCCTATTTAATGAGTCCAAACCAAAGAGTATATTGGAAAAAGTTATGTACAGTGTGTATTGCTAATTGCTGCCATTTCTCTTAAAATATTGTTCTGAATTAGCTTACAGTTGTTCTAGGATTTCTTGTGGACATTCAATCAAAATCATCCAGTATCCTACGTGGTCCTAATTCTTTGCTGATAGTGATACCTACAAAAAAATCTTATATTGTATATTTTTGCCCGACCCCATGTGGTTGTTTGAAAACCTCAAAATCCCATGGTCCCAATGAAATCATTTTCATACCTCAGTGATTTGCCACGGTAGATTAAAGTGAACTTGTTATCATTGTCTTCTAGTGATTCTGGCTCTGTCCACTGGATTTCTTTAGTAGTGTGGTGGTCCTCACTCAAAGTACAAAGATTTATGTTCTTGTCTGATGCGTTGAGCATTCTAGCTATGAAGTTAAATTTTGATTTTATAGTGAATGGATTTGTTGTAACTCTATAACATATGTGGTGCTTTTGGAGTGTTGGGGCAAGGCCATTAGCATTGTTTGCTCTATAACTGAAACCTCACATGATTATGGATTTTCGGCTTCTAGTTTTTGGCACACTGGTACTGAATTTACATAACAACTCTGCTTTTGGTTGTTTTGGGGTCACTCTCAGTTTCCACTTTCAACTTATTGGGACCGTTTTCAAGCATTATTTTCTGCTCAGTACGTGGTTGTTTTATGGTTGCAGGTGGGCCTTCCAATTCATTGCCGCCATTATCATGGTCCACAAGGTTAACAATAGCTCAAGAAGCAGCAAGGGGCTTGATGTACATACACGAGTTCAGCGGCCGCAAGTATATCCATGGAAACATCAAGTCAACAAAAATCTTGCTGGACGACGAGCTCCATCCGTATGTGTCGGGTTTTGGACTCACTCGGCTCGGGTTGGGGCCAACAAAGTCTACTACAACAATACCAAAAAGGAACAGCTTGAACCAATCTTCTATTGTAGTGAGTTCAAAGACTGCAGCTTCCTTTAACCACTACTTGGCACCCGAGGTGCGCATTACCGGTGGCAAGTTCACTCAGAAATGTGATGTGTATTCTTTCGGTATAGTGCTGTTAGAACTTTTGACAGGTATGATGCCAGATTTTGGAGCAGAAAATGATGATGATGATAAGGTACTAGAGAGTTTTGTGAGGAAAGCATTCAAGGAGGAGCAGCCATTGTCTGATATCATAGACTCAGCACTTATCCCTGAAGTTTATGCTAAAAAGCAAGTCATTGCTGCATTCCATATTGCTCTCAATTGCACGGAACTTGATCCAGAGTTGCGACCTAGGATGAAAACTGTGTCGGAAAGCCTTGATCACATCTAAATATAGTGAAAAACAAGAGAAAGCCATGTAAAGTTTTGGTTCTTGTGCTTGACTCTTTTCTTTTTCTTTCTTTGATGTGTATTAGTGTAGTGTAGTGGGGTTGATTTTGTAACTCAAGGGCAAGTAGATGATGTATCTCTCTTTTCTTCCATATCTCAATGGAAATTGTTTCTTTCATCTTTATCTGAAATCAAGGAATGGCCCAAATTGATAGGTATGATGCATATTTCCCTTCTTACATCTTGTTTACTTCAAAATACAAATAACTTACATCTCCTAGCATTGAACACCATGCGCAGGTTAACCTTGGTAATTTTAGTGGTTTGAAAGTTCAAATCAAATGCAGATAGTATAATTTTAAGTGTAACATAAGAATTGATTTTGTTTTCTTTCAAGAATATTACTAGTTCAAAAATAATTTTATTGGCATCAATTTCACTACTTGACAACGAACGATGTTTTCTTGATTAGTTGGTATTGCATGCAAAAGTGTAAGGTAGTGAGTGAAAGTAAGTATACATGTAAAGGCAAAGAAGGAAAGTTGATTAATGACATGAGGTTGAGGAAGCACCCCACCACACTGACCAAATAATTCTGACCACACTAACAATGGGATAAAGGCTGACTTCAAACTTCAAAGTTTTTTTTTTTTTTTATATAAAAGTTTAAATATGATTTTACTACTTTAAATATAAAGTTAGTTTAAATATAAAGTTAGTAGGTTTTAATTCTTCAAATTAAAATTTATTTTTTAATTTTTTAAATATGATAAATATTATTTTTAATTATTTTACTTTAAATTTTGTAATTTGTATCGATCATTACAATTTGTTCTTGACAATTAAAATCAATATAAATTACAAAATCTATATATATTGTTTGACACTTTTTTTTTTTTGAAAGACTTTCAATCAAATACAACATTTATGATATTTGAATAAATAAAAAAAATGAACTTTAATTTTTAATATTAAAAAAAAAAATACTCAATTGATGGATTAAAAATATTTAAGTTTTTTTTTAATAGTCACTTTAAAGTTCAAAGTTATTAGGTCACTTAAGCTTAAGTTTTTTTTTTTTTATGTATATATATAGATGCTCTCAAGCTCTGAAGTGTTATGTGGTGGGTGAAGTGTTATGTGGTGGGATACATGCATAATGATTTATTTATTTTTTATGTTATGCACAATGAATTTGAGATGCGAAAAAAAAATGTCCTTGGTTGGGTATATTCCCACTTTTGAATAGCTTAAAATAGGGTATGAGATACATACAAAAATTTCCTGGAAATTTTGCGTCATTTGGACATACACTAATGCGCTTTTCCATTGTTCTTTATTAAATTTTCACTTGCATAAGATACGAGTTTTTGTTTTTATGCAATAATAATAGGAGAGTAGAAGAATTGTTAGTTTAAAACAATTAATCATGTACTAAAAATAAGCTTTGTTTCAAGACGTCAAATCAAACTTAATGTACAATTAATCATCATGTGATTTTAGTTTAACTTTAGAATTATTTTTTTGCCAATGTTTATTTATTTTATTTTATCCGAGTTTAATTTTAGAATTTGCCGATGAAAAAACTTATTTCAAAGAGAAATTTACTATTGACACCAGAACAAAGTCTGAAAGTTACTCGATGTTTGCTAGGAGGAAAGAAAAAAATTAAGATTTAAATTAGAAAGAAAGTGAAATGAAAAAAAGAATCTAAAAGTTAACTATTCCTCTCTTTTTTCTTTTTTTTTTCACTTTCTCTTTATCCAAACAAAAAACTCATCGTTATGTGTCCTTTTTTTCTTTTTAACTTTTATCTCTTCAAAACAGACCCTTAATTTCTGATGAAAAAACCACTTGTAAAACCAAGAAAAATGTACAAACTAGCCCAATTCTTATTGGGTTGAACAATAAACCCATTAAAAGATTAAGGCACTTGCTATTTACACCCTTCATTTTTGCTAAGAACACCTCCATCCCTTCTATTTCCTCTCATTTTCCTATAATGCCATTTTTTAAATATTATTTTATACTCCCATACATATCCTCATAATCTGTTACACCCCTTTATTTTATTTTATTTTCTCTTCGCTTCTCTTTTCTTCTCTTCTATGAATCCCTCTTTTTTTTCTCTTCCATAAACTCTTCTCCTCTTTTGTGTTTTACCTTGCACTTTGATTGTTCAGTTTTGTCTTCTTTGTTTATCACATGCGTCTTTAACCTCACTTCTTTCTCATGTTCTATTCTTCCTCTTACTCATTGCTGAATGTATCATTACAATCAACAATATTATTTTTTTTCCCATCAATTGATCTTCAGACATCTTACTAACATAATAATTAATGTTTACATAAAAAGAAAAATAGAAAAAGGTAAAACAAAATATACATATACAATAAACGTGTTTCGAGAATGACATATACATATCAGAAATGTATTTCCAAAATAAGAAATGTAATAACATATGCATATTGAAAATGTGTGTCCGGAATAAGAAAATAAAAAATGTAATAACATATACATATCGGAAATGTGTTTTCGAAATAATATACACATACTGAAAACATGTTTCTAAAATAACATATATATATATTGGAAAACATGTTTTTGGTATGTATATATTATTCTGGAAACACTTTTTTGTTATGTATATGTTATTCTGGAAACATATTTTCAATATATATATATATATATATATATATTATTCTGGAAACACCTTTTTAGTATGTATATATTATTCTGGAAACACGTTTTTGGTATGTATATGTCATTCTCGATACATATTTACTATATGTGTATATTTTGTTTTACCTTTTTTCTATTTTTCTTTTTATGTAATCATGAATTATTATATTAGTAAGATGTCCCAATAATCAATTGATAAGGAAAAAATATTGTTGATTGTAGTGATGCATTAAACAATGAGCAAGAGGAAGAATGGAAAGTGAGGAAGTAGTGAGGTTGAAGACGCCTGTGATAAATAGAGAATACACAAATGAACAATCGATGTGTAAGGTAGAACGCAAAGAAAGAGAGGGGTCTATGGAAGAGAAGAAAAGAGAAGAGAAGAGAAAAGAAAAGAAGGGTGGTAAAAGAGGGGGTGTAACAGATTATGAGAATATATCAGGGTGTGTAAAATAATCTTTAAAAAAGGGCATTATAGGAAAAAATATAAGGGGTGGGGGGTGTTCTTAGAAAAAATTGGAAATGTAAATAGCAATTGCCAAGATTAAACAGAGATATACCATGCCCACCGAAAAATGCTCGCGGCTCATTTGACTCTTTTTTTGGGTACGCTACTATCTCTTTTGGGCCTGTCATTTCTGTAATTGTTTCGACTTTCAAGATTCATATTGAATAAAACTATTTTAGAAAGGAAGCTTATTTAATTTCTTAAACCGGTTTGTTTTTAAATAATAATAATAAAAACAAAGGAAAAATATGATTAGAGATTGGGTTTAGCAGTTATGTACCGATAATCTAAAATAATTTTATGTTAGAAAATTTTTTACATGAATTATGATTATTTGATAGTATAAAATTATTTTAAATGGTTGTATTACCAATAAAATCTTAAGTAATTGGGGTAAGAAGTTTTTTTTTTAACTTTAAAATGTAATTTAAAGACATCTGTTTATAAAAAAGTAATATGCATATTATTAAATTTCTTACGTTGAAAAATAAAGCACTGTAGGTATATAGCCGTATACGTATAAAGGAAGAAGAAAAAAGGCATGGAAGCAAATGGTGGTCACGTGTGTTTGTTTAACTCCGCAGAAACAGAAACAGAAACAGTACCTTTTGACATCACTTATAATTTTGGTAAGATTTGAATGCGTGGCCATGTATTGTACCTCTCTACCCTTGTTCCTCTTTTTTGCCTTTTCTGGCTTCTTTTTCTCTTTATCTTTATCATCACACTTCACAGGAGGTACCACGGCAGAAAGGGACAACAGGACCACTGTTTTTATGTATTTTCCAACATTATTTCCACAAATATCACAAGAACGAGTGTGAAAGGGAAAATTAATTATATTCAAGACAGATATTTTTCATTTCCTTCATGTGACTTTGGCGGCTTCTTAGTTACATAATTCATTAATATGAGGAATTTACTCGATTTTTGTTGTACGTAAAAAATTCTTTAAATTCGACATAATTATAATACTGTGAATGAGATTATTACTTGGTCTAGCTGGTGGAATGATATCCATTTGGGATCCAAAATTATTACAATATTGATTTTATAAAATTTATATTACAAAATCTAATAAAGTAAAAGAGAAATACCACTATAAAGTATAAAGTATTGGGATTAGATTCTATCCAAAGTTGTCTTTCTGGGTTCCAAATGCGAGAATTCAACTTAAATTAATGAAATTCTGTAGTATTTTCTTCTTTAGGAATCAAATGATCTAAAAATTTCCCTCAATCGGGAATCAGAGGCATATTTCCGTCGTATACCATTTTGAGTACCCAGAGAATTTGTTCCATAATTGACTCCACATGATTGTCGTCAATATTCATCTCTGACGGGACAGATAGAGATTGAAATTGGATCTATGCCTTATGAAATGTTCTGCTTTATTCATTGTTGCCCAATAAAAGAAAAGGGAATGAAACACAAAAGTGTTGTTTTCTCTTGCACAATAAGGAAAATATCTTCAAAATCACATTATATGTAATCAAACTTTTGTAAGACTTTTATCAAAATTAAAATTAATCCACTAATAGAAAAATATATAGCATGTCTAATTTATAAGTTACTCTACCAAAGTACAATATATGTAACAACAATATCATTTTTTTTTCTAGCTAAGTACTGAAGGAGGAAGGAAGAAACATGATTTTGGTGTCAGCTTCTTAATCCAACGTTTAATATTTACTATTTTTAGCACGCTGTTTGGTATTAATTTGTTTAGCTTAGTTGGAGACAACATTTTTGACTGGTTGATAAAGTTGGTGTAAAACATACAGCATCAGATATAGACTTGTAGTGAGCTCTTGAATCTATAAGAGATCTTCGAAAGATAATCATGGCATCGTCTTTGAACCATAGGAAACGACAGAAAATCAAAATATGAGCATATCTATAGCAATAGTTTGAGGATAACTTCAAATATTTAACTTATGCAAAACTAATCGAATTATTTCAAATTTGAATTCTAAATAGGGATAATTTTATCATTTATAATGGTCATTCGACTCATAAGTAACTTAAACATAATTGTCATTTACCTTTCCTATTACCATTCACCTATTTTTGACTTCTTTCTTTTTTTACTATTAAACAGCCCTACGCCTTTCGTTATTAGAGAAAAAGAATGGGTGAAGAGGGGAAAAGTGTGTTTGAAAAAAAAACGAGAGTGGAGAGAAATAAAAAAATAAATTATTTTTTATTTTTTTACCTGTGTGTTTTTATTTCTCTTAAATTAAATAGTAAATTTCATTATTTTTCTATTTTCATTCACCTTATTTATGGTCTATTTTTCTTCTGCCTTTTTACCATTTAAAAAAAAAATGTTAACAAAAATTAGTCAGAGTTAAATAAATTTTTTACCTATACTCCATATGACATAGATTCGAAATCCTAACCAATGTGGAAACTTTATCGGTGGTGAGTGATATGTAAGAGTATTTTTTTATTGTTTGTTGTTGACATCAATTCTTATATACTAAGGACATTTCTAAAATAAAAAACTACCAGAAATTCAAAGTTCTACATAATGTAAGACCTGTTATTAGGAAATAACCCTCGACATCTCAATCACTTAAAAAAAAATGATTTTCAATGTCTTCACTTTTTAGAGGAGAAGATGAAAAAAAAGAAAAAGAAAATGGTGGGATGAACATAGAAAAGGAGAAAACAAAAATAAAAATTAAAGAGGAATCCCTAAAATTAACTTAAAACATAAACTTTGACACTATCATTAAAAAAAAAAAAAAAAACTCTTATTCAAGAACTTTTATTTCACACAAAATTATCAAAGTTCTTAGATCCTAGTGTCACTGGAGGATCCATTTAAAAGTAATAAGAATCTAAATTAAATTTTACCAAAATGAATAAGTTCCTATTTTTTCCTGTATTAGTAACTACTAGTAACTGAGAAGTTGAAAGGAAAAAATAATAAAAATCTAACTTTTTGTCTGTTGCTTGGTAGTGCTAGTAAGGCATAGGCAGAGATGAGATGAATGGGTTATGGTTATGGTTATGGGTGGTGAAATCAAGTGACGTGACCGAACGAAGTCCAGTCTAGTCTGGTGCGCACCGAATTTTGTTCCGTGAAGCGTGACACCGTTGCCTCGTCGTTTTCACTTCTTCTTCTTCTCCTTCCAGATTACGTTGCGTTCACAGCCGCCGTCTTTCCATTAATAATTATTAAATAAATCAAACTATACGCCCCCTATATTCTCAATATTCACCAATTAGCCTCTCTCTTTATTGCTCTTTTACAACAAAATTGACTTCAGAAAAAAGAACAGCTAAATAGCGTTTTAATAGTATTTAATTTTAAAAATATATATTTTATCTATTATTTAAAAAGTTAAAAAAATATTTCTTAACTACTATTATCTTATTAAAATGGAGGCAACCATGTACCTAGAAAAAAATATAAATAAATAGAGACCAATAGATTTGATCATCCTCCAGCTTTTATGAGCCACTTTTAATTTCTGGAGTAATATATGACTACATTGACTACGAACTGGTGGTTAAATGAAGTCGGTATTAGGAACTTAAGAGTGGTGGTTGCTTATTCATTTTCCATGCCTTGTTTATTCTTGCTCTGGATATTAAATTAATGCACGCGATCAAGTCTTTTCATCCATTGATTCCGATCTTAAATAAAAAAAGAGAAAAAAAAGTGTCATTAAACTGTAAACCATTAGCGCTGTAGTATTTGTTCACGTACCCCTTCTTGTTTATTAAATTAAATGGATTTAATAAAGGTCAAGATTGAACAAGTGGTGATAATTTGCACCAACGAAAACACTTCTTTATTTTCAAAAGTTGTTATTATGCACTTAAAAAAAATATATCCCAATTTAACCAAGCTACAAAAATAATCAATTAAAATTGTACTACCAAATAAATTAATATTTCCCGTGTTTAGAATTATCAAGCAATCTAAGAACAGACAAACAGTATCCGGTCTTGTGACGCTAGTTGATGTACTCCTGTAATCTCTCATTGGCTGAACGTACCGCAAAAACATATCACAAAAACACAAAATTAAATATTATACTAATTTGTACTTATTCATATTGTATTTTTATTTTTATAATATCATTATTATTTTTTTTCTCGGTTGTAGAACTTCTCCGTTTTATTTTAAAAAAATAAAAATAAAAATGATTTTCCTTTCTCTTAATAATAGTACCTTCCTCAGCTCCTTGCCTGTTTTGAGTTTATTTTTTCTGTCTTCCTCGTCCACCTCTCTAAACTTTCTTTCTCCTTTGTGTTTTTTCTTCTCTCTCTAATAATCTCTGTACCTCTCTCACTCACGAGATCTTGCTGTGTTTTTTTTAAAAAGCAAAATAATCAATTTTCTGAAAGTGCACTAACTCTATCTATCTCCACGCCAACATATATCTGTTTTGTCCTTTTCACTGCTTGTGTTTATCTGTTCCGCTTCTGCACAGCATCACCGACCCCCTCGACCTTTCCTTTTTAATCCCTCCTTGAATTCTGTGCAACCAAGGTTTCCCTTTCCTTCCCATTGGGGTTCCTTCTCTGTTCTCACACACACGAACACGATCCTTTTTTTTTTTTTATTCTTCATCTCCCATAATGATTCTCTAGCCTCTGATATCACCACCACCTTCACTTTGTTGTTATCTTTCAAGTAACAAACAAATTAAGTTATGGATTCGAATTCGCGTTACCAAGTTCAGCAGCAGCAGCAGCAGCAGCAGCAGCAGCAACAGCACCAACACCAACCTAATCCTGGGTTGCTTCGCTTTCGCTCTGCCCCTCCTGCGAATTTCAAACAAGGCGAAGCTGCTGCTAGTAATGGGAACAACGCCTGGGAGGGTTCTGAACCACTTTTGAGATTCTTGAATTCCGGTGACACCAACACCCACGATACCACGTTGTCGCCCACCTTACGAGAATTCGTGGATAATAAGGTTTCTAATAATAGTAAACTAGCGAAGGAGTCATCATCATCATCTCAACAGGGTTATAATAGTACTTCTTCTATGTTACCCTCTCGGACAGTAACTTCAGCAGCTATGATGTTGGGTTCTATGGGAGGAATGGATCAAACTGCCAAAACCTTTCATTCCAATCTTCTCAGGCAAACTAGCTTCCCTGCTGCCCATTTCTCCAACAACATCTCCTTTCAAAACGGTACCATATTTGTTCAGTTTTTGTTTGAATCATTTCTTTTTCACCACTTTTTTGGTCATTTCAATGTTTTCTTCAATGTCTGTACAGTTTTTATTTAGCACCACTTGGAAAAGATTTTATGCTGAATGAACTAAAATTTGTGGAAGATGATGGGTTGCAGCTATGTTCTGACTTTTGAAATTAGACAGCAATGATATGTTGAAAGTGGTTAGATTTTAAAATATATTTAAGATTCGATTTTGGAAGAGTTGAAATAAATGGACGGAACTATAAGTTTTTGTAAAGAAGAAAGTCTTCATTTTCAGTTGTTACTGAGAAGTAATTTGTGTGTGTATAAATTAATTACAGGGTATGATGATAATATGAAAGGTGTTGGAAACTATAGTGGGGTTAATGGAAATGATGGGGAACTTAGTCTATCTATGAACAGAATGAAGAATCAAATAAGCTTCTCATCAAGAAGTTCTTCTTCTTCCTTGGGAATGTTATCACCAACCAACAAAATGACTAGCCCTGAGGATGGGAGACAGGGAGGTAGTAGCAATGGTGATGCTCGATATTATGGCCATGGATTTCCTAATTATGCTTCTTGGAATGAGACTTCGCAGACGAAAAGACAGAGAAGTAGTAATGATGAGTTACTTTCTGAGGCTCAGGTATATTGGATTTTCAATTTTCTTATTGTATAGTTCTGGTTTTATTCATGGTTCTTAATGCAAATATGGTGGCTTACTCAGAATGGAGAACTGGGAAATCAAGTTCATTCGCTTTCGCATCATTTGAGTTTGCCAAGAACGTCGTCGTCGGAGATGTTTGCTATGGATAATTTGCTTCAGTTCTCGGATTCTGTTCCTTGTAAAATCAGAGCAAAGAGAGGCTTTGCTACTCATCCTCGAAGCATTGCCGAAAGGGTAATGATATAATGACTATATTTTCCAAATCATATAATTAAAATGGAATACTATAATACTTGGTAATGGTACATTTGTTTGCCAAAAATAACTATGAGAAATGGACGATTATGTCTAATTCATGGAGTAATTTGTAAGAGATTATTGTTTTCAGGTGAGAAGAACTCGGATCAGTGAACGAATAAGAAAATTGCAAGAGCTTGTTCCAAACATGGAGAAGGTGATCATCAGATTCATGATCACATAAATTTATTTGCCCTATGATTCTTAATAGTGTATTTAGTGTTTGGAATGTTAACATTGTTGAGTCATTAATTGGCAGCAAACTAGCACAGCAGAGATGTTGGACTTGGCTGTAGACTACATAAAAGATCTTCAGAAACAATTCAAGGTACTAAATAGGACAAGTTAGTTAAATCCCCATACCATGCAATTAATGACTTTTTCATGCATGCACTAACATTTTTTTCTATACCTTTCTGCAGACTTTGAGCGAAAAACGGTCTAAATGCAAATGTATAAACATGCGGAAGTCAGAAGCAGATCAAGTTGCTTGAGTTTCTTTTGTACAGGTAATAAAAGGAGCTATGCAATTGCAAACATGAATATATAGGACCCGGATTTTATATTTTGACCTGCTGAATAATCATTAGAAGAAAGCCAATACTGTGTATTTTCAGTTAACGGGGTTTCCAACCACACAGACAATAAATCAAATAGTTCAATGTTAGCGTTATTCTTTTTTCCCCCTATAGTTATCAAAGACTTCGCAGTGTTTGGATTAGGACTTTGTGTCGCTTCTTATTGAATTGATGCTTGATTATAAATGAAAACCAACATTGAATACTTTAATTTACTCATTTTACTGTGACCGTATGAACTATCTAGTACGCCAGGCTTGGATACTTGAACAGAGTTCCGGAAATGGTTAAAGAATCTGATATCTGACGTAAAAAGATTGAAGGTTACACTCAAAATAGCAAATATAGGTTGAAATCAACTTGAAGGATTTAATTTTATAAAACAAAAAAAATATAATTTGAATTTTGACATTTAGGGGTCTATTACATGAATGATCACCGTAGCAATCAGACCAACTTGTTTGTATAATATTGCAACAAAGTCATGTGTCGATAGAAGGACCCTTATATATTACCCCAATTAAACGAAACTCTTCGATACCAAGTGCAATTCGCTTCAATGCGATCGTGTTCATAGCAGATCATCCAGCTAAATATGTGGATAGGGATATGTTAAGTTTGTACCATGAAGAAGTTTGTGGAAAATTTTATACAATTAGCTACTTCTATTAATGATTTCATTGTTTTCTTTAACTACTTCACACTTTATATGAATATAATACTCGATTTTTTGCTCACTTTCTTTATTACATGTCATTAAGTCTTTGTAATTAATTATCTTACCTAGTTAATTTATTTTATTCAGATTCACAGGTTCCTGAAAATTGCTAGTTTTGCTTCTTTTTTTAGTAGGCCTCCATCCACCGGTGGCGGGTATCTTGTTGATCTCAAATTCTCTATTGCTAGTGTTTTGTTGACCTCAATATGACGCACCTATAAAAAATATATAGGGGTGTTTTCTTTTTATTATTATTTTGAATTTTGAATTTTGAATTGTATGCGGTTTTATAAACGTGAAGTGATCCTTTATTGTAGGGTTTTGTTTTTTGTATTTTATAATGCTATCATGATGAACGTACTGTATAGATGATAGGAATTTCTTGGTCAAATATGAGTTGTATCATGTCTATGATTTATTACATGCTTTTTTGGGGAAAATATTGGTGGAATATGAAAAGATGACATCTTTAAACTAGTATGTAGAACGTTAATAACATGATGGAATTATTACGCTTCTATAAATTTTATTTTTACTAACTTAAACCTAAATTGAAAATAACCGCATCTTACTGATCGAGTAACTCAACTAGTGCATCAATGTCATATATTATGACATGTTATCACATCTTAGTTGTTAAAAAGGGTTTATCATATATTAATTGATGCCATTCCATTTTGGCGGCTATTTTTTTATGCTTGCTTTCAATTTGCATTTTAATATACAAGGGATGCAACCAAATACGATAGAGGGTGTAGTTAAATTACGTAGCTTGTACTTGGAAATATTATTTTAATGAAATGAATTGCAATTCTACTTAATATTACGGCCAGGTTGCAGTTTTTCTTTTATAAATTTCTTGACCCAGTGTAAAAGAATTGACTTTAATTTAATGATGAACTTCGAACATAAATGAATTCAACATCACACACAATGATCCAAGTACACGGCAAAAATAAGACAAAGGTAATATTTGTGTTTTCAAAGTTAAATCACTTTAGTCAATTTTTAATTTTAATTTTAATTTTAAATCAAAATTAATTGAAAATAATGTAATGATCTGTTTTTTTTTTAGTATTAATTTGATATTAGTGTCTTTGACTTTCTCCCCCTAAATTCATGGTACTAATGTGAAATACTAACAAAAGAATTCATTATCCATTTAGAAGTTAAATGAATTCATTAAATTGTATTAAGAAAATGTTTCCTTTTATAACAATGAATTAAAATATTTAATGAATTCATTAAATATGGATTCACATCCTTCGCGATTATCCCTATGTATGTAAGGTGTGGCAATACATCCGGTTGTAGTATGGTCTTGATTTCTTCATTGATGATGCTGCATACTGGTTCAGAAGTAACATTCAAGGAATTTTTCAGCTCTTATTCGGCATCACTTGTTGGATGATTTGGCGTGCGAGGAATGAAGTGATTTTTAACGATATAGTTTGGCCAGATTGGTATATGTATAACCAGATAAGTTCTCTTTTACATCTAGTCAAAGGGATAAGCTCGACCAGTTCGACCAGCTCATCCTCAATAGATAGGATACTGGTTAACTGAGAACCTCCTCTGCAAAACTACATCAAGATCAATATGGACGGTAGTTCCTTTGGTAATCCTGGCTTGTCAGGTTTTGGTGGCGTTCTACGAGATTTTTGCAGGCAATTGGATCACGGGTTATATAGACAATTGTGGTTTTACTTCAAACACCATCGTTGAGCTGTGTGCTATTTTCCATGGCATTAAACTTGCCCACACAAAAGGTTTCTCTAATGTTATTTGTAAGACGGATTTCACCACTTCTCTGAAATTCATCATTGAGGGGGCTCGACGTTGTTTATCCTCATGCAGGTGTGGTTTCGGCCATTCATGATTACGTACAACTACCTTGAAATATTAGCTTTAAGCATACGCTTAAGCAAGGAAATAATGTGACAGACATTCTTGCTAAGTCAGGAGCCAAATCCTCCTACCCGTTTATTTTATTAAATTCTTGTTCATCTTCAGTTTCGAATTACTTAATTGCTGATGTCTCATACATTCTCTTTTGTATGCTTAGTACCATTTTTTTAAATTTCTTTATTGATAAAAAAAAAAAAAAACAAACCCAAGATTGTACTTGTAGTCAAAAATATATTATTAAATTTTAATCACTTATTATTTTGTGTGCTGTTGTGTAAAAAATAATTGTAATTTGTTTAAAATTATAATAAATATTTATAAAATAAATCATTATCAGATAATTAATTATTTTATAAATAAATAAAATTTATTTATTTAAATAAACAAAAAATAATTTATTTTAAGTATAAGCAATTTAGACAAATATACTAAAAATATAAATAATTATTTATTTTATTTATTAAAATAAATAATTATTTCACTAAATAAATTTAAACAAACCAACTCAATATTATAAAAAAGAACTAATAAAAAGTTATCCAAATTAACTAAAAATGAATCCAACTTAACCTATCAACCCAATCTAATTTATTTTTGATTGCTCAGATTGGTGCAATTGGTCAACTTAATCCAACCGTTATGCACCTCTAAATTTGATCTTAAGAAAGTGCTTGGTATTAGGAACTCAATATGTACAAATCAGCATAGCCGTTTGACGCCTTATTCAAAATTCAGCATCTGCATAAGAATAATCGTTATGGTTTAGGTTAGGTATAAGAAAATTTAAACTAGTAAACAAGAAGGTAAATAAACAGTGGCACGGAAAGCGCACAATGCGAAAATATTCTCCACTTATTTGAAAGCCCAAAGGCGAAAAGCCCAACCAAATGTTTTAAATGAATAATAAAAAAGTGAAATTGAATCTACGGTTATCCCGCCCAACGCAAAATTTGAAATTCAAAACGACCCGTTTTGTTTGCAGGTTTCAGGAGAGATATAAGGCGCGTTTTCTTCATTTTGAAAATTTGCCATTTCGGTCTTCTCCAGAGCCTTTTTCCTTTTCTTCTTATTCGCGAACCCACACAAACCCTAACAACGGCACCACCACCACCTTCTATTTCCCTTCAGCCATGCCCCAATCACGCGACCGTCGCGTAACCGCCGTCGACCTCGCCGCCGCCTTTTCTCGCCGCCGCTCCTCATTCATCTACCGCGACTCTCAGTCACTCCTCCGAACCACGCCTCTCAGAACCACCGCCGCTCTCGGCCGTGGAAGAGCTCGCGCTTCTCTCGGCTCCGAGAACACACCTCCTCCATCCGTCACTGCCCGACGCGGACGAGGGCGCCTTCCGTCACGCTCCGTGCTCCCGGCGTGGTACCCTAGGACGCCGCTCCGCGACATCACCGCTGTGGTTCAGGTAAATTCAAAATCACACCAAACGCAGCGCCGTTTTCGATTTCTTTCAGTTTCTTTCTTTCTTTTACTCTGTTTTTTTAAATCTTCTATGTCTGTGTTGCCGTTTAGGCAATAGAGAGGAGAAGAGAGAGGCTACGGGAAGTCGAAGGCCAGCTAATCGGAAGCACCGTTCCTGCTCCGGAACGATCGGTTTCAGAACATTCTGAACCTTCTACCTCCTTTGGTGGTGATTCATCCGTGAAATCGCCCAAATCCGTTGGTGTTAAGCTCCGAACACCGTTCGGGTGCAAGGTGCCGAAGATCTACCTTGACATTTCCGATTTACCGGAGGGGGAATCGGAGACTCTGACGCCGCAGAAGAAGCTTCTCAACAACATCGATCAGGTTGAGGAAGCGGTGCGCGAAGAACTGAACAAGCTGAAGAGAACTCCTTCAGCGAAGAAAGCTGAGAGGCAAAAGCGCGTTCGCACCTTGATGTCGATGAGGTGAGGGTGATTATACAGAGACAGAGGCAGAGCAAGGTATTAGAGTCTTCTGGACTGAGTTTATTATTGTTCGGACAGTGTTCTGATTCGCTTCGCTTCAACCTTCTACTTGAAGGTGAAAGCGCTAGATAGATTCTTTTTCTAATTTTTTTTTTTAATGATTCTAACTTCTTTGTTAGAAGATTGGAAAATGATTGTACAATCACCATTTATTAATTGTTTAGGATTTGTAATTGAAGTAGTGATTGGCATGAATTTTCCAATAGTGGAAGATAAATATGAAACAGAGGTTCAGGATATATATGGTGATGCAATGTTTTTATTTATTTAGCTTCCAAAAGGCGATAATATTCGGTTAGAACACTAGAAAATGATCATCACTTTGAGAATGAATTAAAATTAAAATAGATTTAAGAGAAGTCAGGTGCAACTCGTTTAATTGTAATTTTCAAATGATGAGCTTTAATAATGGATGTTTAATTTATATATTGACGAATCTTTCTCAACAGCGATGGGATCAGGAATTCTTTTTCAATAACAGGTTCAATTATGAATATTTGAATTAAACAAGATTAATAAAAACCAAAACCGAAGAAACAAAAACATAGTTCACTCTCTCGCTCGCATACAGATCAACTTTAGCAAAGAATTTTATACCAAAAAATGATATATAACCCTTGTATTAATATTCAATTCTGCCAACAAAAGTTGATGCAGTAAGAAACAAATTCACTGTTAAAAAACAATTTAAATTTTTACTTAAAAAAAAGTCGTATTCTAGAAGTGCAGAGTGCAGACAATTTTGGTTGTTGAATTTGAAATAGGCACATGGAGTTGTCCATTAAGGTGAAGTGATACCTGTTTAGGCATATTTAGAAAGTTATTTCCACAAAAACTTGTCACGTTCAGTTAAGGGAATCTGTTCCTTGCCATTCATCATATCTTACACAATTAAGCTAAGGTGGGTTACATGGAACTAGAACTGTACGTTCCTATCAGTATCAGTGCAAAGATCACAATTCACAAGTTATTGTCTAATACTCATTGTTTGCGAGATGGCAGGTTAATATGGCATGGTTCCATTATTCAAGCATTACATTATTATTTCATGTTGTCCCATATTCAGTGCATTTCTGGTACACACGTGAGTTGCACTGATAGTTATTTTATGAAAAAAAAAAGCGAGTAATTGTTTTTTTTTAGTGTGTTTAGATACTTTCAAATCAAAATTACCTCGGCTAGCCCAAAACCATGTTAAAAACATGATTTATTTTTTTTCCAGTAACAATGTGGTTTTCTTCCCTTTTACCACGTTAAAAAGTTGATTTTGACTCACCTCACTCACCTCCTCAAATTAAACACCACCTATTTGTATGCTTAGTTCGTGATTTTGTATGCCTGATTGTCTATAAAATTAATTTTAAATTTTAAAGTGGTGTGAGTTATATTTAAATAATTTAAATTACAATAGATTTTAAGATAAAATTAATTATAAATTTTTGAAACTAGAAGTTACTGTTAATTGGTTGTGAAACATCACATGTTTGTTAAAAATTATCTAAGATCTAAGAATCAATTCTATATTATTTAAACGCCCCCTGAATTTCTACCACCAATTGAAACAAACACAACATGAATGGTTTTGGATTTGGATGCCTATCATCAGATCTGGTAGAAGCTAAGCTATGAGTAATAAAAGAGAAATGCGATCTTAATCTTTGGTTTCTCTCACATTTGAGTATTATTTTTCTTACATCAAATTGGTATGCCATTCAACCCGAAATATATATAAACTAAGCAACAGAATGTACCAATTAAAAAGTAAAAATAGATTGCAGATAGAAATCCAAACGCAGAGACTATATATGAATATATCTTCATAAACTCTTCATTATCAACCTCAGCAACTAGCTAGGAATGAAAAGCAAGCGCAAGCATTTGTGTTGTAGGCAAATCCGAATAAAGCCCGAGAGGGATTATTGGGCTGAAGTGATCCCAACATCGAGCCAGTGATGTAGAAGACATTGGTCTGTATACGCCAAATACGAGTATTTTCACACGTAGAAACATAACGTGGTGTTCCACGAGGAAGGTTAAACTAGAGAGAAACCAAAGTAGGAACAAGAGATAGTAGTATTGGCAACCGATGAAGGTTGCCATTTTAATTGCAAACACACACACACACACACACACACAGATCTATCTATGATGAGTATTCTTCTTCTTATAATGGGTCTGGCTTCTCGATTGCAATTTCATACCGAAAATAAAAGCAATACGTTGAACAATTTTTTATATTTTTTTATTACTTGCGTGGAACGCGAGGCCCGAAATAATATTCACACAATAATATTTTGGTTCGCCGTGTTCGGGGTGTGATACTTCACTTGTCCACTTGGCTTCCACCACGCACGTGCCCAATTCGTATCTTCCTGTGGGCCGGGGGGGGGGGGGGGGGGACAAATTGGAAAAACCTTTCTCTTTTACATGTGCTTGAACATGTTTTTAATTTCTCTAAATATATTTAAAGTAATTTTCATCTTTATTATGAATGTTAGATTTTTAAAAAGGTTTATTTCATTATTATTGTATATGCATTTAAACATATCACACGTCCATTCTAAACTAAAATATTTAGATACATAATTTACAAGAACAACTTTAACGGAGTTGCTTGAGTTGATTCTTAAATTTACTAAGCAATTTAAAACTAAAATTGGAGTAAATGAGTTTTATTGAAGTTTTATATAATCGACTATAACAAAAGTTCCTTAAGTATTAAAAAAGCATTTTTTTTAAAAGTTAAAATGGGAGTAAAAAGATAAAATAAAACTGAAATATAAATAAGCCAGATCGGACTAGGCTTGGTAGTTAGGTCTAAGTTTGACACTTCTTTAAAGTGGGCTATTGCTATTTCTACTCTCCTATGTTACTAACACACTCCCTTTTGTTATTATATTTTCCAAAAATATTCCAAAATATACACTCCCTTCGTCATCATACCACTAACCAAACATATGTTTTATATCCGAGAATTTTCAAGACCCAAGTGAGTGCTACTGCACAAAACCAAAAATACTTGTAGATTTTTGCAACAGCAAAACGAATACCCAAACCAACCAGTGAGATAATGAGTAAAATGCTGCTGCAGTAAACCAAAAATAGAAACTAGATTTTGGCATTCAACAAAAACGAACAAGATGAGTAAATAAAACAACTGCACGATTCTATTCATGAATTATGAATAAGTATTTTTCCATAAAAGTTGATATACACATAATAAAGTCTTTTTCCATTTACATAATTAAAAATTAGACTCTAAGAGCATCAGCTAATATTTTGTGTGTGTTGAGACTGTAGTTAATGTTTTTCTCATAATTTTTTATTTTTGTTGAAATGATTTACGATTTCAGTTGTATTCTAGCTCAAATATAAAAGATTTCAGGAGCAATATATCAGCACTTGTATTAGTTTATTTAAGATTGGCGGAGGACCAGTTTTCATAACTGAGGAGGTTTGGGACCTTTTGATGTCTGTTTTCCCTTGAATTCCGATTTTCCGTATTACTTATTTTCATTGGTTGACATGTTGTCATCATTGGTGTCATTCCAAAAAAATATTGTAGAATAACCTTACATACAATTTGTATGAAAACACTATTATATGGTAAATATTTTATATAGTTTTATCTGTTTTGGGTGAAAAAAAAGGCTTGAGACTTGCTATTTTAATAGTAGTATTTAGGTTTAATTACAATTTATATATATATATATATATTTTAAGTGAACAATTGGGTTTCTTAATTTCAAATACGCACAAATTTGATTATTCTGTCTATTTTAAATTTTAAAGGATTGACAGTTAATATGTTAACATTGACTGTGTTATTTAATTTTTAGAATTAACGGTAATTATTCATAATTTTTTGAATTAGAAATAATGGTCTAAGATTCTTCTTTCTTTATCGTTATGTTCAAAATCCTAAATTTTTAAAATTAATAATAATGATCTATATTTTTTTTTAAATTAACAATAATAACTCATGATCAATTTAGTTATAATTTTCATCTTTTTGTTTCAAAATTGATGATTTTCATCATTTGTTTTGAAAAATGGTGATTTTCATCTAGTAAATAGACTTTTGCTTCTTTTTTTTTCTTGCTTTTAGTGTTTGTGAGCTATTGAGATTGAAGGAGAATATGTCATGGAGGTTACATGAGATAAGGTCACACAGGACAATCAGGCAATAGTTGTGCAAAGTCGCGTGGAGGTCGAAGGTTGCGTGTGGAGGTTGGAGGTTGTGCTCGAAGGTTGCGCACGGAGGTTACGCCTGGAGGTCACTTGCAAAGGTCGCATGCAAAGGTTGTGGAGTGGTGCGGAGGGAAGGCAAAGGAGAAGATGAGATTGCGCGCACGGAGGAGAAGAAGAGACGGTTGTTGGGTCTCGGAGGTGAAGAAGAGAGGAGAAGAGAAGAGTTTTACCAAGGAAAAAAAATTTAGGATTTTGCCGGAGAAAGAAGAAGAGTCTTGGCTTTTATTATTAATTCAACCCTTTTAACTTTAAGTGTAAACTCTTTAAAATAGACTTGATTAAATTTGTAGATTTTTGAAATCAGATATAATTATTTGCTTTAAAAATAGGGAATGAAAATTATCATTTAAAAAAAAATTACAATTAAGCTTAATATTTACTATCTCACTTTTGAAAAATCCCAACCTCATGTATACTAGATAGAAAAATTGTGCATCATTTCTAGCTCATTCAAAATACTAGTCGCTTTAATAATAGGTTTTTTTTGCACAAAACTTTTTATAGATTAAAGTTTGATGGAAGTTAGTCGGGAGAGGGGGATGATAGGGCTGGCTATATAAGATAAAAAAAATATTATATGGAATATAGTGTTTGTGATGAGCTTTATTTGTCGGTTGTTCCTTAAGATAAAATGCTAAGAAGATGCTTATCTCTAATGCATATTTTTAAGACAGCATCACTAAGACTCACTTATATAATGTCATGATGCTCTAACTCTTAAGTAAGAAGTATTGGAAGTTTTGCAACAACTTGTTAAGCGTTTTCCCCTCCCTGAATTAATCTACGGACCTGAATATTTTGTGTTACATGTTCTTCTCCTCCTTCATAGCTTTGGTTATTTTCTCTTTACTTTTCAAGTCCCTTATCAGAAAGAGAAGCACCACCACAAGTTTTCGACCACCACCAAGTCCACCAGCACTTCCAATAATCGGGCACCTCCACCATGTTGGTTCAGTGGTACCAAAATCATTCCAAGCCCTGGCTCGCCTCTATGGCCCTCTCATTCAGCTCCGTTTGGGTGCCTCCACGTGTGTAATTGTCTCCAACGCCCAAGTTGCCAAAGAAGTGATGAAAACGAATGATCTCAATTTCTGTTACCGACCCCACTTTGGATCCTCAGAGTACTTCTTATACAAAGGCTCTGGTTTCGTCACTGCCCCGTATGGCCCCTATTGGCGCTTCATGAAGAAGCTTTGCGTGACTCAGCTTCTCTCCTCCTCGCAGCTCGGGCGTGCAAGCTTCGTGCACGTTCGAGAGCAGGAGATAGAGAAGCTGTTGAAATCTGTTATGACCACTTCCACTCAAGGTGGGGCCACGGATTTGAGCTTCGAGCTCACTGCTTTGACGAATAATGTTCTGTGTCGGATGGCTATGAGCACTAGCTGTTTGGACAGGGTTCATGATGCTAACGAGATTCTTGGCTTGGTCAGGGAGTTTCTGAATTCGGGGGCTAAGTTGAGCATGGGTGAGGTGTTGGGACCTTTGGGAAAGTTTGACCTTTTTGGCCATGGGAAGAACCTTGTCAAAATAGTTGACAAATTTGATAAGCTTTTGGAGCGTATATTAGAGGAACATGAAGAGGCACGTCGAGGTGAAACAGGGGACATGATGGATATTCTGTTGCAAGTCTACAATGATCCAAATGCTGAAGTGAGGTTAACAAGAAATGATATCAAGGCCTTCTTCCTAGTAAGTTGTTTTCTCTGACTTAAACTATACGATGACAATGCATAACACTTTTACATGAAACTTTTGCAAGGATATTTTTCTGGCGGGAACGGACACGTCATCAGCGGCGTTGCAATGGGCGATGGCGGAGATCATGAACAACCCGGGAGTGTTAAAAAGGGTGAAGGAAGAGATTGATGCAGTGGTGGGGACTAACAGGTTGGTCAAGGAATCAGACATTCCAAATCTACGTTATCTCCAAGCTGTTGTGAAGGAAGTTAAGAGACTCCATCCAACGGCGCCGTTTGCTCTAAGACAAGCAGCAGAGGATTGCAGCATCAACGGCTACGATATAAAGGGCCAGACACGGACACTTATCAATGTCTACGCCATCATGCGGGACCCAGAAGCGTGGCCCAACCCGGAGGAGTTTATACCAGAGAGGTTCTTGGAAGCCACTGATGATGATGAACGTATGTTTACAATGAACGGTGGCGATTTCAGGTATCTTCCGTTTGGGTTTGGCAGGAGGGGGTGTCCTGGAGCTTCCCTTGCCTTAACGGTCATACAAGTCACGGTTGCATCTCTGATTCAATGTTTTGAATGGAAAGTCAAAGGCGGAGAGAGGGTTTGTATGGAAGAAGGCTCATCGTTTTCTACAGGATTGGCAAAGCCTCTTGTTTGTTACCCTGTCACTCGTTTTAATCCTTTTTAACTTTCAACTCAGTGCAATTTCCTATTGAAATTACGAGGATTACCTTGCATTATGAGATGCTCTGTTGTGAAAGTGTACTGTTCTGTAAATTAAATAAGTTGAGCTGTAAATCCCATCCCAGTATCATATGTTTATTTTTGGGTTCATCTGCTCATTTACCTTTGGACTTTGGTGGTTTATTAGCCTCCAATGATTTGTCTCAATCATGTCTATTATTGTTTTACTTCTTTAAATTTTCTGCCAAATAATGAGGTGTCTCAGGGTGCTCTAATCAACATATCCTGATGCCAAAATGTTAGGAATAAGCCAGACATAAAACACCAAAGAACTTAGAAGGATTGAGATCGCTTGATTAAATTATTAAGTAATCAATTACTTAACCAACTAAAAAGGACAAATGGAAAAGAAATTTGGTTTTCATTATTAATGCATTACTTTCGTGTGATGCAGCCTAACGAATAATATGGAATATTCTTAATTATAAGATTTAATTTGATGCACTCATCATTACACTATTCCAGTCTATTCTATTCTATTCACAAACATTAATTATAAACATATGATTCAGTTTCAACCTGATAAAAAATAGATGCAAGAAAATGAAAGCATACAGAACTCTCAGAAAACTATATCAGATACCTTTTATAAGTACGTCAAGCTTCTGTTTCCGTGCACCGTGCATCAGTATATGCGTGTAAATATAATTTGAACCGCTAGAATCTTTTCAACAAATGAAGCTTTCTTTGCAATGAAAGACAACCAACAGGGTGACATTTTTATCAGAGGCTGGACTTAGTCACAATGTCTTAGTTTGAAAACTGACATGTTGCCGGCCAGAGCAATACATAAATGTCCTTTACCAAAACATAAAACAATATCAAACATAAACAAGAAACTTCGCGCTAGAGATTCATGTAGGAAGAACTTTCCTTCCTTCTTATATACTACGATGCAACCATCATATTTTCAATTACTAGGAAAACATTCAAATCAAACATGGCTGATTACCAAGGCTACATCATGCTTTTCCTCACATGGCTAGTCTCCACTATAGTGGTTCGAGCCATACTCAACAGAAAACGAAACAAGACTAATAAACCACCGAGTCCACTAGCCTTACCCATCATTGGACATCTCCATCTTCTTGCTCCAATACCTCACCAAGCACTTCACAAACTCTCCACCCGCTATGGACCCATAATGCACCTTCTCCTCGGTTCTGTTCCTTGCGTGGTAGCTTCCACACCAGAAGCTGCAAGAGAATTCCTCAAAACCCACGAAACCTCGTTCTCAAACCGCCCCCAAAGTTCTGCAGTTGATTATCTAACGTATGGGTCCCAAGACTTCTCTTTTGCCCCATATGGACCTTATTGGAAGTTCATGAAGAAAATATGCATGTCTGAACTTCTGGGGGGTCACACGCTGAGTCAGCTTCTTCCCGTGAGGAGACAAGAGACGTTAAGGTTCATGAGGCTTCTGCTCCAGAAAGGGAATTCAGGTGAGGCCATTGATGTTGGGAGAGAACTACTTAGACTCTCGAACAACGTTGTTTCGAGGATGATTATGAGCCAAACGTGTTCTGAAGATGATGGTGAGGCCGAAGAGGTGAGGAAGTTGGTGCAAGACACTGTGCATCTCACGGGGAAGTTTAATGTTTCGGACTTCATTTGGTTCCTTAGGAACTGGGACTTGCAGGGGTTTGGAAAGGGACTCAAGGAGATTCGGGACAGGTTTGATACGATGATGGAGAGGATCATCAAGGAGCATGAAGAGGACAGAAAGAAAAGAAAGGAAGTGGGTACTGGAGGAGAAGGAGATGGTCAAATCAAGGATCTGCTTGATGTATTGTTGGACATACATGAAGATGAGAACTCTGACATTAAATTGACAAAAGAGAACATTAAGGCCTTCATCTTGGTAAGTCACTGTCTCTGTCTGTGACCATAATTTCATTCAAATTGTTATGATGCAAATAGAGGATCACTTAGATTCATGTTAAATGATTAAAATCATGTATGAGGTTTGAAGTTGAAAATGTTTCATGCATATTCAAATGCAAACAAAAGTAAAATGAAAAGAAAACATAAGTATTCTGATGTATTAACAAAATTATTTTGGTCTCAAATGTATTTTTTTTAACCTGTAATCTAAACATACACTAAATTTATTAGGTAAACTAAGTGATTTTATTGAATGTTCACGTGTTTCATTTTATATTAAAGAATTAATCTTGAGTTCAAAATTGATTTTAACTTCAATTAGCTTATGTGTATCATAAGTTGTAATATTGGATACCTGGTAAAAAAAAAAAAAAAAGCATTGGATAAAAACTTTTATACTAATTTGTAATTAAAATAAAACATTTAAACACAAATGACAGCATTTTACAATCAAATTTGCAATCATTTATCTAAACACACTCAATTCGATTTGTTAAACTTAAACATAAAAAACTGATGATATATTTTGTAAAATTTGCAGGATATATTTATGGCAGGAACAGACACTGCAGCCTTGACAACAGAATGGGCTCTGGCTGAGTTGATTAACCACCCACATATAATGGAGAGAGCAAGAGAAGAGATTGATGCTGTGATAGGAGATGGTAGAATAGTAGAAGAATCAGACATTGTGAACCTTCCTTACCTGCAAGCTATAGTCAAAGAAACGCTGAGGATTCACCCCACAGGTCCAATGATTGTTAGAGAGTCATCAGAAAGGTGCACTATCTGGGGCTATGAGATTCCAGCAAAGACTCAGTTGTTTGTGAATGTGTGGGCTATTGGAAGGGACCCCAATCACTGGGAGAATCCACTTGAGTTCAGACCAGAGAGGTTTGTTAGTGAAGAGGGTCAGTTAGATGTGAGGGGACAACATTTTCATTTGATTCCATTTGGGAGTGGGAGAAGAGGGTGCCCTGGAACCTCACTGGCTTTGCAGGTTGTGCAGGCCAACCTTGCTGCTATGATTCAGTGCTTTGAATGGAAGCTTAAAGGAGGAGCCAATGACACTGCTGACATGGAAGAGAAACCTGGGATAACTCTTTCGAGGGCTCATCCATTGATATGTGTCCCACTACCTAGGCTTAATGCTTTTCCTAATATGTGATTGTGATAAAACGAAATCAAGCTTTGACTGTTTTGGCTTGTTCTTGTTTCTCTGTAATATTCATTCATCATCATCAATTTCACGAAACCTGTTTCTCTATGACTGTTTTGCATGATGAACACAAGCAAGGTTTATTCCATTAACAAGATATTTCTCTCTAAAATTAAAGTTTTGTCTCAATAATCTATGTTAACCTTCAATTCAAACATTTGTTAGATGTATTACTACGAAGATAAAACTCTAATTAGTAATTACCAACAGAAATAAAATTACTTAACAGAACTAGATGTAAGTTTTCTCATTTCATGAACTAGCCTTCATAAACAATATCATGAAAATGAAATGACTTTCTATTGGTTTGAGTCATATATGGGTGTTAATTTAGGATAAATGTTATTTTCGTATTTTATATTTTAATTTTTGTTTAATTTGATAATTTATGTTATTTTTTCTATATCTTTTGAAATAATATTTATTTTCAAAATTATATGAAAAAATGAATCCATGAACAATTAAAAAAATAATTAATTATTATATTTTTTTTAATAAATAAGTTATTTGTTTAATATACTTTTTATGAAATTTATATTATATTTATTGTATTTTTTTTATTCAAATATTAGTTAAGTTTTCATAGTTATCATGTAAGTGAATTTAATAAAATAATTTTTATTTTTTAAAATTAATAAAAAAATATTCAAAATTACATCACAAAATTAAAAATCATATTTATTTTTAGAAAAATTATTTTAATTCATTTTTAAAATATAAAATATCATTAAATCATTTTAAAAATATAAATATAATTGACACTTCTAAAATATAAAAAATTAAACTCAATAAAAATTAAGAGATAAAAGATAAAAATCACATTTAAAATAAAGAATTGAAGTCACATGATATTTGTCAACTAACTATAATAATGATGGTAAAATCAAGTTGCTGGATAAAGCCTAAATGGAGGAAGTGTCATTCTACCAAGAGTGAATTTTAAAACATATCCATGGAATATTATTGCTCAAATAAAAACACTTTAATAATGAACACAAACCAAAGTAGACCTTACGTCGCATCAACTTGCACGCTAACCCCCGTCACTGACCAGTGTAGGCCTCAGACTTTTTGTAAGTTTTAATGTTATTTTTTAATTTTTTTTTTCATAAAAAAAAAAAAAAAAACTTGCACGCTAACCCCCATCACTGACCAGTGTGGCGGTTCTCAAGTGAGTTGAGTGAACGGTGTGCTCTCTATATTTCTGTCATGAATGCTTCATATTTTCCCATCTTAATCTTAATTAATTTCCTAAGAATCTATCTCCTATTACCCTTCGTCTCTGGTCTATTTGCCAAACTCCTCAGCTCGCCAAAAGAAGAAAATCGAGCCAGTGCAATTAAAGATCTGAAGTTAACTAAGGATGTCTATTTAGTATTAGTTTGTTTATTTCTATTCTATCACATAATCAAGTCTCAAGGTATGGCTTTTCAAGTGTTGCTCATATGTTTGATATCCACCATCGTGTTTGCATCCATAATACTATGGAGAAAACAGAACAAAAACAAGAGCCTCCTTCTTCCACCGGGTCCAATGGCCCTACCCATCATCGGCCACCTCCACCTTCTTTCCCCTAACCCTCACCAAGATTTTCACAAGCTCTCTACAATCTACGGACCCATAATACACATTTTTCTCGGTTCAGTCCCATGCGTGGTGGCTTCCACCGCAGAAGTCGCGAAAGAGTTCCTCAAAACACACGAAGCCGCCTTCTCGAACCGCCCCGCCAACACCGTCGCCGTGGAGGCCTTAACCTACGGCTTCCAAGACTTCACTTTCGCACCCTACGGACCCTACTGGAAGTTCATGAAGAAGCTCTGCATGTCCGAGCTTCTCGGTGCCCACATGCTGAACCGGTTCCTTCCCCTGAGGCAGCAAGAGACAAAGAGATTCGTCGCGCGCGTCCTCCGCAAAGGCGTCGCCGGCGAGGCCGTGGACTTCCGGGGAGAGTTCATCACGCATTCCAACAACGTCGTTTCGAGAATGATCGTGAGTCGGACGAGCGCTGAGGACGAGAGCGAGGTTGAGGAGATGAGGAAGCTGGTGGCGGATGCTGCAGAGCTCGTGGGGAAGTTTAATGTTTCGGACTTCGTTTTGTTCTTGAAGCGTTTTGATTTGCAGGGGTTCAACAAGAGGCTGGAGAATATTCGGAACAGGTTTGACACCGTGCTGGACAGAATCATAAAGCAGCGTGAAGAGGAAAGAAACAACAACGGTGGAACACGTCAGTTTAAGGATATGCTTGATGTTTTGTTTGACATAGCTGAAGATGAGAGTTCTGAAATCAAATTAAACAAAGAGAACATTAAGGCCTTCATCTTTGTAAGTAGTTTTTTTTTTTTTTTTACTGTCAGTTTCTTACTTAGATTAATTATATTTGAATATTCAAACGTACAAATTCTTCATTTTCCTTTTATGCAAAGATGACTAATATGCACATGTGTTGTTTTTAATGATAATATTTAGGACATACTAGTTGCTGGGACTGACACTACAGCTTTAACTGTGGAATGGGCTGTGGCAGAGTTAATCAACAATCCACGTGTGTTGGAGAGGGCAAGGCAAGAGATAGATGCAGTTGTTGGAAAGAGTAGAATAGTAGAAGAATCAGATATGGTCAACCTTCCTTACCTTCAAGCTATTGTTAGAGAAACATTAAGGATGCACCCAGCTGGTCCGTTACTTTTTAGAGAGTCATCAAAAAGTGTTGTCGTTTGTGGGTATGATATTCCAGCCAAGACTCGATTATTTATCAATGTTTGGGCTATTGGTAGGGACCCCAATTACTGGGAGAACCCTCTTGAGTTTAGACCAGAAAGGTTTATTGAAAATAGGAAGAGTCAATTGGATGTTAGGGGACAACATTATCATCTACTTCCATTTGGCAGTGGAAGAAGAGCATGTCCTGGTACTTCTTTGGCATTGCAGGTTTTGCATGTGAATCTGGCTGTTATGGCTCAGTGTTTCCAATGGAAGGTTGATGGTGGCAATGACAAGGTGGACATGGAAGAGAAATCTGGCATCACTCTTCCGAGGGCTCACCGCATAATTTGTGTCCCTGTTCCAAGGCTTAACCCATTCCCTTTTGTGTGACTGTTTTGTTTTAAAATATCCTTTTCTATTCATATATATGATGTCATGTCAAAGTTTTATGCATGTTTTAAATAATATATTTGGAAACTGACATAACTAATGTAAAACTTACTACTATAACAGTGTTCATTTTTTTTCTAAAAAGTAATGCTCTTTTTTTTCTGAATAGGAAAAAAAAAAGTTTAAGCTAAACACAACTTTAACTTTAGTATGCAACAGATTTTATTAAATTTATAGACAAAAGGTTAATAATGCTTACAATGCATAAAAAATGAGAAAGATTGAATCTAAGACCTAATAAACTCGGTAAATTAACAAAGTAGCAAAAAGTATAACAAATTAGCGCGTGCATGCAGCGTGCTTGACTGATACAGTAATATTATTATATAACAATTCTAGATCCACCGCACCAAAATATCCCTTCCCTGACAGATTGCGCAGACCTAGCATCGTCATCAATACATGTTCATATTTAATATCAATGTTGATAATTTTATATCTTAATATTATAATTATTTATTAAATATTTTTATTTTTTTTATTAAATTATATCATTTATTATATTTATATTTATTTTCTTCTTTCTTTTTCAAAATATATACAGAGGAGCGTAAAGACATCTTTACCAAACTACTGTAGACCGTAAGTCACAGGCGCAGCAGCCATATACTGTTTTCGATATCTGTCTGTCATCAATCACGATCATCAATATAGATGAGACGAATGGTCAGAACTCACAAGTCACAAGTCACAAAAAATTCAATATTTAGTACCAATCTTTCTGAGTTGCTTTTCTTTTACCTCCATACTTGATAGTACTAAAGCTACGTTATGGCTTTCCAAGTGTTGCTAGTTTGTTTGGTCTCCACAATAACAATAGTGTTTACATACATAACAATACTATCGAGGAAACAAAAGAAAAGGCAGCTTAATTTTGGACTCTTGATTTCAAACCTTGGTCAATAAATGGGGCTAGCTAGTACACTGTAGAGATGAATGCTAAGGCTCTGTTAGAACGAAAAAGAAGTGAATGATGCGGGATTCATACTTTTACACACTATTTTAAATAAAACTTTGATTTTTGTTTTTCTTACACCCAACCCAAGACTCGGATACGTCTATTTAATGTCACTCTCTTCCTTAGTTTCTCTCGTGCCATCATAGAACTTACCATTATGGGTTTTCAAGTGTTGCTAATTTGTTTGGTCTCCACAATAACAATAGGGTTTGCATACATAATAATACTATCGAGGAAACAAAAGAAAACCCTACTTTCACCGAGTCCATAGGCAGTTCCAATAATTGGACACCTTCTGTTGAAACTTAAAGTATACATAAATCTCACAAGAAAATGTTTGTATGCGAATATCTTTTATTCAATGCAAAGAATGGCTTATATAAGCCTTACAGACTCTCAGAAACAAACTAACTGACACTGTACGCGAAGTGACACCAAAATAGGAGTAAATAAAGCAACTAATAAAAGACTCATTCAGCCCTATAATATAGGAGCATTATTGACACGTAAATAACTAACATTCCCTTCCTTAAGCTTTAGCTTATTTCAGTAACTTTAACTACACCAAGTTTGCATCTAAACTTTTCAAATTGATCGAGCTTCACAGCCTTAGTTATCACATCAGCCACTTGTTCATTAGTATTGCAGTATTTCAGTTGAACTACTTGATCATTCACCAGATCTCTGAGAAAGTGAAATCTCACTGGAATGCGCTTACTTCTTCCATGGAGAACAGGATTCTTGGATAGTTGAATTGTAGAATTGTTGTCACATAAAATTTCAGTGGCTTCTTTTTCTTCTAACCCAAGATGCTCCAGAATTCTTCTAAGCCAAATGCATTGACATGCACAAGATGTTGCAGCGATGTATTCAGCCTCAATAGTAGATAAACTAACTACAGGATGCTTTTTCGAAGCCCATGATACAACTGCAGTTCCCATCATAAATACTGATCCGGAGGTGCTTCTTCTATCATCTAAGTCCCCTGCATAATTACTATCACTGTAGACTGTGAGACCTATTTTCTTTCCTTTTTGATAGAAAAGACCGTGCTCAATGGTGCCTTTTAAATACCTGAAAATTCGTTTTGTTGCAGCCCAATGTGACTCCTTTGGATTAGCCATGTATTTGCTGATTAGACTTACCCCAAACATCAAGTCTAGCCGTGTGACTGTCAAATACATGAGGCTACCAACAACTTGTTTAAACTTTGTAGCATCTACTGGAGCTCCTTTATCATCCTTGGACAATGTAGTTCCTGGTACAATGGGATTTCGAACAGAGTTACTCTCTCTGTCATGTTGAACCGAGCTAGTACCTCACGTGCATACTGTCTTTGACAAATGAAAATTCTTGCCTCATTCTGTATTACTTCTATTCCAAGAAAATGTCTCATTTTGCCCAGATCGGTCATGTCGAATTCTAGCTTTTTCGTGAACAAGGTGTGTTCACTAGAGTAACGTACAAATTTTTCTCTGGCAAAGTATGCTTCTATCTTACTGTACCTGGTTCGTGGAGCCTGTTTAAGTCCATAGAGAGCTTTCTTGAGTCTGTATACGTGATTTTCTCTGCCTTTCTTGATAAATCCAGCAGGTTGTTGAATGTACACCTCTTCTTGAAGTTCACCATGTAAGAACGCGCTTTTGACATCGAGTTGGAATACTTCCCATGAACGTTGAGCTGCCACAACTAACACCACTCTTACTGTGTCAAGTCTAGCCACAGGAGCAAATACTTCTGTGTAGTTGATCCCATACTGCTGGGCATAGCCTTTGGCCACTAACCTGGCTTTATACTTCTCTATCTGGCCATGTTCATTGAATTTGGTTTTGAAGATCCATTTCACGCCAATGGGTTTAACATCGTCTATAAGATCTACAAGTTCCCACGTGTTGTTCTTTTCAATTGCTTTCATCTCAGTATCCATTGCTTCTCTCCAGTTTTGACTCGTGTAAGCTTCTTCAAAGGATTGGGGATCTTCAGAATCGATTATCATCATTGCCAGTAAGCTCTCCTCTTCTACAGATAGGTTGGTCTCGTAGTCAGACATCCATAATGGTTGTCTCCGGGTCCTGGTTGCCCTCCCTTCAATTGGAGAATCAGCGGGTGCTGAATCTGAAGTTGGCTCAAGTGTTACTGGTTGATCATGGCTGACTGTTATTTGTTGGGATGTAGATTCTGCAGTTTCAATTTCCTCAACATCTTTGTCTCCCCCGATCAAGAGCAAAGGTTGTACCTCCATCTACGTGCGCATCCCAATTCCAGCTTTTGTCTTCTTCAAACACCACATCTCTACTTACAATGACCTTCTTTGTAATAGGATCATAGAGCTTGTAAGCTTTTGTCTCATCACTTATGCCCAAGAGAATACATTGTTGGCTCTTTGCATCTAGTTTGCTTCTCTTTTGATTTGGAATATGAACATGTGCAACACATCCAAATGTGCGGAAGTAATCAACATGCGGCTTTACTCCACTCTACACCTCTTCTGGAGTCCCTTGATCTACTGTAGAGGTTGGACTTCGATTTTGAACATGAACACACCACCGCACTGCCTCAGGCCAGAAGGATTTTGGAACCTGCTTGTCATGAAGCACTACTCTGACTGCGTTCATGATGGTGCGATTCTTACGTTCTGCAACTCCATTTTGTTGAGGAGTGTAGGCAGTTGTCAATTGCCTAGAGATACCGTGTTGATTACAGAAGTTTGAGAACTCCTTGGAATTGAATTTGCCACCTCGGTCAGTTCTTAAGCACACAATGTGGGTGCCAGCTTCTTTTTCAACACATGCTTTGAAGCTCTTGAATGCATTGAACGTTTCAAATTTCGCATGCAAAAAGTAAATCCAAGTTTTACAAGAATAATCATCAATAAAGCTCAAAATGTACCTTTTATTGTTGTGTGAAGCTGGCGAAATGGGACCACATACATCAGCATGAATTAATTGGAATTTCATTGATGCTCTCCATGAACTTTGCTTTGGTATGACATCTCTATGTTGTTTCCCCACGAGACAAATAGTACATATAGCCTTGGGAGTTTTCAGAGAAGGTAGACCAATCACCATTTGCTTATTTGCGAGTGTGCTGAGTCCCTTGAAATTGAGATGCCCAAATCGTTTATGCCACAACAGAGTTGCCTTATCTGAATCGTCTTCAGCTTGGAAGCACTGAGGATGTTGGGAAGTCATTGATGCTGATACATAAAACATCATATTTCCTCTCATGTTAGTATGAATAATCAATCCTCTATCTGGATGAAATATCTTACATGTATCATTTTGGATTAAGATAGCTAAACCCTTCTCTTGAAGTTGTCCCAAACTTAAGAGATTGGTCTTAAGCTTTGGAACGTAGTAAACATCGGATATAACATGAATAACATCATTGATTTGAACTCGAATACTTCCTCTGGCTGCAACATCCAATGTTGTGTCATTTCCAAGTTTCACATTCTTATTGAGCCCTTCTTCATGTATTTCTGTGAACCACTGCTTATTACCAGTCATATGATTACTGCACCCAGAATCCAGAAACCAGTCTTCCCTCTGAATAGATTGTGTCATCTCTTCATATGCCACCAACTGAATCTCATTTTCTGCCTCTGCTGCATCCTCAAATGTTGCATAATGAGCCTGCTTCTCCACTCTAGGACATTACGTCACTGAAAATGTCCTAGTTTGTGACATTGGAAACATTCAAAAAACGCCTTATTGAAAGGTTGTCTCTCACGTCCTCTTCCTCGTCTACGACTTCCTCTATCGCGGCCACGACTTGCTCCCGAACGATCATCATAAGTGATTTTCAGCACTTGTTCATCAGGTTGACAACTCTGCATTCTCTGCTCATGAACAAGCAGACTGCCATGAAGTTCATCAAGACTTAGGGTGCTCATGTCGTTGGCCTCCTCGATGGAGCACACCACATAGTTGAAATTTGAGGTTAAAGATCTAAGTATCTTGCTGACCACTATGCTCGAGTCCAATGTTTCACCATTTACTTTCATTTTGTTGACTATACTGAGAGTGTGCCTAGGTAGCTATCAATCTTCTCACCATCTTTCATGGTCAGCAATTCAAACTCCTGTCGTAGTGCTTGGAGTTGAGCACGTTTGACTCGTGTTGATCCTTGGTATTTCTGCTGCATGGACCTCCATATCACCTGTGACGTGCTTTTGTCCAGTATTGTTTCAAGAATCTCTCTATCAATAGCCTGAAACAAGTAGTTCTTTACTTTCATATCCTTTAGATTCGCCTCAGTAGCACTCCTCCTCTGTGCCTCAGTGGGCATGGCTCCAAACGTTGGTATGCCATCTTCTACTAGTTGCCACAGTTCCTTGCACTGTGCAGAAAATTTTCCATGGTCATGGACCAAAAATCATAATGACCATCAAATCTTGGAATGGTCGGTTGAACAAACTTCTCTGATGTAGACATCCTTACTCTCACACTTCTCACTTAGGTTGCCCACACTCTTTACCAGATTGCTCTTCACACTAGATCTGGATATTTGCTCTCCGCACATGTAGCTCACTCACTTACTGGATCAGGCCCTTTATAGAGTTCTGATACCAATTGTTGAAACTCAAAGTATACGTAAATCTCACAAGAAAATGTTTGTATGCGAATATCTTTTATTCAATGCAAAAAATGGCTTATATAAGCGACTCTCATAAACAAACTAACTAACACTATACACAAAGTGGCACCAAAATAGGAGTAAATAAAACAACTAATAAAAGACTTATTCAGCCCTATAATATAGGAGCATTATTGACACATAAATAACTAACACCTTCACCTTCTCTCTTCAATTCCACGCCAAGATTTTCACAAGCTATCAAGCCGACATGGACCCATCATGCAGCTCTTCCTCAGCTCAATCCCATGTGTCGTGGCTTCCACAGCAGAAGCCGCTAAAGAGTTCCTCAAAACCCATGAAATCAACTTCTCCAACCGCCCCAGCCAAAACGTCGCCATTCAGTTCCTAACCTTCCTGTTCGGCCCATACTTGATGTTTTAGTGGACATATCCAAAGATGAGACTTCTGAAATCAAATTAACCAGAGACAACATCAAGGCCTTCATCATGGTATGTCAATTTATAGATTAATTAAGGAAGTATGCATTTTTAATTTACTTATAACTTGACACTAATTATTATCTTGAGAAGACTTTATCATGTCTCACGTGAAGATTGTTCAAGTGGCCGGAGAACATTTAAAAATTTCCAATTTACTAGTGTGTAAGCGTCCATCTTTCATTTTACTTTCATGTAAACATGACTAACATGCATGTCTTGTTTCTAATGACAATATTTAGGACATATTTGTTGCGGGGACTGACAATCAACAATCCATGTGTTTTGGAGAAGGCAAGACAAAGATTGATGAAGTGGTTGGAAACAATAGAATAATAGAAGAATCAGATATTATCAACCTTCCTTACTTGCAAGCCATTGTTAGAGAAACACTTAGGATTCACCCAAGTGGTCCATTGATTGTTAGAGAGTCATAAAAAAGTGTTATGGTGTTGTGGGTATGATATTCCAGCCAAGACTCGATTATTTGTCAATGTTTGGGCTATTGGTAGGGACCCCAATCATTGGGAGAAGCCTCTTGAGTTCAGGCCAGAGAGATTTATTGAAAATGGGAAGAGTCAATTGGATGTTAGGGGACAAAATTATCATTTTCTTCCGTTCGGGAGTGGAAAAAGAGCATGCCATGGTACTTCATTGGCATTGCAGATTGTGCATGTGAATCTGTCTATTATGATACAATGTTTCCAATGGAAGGTTGATAATGGAAATGATAAGGTGGACATGGAAGAAAAGCCTGGCGTCACTCTTCCAAGGGTTCACCCCATAGTTTGTGTCCCTATTCCAAGGCTTAACCCATTTTTTAAAATAATATTTGAGAATTGAGATATAGTTCAGATTTTTATTGGTTTAATAATAAAATTTACATTAATATAATATGTTAAATTTTCAAATATTTTAACAGTTACTCTTAAGAACAAACTTTGGATGCTCATAGTTAAAATAGGAAGAGAGGAGGAATGAGGTGTAAAGTGTCTAATAATAACATGAGGATAAGATTAATCCAAAGGTCTACAGCCTTAATGTTGCTTTGAGCTGAAACTAAATTTACCAGCAAACTTAGGTGAGAAAAGTACTTTGAAGAAGAACCAAGCATGATAGCAAGTTGAGTTATTGAGATAAATTAAAAGTAATTTAGAGGTGACTAAATTCTTATCCAACACATGCTCTTTGTTTTTGGATTGAAAAAATCTTCGAAGTGTTCAACTTCAAGGGTCAAGCTTAGTGTTCCTCACAACCTTGAAGTTTCTATTCCTTTTTCATACTCTTTGTTTTGGTATTCTATTAAGACTCATGTTATGGCACTTTTTATTAGTTGTAAATGACCTTATGATTATGAGTTTTCAATGTTAGTTTAGTTGAATTTGTTATCTATATAATTTTTTATGCATATCTATGTTTAACTTCTATCCTAAGATGATTTGATTTTTTTTTTAACCTAAGATATCTCTCAACTATTTAAGGAATTGATTTCTCTGGAATATCTTTGTTTAGCAGTATACTCTTAAAAATTACTAGTTATTTTGCTTTAAAATTCAACATAGACACATGAGTTGGTTCTTTAGTTTCTACAAAAACAGAGGTTATGATACCTCTACCTTGGCTTCTTCAGTTCTAATACTTTTGCCTCTTTTTGGCCATTCTAACTTCTTTTTGTGCATTCCATGATTCTTTTGTTCCTTCTTTCTACACCACCATTCTTGCTTTTGTTGTCTTCTTGATTCTATTTGCCTTAACTTTGTTTTCATTTTCCGTTTTACTTTAACATCATTGTTCCTTTATCTTGAGAGCATCTAAGATTTGAAAAATTATAAAATTTGCATATACTATTATATTTGGCTCGTGGAACTCATCACATGCTACAAATTAAAATATTAGTTTTTTAATTTAACAGTAATAAAGATTTAAGAGTATGAGTAGGAAAAGGGTTACGCCAGAGATGGCTTCTTCTGTGAATCTTGGAACATTGGCTCGTCTCACTCTCACATCTATGCTGAACACACGTTTTCACAGTACTCTCAGAAGAACGGTTTCGGTTTCTTCAACTATTAATTCCTCTCCACCCTTCGAATTCAAGGCCTACATGCTCGACAAGATCAACACAGTGAACCGAGCCTTGGACGCAGCAGTAGCGCTAAGAGAACCGCAGAAGCTCTACGAAGCCATGCGCTACACCCTCCTCGCCGGCGGCAAGAGGATCCGCCCGGTGCTCTGCCTCGCCGCCTGCGATCTCGTCGGCGGGAGCGAGGCCACCGCAATGCCCGCCGCGTGCGCCATCGAGATGATCCACGCCATGTCGCTCATCCACGACGACCTGCCCTGCATGGACAACGACGACCTCCGCCGCGGAAGGCCGACGAGCCACAAGGTGTTCGGCGAGGACGTGGCGATCCTCGCCGGCGACGCGCTGCTCGCGCTCGCGTTCGAGCACGTGGCAGCCGCGACGACGGAGGGCGCGTCGCCAGCGCGCGTGGTGCGCGTGATCGGGGAGCTGGCGAAATCGGCCGGCGCGGAAGGAATTGTAGCGGGGCAAGTGGTGGATATGAGTTCGGAAGGGTTGTCGTTTTCTAATGACGACGAGGTGGGTTTGGGTTTGGAGAGGTTGGAGTTTATTCACGTGCACAAAGCGGCGGCGCTGGTGGAAGGTGCGGTTGTGTCGGGGGCGATAGTGGGGGGTGGGTCCTACGAGGAAGTTGAGAGATTAAGGATGTTTGGGAGGTGCATTGGGTTGTTGGGTCAGGTGGTGGATGATGTTCTGGATGTAACTAAGTCTTCCGAGGAATTGGGAAAGACGGCGAAGAAGGACTTGGTGGCTGATAAACTCACGTACCCCAAGCTTTTGGGGATACATAAGTCTAAGGAGTTTGCTCATAAATTGGTGCAGGATGCCAATGAAAAATTGGCTGGGTTTGATCCCCGAAAAGCAGCTCCTCTGTTTGCTTTAACCAATTACATTGCTTACAGGCAAAAATAACTGACTTTTCTTTACTGTTTGGGAGGTGTCAAATCATTTCTGTTCACCTCCCTTCTTTTTAAGGTAGATGCCCCCGGCAAAAATAAGGTGTTAGTCACTTGTCAAATGTAGTATTTTTTAAAATTTCATAATAATTCTCTTAAATGAGAATATTTCTTAATAATGAGAATGTTTTAAGAGTTTTCAGTGACTTATTTAGTCTTATCAAATGTAGTGTTTTTAAGACGTTTTCTTTTTCAATTAAAGAAATTTAATTATTTTTTTTAATAATAAATGAGAAAAATGATGTAAAATTATTTTGTAATGTGTGAGTAGATTTAATTATTTCTTTGGCCATTATTTCATACAGTATTTGATTCCAGCGAATTATTCGAAAGTGGAAACAGGCTAATAAATTAATATTAAAAAAAAAGAAAAAGCTAATAAACTAATGTCTAATCCACGGTGTCAACTGTCAAGTCATTCTCCGCCCACAGTTTTGTTTTGTAATTTGTGTTTTTGTTAGATCGTGGTTCTTCCTCTCGCATCTCTATTCTCTCATGCTTCTTCTTCTTTTCTTCGGATCTACCTCCATTCCCTTAACCTCAAGTCACAATCACAATCACTGTTTCTTCTCTTCTACACCCCCTCTCAATTTTTCTGATTTTTTTGGGCTGAAAAACAATGGTGACGGTGAATCTGGGAATGCTTCATTACGTGTTGGACCACGTGTACGGAGCGTTCATGCACCGCACAAAGATGAGTACTCCATTCTTCTCGGGAGGGTGGGGTGGGGCGAAACTGGAGATGCTGGAGAGGGTAATAAAGCAATTGTTCCCAGAAGTGGAGGGGCAGAATTGGCCTCCCGCTACGATTGAACCGGTTTGGAGAACCGTTTGGGAGACAAAGATGGCTACTTTGAGAGAAGGGGTGTTCAGAACCCCTTGTGAGGATCAACTGCTTGGTGCATTGCCCCCTGAGAGCCACACTGCGAGGGTTGCATTCCTCATGCCCAAGTATGTGCCCCCTCACAAAATGGCTTGTGTTGTTCATCTTGCAGGTAAATTTTTAATTTTTAACACAATGTTTCTTTGAGTTGGTGAATTTCAACTTTTTAATCTGCTATCAAGGGATATGCAAGTTTGATTTCAAAGGATAAATTTTCAAATTTGAAATCGTCATTTCTGCATATATATTTCCTGGCTTGGGATATGGATTGGCTGTACCTTTTTTTTCTTTTTTCTGGGGATTGAAATCTAATCAATTGTTACTTTGTTAAAATTGCATTTGTAGCCTATGTATCAGTGCTGATTGCAAAGAGATATGTTAGATGAAATTAATCTTATCTTACACAACTGGTGATATTTTTTTATTGGCTACAAAATTGGTGATTATGTTTAACAGTTGGATTAATTTGTCGTAACATTTGTACATTTGTGGACTAAATTGATTATTTTGAAAATGTAGGGATTAAATTGTCAGCGAATGTATAGCTCAGAGACGAAATAGGCTATTTATCCGCCTCTATCTTTCCTTCCTAAAATATTCCTTGCAAAGACCAGCATTAGGACATTGTTTGAGTTTGAGGTCAGCACTTAGCAAATTGAATGTTATTCTGTATGATTTGTGTTTGTTTACATAAAATAGAATAATCTGATTTTGGTGTTTGACTAGATTGCTTAGTGGATCCCATTCAGTGAAAAGATTGTTTTTCAGAATTTAACTTCTCAAAAGAATTACTTAGTTGATTGGGGAGGATGGTAATGACCACACTTAAGAAAACCATGAAAGAAATATTTTCTGTTAGTTTTACTATTTAATCTTTAACTCCTATGACCTATCTAAATGATTCTTTGTATTGAAGGAGCGATAAGTTCTGTTAGTTTTACAATTCATATTAAAAGCTTGATAAGTTCATTTTGTTAATGAGAAGAACTTTTTCACACTGAAGCCCAGAATATGAAATTCTCTCTACGACTCTACTTCAGATTATGTCTTCAGATCTTTCCATTTTGTTTAAATCTGAAAGATATTCAACCTGCCCTTCCCATGGTGTACAGGAACTGGAGACCATACATTTGAGAGAAGATTGCGTCTTGGTGGACCACTGATGAAGGAAAACATTGCAACCATGGTACTTGAGAGGTCAGGGTCACTTTTTCATGGTCTTATTCTTAAACCAAAAGCACCATCGTTTTTTTTAAACTATTCATTTAATATATTCTCTGTATTTATGGTTATGCAAATGCAGTCCATTTTATGGACAAAGACGGCCTGTGCTGCAGCGTGGTTCAAAACTTTTGTGTGTTAGTGACTTGCTTTTATTAGGAAGAGCAACCATTGAAGAGGCACGCAGTCTCTTACATTGGTTGGACTCTGAAGCAGGTTTTGGCAAGATGGGTGTTTGTGGACTTAGTATGGGTAAGGCTTGTGTAAACCCATGCTGGAGCTCACACTACTTTTATGTTCACAGTCCTGTTTAGCTTTTAATCTGCTACACAGATACATTTTGTTTTTTTCAACTACAGAGAAATAAACTAATGTTATTGCTTGAACCAAGTCTCCTTTTAATGGAACAAACATAGTGGTTGTTTCATGAGTGGCTCAATCAAACAAGTTTTAACTTTTCAAATCTCTTGGCATATCCTTTTATATAATTTTTACAATATTTGTATGTCCTCCAGGAGGAGTACATGCTGCGATGGTTGGATCACTTCACCCTACACCTGTTGCAACACTTCCTTTTCTATCTCCACATTCTGCTGTTGTGGCATTCTGTGAGGGGATTTTAAGGCATGGCACTGCTTGGGAAGCACTGAGGGAGGATCTTAAAGCCCAGAAGATTGAAATGACTCTCGAGGAGGTGAGAGAACGGATGAGAAATGTCCTGTCTCTCACAGATGTCACACGCTTTCCCATTCCGAAAACCCCCAATTCTGTAATCTTTGTTGCTGCCACAGTAAGTTCCAGATTTCATCATCATCACCTTATGAATGTGTATAGCGAAAATTGGAAGAAATTTACATCTAACAATCATTCATTTAATAAATTCCTTTTCCATTTCCATGGCTGTTTGGATGCTTTTAATGATATGTTGTTAAATGTGTATCAACTATGAGTTAAATGAGGTTCTTTTGCATGGACACGCAGCAGTCTGAAAACACCTTAACTTTTCTGCCTTATTTTTTTCTTGTGTTCCTAAATCTGGCTGTTATTGTGACAATCAAAAACTAAGTTAAGTTTTTACCAATCTGAGAGAATTTCGGTTTGGTACACTGGTATATATTTGGTTTTTATCCTGGCTTTATTGAAAGATAATTTGTTTTCTTATATTTGGTTGAAATTAAAAAAATGATGTTTTAGGACAGACTGTTAAGTACATTAAAAATGGTTTGGTACTATGTTTAGTTGATATGTCTGCATTTGCCGCTGGATTTGTGCTCTTAATAATTGTCAACATTGTTTTGCAGGATGATGGATACATCCCAAAACACTCAGTCCTGGAACTTCAGAAAGCTTGGCCAGGTTCTGAGGTGAGATGGGTCAATGGGGGGCATGTCTCATCCTTCATTCTCCACAACGATGAGTTTCGAAGAGCCATTAAAGATGGTCTTGATAGATTACCATGGAAAGAGTCTCCGGTGTGATAATCCTATTGCACATGAAGAAGAAATTACTTTTACATTGTTGATTGTACACTACAGTGCCCCTTTCCATTTCTAATACTCACCTAAACTTGTAACATGCATAAAATTGATCGCATATCTCCATACCCAAATGAAGAGGGAAGAAGTTGTAAATTGTCATTTAAGAAAATGTACATTGAAGTTAAAACAATGAGGATAGAAGTTTGTGAAGAAACTAATAAAGTTGTTGAATGGGAATTTAACTGTTCTGATCTCTTGTTTTTTACTTGTGATATCCATTCGACCGACTAATTTAAATCCTTTTATGTTTTGGTCTGTGTTAAGAGAGAATTTAGGTCCAAAATTAAATGGTCTAAAGAATATATAGGATGAAGTAAAGTATGCATTTTATAGGCCAAATTATCTTTTTGGTCTTTTTTTTTTTTTCAATTTAAAAGTTTATTTTTTATCCTTTATGTTGTTAAAAAGGTTCGATTTAGTCATTGCCATCCCATTTGTCACAGTCAACGTTTTTAAAAATTCAAATTTGCATATTTTAAAGACTCCAAAGTGTCAATAATTGTTTTAATTTTAAACTTTCATTTCAAACAAACGCACAGATTGTGCATGTCCAAGTAACCCCAAACTCTAACCAATTCCATCATTTCCTTTTTGCATCACACCATGAAATCTTTTGTTTCGGAATTGTACACAAGAGAGATGGAAGATGGGTTCTTTTGCTAATTAAATTGTGAAATTTCTTTTAGAGTCAGGATGTAATGCTATGAGTTTAAATTGTTATCATACATGAAATTGTGATTGTTCGAAAATATGAAATTATTTTATATTATCTTTAAACTCTTTATATACTAACTTTAACATTAAATGTAATTAAATTGTAAAATAAAAGAAATGTAAAATTTAAATTAAGGTATTTTTATTATTATTATTATTATTATATGTATATATATTAAAATAAATAGTATCAATTTAAATAAATATTAAGTTATCAAAATATTATTTATTATTCATATATAATTCTTAAAAAAAAATTATAAATACTTAAAATATAACATAAATATGTCTTGAAGAAGAGTTTAATTTTGTAATTTTCTTAGAAAAAAAGAATAGAATATGTCGGATAATCACAATTGACTTTTTATAAAATTATTTTAATAGTCTTATAAAGAGATGGTTGTAATTTTTACCAGTGTAAAACTAAGTAAGGGCACTATTTTTTTTTGTATATATATATTTAGAAAAATCTAAATGCATGAAAATTGATATTGGGCTGGACTGAACTAATGGGCCGGATTGAGTCATCCTTACCCGCTAAGTTTTACCCTATTATTTGCCCTGAAAGAAACACTGCGCTTTTAGGTCTTCACGCTTACTCACTCCTCCCTCCAAGTGCAGCAGCGGCTTCTTCCTCCTTTCATCTGCAATCAGTGTGAAAATGGCTGCATACGCTGCGATGAAGCCCACCAAGCCCGGTCTGGAGGAGTCCCAGGAGCAGATCCACAAGATCAGGATCACCCTTTCCTCCAAGCACGTCAAAAACCTCGAAAAGGGTATGTATGCATCATTTCATTCTACTTTTCCTTTTTTTAAGGTTGTCGCTATCCTTATGCTTATGTATCGAGTTTGATGTTACTGTTAGTTTGTGCGGACCTTGTTCGCGGTGCGAAGGACAAGCGCCTCAGGGTTAAGGGACCTGTGAGGATGCCCACTAAGGTTCTTCTCATCACTACCAGGAAATCCCCTTGCGGTGAAGGTATTTTTATTTTCACTCTTTCCTCGCTTCTTGTTTGCTTCACTCTTCCCTTTTATTTTCTGATTTTTATTCTTGCTCTTTTCATTATTTTGATTTGCATTTATACATTGCGCACACCATAATAGAGTAGTATTGTGTTTTTAAAAATAAATCAGGGATAGTTGGAACTTGGAAGGTTTCATTGATAATCTATTAGTATTAGTTTTTCTTTCTTTCACTCTGAAAAAGTATTGTGTGTGGGATAAAAAATAAATATGGTTTGTTTCAATTTTCATTCCTTAAGTTGAAGTGCATCTGCAGGGTATATAGTTTGAGTTATATCTATGTTTTTTTTACACATTTTTGTTGAATGGTATTTGGTACTTCAATCAGAGTGTTCTTCAATCGTGATGGTTGTCTGATATAAAATGAGTGTTCTATGCACATGGCTCGCGGGATTGCCATACATGCTATCATGAAATTGATTTTATTCGTGAGCATGAGCAGCTCCTGAGCTGTTGTGCTTTCTCATCTTACTCTGAGCTCCTGAATTGTGTATTTTATGGAACAGAAATATTGTTGTGTCACTTGGCTATTTTTCAAGTATTGTGATTATTGTCTAGACCTTCTGAATGTTGTTAATCTGTGAAAGGGATATTTTGCCTTGTGTTGATGAAACTGGTGCTTGTTTCTAGGTACCAACACATTCGACCGCTTTGAACTTAGGGTGCACAAGAGAGTCATTGACCTCTACAGTTCCCCAGATGTTGTTAAGCAGATTACCTCAATCACCATTGAACCTGGTGTTGAGGTTGAGGTGACCATTGCAGACGCATGATCTTAATCCAAATTTTTAACTGTTATGTTTCCTAGTGTTTTTTCCTCCTCTTATTCTGTTTTTTTATAAGTTTTGATTGCGGGACCTAGTTGAATTGTTCTCTTTAGTTTTACTGTTGTAGACATTGATGAATACTTGAGAAATGTCAACTTAATATATTCTAGAATTTTGCATATTTGTTTTGAAACTATTATAAATCATTAGTTATGAACTCAGGTAAGATTATATATTTTCCTTCATGCTCTGCAAATTTTTAGACCTGATACTAATGGTGAACTAGATAAAGTTGGAAAAGAATCTTTTGCATATTTCAAAGTACAATTCCGAATTCTAGTTCATAAAATGATGAAAGAAGAAATTGTTGTGTTTGGAATATCAGTACTTTGGAACAATCCTGACTGAAATTTTGAACATGCTCATATTTCCCAACTATAAACAAAATAAATTGTAAACAAATATAAACCAGGCAAATATGCTAGAAGGTTACCTTTGATTTATGGCCTGTTTGTTTTGGGTGGATTCCGTTGCAAAAAGGCTTGGCTCTAGCCATTTTTTTCCCGAAGTAGGAGTTTATCCTTTTGTCCAATGCCCTTTTGGAAATTGCCACCAATCTTAAAGAGATCTTTACTCTCTAGTGCATATTCACGTTAGAGCATCTATAATGGGAGTTGTTTAATGGGGTTTAAAAAAAAATTGCTTAATTATAACAGTTATTTAATTTAGTGTGACATATTTTAAGTTGTTTAAAATTGGAAGGAGTTATTTATATAAATAATCTTTGTTCATGAGTTGTCTAAGTTTACATTAAATATTTGAATAAAAATGAAAATATTTATAAATTAAGTAACTTGTTAAGTAAAAATTATTTTTGGAGAAAAAATTAGTTGAATTATTTAAAATTAAAATACAAAATTTAAACTCTTTAACAATTTTATAATTGGAGATGATCTTAGATTCAGAGGATTATAGAAGTAATTTTAAGTGATTAAAGTGGGTTAGAAAATCAGAATAATTGAAGGCAAAGCTTCAAGCAAGTATAGTAGAAAAAACAGAATATGCACTACATTTTAAATTGTTTTACATTGTTCACAAATTATTATAAGAAACTTTGACTTCGTGGTATTTAGTTTGAGCTAGTTTCCGTCTTATATATTACCAAGAGAAACACTTATGTAAAAACTAAAGATGCGTAAGTCGCCTTTCCAGTGTAGCAATGGTTCAGTTCAGTATGCAATATGCATATTCTATTTTACACTGATTTTTTAAATGTTAAAATATGTTTTTTTTTTTGTACTTATAAAATTTAAGTAGTTGGGTATTTGTCCCTGCAAAAATTTCGGAACTGCAAAATTAAAATGTCAATTTGGTTTGGAGTTAAGTTTGGATTAACCAATCTTAGCTGCAAGTCAAACAATAATATATTTTAATTTTACATAGACTAAAAACGTACATTTTAATTTTAGACACAACAAAAAATATTTTTTGTAATTTATAGTAGGGGTTCGTAAGACCCCATTCAACAAAAAACCGATGATTCAATTTTAGAAATTTGGTCAGGTATATATTGAGAACGAGTTTGATTTACATAAGTTGTATTTACCTGATTTAATAGTATATTATATTCTTTTAAAATAAATACAAGTCATTTTTAACAAAAATATATTATTACTATTTTTTTATTGGTAGATAATATTTGGTATAATATAATATTATTTATTTTAAAACATTTTAATTTTCAATTATATATATTTTTGTTTTATAATTTAACTATACCCAATGTTAATGTTAAGAATAATATATTACAAAAGATAATTCGATTTTGAGTCTATTTCGAGGTATATTCGAACTCACAAATGACCATAACTCCTCAAGAAAGTGCAGAATTTATTAAAATTAAAATTAAAATTAAAATTAAGATGGCATTGGTTGTAAATGGGGAAGTAAAGAAATAGTATCATTCATAGGGGTTAATTTGCAAAAATTCAGGGAAGCTGCCAGGGTTCTACATATTTATTTTGCCCTAAAACCCCTCTTCCTTTGTATACGCATCCTCTCTCTCATATTTTCAGACGGCAGCAGCGGCTTCTCTTCTTCCTTTATTTTCCAACAATGGCGGCTTACGCTGCGATGAAACCCACAAAGCCCGGGTTGGAGGAGTCCCAGGAGCAGATCCACAAGATCAGGATCACGCTTTCCTCCAAGCACGTCAAAAATCTCGAGAAGGGTATGCATCATTTGATTAAAGTTTCGTTTTTATGTATCCTTAGGCTTATGTTTCAAGTTTGGTGTTACTGTTAGTTTGCGCTGACTTGGTTCGCGGTGCTAAGGACAAGCGTCTCAGAGTGAAAGGACCTGTGAGGATGCCCACTAAGGTTCTGCTCATCACTACCAGGAAATCTCCCTGTGGTGAAGGTATTTTCACTCTTTCCTCACTTGTTATTTATTATGATGCTTCTCTTTTGATTCATGTTTATTTTGTGATTTGGTTTGCCTCAATCTCCTTAGCTTTTGCTTTGGCGCTTGTAATTTTATAAATGGCCGCCCTATAGCTTTAGAGAAGTCATGCTGATTCGAGTGTGAGATGAAAAATGTGGTTGGTTTCATTTCAATTGTCATTCGTTTACTTGAAGTGCAGGGCAAATTGTTCAAGTTATATCTATTTTTCTTCTTAATTCTTTTTTTTTTTTTTTTACTTATATTTGGTGTTTGTTATGTTATACTTTACAATATCATATAAAAGGACTGTCTTATTCATATGGCTTGTGAGACTGGCTCTTTTGGCTTTTGTTTCATTCGATTTTGATTTTATAACTTGTGAGCCTGAGACTTACTCAGTGTCTTAATTGTTAGCTCTATTCATATTTACACTAATACGTTGTGTTACTTGGTTTGCTGGTTTGATTTTTGAAGTATTGTGTTCAATGTTGTTGATTGTTGAATGATTGATATTATGCCTTGTGTTGATGAAACTGGTGCTTGTTTTTAGGTACCAACACATTCGACAGATTTGAACTTCGCGTGCACAAGAGAGTCATTGACCTCTACAGTTCCCCAGATGTGGTTAAGCAGATTACCTCTATCACCATAGAACCTGGTGTGGAGGTCGAGGTGACCATTGCCGATGCTTGATCGTGTTCTTGATCCAAATTTTAACTGTTATGCTTCCTAGTTTTTTTTTTCATCTCTTTTTGTATTGTGTAAGTTTTGAATGTGGGACTGAGTTGGATTGTTTTCTCTAGTTTTACGGTTGTAGACATTGATGAATGAATACCTGAGAAATTTGGAACTGTGATCTAGTTTGATTTATAATGTATTATTATTCCATTTAAAAAAGGCATAGAAAGCTTGCAAGTTACATTCCATAGTTATGAACTTCACTTACAGCTGGGAAGGGGTGACCCACACAAGCACTTGTTGTGAAAATACGAATACGCATCAAACGTTTGCAATTTCCCACCCTGCGGTATCTCACCACAGAGGCGATTGTAGCTCACGTTGAACCCCTGCAAAAAATCCACTGCGGTCAACCCCACGGGAATGCTCCCTGTGATTTTATTGTGATTCAGATCCAACGATATCAAACTCGTAGGGAACTCCACTTTGGACAAATCAAACGCCAACAAGTTCCTCGAAACGTCAATTATTTGTGTCGTTTTGTTACGCCCGAAGAGCATGGTGACATCGCCTTCGAGTTTGTTCCTCGAGAAGTCTATCCTCTGTGGGTCGATGTTGGCCAAGGAACCCGGAATGGGCCCCGAAAGTTGGTTGTGTGAAAGCCAAAGGGCTGGGCCGGGCTTCTTGAAGGACCCGAACGAGTCCGGGATTGGGCCCGTGAGCCTGTTTCGGTCCAAGCGTAAGGACACTAGGTTAGGGAGCTGGGAAAGTGAGCTTGGAATCGGGCCCGAGAGGTTATTAAAGGAGAGGTCCAGAAACTGGAGGTTAGTGAGTTGGGCCAAGAAATTGGGTACTGGGCCGGAGATGTTGGTCCAGCTGATGTAAAGCTCTTTGAGTTTAGTGAGCTTTGCGATGGTGGGTTGGATTGGGCCGGTGAGTTTAGGTAGCTTGTGAAATTCGAGAGTCTCGAGGTAAGGTAGGTCACCGACGGAGGGTGGTATTTGGCCGGAGAAATTGGTGTCGGGAACAGAGGATAGTATGACGAGGGAGTTGATGCGGTGCGTTTTGGAGTCGCACTCGACGCAGTACCAATCGCAGCAATCGGCGTCTGGGTTCCACGAGGCTAGCAAGTAATGGTTGTTGAAGTCCTTCTTGATTTGGAGCAACACTTTCTTGTCCTGCGGGTTGCACCGTTCCGAGAATGCAACTGGGGCGAACAATAGGAACGTGAGGAAGCACAATCCAAAGATGGAAGATCCCATTTTTGGTGAATGAATGTGTGCGAAATGGAATGTGGGAAAGCGGTGAAATTTATAGCATGCAATGCAATTGCATGTTGCTACAAATTACAAATCCCGTGGGGTGTGGGGATAAGGATAACATATCACTAACTGTGATGTGTGTAGTGACGGAAGCACCTAAATACAGCTCATTCATGTATTGTTTTCTTATTTTGTTCCCTTTTTCATCTTTTAGTTATACACCGCTAATATTCGGCGAGAAGTTATGCAGGACGCATTACAGTTATTATTCATTACATGAAATAAAACAAACATAAAATAAAAGTGTTTAAATCATTTTTTTTCATGTATGAAGCTTGGCAAAAATAAGTCAACAAAATACAAAGGAGTTTTTTTTAATTTGATACACGTTCGTGATGGTGAGTTCATTGGACGCAGCCGCGGCCCGCCACTTCAATTGATCATAGGCAGAAAAGTCAATGCTTTTGTCCGGCACTCAAACACTACGACTAGACTAGTGTGTGGAGTGGACCAACAAAAAAGAAAATCATTAAACGCAGCCTTTCCCAAGTAACAATTGAAGCGAGGCATTGCATTTGCATCCATTCCTGATCGATCTTTTAAGACAATACAGTTGGATCTGGGCTGTTTCTATTTGATCCCGAGTTTCGTATTTGGCAGTGAATCATGCATTCATGCCCCATTATCATTTCATTTCATCCAAACACAAAAGGAACTTTTATTATATAATAACTTTTTTCTCTTATAAGCTCTTTTGGATATGTAAATATAAATATGCCCATGACAAATTTTGAAGAAGCACTCTGCACTCATAAAGGCTCCACTCCTAATTCCTCTCCCACAAACATGTCAAAAACAGTTTCATAGTATTCATTCATTCCTGGAAACTGGAAACTGGAAACTCTACCCTCCCAGTGTCCATCATAATCAAACGCCTCCTTTAAATTTTGATTATTTTTATCATTTAAATTAAATATGCATAACAACAGCATTAAATCTCAAGATACTTATGGTGCATCAATAAGTTGTTGTTTCTAGTGATAATGAACTCAATCTCCAATCAAGTTAAAGTTTTGTAAATGAAAAAAAAAAAAACTAATTAAGAGGGAAGAATCCACTAAAATAATCAAATTCTCAAGTAAGAATAATTATTGATAAAATGATGTCCAATAAAAAAAAGCTTGTCCAATAGAGTATTTTTTTTTTTACAATCAATAAAAAAGAATGCATTAAAAAGTATATTTTTAGAATTTCTCGCAGAAATGAAATGGACATAAAAAAACAGTTCATCTCAAAATATACAGTTCGAATAGTAGCAAAGGAAAATGTTACGGCAACTTAGATAATTTTTTCCTATTCATATAATTCATGTGAAACATTTTTATTGTATTGAATTTGAAATAACAAAAATTTAAATCCTGTTTCCAGGTTTGCAATTTTGGTTACGTCTTGGGTACCATTATTGCTGATTCAATAAATTTTGCTTTTAAAAAAAATAAAAATTAAATCCTAAATACATGCAGATTTCATAATTTCGGTTACTATTTTTTAAACTATATGTCCTTCGAGTAATAGTTAAAAAAACTGATTTATAAGTCAACAAAACACTAATTAAACAATGATTCGAATTAAAAGGATCTCTCATGTCTCCTATATTGAATTTTTTTCCTTCCTCACATCTGAAATTGACTGTTATAAAAGAATGGACCACCTAATTTACTCATTCACAAGAATATTGAAATACTAAACGATAGTGAGTATGGAATATAGGAAACTATATAATTAAAAAAAAATGGTGGCAAAACCAACGCATATACGATTCATGAATAGCAATGAGAAAACAGCCTATGCATGCAAAAAGCAACCTTTGGAGGCCAAATGGACGATGATTGAGTTAAAGAGAAACTTCCGTTTAATTTGCCTCTGAAACCAAAAACTTTGTCTTACTCTCTTTACCTCAACATTAACATAACCTCCGTGCAAACCAAACAAATTAAACCCAATTTTCTTTTAATCTTTATTAAACCTCAACCTCTCTCCACTAACGAATTCTCTTCTTTCACAAAAATGACTTCCTCCTATACATAAACCTTCAAAATTTCCCAGAAGAGATATAATGCGTATTTGGATCAATTAATGTTCGACAAATCCAACCTCAGTTTTCATAAGCATCTTCCTAATTGGCTAATTCCTTGTTTCTGTGATAAAAATGCATTGAAGGACGTGCTATCTATTTTAAACGTACATAGTTGTTAACATTTAATTAATTAGATCTATATTCTATACAGCATGATGAGGGATTGGGAGGGAGGGAGGAGGGTGTATGGTACCAGAGTGATGAAGATTTAGAGAACATTTAATTTAATTTAATTTAATTTATAATATTTAAGAGAAATTAAGGGCATATAGCTAGCTAGAGCTAGGGATCGAGTACTACTAGAACTACTGCTACTACTGTGCGACGGCACGCATGAAGTACTACTATTCTTGGCGAGGGCGTGCCAACCAGAGCGAACTGAGGGCTCGAAGACGATGAAAGTACTCGGCTATGGCCAGAAAACACCTTGCTGCTTGACGCGTTGTTAGGACCTGGTGCAAACGGTGAATCGTTTGGTGCCGCAGATTATCACCCTGTAACTCAAAATTAATATATTAATATATATGTCTTATACGTTATTCAAATACACACACCTAATTTTCATTATATAAATAATACATGTAAGAATTGCATAAGATATGTATATGGGTTGATTTTTGTGTATATATGGTCAGAAATAGACAAAAGAGGGTGTGGAAGAGAAACTGGAACAGTGGCTTCCCTTTCTTAGAAAATAAATAAATAAATAAGATTTGAAACACCTACCCAATTATATGTAATTCCCTGCTTGTGATGAGTTTTTTCTCGGTCAAATTTTGGATCTTTTAACCTCAATATGGAAGGAGATATAGTAGAAGATTTGTAACGGGGTTGTGAATTAAATTAAACACCTAACTATTATATTAACATTAGTATATAGTCTATGCATTTTTTCAAAGAGCTTGACTATTATTGTTCAACATAGAGAATAGAGAATATATTCAAACATTGGATTTCTGAAATGGCGACAGCATAACAATAATAATTAATCACAGTAAACCCTGGACCATCGTACGAGTAATTAATTTGAAGTCAGCATATTGTGGCCAAAAGAAATCTAGAACAGATAATAAAAATTAATGGTCAAACTACCAGTGGATGAGCTTAGAGATGAATTAGGGAAAGGTTGTTGCAAAACTCATTATCAATATGATTAGTCTATGTCTATCTACCTAAAGATTCCGCTGGTTTTTCGTTTCCCACTGTTTTGGTTTTGGTTAGTTACAACTTACAACTGATTCAACGAGGATGTATATTATTCCTGGTTTTCCTTGTAGTAATAATTAAATCATCTATTCATCTGTAGAAATTTTACTGGTAATAAAAGTTGGTGAACCAACTTTGGTCACATGAATACATCAAATACATAAATGAAGATGGCCGGTGCAGTTTAATTAACTGCCATGCATGTATTTCCCAAAGAATTTCATGTTCATATAAAATTCCAAAACCATGTCCCTATTCCTACTTAGAAAGTAAGCATACTACATTATGTGTCCCATTAATTTCATTCAAAACAACTCATACACATGTTGCATTCGATTCACCCGAATTCCACTAAACAAACACAACACCGTATTACACTGGAACATTGTCCTTTTGTTAAGAAGTAGTCAAAAAGGAAGTTATGGGGAAGGGTCTATGTAGTGCTTTAAGTCAAACGGTTATGACCATGACATCACACAGATATGGGGCTAAGAGAGATATCTTTTAATTGTATGTATCGGTGAGGGACCACTCATCTCTCCTAGTATCACGTGTATATGATCAATAGTACACACGCACGCACATTAAACTTACTTGAGCTATATGTTTTATTTTTCTTATTATGGTAACTTTGCAATGCTTTTAATGCGTATGAACACTAAACTATATACACAAGAAGCTAAATATATATTTGGGTATTTATATAATCTTAACAAATACTATAACCAGGAAATAATTTTCCTACTACTTTGGTTGCATGTAATTTAATTACCTTATTAAGTGTGCGTATTTTTGTTTATAGCCCAAGTACCTGTACCAGGCAGATCCGAAAGAAACTTGAGTCCTTTTCGAGATATATATAAGCATTAGCCCCCACAATGTACGTCTAAATTAGATGCATATTTTATAATCTGTTTATAGATTCCATGTAACAACCTCAAGAGAGAGACAGCATGCATGGAAGGAAGGAGTAGTTCATGGGGTTGGGGCAGGTTTTTTTTTTTTCCTACCCGAAGAACAAGAACAACAGATTCTTCTTCCTACTTGACCCCACAAGATTCGTTATGGAAACATGGTCGTGGGGGACCACAAAAACTAATCAACCAAAAAACATCACACGGTCACGAAACTCCCTCACCAAATCACCAATGCCATGATCAACACTTTTTTTTTTTTTTTTTTATGAGTAATAACATTGACACACATAAAATATTACATTATTTTTAGATAGTTAACAAGAGCAAGAAAATGTACCATCTTTCTTTAATTATTAAAAAGTCAATCGTAGAGAATATTTATAATTAATACGGTTACTATATATATCCACACATAAAAATTTAGGAGAAGCACGTTAAGTGCAAAGTAATGCAATGTACCTGTCTCACGAAACCTTCAAGAGTGGCGAGCTTGTTCATGGCTACAGCCATCTGTCCCATATAGTTAGCCATATTGGGAGGATAACTAAGAGAGTCTGATGTTATAGTGTCTGAGAGAGATTGATTCAGAGCATCGAGCCCTTGGGATAGAGCTTCTTCTGCTTCTTGTGTTGATTGTTGCAATCCACATATACCCAATATTTGTTGCTCCGTCAGAGGCTCAATTTGACTCACAATTATCTAAAACGTACAACATGCACATTATTAATTAATTAATTAATTAAATCAATGGTGACACAATTTTATGGTTGTGAGAAGTTGCTTACTAATTGATTAACTAGAGAACAAAGAAAGAGATGGATAAGGAAACGAGAACTTTATTCCCATTTCCCATCAACAACATGTTGAAAATAAGAAAATGAGAGAGATAAAGACCCGTGCCACCCACTTTCTCTTTACTTGCTTATTTCTTAATCGATCTCCAGTTCTAATTACCATGAATTGGAGTTAAAGGTAATGCCTTTATCAGAATCAAGCCTAACTCTACCCATTACCGGAAACCTCTCCACGATTCCTTAATTTCATCATTCATTGATGACGTTGAATTCATACCCCCTAGGTTTTTTTGTTTACCCCACCGACAAAAAAGGAGTTCAAGCATTTATAAGATCAACTTCTTGTAATGAATACTGTGTATAACGCACCCCATTTTCTTCCCCCATTTTAGCATACAAGTTATAAAAGAATCACCCCCACACCCCAAATTTTAATTATAAAATATATTAATATTGAAAAAAATAGGACATTTCCTGAGAAACCATTTTTTTTATAAGCATAAGATAAACTTGATCACTTGCTATTTCACATATAGAACATGCAAGTTTATATATCTAAGTGTTTTATTGTCTTGAAGTTGTTATATGCATATATACCTTAATGAGTTCAGATGGTCTGAAACCACCGATCCACATGAAGCAACGTTCAGCTGGGGTTTTCCACATGCCAGAAACAAGATGGAACACATCAGTTTTGGCCACTAAGCTCTTAAGGTTCATGACTTGGTCATAATGTGCCAAACAATTGTCCACAAACAGTCGAAGCTCGTTCTCTGGAAGGTGCTCTTGCACTGCAGCTCTTAGCTCCAACACTATTCGGTGGTGCTCCTCTTGCCATCTAGCATATTCCACGTCAAACATTGCAGCCTCTGAAATTCATTATATATTATATGTACAAATTTATCAGATAAATAATAATATAAGAGAATAAAGCAAGCATATATATTATATATCAGACCCGAGCTAATGGTATTCATAGGGACAGGAAGTCCTTGCTGATCTCCTCCCAAAAGTGCACCTCCACCACCGAAGAACATGCCCTAAAAATAGAAAACACGCATTACTTGTAAGATGTAAAAAGTAAAAAACACAGGTGTTTGAAGTTGAAAACTTTAGCAGTGTCATGGCCAGTTATAGCATATTATTCTAATTAATTCCTTACTTGAGTTCTAGTACGTTGTAGCTCTTGTTCCAGCTGGTTAAGCCTAATCCTACTCGACTCTAGTTGTTGAACATATGCCTGAGAGAGAGAAAAAAGACAAACAGAATTGTACATGGCTGATAATAAGGCCTTTGACAAGTCTTACCGAAAGAGTGTAAAACAACAGGGTGATCAGTAAAAAATTATATATCTTCCTGGTGAATCACTTAATGGTTACGAACCTTTTTCCTAAGCCTGCTTTTCCTAGCTGCCTCTCTATTCTGAGCAAGTCTTCTGAGTGTCTGTGCACAACGTTTTAAAGCACATATATTAGCATCAATTCTCACCCTTTTTTTTTCAAATGAGTAAGATAGAAATTAATAGTTAACCTTAGGATCTGGTGTTTTAGGTCCTTCATGTTCAGAACTAGACGTTGGACCTTTTCGATTGCCCTCTCGCTGCCATAGTATTAGTTAGAGAAATTTTAGATAATAATAAGAAGAAGAATTGAACCCTCAGGCTTCAAAGATGCTACCAAACTCTTATTCTTATTCTGGTCATTTAATATCATTTATAACAAGTATAAGTTTAAGAGATAGTAGTAGATATGGTTTGTCTGACATATATTAATATTATGTTCGTACGTACCTTGACAGGTTTGGGTGGTTGAGGGGCAGAAGCAGAAGCAGCTTCGTTTCGAGGGTTGGCCAACTCCATCGACGGCTCTAATGGTCTCTTTGATCCACTTGTTTGTGGAGAAACTAGCTCTATGTTAGCCTATCAAAATCATCAATCAAATATAAATATATAATATAGTGTTATTAATTATTTACTACGATTATTAATGTTGACCAAACTTATAACACAAAGAGAGTGTAAGAGTGTACTATAGTACTATCTAATACAAATTGACAGTGTGAGATATCGATAATGATTACACCTTGGACTTGGATGATGATGGCTCTACGTGCATAGGCTTGGACGGGAAAATGTTGAGAGTTGGAGGCCTCATTCCTGATGATGAGTTCTCTGCCGAGATGAACACATGCACCAAATTCAGCAACATCAATTATGTTATGTGTAAGTAAATATATCTAAGCAAAGTTAATATATATATAATCAGAGAGAAGGTGGTGAGAGAACTGAATAAAGACGGAAAGAGGGTCTGTTTTTCAAGGGATGGAATGATTAAGAGACGAGCCAAATGAGAAAATAAGAGAGGTGTGAGGCAAGGAAATTGGTGTGGGAATTATCATGCATTTGTAGCGCTTTCTTCCAAACTGAAAAAAGAAAAGAGGAGAAAAGTAAAGAAAGTAAAAGCAGAAGGCACCCCCCATACCCTACTCGTTTCCCTTTTGAGTACATGTGGTGTTTTTGTGTTTGAAGGAGATCATGACACCCGGTTTGTTACATGTCATGGTCTCACACATCCCCAACCCCAAGCAAGAAAACAAACAAAAAAAACTAAGAAATAAATAAATGTAGAGAGAGAAAGAGAGGACCAAATTTTCATCAATATATTTTTTTTCTTTTTTAGAAACGGAAAAATGTCTACTCCATATTTTGGCCCTCCCTTCTCTGCAAGAGGATCTGGTCAAAGGAAGTACGAAGCTGCTGATACGTATCAGCCAGACATGCTTTTGGTATGACCAAACAAAGAGAATCTCTCCTAAACGAACGAAAAGTGAGAGGGAAGAAGGAGTCCCTCTTTTTGAATTTGGAAAAAGGGTATTGGAAGTTAGAACCAAAAAGACAAAATTCCATGTGTGTGTGTGAGAGAGAGAGAGTGTGTATGTTTATGAGAAAGCTCACGTCTTTGGTCTTGAACACTAGATGGGTCTGCTTGTCCATCAAGGTAGAGGAAAAACGCTTGATCCAATTCACCCAAGTCATAAGCCCCGGAATCCTTGCTGCTTCTGCTACATAAACACACACACACACACACGTATAATTACAAAAAAAGAAAAAAACAGAAAATAATATAAGACAAAGAAAAAAGAAAAAAAAAAACTCACAGGTAGTTTCCTGGGATAGAGGTAGATGATGAAGAGGATTGCATCATTCCAAAAGAAATTTGATGGTCATGAATTTGTTGATGATAGTGATGTTGTTGGTGTTGTAACTGATGATGAGGATGAGGATGACGGTGTTGAGGTGGTGGGAGTGGTTCCAATTGTGTAGTAGTTGGTGTTGGGTTGTTGGTGGTCTTTGAAGAAGCCATGACCAAGAGAAAGAAGAACCTAAAAGCTTTGTCTTTGTTGTCTCTTGCTCTTGTTCTCTATCTCTTAAAAGTAGCTCTCGCTCTCATCAATGGCGAAACCGCCTTCTGTGTCTTCTTCCACTTGAGATATTCATTTCATTTTCTTCTTCCACGGTAAAAGAGGGGGGTCGGTTGTTATAGTCGAATTAGCTTGTAGCGAGTAACACAAGAGAGAGAAAAAATATTGGACTTCAATGCAAAGTTATACAAACAAACAAAAGACAACACTTTATTTTCTATTACACCTCTTTCTCTCTCCTCTATGTCTAACTTTCTCTCTCTATATATATATATCTGAAACAGATGACTTTCTGCAAACCCAAATCTTTTTTCAGATAAAGCGGTCCTCTCAGAACATCCTCTTCAACTTCAACGAAGAACCATAGAAGAGCAACAAAACCTGTCTTTGTTGTTTTGGGGGAGAGAAAAACCAATTTTGAATAGAAAGATGAAATGGAAAAAACCTCCTTAAAAAGCTTCCGTGCGTAGCTTACTTATTCTATGGCGTGAAATGACCAAAAAGTCTTCTTCTATGTTCAACTTTTACTATTGACATTTCCATGCAAACGCTTACACGTATATATATATATATATCCCTGAGGCGGCTCTGTCTGTTTAACATTTTAGCACACCACCAATTAATTAATATTTAACCTTGCAAATTAAATATTATTTATTGCTTATTAAAAATTTATACTTAGAATAATTTACTTTATTCAATTTTCAATTAAAACAATTGTCCTCTCTCTTTTGTTTTGTTTGATACAAGCCCCATTTCAAATAAAACAAGGTAATATTGTGATGGAATATTTTTATAACTAATAACTATTAATTTATATATATGGAGTTTTTTTTTTATACTTTGAAATCCCTTGTCAACTTGGAGAGGTAATTAATATTCACCCTTAATGATTTCGAAGGAGATATATTAAATAATATTTCCACATGTCTTCTTAATTAATCAAGTCGTTGTAGAAATAGTTGACAGTGATATTCCTGAATTTTGAAAATGATTTTATCACAGGTTGAATCTTATAAATCGTTTTCAAGGTTGAGGAATTTATCTATTGAATAGTAACAGTTATATGAAGCGAGCTTTCAGACGTAAGTATTTATCTCAATGGTTGAAAATAATTCTATATGTAATTTAGTTTTTTTTTTTTTTTTGGTACATATGAAAAACGAAAAAGCAGAAAACAACAAAACAGAAACTAGCTAGCATGATATGTAATCTATTTTAGAGTGGTTCTCAACATTATACAAAATTGACTTTGAAAAACAATAAAATTATGAAGGTAGATTACGGCTTAAAAATCACTAAACACACATTCAAGGCACAAGAAAATAGCGATTCAAGTTTCTGTCTCACACCCAAAGATGGCGTCTAAAGCCAACTTTATAATTATAAAAGGTGTTACAAGCAAAAATAAATAAATAAATAAAAGTCATTTAAATATATAACGATGACAAAATTCATTTTAAATTTGCTCAGATTCAAAAGCAGTTGTCAAGGTGAGAATTATTTATTTATTTATATATGCAAAGGTCATTAACAATGCTAATTCATTATAATTAACAGTGATTCAAGCAAAAAAACCTCTTGGTAGTTAAGTATTTTTCAAAGCTTAATGAGAAACTGTACACGCAAATTGAGATGTTAATTAACTAAGGAAAAACATTGACTTTGGGAATCATTGTGCTATATATGTGAAGGCCATCAAGTTGCTTCCGGGCAAATCAAGCAATTTTTTAATCTATAAATTATTTTATGATTTTTTTTAAATGATGATTATTTTTTACTATTTATCAACATTACTAAAAAAATATACATACCCCACCAAAGTCAACACCTCTTGAAATTCTTATGCCACTAAACTTGTTTGCCCCAAACATTCTTAAACTTTGTTGAAAATGCTGAAGGCAAGACTCTTCAACGTGTCCCACGTACGTATATATTAAATTTGTCTATGTTTTGATTAGTAAGCGTCGCCAATATCAATTGCTATTTAATTTGTTCATCTGAACCTCTCACAAGTCACAAGGTAAATTGGCTTAATTTCTGAGGGGCACGTGCATTGACCCACAAAATTCATCAAAGGTGTTCAAATTGGGGGACAGAGATTTTTAGAAGTCTGCTAGCCAATTTTTCACTGTAGTCAACATCATCTTATAGAAACAATGCACCCATGCAATATATATTGGTGAACTTAATTAACTTAACAATTAATTGTTTCATACCATGATTTTCTTTTACCTGTGTGGCTACAGGTTTTCAACATATACATCGTGACACACCACATATATAATTTTTTTCTTTATAACTTTCAATATTCAAATACGAGCTGCATGGAAATGTTATATGTTTATCCAATGAATTAGTTGAGTTTTTGAAAAAAAAAATATAACATAAAATTTGTATGATTTTTAAAATAAATTTATAAAAATCAACCAACTTATTATAAAGTGTGGGTTGTAATTGACCATTAAATTCTTTTTTTTTTTTGTTAATACCTCCGTTATATATTTAAATATAAACAAATTTCTTTCTTTTATATAAAATACAAATGAATTTTGCTAGAATTATAAGGGTGTAATTTGAGTGGGTCACAATCAACTCCTAAATCCGACCAACTCAATCCAGTCCAACTACGTTTAAGAATAATTCATTAGGTACCATTTGAGTTGGTTCATTTTGCTTTATCCAATTATAATTGGGTTAGGTGTTCACTTAACAAGTTTCAAATTTGATGAATCCAACTTAATCTATTATACATATAATATTAATAATAAAATAATTGTTATTCTAATTCTATAACTATACTAGAGCTATGACAATCAAAATTGTGGTTATGTCCTTAGCTGATTGTTGAATGTCTGCAACTAGAAGGAATGGAACATGTATAATATTGTAAGTGTCAGTGATACATAATCTATAATATCAGCAAAATGTTAGGTATATGATAAAACAATCTCTCTAACAATTAATATTCAATTGTTTATTCATATTCATTTGAAATCACATAGACAAGCAAAACATTGTTGGTAAGTAATTTTATACAAAGTATTAAGAAGTCTCTAGCAGATGTTACATGCGAGTGGAGATATCAAATCGACTATTAAATAAAAGTATAGTGTATATATAAAATACAAACCTCACTTTCAAGCCATTTTTTTAGGATTGAGTTATAAAGCTCACTTTAGTCTCAAATACACATTATAATTAATAATACACTCTGATTTTAAATAATTAAAATTCGTAATGGAGAGAAATACATACTACAAATACAAGAATAGCTATTTTTTTCAACGAAAGAAAAAAGGTTGTACTCGCGGACCACCCCCACGATTCCTGCATGGCTAGATGCCAAGCATTCAACCAACCACTCCAAACTTTTGGATTTTCTGCCAACACTCTTCCAGTGGAATTGTGGAAAAGTAACGCACTTATTTGGGTCAGATTTCATTTCATCTACCTTCCTTTTTAATTGCATTCCATAAATATCATGCATATTTTCGCACATCTGCTTATTGTATACTAAAATAATATTCTTGATTGATTTTTTTTTTTCTTAACCACTGTCTTCTACAAAACCTATTGAGATTATACAAATAAAAAAAGCACAACAAAATGATGCGCGTAAGTAAACGTTCATTGCGTTTGGATGTTGACATAAGTGATTCTCTACGAGTTCGAACTTCGAATTGCGTCTGTGTTTACCTTCCAACGGAAAAAAAAGATGCTATCGAGTGGTTCAACTTGCTACGTATTAATAATGCATAAACAATTATTTTACGTAAATAAAAAACTCAGTCCAAACATATATTTAACAAGTTGAATACTTTGATGCTTCACTTAATTTATAATATGTGTTAAATATGTAAATCTATCAGCTTCTTCATTTTCTACTCTATATATGATTTGGACGTGTTACCCTTAATTGTGATCATGTTCAATGCATCCAACTTTTAATGAAATATATATTTACATATTTTAGCATTTTTATTATTATTTTAAAATGATATCCGTCGATGCTACCTATCATCAATTAGCCTTTTAAGCTGACTTAATTAAAATATGAAACTCTGGGCCACCATATCTAAGCACATGCCTTATCATTTCCATTTACTTTGCTACAACATGGATATTTTATTCTTTGAGTTTTTCCTCGCGTGTCTACAAGAACATAATGCAAGTAAAATATGTTTAATTATTTAGAAAATATATTAGTTTTTTAGTATTTTATTATAATAAATTCTATTTTTATTCTTTTATCTCTAAAAAGTAGGGGCACTTTCTAATTGGATAAAATATAGATTTAGTATTATTAAGATTGTTCCTCTAATCAAAATGAATTTTTTAGCTTAATAGCTTAACATGGTAATACATATTCACTATATATTGTAAAATAGATTCTTGATTTTATTTATTTTTCCTTGGTTCCAGTTTTAGTTTGATATCCGTCACTGTTGTAGAAGAAACCAACTGCTCAAAAGTTTTTTGAATACAATTATAATATTTTATTTTATTTTATTTTCTCAGCTAAACACATAATACTATCTTTATGCACAGTAGAATAAAAGTTATAGACACAAGTACCAAGTTACATCAGATGATAAACAAAAAACCCTCCAAAATAAAATGTTAGAACTCTGTTGCAAATAGCCCTATTTATAATTGATAAGACTATCCCATGAATTCCCATGTATGTGTATACAAGTACCAATGTACTTCCCCCTCAATACGTGTAGTTCCTATATAAGGAGCCAACCCAATACCCATCCATCTCTATACAAGCTACTTACAAAGTCATGATCATAAAAGTAATACGCCATTATCCAACCCTTAGCATAAAATAATATATTTTGCATTGCTTTTTTAATTAAAATTATATATTATTGAATATGATATTATTTCTTGTCTTTCATATCACCTAAACTACCGCACACCATATAGTCTTCCATCTATCTTACTTAGTTCTATTAACCTCAATCAAATTATGTTGATAAAAGTGATCATCAACCGATCTGGGAGAACACCACATTCAAATTTAGCCATCCATAACACTTGTTTCACACTTCCAAAATAATCGGATACCAAAACAAGATATGTTTCATAGTTTCCAAGCTATTCATATAAAATTTATAATTGAAATTTCTATCAGCTAAATTAATATTCTTTCTCATCAAGTTATCACCAGATGGTAATCTATTGCGAAATATCCTCCATAATAAAAAGTTAACCTTCGGAGATACTTTCAGTTTCCATGAGGCGGCTAAGATGTCAGAATCCAAATGATTATAAAAAAAGGCATGTAACTCAACATAAATAGATTTTACCGAATACAAGCCATTATTATAACCATTCAGTTTCGCTAGTAAATGTTGCAATTGTTCATTCTCCCATATAAAGTGTTCCCTATGCTATTCAAGTTTCCATGATCATACTCCATCACTCCACTCACCCATCTCACAAATATGTTTCTCCTTCTAGCCAAATGTCAAAAATAATCGAGGATAAATAACAGTAAGCGGTTTACTTTCCACCCAAGTGTTACTTAAAAAAATGTTTTGTATCCATTCCTGACATTTTTCATAACCATGTTATCAAACTACTTATCATCAACTATCCCCCCTTCCCCCATAAGTCTTACATAGGTCTCTCCACCAAACAGATCCAACTAGATGAACTTCCTCTCTAACTAAGCCTCTTCACCCACCAAATTTTGACTACTTCATACAATATAATGATCAGTTATACAATGTCAACCAAAGGCATGGTCTGCATAACTTTCCATGCCGGAAATAAGTGATGTTCATTTCAATATAAAGGTCAATGATCCCAATGCAATTATTTAATGCCAAATTCTGAAGTCATCATTGTAATCTTAACTTCCTCGTTTTTAAATATGTAGCATAGCCATATGACAAGAATGTCTAGCTAAACCTAAACTTGTTGGCACCACGTATACGTACGTACGTAGAAACTAAAACCTATTAGTACTTTAGTTGGTATATATTGAGAACAATAGATAAGTGAAATCAGATGAATTGAACTCGATCCCTTGAAATTGAATTCAATTTCACCACTCTAAATCCCATGCTGAAACAAACTCAACCAAATTTTGAAAAGGACTCGCAAGGATAGGTTCAAAACTTGTATCTTTAGTTACTCTTTTTGGTTTATACCTCCAATTACAGTGCTATTGTATCTCATCTTAGGGTGGGACTTAATTATTACAAGAGTCCACGGAAATTTGTGTCCCAATTCCCAGGCCTATTGGGCTAAAAGCTACTTATGGTAAAAGCAACCAATTTCATTCAAAGCGCTCTGCAATTCCCATGTTTGGTAGTATCTCATTTACCATATAATATATATATATATATATAAGAAGGAAATTTTGTTACGCTAAAGGACTTTAAATCATTAAAGCTAGCTGGGGACTTAAATGGAATGGACAGAACCTTAAAACATAAACTTAGTTTTTGAGTTGGAATTTGGGAATGAGAGTGCCCGAATGGAATGGAGAAAAAACAGATGACGCCAAAATTAGCATGGTCTTTTGCTAATTTGCTCCACCTTCTATCTATTTAATAGATCCTAAAATTGAGGGAGGATGGGGCCAATATGGTTATGAGCCATTCTATTTTGCATGCAAATCAAAAAATGAAAAATCTCAAGTGTCCAAAGTGGGGCCCTTGAGCCACCCTTCTCAGTTTCCAAATATAGTAAACCTTGATCAACTGGTTGTGGGAGCTTTTCCCAAAGCTTATTCTGTTTCTTCTGTAACCACATCAAATTTGAAGACTGTGTTTGCCTAACCTGACCACAACAGCTTCACTCTTTTCATTTTCACAGAGATTCTTATTCTTATTATACACATGAGCTGTTGTGTACATTCATCAAATTCATAATACAAATTTTATATGATGTATAATTATTTAATTTGAGTTTGTCTCACTAAACCAAACCTTGTGTACACTAGCTATATAGAGAGACAAGGATTTTTTGTCCTTTCTTTTATGTTGCTGGCTCTTACTAGTCTAGATTGGCCATTTACAAAAGGGTCCAGACCCTGCCACACGCTGACATGTTTTGTAGCTCTCTTTTTTACTCTCAACAACAATTATGATTTATGATAATTCTGATTCGGCAACCCTTTTTTATTTCCTATTATATTGATATTGATAGAGATGGAAACAAATTATAAAAAGAGAAAACTCTGAAAAAGAATACAAAAGAGAGAGTTATGGAAACCTGAACAGAACATCAATATACGATTTCTCTTACTGAGATGCAGTCAGAGGAAACAGGCTGGATAGTCAGCGTTGCCGTGTTTTGACTGATTATTCATTCATTCAGTTTGAGACATGTTGGCACTGCCAGAGTGTGCTTCATTCAACTTCAAATCTGTTCATTACTATAACTTTGTAACGTTGGGGTGTTAAAAAGGGTTGAGGTTTGGTAGGAGGAGAATGTTTCTGACATTTTAACTCGCCTAATCCGTTAATCTGACCGGTTGATTCATCAATTCATCAAGCCCTTAAATTTTTTTATTTAATATATTATGCAAATCGGTTCGTCCCACCCAATCCCATTTCATTTTTTGACGGATTAATTCGTTTTATCACCTTACTATAACCTATTCATTCATTTAGTTGGTATCAAAAATTTTGAAGGTTTTTTTTTTAAAATAAAAATGTAAGAAATATTTTATATTCCATTCCTCTGATCAATCATAATTATTCTTTATTTATAATAAATCTTTTAAAATTATCTTTAAAATTATTCAAATAATAAATTATATTTGATAAAAAATATAAAATTATTTTACATATCTAGTGTACAAATCATTCCACTAAATCATTTGTAATTCTGTAAGGTCCGTGTCTATATGTTTATAACGTTTTGCAGATATAGACATGAATCACATGATTTATGCGTATAATATTATTCTATAGTAACTGATTATTAGGATAATGTGAACATTTAGAAAATAAGCGTAGTCTAAGTCGCGGATCTTCTTCCTTTTGCAACATTTTCTGGACATTGACATTGAGCTTGGCTTTCAAAGTTTTTGGGTTTTAGCTGGAGTTTAAATCTTGCATATCAAAGTTTTTAAGTTTAATTACCTTGTTGGTGTTTTAATTTAAATTAAGTCAATTTTGATATTTTTTTGAAGTTTTTTCCAATTCAATTAAATATTTTTAATTACTTTTAAAATCAGACAAATGTAATTCATGTGGATTTTTAATCAAATTAAACTCATAAAATTTAATTTCTTATATAAAATACCTACAAATTGAATTGATTAACTATCTTTTGCACAAAATTCATCAAATAAAGCATTAAAATTTTCTCAAAAAGAAAGAAAATTCAAAATTTATAAAATAAAGGATAGATCCAACTACTGATAAATGTATTTTTTTTCCGAAATGTATTGAGAGTAAGCAACTTTGGAAGGTGCAGGAACTTTACCTCTCTATCTACTACGAATAAATGGGCCTATAAGGAAAAGCAGAAAGGTCAACATAAGCCCAGATAGCAAGTGGGTTATAACCCATATACGGTAACCAAAGATCCAGAGTCCACCTCTCTGTGGGCAACCTCAAATTATTGGTAGTTATTATTTTTACCTCCCCTTTCTACTCATGTACCTCCCCTTTCCTTCTTTTAATTTCTTAATTTTGTTTTCTCTAAACTACCCTTTTCTCTTTCTCACCCCCATATAATTCTGGCGAAAGCATACACCTTCCTTTTTGCCCATTTAGAGACCCATGGTCTTTTCAAAAAAACAGTCTTACCCATCCCTTAATACAGGCAACAGAAGACAAAATCAACAAAATTGAAACTCCAATATACACACACAAATTAAACATTTTACATTAGCTTTAACAATAAACAAAATAATTAAAAATCAAAAGACCATTCTGATTGAAAACTTGAATGTTCCTGATGATTTTGTTGAGGATGTTGAAGATCCTACATTACAAGGCAGTCTTGTAGGATTAAATTATATTTATAATTTGAAATAATTATTCAAATTTAAAGGACTAAAAAAAAAAATATTAATTGTAAAAATAAAATAAAAAATAATGCACTGTAATAAAGTTTTACAATTGAGTCAATAAATCTTATAAAATTATTTCAAAAAATTATATAAATAGATAGTTGCGATGGTTGATTACCTTATTTAAAAAAAAAAAAAACTCAAATTTAAAAGAATAAAAATATATTTAAGTTTTATAGAAAAATCAAATCAATATAAAATAATACGTTTGGTGTGGAGATTCAGAGATTTTTATATCCTAATTTTTTGTTTTTTAATCACCCATATTTTATATATATATATATGATATGACAAAATTCTAATGAGTAAAATTTTCATATTGTAAAATTATTTTATATAGTCGGTTAATCATAATTTATTGTTATAATGACTTTAAAATAATTGTATAAAAGTCAACTGTCTTATTATAAATGAAGGATTGTGATTGACTAATGATAATAAAATAGTTTTACACTAAGTGGATAAACTTCAATTGCTATCTCTTTTTATATATTTTGTTACTTTATATCTCTTGTTTTTATTAAAATCAAATCAGTAACTTATACAAAAAATATCAAATAAATACGTTTATACAAATAAAAATTATAGATCTTATTTATAAAAATATATTAAAACAAATAGTTGAAATAAAACATACTAAGCTCAGTTGACATTTCAATATTTTAATAAAATTATTTTTCATGTATCATTTATTCACACAGCAGATTACATGTATACAATAAAAAAAACTTTTTTATAATGTGTTAAGTAAAATAAATTCAATCAACGCCAACATTTCCTGTAAAAGAAAAATCAATGCAAGCATTTGGCGAGAAATTAAAAAAAAAAAAAAAAAACCCAATTATTGCGGAAGCATTCCTTCCTGTCCCACTGCGCGAATTATTGTCCTCCGAAGCAAAATAAATACAGCAGAAAATAAATTCGGTAGCATGTGGCATAGCAAAATGGACAATGCAATAAATATATTATAATTATTATATGCAGCTTCTTTATTTTATTGTCAAGGTCCAGAGACATCGATCCCCACATGTATTCTTCATCTCTTGCTTCATTACAAAATTGCTATACTACAAAATCAAGTATTATATACAACTTCTTTATTTTATGTCAGTAACACATGTATTGTATTCATCTATCCATCTTTATAAAACAGCAATATTATTTCAGGAAATTGCAGAGGTCCAAGTCATAGTCAATAGAAAATGTAGAGAAAACCACAGAACAAGCAAGGTATCGCTATCTCTATCCATAAACAAATGAAACTAGTAGTACGTATATTCTCCCTTTTAACAAATATCATCAATCAGCAACTTCAAAAAGAGGAGGGAAGGAAGGGGAACAGAAATCAAATCAGTAATAATCACTTAACATCAATATCAATAGCCATTTGAGGGGGTGTAAGTTCAAACTCCCATTGAGAAACTTTACTACATCTAATTAAACATGAATAGTTGATTAAACATAGGTTAATTTCCAACTCACAGCCCTACAAAATTACAAATTTAACCAGGCAGCAGTTCAATACATAAAATCCTATGACATAATAATGAAAAATGCAAATCCACAAAATCTGGGGCTGAACAATGAAAAGAAGCGAAGCAAAGCAAAGCAAGCTCCAGTTGCTGGCGGCAGTTTTGTGCAAATATCCATATGACTCATCAGAGCATGCAATCAGTTCTTGCAGGCAGCCTCCTGAAGAAATTCAGAGGCACTGAAGGAAGCTTGTGGCGGAACCTGGGGTGTCTCAATACATAGATTCCGGTGAAAAGCGCCACAATTTGAAATGGAGTCACATATAGTACTATGGCAGCAACCAGGCAGAAAATCACAAAGAGAGCAGTGGCTCTTGGATCTCTCCAGCTGAGCAAAGACTGAAGCCTCTCTCCTTGAGTGGCCAAATCACCAACCACAGTCTGTATCCTCCCAGCAATGCTTCTGAGGCGGTCGTAACGCATCCTCACAATGTCCGAAGGCCTGGTGGTCGGGAATGTGTCAAACTCTTCATCCAGCTCGTCAGGGTGTGCGTTATCTGCGTGAGAGAGACGAGTGTCCATGTGAGGAGGGTGCCTTGGTCTCCATCTGTAGTACCACACTCCAATCAAGAAGAGGTAAAGGAAGATTGTTGGTAAGATAAGCTCAGGGTACATGACCAGTATTATGAACAGGATGTGGATCAGAACAGTTGTGATTGGATTTTTCCAGTTGCAAATCTGATCAAACCATTTTCCTACAGCAATTAGTCCACCCAAAACTCCCATAATCCTGAAAAAGTTGGCCTTGCTTCTTCTCATACTCCACATGTGGGAACCCACATCCAGCATATATTCCACTATCTCCTTTCTCAGTGGCGGCTCGGCGCGGCTCAGTCGCATTGAAACAATCTGAGTAGCTTGATGCCTCAGATTGTCAAGCTGACTAACAGTTAGTGGGTGAATATAATGCATCTTAGGCAACAAAGGTAGTGAATACATGTGCATCATATTAAGCAAAGAAGAACAAGTAAACCTTACAGCCAAGTGGATTTCACCCATTTTCTTCACCCCATTTGAATGAAGAACTAGAAGCGGATAGGAATGTGTGTAGACACGGTCAGTCTCGAGGGTGGAAAGACGGATTCTTACCTTGCCAACTTTGGAATCTTTTGCCCCTCCAGGCTTATCACCACCATGCAAATGCCAGTTATCAAATACACCAATTGTAATGACAGTGCAAGGATCAAAAACCTCCCAAGTGTATTGCTCATTCCACCGCGGTGCAAAGCTATCAATGATTGTCCTTGTCCGCACCCACTTCTGCCCATATTTAGCTACACAATAAGCATCCGTTGTCCCCTTACCATCTTTTGTTTTCATTGGCATCAAACCCTGAGCATTCAATATACCCAACTCAAGAACTCCAATACTGGACTTCCACAGCTGTTTTGCAGTTGGGCGAAGATCACTGCTGTAGTGAGTTGATTCATCCAAAACGTGATAACCGCCTTCCAGACAGATCCTCATGTGAATCTTGCTCGAAAACTTGATTTCTTTTTTCTTCTCCCCTTCCATAATAACAATGTGCTTTTCAATATTATACCACTTAGTATTCACAGGTTTGTGATCCAGTCTCCGATCCACCATATGCAAAGGAATTGCACACTTCCCCAGCGACTCCTCTTTGTTAGGTGCAACTCTGTCTTCCACACTCAAGATCAGAGGCTCCTCAAATGGTTCAGCAGCCACAAACATCAAATCCTCATTCCACATTGGATTGATAGTCCTGCTCTGAGAGATCCTAGTTCTCAAAGTCTGATTTCCCAGAGCAGCTTTCACAAAAACTTCAGGGTATCTACCCTTATCACTTGGCTGCAAGTCTTGTGCCTCAATTATATTAACCCTCAAATACCAAAGCTTAGGAGATAGATATACCTTCGATCTAATGTTTGCAAGAGCATCAGTCCCACTAACTGTCGCAGCATCCGAGTGCCATGCTTCAGGAAATGCCTCATCAGCTTGTGTGCCCATCCAAACAGCCAGCATTAGCTCCCCCTTTGCCTTATCACCCCTTCTGTCCTCCAGCCTATACCATTGCGGTGCCAACGGACTGTCCGGAGGAACACGCTTCGGGACCTCATTGAGGTCAAACATGACATGACCAATGAAGTCGTCCTTCACAACATCCTTGTCCTTCACAGTGACCTCCAGCATGGAGGCCTGAATGCGGTCTTTGGAGAAAGCAAAAACCTGGTTCCATTCGGGATTCGACTTCTTCTCGAAGTGGCGAGTGGTGCCTTTGTAGTTCCCAAGCTTGACTTCAGTGTAAGGGTCACAACTGCCAGTGACATCCTTTGCAGGCAAGTCCTTAGCCTTCACAACCCTCACATAGAGATACTGCATTTGCTCAACAAGATCATAAGTGCTAGTAAGCTTGTCACCAGAGATCTTTCCCCCACCAAGGTGGGGTTTGGTCTCCTTCAACAGAAAATCTTCTGGTGGAGGCCTCTGCATCTTGTGGCTTCAAAGATTCAAAATCAAAAGACCCTTTTTTTTTCCTTCAAATAATGGAAGCTGTCCACCGCAATACAACTATTTCAAATGGTTGTCAATGTTCGTTCCACCGTAGGAACAGTTGTGCTTTAAAAGAAATAAAAAAGCACAACGGTACCGAGGAGCCTAAAAAAACAGAAAAACACAGTCAAATAGCCGTTACAGGCTGGCAAATCGAGCCACCTAAATTTTCGGGAAAACTTTAAAACACACAAACCATAGAAGATAAGGAAACCTCACAGATAATAATTAATGCATAAATAAAACAGAGTTGCAAGCATAGATCTATGGTAACACCGAGAGTGTGCAAGCTTAAAAGCCTAGATCCGATTGTGTTCGGTAAAAGCACAAAATCACAAGACGCAAAACAAAGTTTTTTTTTTTTAATACTACATAAAAAAAGGTACAGAAAAACAATCTGAACCTAGAATGTTTTCCAGGGTAGCTGCCGACAGAATGTAGCATGAGATGAAGGAGTAACACTTCAAAGTTTCCCACTTTCTGCATTCTAAGACCCTTTAACAAGTGTTCACTTATTTTTAGGAAACAGAGATCACCCCCGGTTTACTTTCACTTAGCTTGTTTCGGCACTTTCCATACCACCTAACCCACCCACAGAAATTTCAACAGAAGAAAACAAACAAAAAATAGAAAAACAACTGCACACTGATTATAAGCATGCTCATGTTCTTCGCATTTCAACAGATTTTCCCAGATATTTTTTATTAAAAAATATTTTTTTAAACAAAATGGGTGCTGAAAAAAAAAATCAGCAAAAGTAAAAAAGAAATTGAAAATTCTAAGTACCACAACCGAAAGCATGAAGAGGAGAAGAAGAGAGAGAAATAAAGGTGAAAGCTTTAGGTTGAAGAAGTATAATGCAGAGATGTTGTTACCTTGGAGAGAAATGGGAGTGATTTGTTTCTTATGGGGAAGAAAAAGCAGAAGCAATGGAGGAAGAGATAAGGGTGAGAGTGAAGAGAGAAAAGGGAGGAAGAGAAGACAGGGTATAGATGGAGGGTGTGTCTCTCTGCTTTAGTTTTTGGTTTTTCTTTCTTCTTTTTTCTCCTTTGTTGGTGTTGGTAGTGTGTGGGGCTAGGATCTAATGAATCTATGCAAAATATACAGAGAAGGTGCCCCCTTTGCTTTTTTGCACAGTGCTGCTGGCTGGACCTCTGTTGCTGTACAGGGAGGTGGAGTGGCGGTGGACCCGCCTCATGCGTGTGAAGCACTTCGGTCGGTACTCACACATGTGCCACACTCGTGTGCCGCTTCGTTTCACTAAATCACTGCTACTATTAATATTACACTTTTTTTTAGGGTATATACGTACTACTTTTAAATTATATTTTAGTATACTTCATAATATAAATGATTTATTTATAATTAATAGTAGTAGTATACTTAAAATATTCATTTATTGTACATCATACGTAAGAAAATAGTCAAAATACCAATACTTTACTAATACTAATAAATGTATGTGTAAAACTCGTGGACGCTTCCATGAGTTACAGTCAAACATAACTTACTTTACAATAAATTCTTGGTATTATTATTTCTCGCTTTAATAAATTTCTCTTTGGAAAATGAATAAACAATGACTTGGCATTGTTGGAATCTCAAAGTGAAAAGGTGAATGGGGGAAGGATAAGGATGGAATTTCAGTCTCGCACTTTTGGACTGTTATTTATTGGTTTATTGATTTATTGATGATGCTGGCAAAATTTGGTAAGCTATGCACTTCTATATCTATATTGAATTGATTGAATTGAATAAAGCAAACATCAAACATGGCTCCCTGTGTGACCCACTAATGATTCTTCTTTTGAACTAACTATAGCGATTGAACGAATTTAGTAGGGAACTTTGTTCACCATTTATTTGTGCATTATTTTACGATTGGTTATGGAATTTACTATTGTTTAAAAATTGGGCAAAGCAGAAAGCTAAAGAGCATGACCCAGTCAGTCAAATTTGTCACGTGCGTTTATTCAAAAATATCTAATGTTTTATACTATATGCAAATACGTACACGAAATATAATCGATTTATATATAATTATTTAATTATACACATTAAAATCACTTAATCGTATTTTTGAATAAATATCTTAGTATAAAAATAACATTAATTTGATTTAGATTTGAAGATTATATTTTATTGTAACAATATTTTAGAGACAATAGAATTTTATTAGAACTTAAAGTGAAATAAAATTTAACTTAATTTTTTTTTTAAAAATAACATGCTTATGAGACGAAGATAATCAAATTTTAAATAATATTATTTGCTAATAAGATCATCGGGCAAATTCAACCTGGTTTATTATAATCCTTATTAATTATTAACCATTTCTGTGTTTTTTAAATAATATTAAAATCTCTATTAGAGTTTCGTTATATTTTTGTACTATTTTTTAACGAAAATTAAAATTTCACCTTGATGTTCAATACAAATCTTTATTGAGGTAGAATAAAGGAGTATTTGGAAGAACAGTTCCAACAAACTTATTTGAGATAATAAAATGATTTATCACTCGAAAACTTTTTAACTTATTTTAGATGTTACTTTAATGTTCCTAGCTATAATGTATTGCTATTAGGCTGTGAATTCTATTTTCAGTCTCTTTATAAATACGACGCGGAATTAATATGAAAGAGAATATAAATGGCACCCCAAAAATAAAAAATAAAAATAGTCTTTTTCAGTCAATAATCATGCATTCACGTTTTTTGTTTTGGACTTCACTTGTGTGTGTTGCTGACTTTAGAGTATGAAATAAGCAATGATTCTCAACTATTTGGAGCGTGTATTATTCCTGCTTTTCATGCTCTTTATACTGCACAGTGCATATTCTACGAGAAGGTTGAGGCTAGTTTTTAATCTGCCATTTTCTGAAGCAGTACACATTATTTTTTCTTGACTCGTGCTCTTCAATTTCCTTCTCTTTTGTTTATTTTGCTTTTCGTAAAATAACTGAAGCTAGCCCCATTGGGTTAAAGTAAAAAGCTGATATGGTGCAGTGCTGTTGAGCATATATATTCAGCTGGAGAAAAGTGAAGAGATAAAGCTCATGCTATTATTTTCTACTGTTTGATTAACATTCAGCAAAAAGTGGTTATTTTATCTCAGATTCATAATATGCAGTGAAAGTGATTTTTGCTTATTATTCCTAACTATATGTGTGTTCTTAATCTTACCTGTGACCATGGAATGGATTGTTTTCCAAATTGTACTCCGTGACTATTCTATGTACCTATTTTTCAGGTGTATTATTAGCATTTCTTTGTGTTGATTTGTCACTTCCAGTTGCTATCAAAGGATGACAATAACATCATTTATTTTTCTTTCCCTCAATCATTGGTTGCTGCTCCCAAAGGCTCGTTTTTATTGTAATTCAGAATCCAATAATCCATGTATTTGAATCCAACTTCATTTTCATCTCCCCACTTAACTTAAAGTGAAGTTCAATGTGTTTGTGATAAGGGTTAAGGAGATTCTTACCAGTGTATTTCTATATCATTAATTGAGAATACACACCAAATCTAATATCGTGAATATCGTCCATTGTCTTTTTTCCGTGTCTTCAAGGCAGAACAAGTTGCCAATGTGAAAAAGTACAACAAATTTGAATGGTTTCATTTTATTTTATTTAAAATGAGAAAAAAAAGTGAAATCAAAGAGAGGGCCATAGTTGATAGAAATGGTCAATTATGCTACGAAAATAGCTTCTTTCCTAAATTAGTCATTGAAGACTCCTAGCATAACAGTTGGATATCACCCATCAAAGTGGAATAATCAAACACTAGACCACAAGCTAGATTTACAATTTAAATATCCAAATGATCCACTCCAATTAGCGGTAAAAGCAGGCAAAAATATTATGGCCATTTTAGTTTCTCTGTCAGTGGAAAAATAGGTTTGTGATTACCAGGTGACATATCACGGTTTTAAATTGTAGTTACGGTTGGAATCATGATTGCAGTTTTGTCGAGATTCTTAATATCGAAAAAAACTGTGGAAAAATGTGATACACAACTATAAATGCATTGCCATTGTGATAAGTCAAAAGAAATTTACATTGTGACTGTAACTGTGATTATGGAGCCAATTTAAAATCACAAATATCATATATATATATATATATCGCGCGCATTTAAATAAAACATAAATGTACCTAGTGAGACGGACAGAGAGCAAAACCTAAGAAATAAACTAGCCAATAAAAAATAAAATCTGACCACGACTAAAAAAATGGGACAATGGATTCAAATTATTAAAATAGGAGCAAAAGGATAAAAATATTAGATATATACTTATGTTTTTCTTAAAATCAAGAAGGGTGTAATTGCACCCTTCATCCTATATAACTATGTAGCTCAACTCCACCTATTCCACCAAGAGAGGATTGTGAAAAAATAAAACTATCAAAATTTTGAATTAGTCTTTTCCTACAAACATTCTAGGAGCTCAAGTACACTACCAGTTAATACTCCTCAGCAATTAAAACATTTCAAGCAATAGGAACCTCGATATCACTTATCAAAATAGTAGCAGGTATGTTGTATTCTTATTTTTCTTACATCGGTCGGTAAGTTATATTCTTTCTCACTACTTTGGGATGTGGTCTGTGAGTTGTGAGTAACATATTTTTTTTAAAGGACTAAAACCAAGTTAAGAATATTTAAAGGATTGAAATAAAAAAATCTACTATCTTTTAAAAAAGAAAATTTTATTCAAGTCTAAATTTCATAATTAAGAAAAAAAAAATAAAGAGAAGTGAATGACATATAAAATATAATAAATAATGCAAAGGGAAAAGATAAAAACATAAAAATGTTACTACATAAAGACAAGTATCCAACATACTTTTTTTTTAAACACATAATTTTCTATTAAGTAAAATTTATTAAAAAATACAAAATTTAGTAAATTTTACGTCTTATTTAATAATCTTCTTCTTTCATGATAATAAAAATATATTAAAATAAGTATATTAGAAAGTATTTTTCTAAACATCATCTTAAAATCATCTTATATATTAAGATAAGTAATTTATTATAAATTTTTTGGTAATATAAAAAACCCCTCTTATCATGTAGATTGTTGCATAAATTATGTTGTAATAATACTAGTATCTATGGATGATGCCTTAAAGTACATAATCTGATCTCTGTTCTGAGAGTTAAAAGGCAAAGCATAACGAAATTGTAACTGTTGCTCAACGAATAATAAGACGCCACGTATCCACACACCCATGCGGTGAACCCCACCTGAACGTAGCCCGCATCTCTCTCTTCTCCCTCTACTCGCTCCCGATTCAAAAGATCTGCAACTGTTTCTCTCTCTCTCTCTCTCTCTCTCTTTTTCACATGATTTTTCTCTCTGCGTTGCCATGACGGAACCAACGGAGCCATCCACGTCATCTCCAATGGCGAGGGACCCAACCACCGTAATTCACCCTAGGCGCGAGCCCTTCGAGTACGGCCTATTGCCAATCCCGCGACTCATCTTCTCCGACCCGGCGCAAACCCTAATTCCGTTGAAGCAGAAGCTTCTAGCGTTATCCTCCAACCAGCGAGTCGACTCAGCTGCAATCTCCGAGTCACTGCAGATCTCCATTGAGCACGCCAGGCTCGTCCTCGATACTCTCGCCTCGGTTCTGCACTCCGACGCCGAACCTCTCGTCGCCGCCAAGCTTGCCGAAATCGATTCCGTCGGCGTCGACGTTCATGATCTGGTTTTGTTCCTTTACATTCAATCCTACAAGAGGCTACTTCCCCGCACGCACAAGGACTCCGCTGCTGTCGCCGACGTCTGGCCCTCCACCTCCGCCTTCGACGGCTACTTGTCCGCCCTCTCGCCGCTTCAGGTGAATTCTCCACAATTCGATGTGTTATTAAGCGCTATTAGGCACGGAGATGCTGCTCTGGACCAATGCATTGTTTAATTCCTATAATCTTGGATCAGTTTTATTACCTTCAAATTCAAACCCTTGGATTATATTTTTTGAGCTTATGTTCGGTGTTTTTTTTCGTTCGTTATGATCCTTTTTCCATTTCTGTATTAAATTGCTGACAATTTCGTTTTGGAGCGATTCTGCTGATTTGATACATAGGATGTTAGTTCTGATGTTGAATGCTTTTCAGCTTGTGCGCAGCAACAGTCGGCGGGGTATGCCATCGCAGGTTGATGAAGAGGCGCATCAGTTGTCATATCTGCAAAAACACTTGGTTAACATTGTGTCTCTTCTAGCACAGCCTGAGGAGGGAGAAGGAGAAGAATCTCTGGTTTGTTAATTTACTGTATGCTATCTATGGGTTATTGCCGATAACTTGATTTATAGCTGCGATTCAATATTCATATATATGTGTGTGTGTATGTATATCTTTTGTATCCATTCTTGTAATTTATACGTTGTTTTGGTGATGTCTTGTGCAAACCAGGAAGAGAGATCTTGAATGCCATGGAAAGTAGTTTTGCACCATGCTTTTTCTGTGTCCAGCTGTTGCTTAGTTCCTGTAAAATGATGTTTATTTATTTATTTCTTTATTTACTTATTACTTAACCATATTACTTCATTGTTTGCTCATTGCTATCAATGTTGTCTGAAGTTGAACTCAATACTTTGTGCATACACTGAAGACATCAGTTGTTAAGAATTTTGCAAGTAGGATTCAGCACTAAGGATTGCACGATCAGATAGGTACCATGGTAGTCAAAATTGCGATTCAGATCGTAGGATTGCACGATCCTACGATTTTTCTGGCCATGTTCGATCCTGATTATGCCATGAATTGCAATCTTGCAGGATTGGTCTGGATTGCTGTTGAAGATTGTGGAAACACTGGATTGTATGTTTCAAGTGAGCTGGACATTCACTGGGTTCATGGGTTGGGTTTCACGGTCAAATTACAATTTACAAGCAACCAGTTTCGGCACTTAAAAACATGAAACCTAGCCACTTTCCCTCTCTAAATCCCAAAACTTCATCTCTAGCTTCCTGCTTCCCCTCTCTAGACTCTAAGTCTCTGCTTCAACCTCTTGTTCTTCTCTTCTCCGCTTCAAATCTCTGAATCTCTTGCTTCTCTTTCGGTTGTAATTCTTCTCCTCTTTTCCTCATCTCCACTGTTCTCGTGCCTCTCTCTTCTGCCTCTCTTCCTCCTTTCTACTGGACTTCTGCAGTTTTTGTTCTGCACTATGCTACACCTCTAGAGTGTGCTATGCTCGATACAACCATTCAGCTAATATTCCAGTCCCAACTCCTACTACTGTGAAGTTTACCTATTCTGTGATGCATCTTATTTGAGCTAACAGACTTTGGTATCAGGCAATTTTTAAAATTATTTTATTAGATAATACATTATATTGACAGGACAGTAATAAAATTAAAGGCAAAATAGTAAAAAACTACAAATATATCTTAGTAGGTATTTACAAAATTAAAAATAAATATTAATAATTTAAATTGTAAATGCATCCCTCTTTTACCAGGCTTAAATATATTTTTCTAAATATTACAATATTTTCATTTGGGTCTTCCAATTTTTAAAAGGTAATTTAGTGTTTCTAAATAAATACATTTTTCCTTATTTTATATATTGTGTGTGTGTTTTTCATGAATTTTGTCAGATCATACGGTTTATGTTGCAATCTCATGATTTACTATCCAAATTCTTCCCTATCTTATGTAAGATTTCAATTTTGACTATCATGATAGTATCCTTATGTGTCACCATCCATTATGATTGCAACTTGTTATTTTGTTTTTGTGACATATAGTTGGCATAGCAATGACCTCATTGGGAGCAGAAAACATAATTCTATAATTTGTCTCACTCTTATTTGCTTTTATCGAGCCATGGGGGGTTTTGTGTTAGACAAGAATCTTGTGCAAGTGCCTCTATGTTGGTTGGAATTCTTGCTTGCAATCCATACTTGTTTTAAGACTCGTACACAGTTTATGATTGACCTGTTTTGTCTTTAAAAGCAAGGCTGGGGTTGTGATCTGCTAAGTGATATTTAGTTCAATGAGTTATGGACGTGCTAACTTAATTTGTATTAATAATGAGAGAAATTGACTTGGTTGATTGTATACGTGTCATGCACACTAGAGAGAGTTAGCATGACTGGACCATCTCTAATAACAAGCAAGTTTTTTATTTTGGGAGGTGAGAGGGATAAAAACAGGCAAGCTGGTTGTTGGCCATTTCTTTGCCATTGTTTGGTATTGGGACAACTTTGATTTTAATTTGATTAGGATGTTTTAATGCCAACTTCTCTTGATGTTAATGCTAGCCCCCTCACTTCTTAATTCCTCCTCTATATGCATTTGGCAATGCATATAACCTATATGTTTGGCTGTCTTTAGTAGTTAGTTATCATAATAATGAAAGGAGTATGGATATGCTAGAGCCTAGAGTTACAGTAAGATTTACTTTCTTTTACTCGCTGAGGCATCGCATATCACATAGTTAAACATACTACCACCTTTGCATTGGGGTATGATACATTGTTTTAGGAATTGGTGGATTCCCAGTGTTCTTCATCTCAGGTGAAGTTGACTTTTTAGCCTAAGATCATGCCTTTTTACTGCTAAAAAAATGTTCCATTGCAGCAATTTATTTTCTATTGAATCAAATTTTTTGTTTTTCTTTTAGTTAGTTGTCCTAATATTGTTTTTCTTAATTGACAGGTTTTAACTATGGATAGATTTGAGCACCTTGGGTTTCTAATTCAGTTTGGTGATAAGGGATCTGAAGGAAATTCCTTTAGTCAATCTTCTCCCTTTTTTGCAAACTCAGACCCTGATATGCCTGCTGTTCCTGTTCCTGTTGCTCAAGTTCATGATTGGCTTCTACAGAATATAGCTGCTGCTTTGGAATATATCTCTGAACGGACTTCTTCTAAGGAAAATGGCCCAGCTAATGCCTCTGATCAGGATGTTGCTATGACTGATGCATGTACTGCCTCAGTTAACAAGGTCTCAACAGGGACTAGAGGTGCAAGTTTCATTGAAGGGATCTCCAAATCATCATATGTGAAGCATGCACCTGACATTAAAGGTTCATCTGTTAAGGTTTGTTTCTTACACGTCTTTCCATATATTTGTCTGTTTTTCAAGTATGAAGTTGCTCACATTTTGGATGATGGCTTTTTTGATATATCATTGAAGCTGTTGATCCTAAGTAGCCATTTAACCCTTAATATTATGGTTTCATATAAGGCTGCTGCTAATAAGTGCTGTTATATGTTGAATGCAGAGAGGGAAATTTAAGATGGAGTTAAAATGGAAAAGAGAGTATTTTAGAGAGAGACACACACACACACACACAGAGTTTTATGTACATGCAGATTTAGGTTCATGATTTGAAAATTATTCAGAATGCTTAATATATTATGTTAGGCATGAGCCCCAGCTAGAGAATAAGGTCTGGTATATATTAGGTGGGACAAACACTAAGGAGTTTGTGGGTTGTTGGGAGTTAGTTAAACAGCCAGTTAAGAGTCAGGGGTTTAAATAGGGAGATGGATACAGTTCTAAGGGCAGTTTTTGAAGTATATTTTGTAGTAATTGAAGCTTTCAGTTGCAAGGGGAAACCTTGTAAGGTGGCATTACAGCCTCCTTGTTCATATTATTTTCTTAGAAATAACAGAGTTCTTTCACTCTTTTTCCCATCTGTCTTTTCCCTCCTCTCTCCCTTCTCTACTTTGAAACTGAGGCTACTCTGGTCTGGTATCTAACAAATTATCAGTCAGTGTTGCCGTGTTGGCCATCATTGCTGCCTTATCTTGTAGATTTGTACAGATCTAGTTGTTAGTAACTTAGTATGCAACTATGTATGAAAGATTGTACCTTGTATTCTAGTTGTTGCATTGTTTATAACAATAGAAATACTGAGATGGTGTATATAAATAAGTGATGTATTATTAGTTACGATTGAATTTTGGCGAATGAAATTTTCAACATGCTTACAAACTTATTTAAGCAAGACAGATTTTAGGTCAAACATGCCTACGCTCAAAAGCTTTAAAGTGAGGAATCTTTTATTATCAATTATCTGTTCTCCTGGATGTTATTCACGTAAGGACTTCTAGAGCTTGAATTAAGGTGGAATGCATATATAACCAACCAATGTTTTCATGTTGGTATTTGTTATGTTATTGGCATATTTGAAAAGATGATATGAAATAATGCCAACTGATCAGTTTGCACTGGGTTAGTTTGGTTTTTCATGATGAGTTAGTTTTTGAGCATCCCTACTTATGGCTTAAACTTTTTGAGCAATTAGTTCTTTAAAAGAAATGTCAGGCTAGCTAATATTTGAATTTTAAAGTTTTGTTTGAGTTCTTAAGTGCTAATTTTTTTTTTTTGTTTCTCTCAATCACCATCTTATGCATCTTCACATGTTTGGAATTTGAGAGGTCACTTTAGATTATTGTTGATATAGTATGCTATTAAAAATTCTGTTTGCTCATTACAGGTTCTAAATTGCCATGAGTCTGCCATATACATCTTAGCACCTTTGAGATATGCGACTGTCTATGGATGTTCAGATGCAACAATAGTTCTAGGAGCAGTTGGCAAGGTAATAAATAGTAGCTTTGTGTCCTGCTTTTGAAAGGAGCATAATGAGTTTATACATGTATAAAGAGAACTTATGGAATTTGTTTTTGACTTTGCAAAAGAATGTATTGTTGAATGGTGGCAGTGGCACCATGGCAGCATGTAATATCTTGTGGCGGAAATTTGATAATCTGCCATACAAAGGCTATTGCATGGCCGTTTTGGTATGACTGGCCATGGTGCCCACAATTCTCATGGTGTACAATGTGCTGATGGCAGAAATGACAGAAAACTCGTGCATCTAACAGTAATATGTTAGTACTTTGTTTATCAAAAACCATTCAATATAATGGTCTTTACCTAATTCAATTGTCATCCATTTAATATAACACCTTTCAGGAAGGTACTTTTTGGTGCCAGTTCATCCTTCCGGGCTCACTTTCCTGTATTTTTTACTACTTTCAAAGATATAAAATTATTTGCTCATCATCTTAAAACTGTTGCTTATCTTGTGCATATGTGCTGTTTACTTTGGGCAAGACTTGCTTAATTGGGAGGCATTTTACTTTTCTTCTGCCTACCATTAGTATTAGAATAGCTGGCGCTTAATTTGCAGGAAGGAAGCTGATCTCTGCATTCTTTTTCTTACAGGCTGTGAGAGTAGAACACTGTGAAAGAGTTCATGTAATCGTAGCAGCAAAACATATTTGCATTGCTAATTGTCGTGAATGTGTTTTCTTTTTGGGAGTGAACCAGCAACCTCTTATTCTTGGTGATAACCATAAACTGCAGGTGAGCTTCTTCATTCACTGTTGCGTGATTTTTGAAGTTTGTAGTATGCCCTTCCAGGTTGATTCTTACATGAGAATGTAACTATGAAATTTGGGAACCATGTTAAGGCCTCATGAAATGCTTCTACAGAAACTTTAAGAAGATTGATTTGTGATATATCCTATGTGGTTTAACTGATATGGCTTTGCACAACCCAAGTGGTTAATGCCCCTATGAAACATGGTCCTCTTTGTTGAGGTGTACTGTTGAACATGTTTATGACATTGATACATACACGCATGTCACACTCTTCACTAACTGTCTGTTTTTATTTTATTTATTTATTTTAAATTAGCTTAGACACTTGAGCCAACACCTCTATACACTTGGAGTCTTGGACACTTTAGTTGACACCTCCTTATGAATAGACACTTGAGGGCACTAATATTATGAAAAAAAATTCAATTTTTTAAACATGTAGAGAAGTCATTGTAAAATATTAAAAAATAGTGCATCTCTATTATTTTGAAAGGTCATTATAATAGAAAAATGTAAAATTTAGCAAGTTATTTTGAGAAGGTGAATATTAGAGGTTGTCTTCAAAGTCTAGTAACAGATTATTTAACCATTCTTTTAGATCACTACAAATATTGTATTTGTTTTATTAGAAATAAAAACATGGTGTCTATGGCATCTTAATTTTTTTTTATCACACTTTTGCTTCTAGTGATACTAGCTTCTTAGTTCTTAAAATGTATGCATATTTTTCTTTTTACAAATCTCACTCTTAGCTGGAGTCATGGTTTGAAAGCTTTTTCCTTGATAATGTTAACAGGTGGCTCCCTATAATACTTTTTACTCCCAATTGGAAGACCATATGAATGAAGTTGGAATTGTGCATACGGTTAATCGATGGGATGAGCCTCTAGCATTAGGCATGGTCGATCCCCATGATTCATTATCTCATCCAGCAGGTGTCTCAGATGTTCAAGCGGAATCTGCTACTCGGGTGGACCCTGATCAGTTCACTAATTTTGTGGTATAGAAGTTTCTTTAACACTGACTTTTCTGGGATGAACAGTGTTCAAGGTTTATATCTTCTTTATTTAGTCATATATTTTTTTTCCTCTGTTTGTATTGTTGTCGTGCAGATTCCAAACTGGTTTGGAGGAGAGTCCACTGGGGCTACAAACGGCAACCCATTCACGTTACCTGATGCTTATATGGCATCTCAGAATAAAAATGTATGTATGGTGTTTGTTGATTAGTATATTAATAATTGGATTCCAAATTTTTTGGTGATCAAACTTTAAAAAGCCGTATTTTAAGTGAATTATGTTTTAATTTGTTCTATGCAGCAAAAAACTTTAGAGGAGATAAGGCAACTCTTACGAGAAGCACCTTTAGAAGAAAGTCGCAAACGAGAATTGTCATCTGCACTCCATGTCTACTTCAAGGACTGGTTATATGGTAACTAACACTATCATTTGTTGTCTGTTAGGACCATTGTGAATTAACTTTTCAACAAGTACTTGTAGGAGATGAAAATAAAATGAATTAAGTAAAATGAATCAAACTTTTTCCATAAGTTTAAATCAACTTATAATCTCAGCACATGAAGAAGTTAAAATTGATCAAGCTTCTTAAAAAAGGTAGAAGGCAGATGACGAGAGCAGTATATTATAAAAGTAGTAGTTTGGTACAAAGCGGGTTGCTCTAATTATTGTGAAGAGGAAGTTAAGTAGATAATGCTAATATGTAGTATTGTGTTATGGCAGCTTCAGGAAACATTCGTCAGCTTTATTGTCTACAAGGCGATTGATCTTTGGCAGACAATGGAATGGCACATTTAATGGTACAGGAATGAGGTTTATGGTTTCCTTTTTGTACTTCTTCCTCTTCGATTCCTCTCGCCAATTCTATTGGCGGCATAGGTAGCTGAGATCAGATGAGGTGAATTAGAGTAACACCTATTTATGCCGTGACATCAGCGATGCACAGAATCAAATCAAATGAAAAATACAGTTGCTAATCTGATTGTAATATTTTTTCGTTTGTGAAAATAATTACAGTAATATTTTATTAGCCTAAATTAATGGCTTTTGTGAAAAATTCCAGCTGCCAAGATCTAGTGTACTGTATATCTCCCAACTTTGAGTTTTTCCCTTTAATTAAACTTCCCGGGATTTTCTGTTGGGTTCTCTTCTCTCGCATTATGAATTCACTTCGTATATTAACGTGGCTGGGCGATGATTGCCTCAATGTATAATAGCTAAAATATCACTATTTCGGAACTTATACGAAGTCATTTTCTTCTGAAGGAAATAAGTAAATGGTGGTTAGTTAGGATTGGGTGATAATGCTTGGCATGGCAGACGTTGGTTGGTTGTGTCCAATGGTTCCTCGCAATGCTATCCATATGAATGTTCTGTAAGGCAATAAAATTAGGGTGCCTTAATTGAATGAGAAATGTCCCCTAAATCCCTAATCGTGTAAAGACAAGTCGAATTTGGTTTTATTCAAAACAATTGAAAACTCTAACTAAAAAAATGTAATGAATGTAACTCTGCACTTCCACTTACAAATTGCTCCACTGATTTCTAATGAGTGAAATCCAAATCAGTTAATTGCCAAAATTATTCAATTAGCCATATGTTAAGGAATTATTTATTTTAGTAGTTTGAGTTACTAAAATAATTTGATGGGTATATATTTATAGCATAATAAAAAAATCAGCCAGACGTAATTTGATGATACATTTAATCCTAAAATTTTCCATTGAAAATTCCTGGCAGAAGCAGTTGGTAAGTTCAGCCATGAAATCGGTATGATCAAGCATAAGCCATGCTAGATTTAATATTCAGATAACTAATAGCAAAAAATGATTAACTCCAAGCTGTAAAAGAAGGCCAGTAGTGATTTTAGTTTCCGTGTCTGCGAGGAAACAGCATTGTAACTCTGCAGCAGCAAGCAGGAAAAATAGAAAAGAAAAGAAAGCATCACAAGAAACGTGAAAAAATCGAAATTTAACAGCAGCAAGCACAGCAGTGTTCAGTCTCAGTGTTTGTAGTTGTAATTGTACACAATGAAAAATTCCGTGCCACACAGAATTGCAAGAGAAATACTACTACCTTAAATCCGATCTGAAAAGCAAACCAATTGGCCACTGTTCAGAGTCAACCAATCATAACACGCCACGTAACCACACTACCATACGGTAAACTCCACCAGTACGCACCCGCATCTCTCTCTTCTCTTCTCCCTCTACCCTACGTCTCTACGTTGTTCCCGAATCAAGGATCTGCAACTCTCTCTCTCTCTCTCTCTCTCTCTCTCTCTGATTCTCATTTTCTCATGATTTTTCTCTTGGCGTTGCCATGACGGAACCAACTGAGCCATCCACGTCATCTCCATTGGCGAGGGACCCAACCACCGTGATTCACCCTAGGCGTGAGCCATTCGAGCACGGCCTCTTGCCAATCCCACGACTCATCTTCTCCGACCCCAACCAAACCCTAATCCCGTTGAAGCAGAAGCTTCTCGAGTCATCCTCCAACCAGCGAGTGGACTCGGCGGCCATCTCCGAGTCGCTCCAGATCTCCATTGAGCACGCCAGGCTCGTCCTCGACACCCTCGCCTCGATTCTGCACTCCGACTCCGAACCTCTCGTCGCCGCCAAGCTCGCCGAAATCGATTCCGTCGGCGTCGACGTTCATGATCTGGTTTTGTTCCTCTACATTCAATCCTACAAGAGACTCCTCCCGCGCACACACAAGGACTCCGCCGCTGTCGCCGACGTCTGGCCTTCCACCTCCGCCTTCGATGGCTACTTGTCCGCTCTCTCGCCGCTTCAGGTGAATTCTTCGCTTCCTTTCGATCCTTGCTTTTTCCGCGACGCAATTCGATGTTTTATTCTGCGCTATTAGGCATTGAGGTGTTGTTCTGGACCAATGCATTACTTCATTCCTATATTCTAGGATTAGTTTCTCGTTAGGAATCTATTTATATTTGATTTCTGCATTAAACTGCTGACCATTTCGTTTTGAGTGATTCTGTTGTTGATTTGATTCTGATATTGAATGTTTTGCAGCTTGTACGCAGCAACAGTAGGCGGTTTATGCCATCCCAGGCTGATGAAGAGGCGCATCAATTGTCGTATCTGCAAAAGCACATGGCTAACATTGTATCTCTTCTAGCAGAGCCTGTGGAGGGAGAAGGCGAAGAGTCCCTGGTTTGTTAATTTACTGTATGCTACCTATGGATTGTTGCTGATTTTGACTGCAATTCATTTTTGTGTATGGGATCGATTCTTGTAATTCATATGATATGATGTTTCGGTGAGGCTGAATAATGAATACTAACCTGAAAGTGATTGAGTGTCCTGCTAAAGGAATTGAGTAATTTTGCATTGTTTGTTGTATACTTTTTTTTTTGTTCAACGGTTGCTCCTAAAGCTTTAGCTCCTGTTAAATGACGTTATTTATTTGTTGCTTAATCATATTGGTCTGTTGTTTAGTTTACTCATTGCCATATATTTTATCCAAGCTTGATACATTGTGCATACACTTAAGACAACAGTTGTTCAGAATTTTTTGTTGTGTATACAGTAGTATATCTATCTTCCAGATCTCATTTGGTGGGACTTGGGAGCCTTACACACTGGGACGTGCCTTTTTTTAGTGAACTCAACTTTGTAGCCTTAGATCATTTGTTTGTTATTAGAGGAAAGTATGAGGAATTTTGTGCTTTCTTTAATTAAATATTTCATTTCATTGATTAGTTTTCTATTCTTCAACTTATATATGTTTTTCTTTTAGTTCTTAGTCCTATTTTTATTTTGATTATTTTATAGGTTTTAACCATGGATAGATTTGAGCATCTTGGGTTCCTAATTCAGTTTGGTGATAAGGGACCAGAAGGAAATTCTTTTAGTCAATGTTCTCCTTTTTTTGCAAACTCAGACCCTGACATGCCTGCTGTTCCTGTTCCCGCCGCACAAGTTCATGATTGGCTTCTGCAGAATATAGTGGCTGCTTTGGAACATATTTCTGAACGGACTTCTTCAAAAGAAAATGGCCCAGCTAGTGCCTCTGATCAGGATGTTGCCATGACTGATGCAAGCCCAGTCTCAGTTAAGGTCTCAACAGCAGGTACTAGAAGGGCAAGTTTCATTGAAGGGATCTCTAAATCGTCATATGCGAAGCATGCATCTGACATTAAAGGTTCTTTTGTTAAGGTTTGTCTTACGCATCTTTCCATATATTTGTTTGTTTTTCAAGTAAAATTTTGCTTGTAATTTGACTATTTAAGCTATTGATCCTAAGTAAGCTTTTAACTCTTAAATATTATTTTATCTTATAAAACTGTGAATAAGTGCAATTACATTCCATATAAGCATCTGCTTCTGAATAAATAGCTATTTAGTGCTTAGTAATATAACTTGATGCAATAAAATGACTGATACTTTTATTAGGTATTATTCAAATATAATTTTTTTTTTCAAATTTCCATTTCTCTTTGCAGGTTCTTAACAATTTAAAAATGTATTAAGTGATTTATCATTACAATTGAATTTTGACAAATCAATTTTTCAACTTCCTTTCAAACATGATAATAAGAGACAGATTGTGGGTCAAATATGCCTACACTGAAAAGCTTTAAAGTGAGAAATTTTGAATTATCAATCATTTGGTCTACTGGAATCCCTATAAAACCAATATATTATACATGCATAATGATATTGCTGATGTAGACATATTTGAAAAAAAACCATATAAAATAATCAACACCAGCTGATCTGTTTGTTAAGATGAGTTAAGTTTTGAACATCCCTACTGGCAGCTTAAGCTTTTTTTAGACAATTTTCCTGAAAAGTAATGTCAGGGTAGTTGATATTTGAAGTTTAGTTTGAGTGTGTTAAACATTTTTTTTCTGTTCTCAGTCAGCTTTTTATGCATCTTACTTCATATATTTTGGAAACTGAGATAATGAATTTTTTGTCACTGTAGGCATGCTTATCAATATTGTGTTTGGTCATTGCAGGTTCTAAATTGCCACGAGTCTGCCATCTACATCTTAGCACCATTGAGATATGCCACTATCTATGGATGTTCAGATGCAACAATAGTTATAGGAGCAGTTGGCAAGGTAATAACTAGTAGCTTTGTGCCTGCTTTTAAAAAGAACATAATGATTATATGCATCTAGAAGAAACAATTATGGAATATGTTTTCCTACCAAAACATTGGAAACAATATCATCTTATATTGTAATGGCACTGTGACATACAAGGAAGATGATACTGATATGATGTATCACCATTTTCCCAAGAAAGTGGATACACGTCACTTATTGAGTTATTAACAATATAATTAATACTCATTGGTTGAAAAAATTATTCCTTGGATTATGAGTATTGTCATTGCATGTAACCACCACTTAAACCAATTAATTCTATGGGTAGTTTTGGAATAAATTTAAATTTATGACAGTATTAATTAAAATTAACTAATTTAACCACTTTTATTAGTCTTGATGAATTAGTTATTTGTTTCTTATATATAGGACCAGAGGTAGTATTTCTTACCAATCTAACCTTGAATATCATCAATTCCCAAGGAATACTATAATCAAGATATTGTTAAGATGATTGTAGCTAATATAAAAGAAAATAGAAAATGAAAAGATGGAAAGGTGGCAATCAATCAAAAGATCAAATATGCAAAAGTGAAGACTCCAACTTTTGTTGAGTTGGTGGATGATTGTTGATGCCTAAACTTATTTGAATGCAAAGTTTCTTTTGCCACTGTTTCTTTATTACAAGAAATTCGGAAGGAATATTTTCCTCATTTGGTTTCACTTCAGTGGATCTGTGCTCAGTGAACATTACTTCCAGGCCATTAATCTGTTTTTGTTGGATGAAAATCAGGCCATTTTGATGATTTGTACCTAAACTATTTGTCATCCATCACATGTAACACCTTTCAACTAGGTACTTTCAGGTGCATTTTTTTGTTAATTACTCTTGTTGGATAATTCACCCTTCTGGACTCATCTGCCTGTGTTTCAAAAAACTTATACTTTAAATGAAATAATGAAATTATTTACTCACCATATTGAAAATCATTGCTTATCTATGTGACCTGTCTATGTCGGGTAAGACTTGGCAACTGTGAAGCATTTGACTGATCTTATGCCTACCGTGAGTGTTAAAATAACTGGCACTTAATTGGCAGGAAAGAAATTGATTTCCACCTATTTTCTACTTTGACAGGCTGTGAGAGTAGAACACTGTGAACGGGTTCATGTAATTGTAGCAGCAAAACGTATTTGTATTGCTAATTGCCGTGAATGTGTTTTCTTTTTGGGAGTGAATCAGCAACCACTTATTGTTGGTGATAACCATAAGCTGCAGGTAAGCTGCTTCATTCACTGTTGTTGCATGATATATGAAGTTGGTGCTCTGCCATTCCTGTTTCTTACATTAGAAAGTAACTAAAATTTTGGAATGCTCATGCAGAAAATACAAAATGATTATTTTGTTATATATCATACATGGCTTATTAGTATATGCAAGCACTGCAAAATTACTGTTACATTCTTGGTTATAGAGAAATTAGTTATAATTTTTACCTGTCTTAACCATTATTTGAGATCACTAAAAATGTGGTTTTTGGTTTATTAAAAAAAATGGTATTTTGGTCCGTGGCCTCTAACAGAAGGTCTACTTTTTATGTTCACACTTCTGCTTCTTCTAGTTGTACCAGTTTCTTATAATGTATCCTCACTCTTCTCATCTGAATTCATTGCATGAGAATTTTCTCCCTCACAATGTTACAGGTGGCTCCCTTTAATACTTATTATGCCCAATTGGAGGAGCATATGAATGAAGTTGGAATTGTGCCCACAGTAAACCGATGGAATGAACCTCTAGCATTGGGCATGGTTGATCCCCATGATTCATTGTCTCATCCAGCTGGTGTCTCTGATGTTCAAGCTGAGTCTGCTACAGAGGTGGACCCTGATCAGTTCACTAATTTTGTGGTAAGGACGTTATTCTTATGTTGACTTATAGGGAAAATGAAGATATTGGCTGGTATCTTCGTTGGTAAATTTTCTGGGATGAAGAATGTTCAAGGTTCATATTTCTTTCTTTATTTAGTCACATGTTTTGTTTTTGGTCCATGCTGTTGGCACACAGATTCCAAACTGGCTTGGAGAAGAGTCCACTAGGTCTACGAAAGACAATCCATTCACTTTACCAGATGCTTATATGGCATCAAAGCATAAAAATGTATGTACGGAGTCAATTGAGTAATATATTAGTGATTGGATTTCCAATTTTTTGGTGATCAAACTGTAAAAAGCTGTATTTTAAGTGAAAACATATTTGAATGAAATTGTATCTTCTCTGCAGCACAAAAATCTAGAGGAGATAAGGCAACTCTTACGAGAAGCATCTTTAGAAGAAAATCGCAAACGAGAATTGTCATCTGCGCTCCATGTCTACTTCAAGGACTGGTTATATGGTAACCGTCTTTCTTTTTTTATCATTGCTTTTTATACTAACATATCTGAAATTCACCTTTACAATGAACGATCTGTCTTTCCATTTAAGCATTTTTTTTTATGTATGTCCTTGAAGTTGAAACATGGATTAGTTCTCTACCAAGCTTATGATTTCGATGACAAATGTTTTGTCCATGCCAGTTGCTGATAGTTGATAGTTTAAGGGAGGACAAAAACTAAGCAGATAATGCTAATAGTAATTGTTTTATGTTGTGGCAGCTTCGGGAAACATTCGTCAGCTTTATTGTCTACAAGGCGATTGAATAAACAGTGAATGATGGTACAGGAACGAGGTTTCTGGCATCCTTTTTGAACTTCCTCTCACTCTTGCCAATTCTATTGGCCGCATAGGTGGTAGCTGAGATCTGATGACGTGAATTTATTAGAGTGCCTACATATTTATGCCGTGACATCAGCGGTGCACAGTTGCTAATCTGATTGTAATATTTTTTTTGTTCGTGAAAATAATTACTGTAATAGTTGTATTTGGTTAGCCTAAATTAATGGCTTTTGTGAAAAAATCCAGCTGCCAGCATTTCATGTCTTCCAACTTCCGAGTTGTTTCATTTAATTAAAATTAAAACATCCCGAGAATTTCTGTTGGATCCTCTCGCTTTGCGAATTTACCTTGTAGCATTAACGTGCCTGATTCATAAGTAATGATCGAGGATGGGTTGGGGATAGCTCTAGGACAATAAATCACCTAACTTGGGTGTCAATTTTGCTCTTTGTACTGTTTGTCTCCACCATAATTTTGGGGTCTATAGTAATAAATAATAATGAGATGGAAGTGGCAACATGGTAGACGTTGTTAATAAAAACATGTTATATAGTACTTATTTAGTTTAATTTTACTGTATTAAATATTCCAAATGATAGCCACACCACAAAACAAAATTAATAAGAAAATACATTATTCTATTCCAATTTGCCCCTTTTCAATTCCCATCGATAAACTTAATCTTAAAGTCTAAAATGTTATTTGAGCTTTGAAGAGAAAAAGAATTAGGCTTAAATATTTTTTTCATATTTATAAAATATTAGTTTTAAATTTCACTACTTAAACTTTCATTTTTCATTTTTTATTTTAGTACCTTATAAATTTTTATCTTCACTTTTATTAGGTTAATTAAATATTTTTTAAAATACATGATAAAAAAAAATTAAGAAAAAAAGATTTTATAAAATAAAAAAAATTAGGTTAACAGAAGTTGATTAACAGTTGAGTTGACTAATAATAGGTAATAAAACTTGTAAAAGTGGACATATTTTTTTTTTAAATACTAAAATCAGACAAATAAAAGTTTAAGTAATAAAATAAAAAATTAATATTTTATAGATATAAAAAAGATATTTAATCCAAAAACATTATCATAATTATAGTCAGAAATTGAAAAATCAACAATATTATATCATAATAAAATTCAATTATTATAGTTTTACATTAAGTACACCCACTTTATAATTTTTTCTTCAAAGTTATTAGATCATTTTATTGATAATCAAAGGATGAGCACACCAAGGAGAATATATTCAAACACATAGTTGCTAGCGTAACATCTTTACATCCTTGTTATGAATAACAAGATTAACTTCCCTCTCAATAAAATTAATCACTGAGTTTGGGATGTTAAGTTATAGACTACAAGTTAGTATTATTTTAGAAATTTAAGTTATTGGAATAATACCATGAATAATTTCTCACATTTATGACTTAACCCTCATTACAAAATTGCCTATAAAAGAAAACTACAAAATCCGTTAGACATGAAGCGCAGATGAAGCATCACCTGATAAGCATCAGAATCAATCAGACTATGCCTTTAATACAAGAAGGAAACCATGGCAGAGAAAAAGAGGTATCTTGAAAGGAAAACTACACCTGATCTAAGGGTTTGTCGTAATAACGTATATCCGAAATAACATCGGAAATGGACATACGCCTTGCTTAACGGAGAATACTACCAATGGGATAAACAATTTGGTTCCTTGGTCATTATAACCAAACTCAGCTCTTCTAATCACACGTTCCTCAATTATGCTACATGCATAATGATGGCGAATAACAAAATCAGGAAAGATTTTAATGAAATTTATCCTTGGATTCTCTGGACCCAACACAGAATCATTTGTCCATACAGAATGGGATTAATAGTTCAATTTCTTATACTAAAATCAAGGGAAGGAAATACAAACCTGGTCTTAGAGTTTTAAGGTCAGATGTTAACCGTACAACATTTAAGAAATCAGTTTCCTTCCCTTCCTCTAACTTATTTTCTGCTGCTGTACTGTACCCCTTGATAAAAAATAAAGAAAATCTCATGTGTTGAAATTTACAGTAACTTTTATAGAAACTCTTTCATCTAACTTTAGCAAAAGCTGAGTTATATAAGTTGATTTTAACTTCTGAAAAAAAATGCTTTTATATATTTTTTTTCTATGATTGTTTATGGATTTTTTTTAATCTAAATATGGCCCGCATTTGCTAAGAATCCTTAAACTCTTTCCCATGCAAGTGCAGATCTCCTTTCTCATTCTAAATTCTTGAAATCTCATGCATATAATCTTTTCTCTTAGTATTTCTTCCATAGTTCCATATTTGAATTACAAGTGAAAAGTAAGTTTGAAGCAAAAATATTTTGTTCAAACTAAAATCCATATTTTACTTTCATTTGTTAGATTTATATTAAAATATGTGCATAACATTTTCAAACTCAATCCAAACATGCACTTAGTTGGCTTACAATGTCATGAAAAGAATTGAAGAAAAACAACCAACTTAAAAGTTTGGTGAAAGTTGGAAATTTCCCCAAGAATGAATAAGCACAGGGTAGTTTGCAAGGCATGCCATTAAACCTTTCCCTTCAAGTGCATTTTTGACATATTTTCATTTGTATATATATTATATACAGATTTCCAAATTCTCAACCTCATCCCTTTTCACACCCTCTCCTACATTAAAAAAATCAGAAAATGAGTCTCCAAAGCAACCTTTCATCTCTTTTGGTTGCCCTGGCAGCAGTTTTTGCATCTTTGTATCTCATAAATCCAACTCCACAGTTTCTCAACAACTTCACATATTTTAGTCTCACAAGATTGTCGTCATCATCTGCGCACTTGGTAAAACCTTCAACTTGGAACTTCTGGAGAGTCCATCATCATCGATCACACAAGAAACACCCTGACAGTGGCAATAGTACTGATTCTATTTGTGATGATTTTCCACCAGGAATTCCACCTCCAAATACCAATACCACTTCTTATCTTTGTGTTGATCGAAAAGGGTGTTGTAATTTCACAACAGTACAAGCGGCTGTGAACGCAGTTCCAGATTTTAGTGTCAAAAGAACCATAATATGGATAAACAGTGGCATGTACTAGTAAGTTGGTCTCATCATTCATCAAACAAATCCTTGTTTTGTTTCATTTTCTAACTCTGAAAAAGTTTGATAAAAAGAAGTAATAGTTTAATTAAATGGTTAGTCAATCAAAACTCATTATTAATATGACTTTTAAATAGTTATAAGTTATAACATAAAAGTCAACAATATGACAGTTTTTTATTACACCAGAGTATAAAAACTCTTTATATTATGAGGGAATAGATTATTTAATTTACTCAAGAAATAACTATTTTTCTAAGATAACCTCAACCTCATCAATCATATCATGCCATTTATTTTCGACAGTGAGAAGGTTTTGGTGCCCAAAACCAAACCCAACATAACATTTCAAGGACAACGCTATACTTCAACTGCAATTGCATGGAATGATACTGCATTGTCTGCTAATGGAACATTTTATAGTGGCTCTGTACAAGTTTTCGCCTCCAATTTCATCGCTAAGAACATAAGCTTCATGGTGAATAATTTTATTTGCATGTCTAGAAGAAAGAAAACATAAATAATATGTTAATGACAGTGACACTAACACTAGGAACTTTGTACTTGAAATAGAATTTAGCACCAATGCCAAGTCCTGGGGCCGTAGGGGCACAAGCAGTAGCTATTAGAGTATCGGGTGATCAATCTGAATTTAGGGGTTGTGGATTCTTTGGAGCCCAAGACACTCTTCACGATGATAAGGGTCGTCATTATTTCAAAGATTGCTACATCCAAGGCTCCATTGACTTCATTTTCGGCAATGCAAGGTCACTCTATGAGGTATGTATCTTTATCTCAATTCATGAGAATATCAGTGTAAAATTGTTTTATACTCTCCTCCAATCACAAATTAAAATTTATTAACTTTTGTCGTGATTATCTTAAAAATCATACAAAATTATGTTACGTGCAGAATTGTCAAATAGTGTCCATAGCGAACCCGGTACCGGTGGGACAAAAGAGCATAAATGGTGCAGTTACAGCTCATGGTAGAGTTTCGGGGGATGAAAACACAGGTTATGCATTTGTGAACAGTACAATTGGAGGAAATGGCAGAATATGGTTGGGTCGTGCATGGAGACCTTATTCTCGTGTTGTCTTTGCCTTCTCAATTATGTCTGATATCATTGCCCCGGAAGGTTGGAATGATTTCAACGACCCTTTAAGAGATCAGTGAGTATTAATTGTTATTACAATATTAATAGTTTTTCACTGTCAGCCATTTACAGCTCATCATACTATTATAGGTGGAGTCTGATTAAAGGACGGAATAAAAAATTTTTTGGGTGACTATATATCCATATTATAATTATATAACGCATGCATGCAGGACTATCTTCTATGGAGAATACAATTGCTCAGGGCCAGGGGCTAGTACCAACTTGAGGGCACCTTATGTACAGAAATTAAATGAAACACAAGCTCTGAGATTCCTCAACATAAGTTTTATTGATGGTGACCAATGGTTGGAAACTTCCAATTAAGCTAACCTTCCAATAATAGATTATAGACATAATAATTCATTGAATTGTGTACACTTTCAAAGTGACAAATTATAATCAAGAGTTGTTATTTATTATATACACATCATTTATATCTTTCATCACCATCATTATATACAAAGTCATGTTAGAGGATTCAAAATTCAAATGTGTTAACAAAGTCATTCAATGTATTACAAATAACTATATTTTAAGAGTTGGAGTTATTACAGTAGTACGATGAATAGTTTAGGTAACTAGCTACCACATTCATTAAGGCTATTTATAACCCTACATTCATAGGAAATCTACACCAGCAGTGTAAGTACAGATGAAGACAACATATTTTCCTAGTAACGTAAATTCAAAATAATTGGTATCTTAAACAATGGAAATGGGTATACATCTTGCTTAATTGAGAATACTACCAGTGGTATAAACCATTTGGTTTCTTGAGCATATCATAGCCATATATACTCACATTACTTTATTCACATTTCATGTTTTTTTTCCCTCAATTCTAATCACACGTTCCTTAATTATGCTACATGCATAGTGACTAATGAGTGAGGATCGGAAGAACAAAATCATCAAGAAAGACTACAATAGATTTATTAGGCTTAGCCTGTAGGGGCCAATTGGAATAGCTTCTCTGCTTGGTCAGGGAAGAAGGTAACGAATAAATATGCACCTGAAGAATTTCATTCAATAAAAATCAGTACGAGCATAAAAAATAGTAATACAAAGATGCTGAAAAAAATAAAATAAAGAACTTACAAACAAGAATAGTTCCCAACACAGTTGAGATTTTTCCTTGGATTGTCACCAAACCAGCTTTGCCAGCATTCTCCAACTCCGTGGACCCAACAGAATCAAAAGTCCCTACAGAATAGAAATAGTTTAATTAATTTATTATCCTAAAAAGTTAAAGTTAACTTCTAAAAAAAGTCAAATAATTACTAAACCTGGTTTTACAGCTTGAAGGCCAGATGTTATGCATGCTATATTTTCGAAACCAGCCTCCTCTAACTTACTTGCTGCTGCAGCAGACCTTTACAAAGAAAGAAAATCTCAAATTCTTATATTAGGCTATTAAAACTCAAATGCAACTACAGTGAAAATTCAAGTCATGCAAATTTATAGGAATTTGATGCATCTTTTTGTCCTCACATGTAATAAGACATCTTGAAGTCATTGAGGCAATGACTAACATAATTTGCTATAATCAACTCTTGACTAACATTCTTAAAGATTTATGCAGAATGTTATGTTGGTTCAGAAAGGATTTAGCAGATCCATTCACTCTTATTACCAGCAAACTATCACCAAAAGTCATTGACTGTACTTGCTAAGATTATGATTCTTTATTTTTTTGGGTACAATGTTGGCATATTGTGGTTGAACCCCATGAAAACTACCTGAAGCCCTCGCAGTAGCCCGATCCTAGTGGCTTGAATATGAAAATTTAAATCAGAGAGGCTAAAATTGACGATGCATAATACTACATACTTGTATTAAAACTCACTTCTATTGAAAGGTCAATATCAGCATATATACCTTCAGGTTTTGCTAGCAAAATGAGTTCAAGTGCAACTCTCCTTTCTCATTTTAAACTCTCAAATCTCATGAATATAATCTTTTCTGTGGCATCATTCAATCTCCCATTTGAAGAAACTCTCTTTACATGGAAGGATTTTAAAATATTGGATGCTGGACTCTCAGCTTCTTTGTATAAGTAGTTACAACACAGGTGAGACCTTGGCAATTTGACACTAAAAGCATTTATGCAGAACGTTGAAGTGAGGCACCCATAACCCATTTATGCAGAACGTTGAACTGAGATAAAGACCACCTTAGATGTCCTACAAGGTCATAAAAGGTTGAAGAAAAATAGGCAATGAAACTACAAGGATGTTAGATTGTCCAATAATGGAACAGTGTTATTGAGATATGTTGTACGTTGTTTCCCTCTCTTCACAATGCAAAATATAATTACTTTATAGTTTGTGGCTTTAGAGATGGATTATAATATAGCTGTATAAGCTTATAGAATAAATTCTTGTACAGTTCTCTGGCTAACATAGCTGAGAAGATTTTTACAATAATATTACCATAGAAGGTAATATAAACAAAACTACCACCTGGTTCCTTTTCATCAAACATTTAGATTTAAGACTGTATATAGTGATTATATTACAGAATCATATATGGAGTATGTAATTTTGGAAGCCAGTCATAAATAAGAAACAAATGAATAAAATCAGAGTTAAGGACCTAAATTATATCAATGCTAGTTTTCTATCACCATGACTAGTTGGCATAAACAATTAGCAATGAAATTGGATAGGAAATCATAATAAACTAACCTCAGCCCTTCTTGACATACAACCAAGAGTTTACTTTCAGGTGGAAACTGGCTCTTAACAGATTGTACAAATTCAGGATTTGGCTTAGTGAATGGTAACCCATAGAACAACCCAGAAAAATTATTGTGCAGCTGCCTTTTTATAATAGTACCTACAGAAAGTGAATGTGACAAAGTAACAAAATTGAAGCAGAAAACATGCACACAAACACAAAATCTTTGAGAAGAAGGAGAAACTCGATCCATACCGGGATCATTGTCTTTGTTCTCAACAAAAAGAGGCACATGAGAAGAAGATTTGATGTGAGCTCGCTCAAACTGAGATTTGTCCCGCACATCAAGAACAGTGTATCCATCAGCTTCCACAAGTTCCTTAGCTTTATCAGCGTTCACATACTTCACTTCTGCTTTTATTAATGCTAATCTTCTCCTTCCACTAGTTCCAAGTAGTTTCCCTGGCACGGCCCTTGCATTGTGAGTTTTTAATTCCAACCAACATGTTCCTAAGTTGCTGAAATTAAACACAACCTTAATTCCCTCACAACCATGTCCACATAGATTTTCAAACATTAACAACTCAACTTTCCCTTTATGGATTTGTTAAATGAAAAAGAAACATAAGAAGATGAGTGAGTTAGATACCTGGAAGAGGAAAGACAGGAGGTGGAGAAACCAGTTCCTGCCATTGTAATTGTATTGTATGAGATTCTTATCTGTGCCGGTGGTGAAGTAGGATTTCAAAGCTTAACTCACTTAAATTTAGTGGGCCATGAAATTTGGGAACAGCAATGGTTTTCTGCCACGTGGCAAATATCTTTGATCCGACACACATGTCACATGTGCTTCTCTAATCTTAAGCCTTCAAGGATACACACTATGTCCTCTAATATGAAAGTTGGGAAAAGCTAACAGTAACAGCTGTTTTGCTCCAGAACTACAATATCTTCTATGTACTTGATAACACTTGAATTTAATTTGGAAATTATAAAATTGTTTTTGTTTCTAAATAAACTGAAGCATAAAAATCTCCTAAAGTGCAGTTAAATGTCAGTTTTGTAGAATAAAAATGTAATTCCTAAAAATGTAAATTTTATGCCATTTAGTAAAAAAAACTCTCATTAAAATTAAAATTTATGTCAATATAACACTATTGATCAACATAATAATTGATGGTGAACATATAACTAACACATAGCAATTTCGTTCATACATAATAGTTGACATTATATAAAAAAAAAATTAACAATAAAAAAGTGACAATAAAAATTACACATTTAAATATGTAAAGTAAGTGACATTTTTTATTCTTTATGTGTGAAACACTTTCATATAATACATTTAAATATACCTGTCAGAATTTTTTGAGTATATGTAAAAAAGTTAAAATTCGCTGCCCTGAGTCGAGGGACACACCACAGTTTACACTCGTACCCATTTTCTCTTCTCAATTTCTCAGAGGTACCTATTTATCTTCTCACACTACTAATCCTTCTGTTTTTCTTCATCAACACCATCGCATTTCTGCGTCAATTTCTCTTCTCTAAAATCCTTTCAATCCTTTTCCATACATCTTTTTAGGGTTTTCAATCTGATTTCTCTTTTTAAGTGGAACACATCCTCGATCTGAATGTATGCATGATTCTTCCTACTCTTTTTTATGATTGTTAATGTTTCTATGCGTCGCTCTCTGTTGCCGATGTGTCCAATGATATTTTCCGGTTTGAAGTTCATTTCTTTCTGGATCGGTTATCATTGGGTCTTACCGTAGAATTTGTTCGGGGATTTTCTGCTTGTTATTAATACCGCCACTGTTTCCAGCAATTCTGTTTTTTTTAATCAATGGAAAAATGTTCAATGAGGTGTTTTAGAAATTTATCACCAATAAGCCCACTGTGGCATATATGCTGTGTGCGTGTTCTAAAAGCATTATGATATTTGGAAGCTTAATCTCTTGTTTTTGGATTAGGCTTATACTTTATACTAAAATGGTCTTGTTGGGAGTGGTTAAATCTGTTTTTCCTGTTCTGTTTGAATGGTACTGGTTGTAGTCTACCATGTTGTGATGTGAGTTTATCTTCTGACATGATTAATGGGTGGTGTTAATAATGTTTTGTTAGTGTGCAGAGAAAATCATGGTGGACGCAGCAGAACGTAGGTACTTGGAAGATGATGATTCATCACTCTTGAAAACTATTAAGGGGGCAACAACTGGTTTGGTTGCTGGTACTATCTGGGGTACTGTAGTTGCCACTTGGTATGATGTCCCCCGTGTAGAGAGAAATGTTGCTCTTCCAGGGCTCATAAGGACTTTCAAGCTGATGGGCAACTATGGTTTGACCTTTGCTGCCATAGGAGGAGTCTACATAGGTGTAGAGCAGTTGGTGCAGAACTATAGATCGAAGAGGGATTTAATCAATGGAGCTGTTGGCGGATTTGTTGCTGGTGCAACTATTCTGGGTTACAGAGGTAGCCCTTTCCTCTAATAAATATTTATGTTTGAGAATTTGCATTTGTTTATATCTTGATTCTGATTCTGAAATGTAGCTACTGTTACTGAGCTATTGAGTTATATCTTCTGGATTGCTTTCATCCAATTGGGCATGGTTCATACTTAATTGATTAATTGTAGCATGATGTTTTATGAGAGCATGAAATGGGATTTTGTAGGAACTAGGAGGTTATAAGTTATAGTTATAAAATGTTATAGGTCGCAGAGCTCACCTTTCACTTTACCCCTATGTTATGCAATGCAACAACAACAACAACAAAGGCTTATTCAGTTATTCCACTCAGCTACATGGATTACACAACGCCATTTGGCACAATTAAAAACCAAAGCTTCAGGAATATTGTTTAACCCCGTGTTATAGTTGGAACTTAATGCTTTGTTAGGCAGGAAAAAGCTGACAAGAGAATAAACTCAATGTAGTAGAGTTGAAAATGTTGTGTTAGAAAAGTGAACATTGTAGACAAAATAAAATTAGGAATGAATGCATCAGACAAAAGGTTGGGGTAGCACCTATTGTAGAAAGGATGGTAGAATCTTGCCTTATGCGGGCTTATGCATGTGGGGACTGGAGAAGACCTGTTGATGCCCCAATAAGGAGATCAGATGGAGGGTAGTCTAGTTGCTAGAGGCAAAGGTATACCAAGAAAAACTACAGGTGAAGCAATTAAGAAGGACTTAGGGGTCAATAATTTGTCTATGGATATTATTTGTAATAGAACATCATGGAGTCATTTGATCTATGTAGCTGATCCCACCTAGTGCGAAAAGGCTTGGTTTGTTGTTGCTGTATACAAATGTTGAAAATGGTAATTTCAGTGGTTAGTTTATTTTCTTGCTATAAGTTTTAAGCAGTACTTTATTTATATTACTATTAGTATTATGCATACAGGGATAAATTCCCCTAATTTTTCCTGTGTTTATCTTTTTGTATATACTATACTGCTGCTGGTTTCTTCAGTCACTGGTGCAAAATAGCACCATATTGTGTAAGAAGTTCATTGCATTGGATTTTTGCTCACTCATTGAATTATTTAGTTGAACAATATGTGCCTAAAATTCAAAAGGAACAATCTTAGTGATAGATGGTTCTAACTACTACTTTCTTCTTGGCTACAGACTTTGTATGGTTACTGTCCCATTTACTCACTGCAAAGTAGGATATATTCAAATGTTTATTATTGGTAATTGGTATTAAGATTTTTGTGGAAATCCTTTACTTCAAAACTATTTTATTACTTGTGTTTGAATTATTTGTTCCATCTTTCAGAGGTGGAGAGAAAGGCCTGAGGTTGAATTTTTCTTTTTTGAATTAATAGTTTTATAATGAATAAAGGCTGATTGGAAGATTTCGTGAGAATCTATTATTTTGTTACTTTCATTCAAAAATTTCTGAAATCAGAAAATAATTACCTGAGATGAAAGATTTACCTCTCTTTCCTTCCAGTTCAAAACTGTCCATGCCAACTCCCAAGCATACTCTATATATTTATTAGTTTTGACATCACTATTGACTTATACTGCAAAGTTTAAGCTTCTTCTGAGTCCCTCCATTTGTCTGCCTATACAGGGGATCATTTTAAGTTTGATCCTGGTTGACCATTTTGACATTTTGTACACGGAATACCCCATGATTTGCATCCTTTTGCATTTTTTTCTTGTCAGCCACGATGGTTCTAACTCAAACATGGTTCCTGGGGATGGTGTTTAACCCTTCCTTTATAATCTTCTTAAGTAGTGTGTGCTAAGTTATCATTCTGGATCTGATAAATTACAATAAACAGAAATAAGTCACCCTGGATCTGCTGTTTCTCTAGCAAGCTTGATGTTCTGTTCATACTACTGCAGGAAGGAGCATCAAAACTGCAATTTCTGCTGGAACAGCATTGGGATTCACATCTGCATTCCTTGATTTCGGTGATCAGACATTAAAACATGATGATGGGAAGGAGTATGCCGCTTACACCACAAAGAAAAGACCCAGTACTGAAGCATAATTGTTATGCACTTTTATGATCGAAGACATTTCAAGTTGGTAGGAAAGAGTGGATCACTCTTTTGTTGCCCAGTTGTTTGTTTTGAGTTGGAATTACATACTCGGCTATCTTTCCATACTGTTTCTGTTGTAAGTTGCTGGTGCTGAACTGGTTAAATTCTAATAAATGTGCTATTGTGTTCTCCATAACTACAAATTACCCAACAGTCAATGTTCTTCCTTGGATGGAGTGAATGAAACCAACAGTGTTATAAGTTATAATATAACTTTGAGATTCTCAATACAATTTAATGTATGTTGATACTGCACCCAACTATTATGGTGGCTAGATTTGTGCTTTTCTAGTATTCAAGATATGAAATAATAAAAACGGTGTGATTGTGAAGGAGAGACCTCTTATTACGAAAATAAAAATGTAAAAGGCATACCTTCGGTCGAGCTTAAGCTTGGTAACAGAGGGAGTATATGGATCCGAGTATGTGGGACGGTCCATACACGTAGATTTACGGATGATGGGTCTGATTTTTTTAAAAGCTGCATATTCTTGTTTAATCATATTCTTAAGCTTACTTTTGTTTATTCGTATTTTTTTTTATTTCAAATTATCAAGATATTACTATTTTTTTAATAATTTCCAAATTTTCATTTTTTAAAAAAAATTTAAGACATTTAAACAATAAATTATAAATGATAGGCTCCAACCCTAAACCCTAATCTTTTCAGCAAGTCTGATCCGTGAATTGAAAATAGAAAGAAGCTGCTCATAAGTGACAATCCGGCGATAAAATAAAGAAGCCAATCCGGCGATAAAATAAAGAAGCGTTCTACAGGTACTTTACTTCCCACCAAAAAGAAAAAGTCTTATTCATTTTTATTATTTATACCGAAAGAGGAGTCCCTCCAAGGAGTATGGTGGCACTAGCTCATGTTCGATTTCATTCTCGTATCTATTCCGGAAGATTGAAAAAAACCCGACAATCGCTATGTTGATGCCCCCTACCACATGTAAGGGTAACTTCCGGTTCATAAGCCCTTCCCTTCCATTATCAAATCCATCCATGACATTGTGTATCTAACAAAACCCACTTGACCTTCCCGCTTGCCTCGTAGAATCGAAAAGCAAGCTCAAATCCTTGTCGAATCTTTCCTTTGGTTTGCCTGTCGACCTATTGCATTAAAGACCTAAGCAATTGAATCTTTGCTTGGCTTGACGATCCCTTTCGAATCACCAAAGCCCGACCCCTTCCCAATGTTTTCAAAGCGGAAGGCGGAATCTCGGATAGTTGGTTCATGCGTTAGGTCAACCATTCCTCTAGCATTCGAAGTTAGAAGCCAAGTGAACGAGCCTTGTTTTTCGAGAATGCAAGTTCCATTCGCAAAGCCCAAGCAAAAAAAAGCGAGTAGACCGAACGCTTGCTTATGTGAGGTTCTTTCCTCTCGCTTGTTCATCTTGTTTTGAGTACTCGACGAAATAATAGCATAAGAGAAGAGATTGGGCAATGGAGTCCACTTCGATATCACACCTATTTGAGTCGGGAGTTCCTCCTTTGATTCTAGCCTTGCTTGGGAGGGAACCAGTCTCTCGGATAGCCTTTTTTTTGCGTTCGGGCATGCCCATATTCAGCGACCTCTTTGGATGCTTTGGATTAATAAAGGAATAAACAACACGAGTTGCCGCGCTATCGGAATACAATGGATTCAACAAGCACGTATGGATAGGTTGGGCATAGCTATTTCAATCTCTCTCGCACTTCGCTCTCCGATCGACCAGATGAATCGATACAATGAAGATAACAGATGGGAGAGTGACCCTAAGTACAATGATTGCCCTATGAGGTACCGTATTGGGCTCATGTTTTTCTTTTGCCCATCGGGCATCGGGGGTGATCCATTAAAACATTGTCCACGGGCCCGACTTAATGGTAATGGATCGGATCCATTTACATAATCATAATCTAACCCGGTGGTCACATTCAAAGGATATAAGAATCGGTCTATCATGCACTTAGTTTAATCTAATGGATCCTTGGTGCATACTTTTTTTTTTATCTAGTCATTTTGCAGAAGATGATTGATCGACGCATGCGAATAGCTAGAAGAGGGAAGGCGGCAGAGCATAAATGGGGTTTGGTTTTTTGAGATCATCATCCTAAGTGGTTGAATCCAACCCGAGGTATGTTATATTATAGATAGAGATCTTGATTGATGCATGGGTCTTCCTTTTCTTTTTTTTAGTATGGGTTTCCGCCTCATCCAGGTACATGTATCTAAGTTGGTAGTATCAAGTCGACGATACATTAAGACTTGTTGTTCGATAGGCAAATATAGGAACTATTACCACCCTATTATAATAATAGAAGGACCCATATCTACAAATAGGATATCCGTGAGAGACTTTCTTTTACTAAATAGATCGAAAAGAAGGATTGCATTTCCAGTGAGATAAGAGAAAAGGAACGAGGGGAAGAAGCGACGAGAACATAAAATCGTGAATGAAAGAGCGTGACGAGACTTTCTCCATTCGAGATGTTAGAAGGTGCAAAATCGGATAAAATCGTCCTTGACTTTTTGCGCGTGCTCGGCAAATATCTATTTGTGCTCCCGATGCTCTATACTACCTATCACACGTTCCTTATGTGCTTAGTCATCCGGAACAATTGGGGCGTCCCATTGGATTTTTAGCTAGGTTGGAACGGGGTCAAAATCACACCCATATTTAAGTAAAGGACCCCGGATGTAGGTCGCAGAACGAACCCAGGTCAAGCCACGAGTCGAATAAAGGTAGTTCATCTGGTCTGTCTCTTTTGCGCAGAGGTGCTGGTTCGAGTCCAACAAGTTTCGGGGAAGGTTCCGCTCCCGGCCTATTGGAGATTACCCATGCTCGGCTAGAACACGTTATGTTAGATGAAAGTCCACGCAACTAGCCATTCTCGACCAAGAGGATACCTAAGGAATACTTGGACGAAGGGTGTTTAGCTAGGTAGTCGACCGAGCTCTTACGATTCTGATAGGGAATGAACGGAACTAGTAAGCTCGGTAGACAGGTAGAGGGAACGGCTAGTAAAGAAAAGTCTTTCTCAACCAGGGCTTTAAACCAAGGGTAGCTCGCCCGCAAGTCCTAGTTTGGGAATAACTCGCTTACAAGTTCCGGGTTTCCGAGGGAGAAAGATAGTATCAACAGACCAAAGGAAGACAACTGAGCAAGATAGATGCCACCGAACTAGTGTCATAAAGAGTGAAAAGAATTCGGAGTAGTTCAAATATAAGTAAACAGTTCCACTTATCCCGGGAAAGAAAGACTCTTTTTAAGCTTAAGAGAATGTCCGACTTGGGCTTAAGGTAGTGAAGTGAGCCATTAGCTCTGCTCTGGTTCCGCATCTAAAATCAGTAGCTTTGCTAAGGAATCAAGCATCCAATCAATCCGATAAGAGCATCCAATACGAATCACGTCCGAGACGGGAGAAAGAGCGTAGTAGTAAAGAAAGCGAACTCATTTCTTCGCAAATGGCACCATAGCCAACGCTACGCTCTATACTATCTAAAACAATTCTTTCTGGCCGGTAGGGGCCTTCCGCATGAAAGCGAAAGGAAGCGACCGACCAAGAAATCATACATGCAAAAAGATGAACCAAAACTCATAAATCTTAAATCATGAATCATAAATATTGAAACTCAAAACCTTTAAATGTTAAACCATGAATCCTAACCAATGAATTTTAAATCCTAAAATCATGAATCCTAAACCCTAAAAATCTAAACCATAAACCATATAGTAAACTATAAACTTTAAACGATAAACCATGCACCATACACATAAAACCATAATCTATAAACCTTAAACCCTAAACCACAAAACCTTAAATCATGAAACCGCACATCATCACAATAACCTAAATCATAAACCATAAACACTTAACAATAGACCATAAAACCATGGGCCACAAATCCTAAAACTTAAACCATGAATCATAAACCATGGACCTTAAACATTAATACCATTAATCAATGAACCCTAAACATTAAGCCCTAAACTATGAAACCTTAAATCATGAAGCATAAATATTAAATCCTAAACTATAAAGCATGAGTTCCAAACCTTAAACCATGCATAAAAAATCCCAAAACCTTGAAGTAATGAACCAAAAACCCTAAATCATGAATCATTAAACATTGAAACCTTAAACCATAAATTATGAAACAATAAACATTGAAACTCGGAACCCTAAAATGTTAAACATCAAACCCTAAACCCTAAACATTAGCCAATGAACTTTAAACCCTAACATTGTGAATCATAAACCATGAAACTCTAAACCCTTCACCATAAACCATATAACCTTAAAACCTAAATCATAAATCATAAACTATAAACCATTCATAGTAAACCTTGAACCCTAAGTCATACACATAAAACCCTACTATATAAACCCTAAATCATATATTTTAAATTTTTTTTTCAATTATTAGACATTTCTCAAGTTTTTTTAATATTTTAATATTATCATATTTTAAAAATTTTAGGAACATTACTTGTTTTTTCTTATTTTTAAAAATTTTCAAGACATTACTCTTGTTTTGTTTTTAAATTTACATATTTTTTCAAATTTTCAAGACATTCTTCTTGTTTTTTAATATTTTTTATTTTTTTTCAAAGTTACAAGACATTACTCTTGTTTTTTCATATATATATATATATATATATATATATATATATATATATATATATATTTTCAAATTTTCATATATTTTCGAATTTCAAGACATTACTCTTATTTTTATAATTTTTTTAATAATTTTCATTTTTTTTTCTAATTTCGAAGACATTTTTTTATTTTTTCATATTTAAAAAAAATCATTTTTTTTCAAATCTTCAACACATTTAAATTTTTTTTAATAATTTTGAAGACATTACTGTTGTTTTTTCATTATTTTAAAATTTTCCATTTGTTTCAAATTTTCATGATAATACTCTTGTTTTTTTTTTCATATTTTTATAATTTTTTTTTCTAATATTCAAGATGAGTAATGTTTTAAGATTTTCATTTTTCTTTTCTAATTTTTATATTTTTATTTTTAAAATTAATGTTTTGAAAATTTGAAAAAAAAAAAGTGGAAAACTTTAGAAATATAAAAAAAATAAGAATAATGTCTTGAAAATTTTGAAAAGAAAAAAGTTAAAAATTTAAAAAATATGAAAAAACAAGAGTAATAACTTGAAAATTTGAAAAAATGAAAATATTTAAAAATATGAAAATAACAAGTGTAATATCTTGAAAATTTTAAATAAAATGAAAACTTAAAAATATGAAAATATAAAAGTAATGTATTGAAAATTTGAGAAATATGAAAAAACAAGATTAAAACTTGGAAAAAATTGCATTCAATGAGTTCAAGACATTATTCCTGCTTTTTAATTTTTTTTAATTTTCATATTTAAATTTTTTCATCTAATTCTATCATTTTTCTTAAGACATTACTCTTGTTTTTTTTTTTCATACTTTAAAAAATTTCATTTTTTAAATTTTTATTTGCATCCAATACTCTTAAATTTTTAAGATGTTTCTATTGTTTTCCATATTTAGGGTTCAAGGTTTCAATGTTTAAGTTTTCACTGTTTAGTGTTTCGAATTCATTGTTTTATTCTTCTATGGTTTAAGGTTTAATATTTTTTCACAGTTAAGAGTTGGTGTCTAGAGTTTATATTTAGGATTTGATGGTTTTATGATTTAATGTTTAGGGTTTTGGGGTTCATGGTTCATGGTTTTAAGGTTTAAAGTTTCGAAGTTTATGGTTTATGCTCTATGAATTTAGGGTTTCATAGTCTTGAATTTAATGTTTTATGATTTATGGTTTCATTATTATGATTTAAGATTTAAGGTTTCATGGTTTATGATTTAGGGTTTCATGGTGTAAGATTTAGGAATTTATTTCATAGTTTAGGATTTAGGGATTCAGGGTGTAAGATTTTAAGGTTTCATTTCATGGTTTCATGGTTTAGGATTTAGGGCTCCATTACATGGTTTAGGATTTAGGGTTTCATTTCATTGTTTAGGATTTAAAGTTTCATTAATGAAACCTTAAATATTTATGGTTTCATAAATAAACCCATAAAAAATTGTTGTTTTATAAATGTAACCCTAAATTTCAAGCTTACATAAATGAAACCATAAATCAAGATCCTAAATAGTTGGGGTTTCATAAATGAAAACTTAATTATTTAGTGTTTCAACAATGAAACCTTAGTTATTTAGGGTTTCATAATTGAAATCCTAAATATTTGGAGTTTCATTAATAAAACCTTAATTATATAAAACCTAAATATATAAGGTTTCATTCTAAATTGAAAACTTAAATATTTAGGATTTCATAAATGAAACATTAAATATTTAGTGTTTCATCAATGAAACCTTAAATTTTACCTTAAATGTTTAGGGTTTCATAAATAAAACCTTAAATTGAAACTTTAAATATTTAGGGTTTCATTAATAAATTCCTAAGTATTACCCTAAATATTTAAGATTTTATAATGAAACCCTAAATTTCACCATAACTAATTAGGATTTCATAAATGAAACCTTAAATATTTAGGGTGTCAATAATGTTTTAAATATTGAAACCTCAAATAATTAGGGTTTCATAAATGAAACACTACTTATATAGGGTTTCATTAATGAAACCTTAAATTTCACCCTTAATATTTAGGATTTCTTAAATGAAATCATAAATTGAAAACCAAAATATTTAGGATTTCATAAATACAACCCTAAATTTAAACCTTAAATATTAAAGGTTTCAATAATGTTTACAAAATTGAAACCCTAAATATTTATTGTTTCATAAATGAAACATTGCTTCTTTAGGGTTTCATTAATGAAACCATAATTTCACCATAAATATTTAGAATTTCATAAATGAAACCCAAAATATTTAGGTTTTTATAAATAAAACCATAAATTTAAAACCTAAATATTTAGTTTTTCATAAATATTTAGGGTTTCACAAATGAAACACTACTTCTTTAAGGATTCATTAGTAAATTTATAAATTTCACCCTCAATATATTGGATTTTATAAATAAAACCCTAAATTAAAATCCAAAATATTTAGATTTTCATCAATGAGCTCATAAATCATGAAATACTAAATTATAAACCATGAAATGAAACCCTAAATCGTTAATCATGAAACCCAAAATTTTACCTTAAATATTTGAGATTTCTTAAATAAGACCTTAAATATATAAAACCCTTAATATATAGGGTTTCATTTATGAAACCCTAATTATATAAAACCTTAAATATATTGGGATTCATAAATGAAACCTTGTAAACTTAAATATTTAGGATTTCATAAATGAAACACTAAATAGTTAGGGTTTCATTAATGAAACCCAAAATTTCACCTTAATTATTTAGGGTTTCATAAATAAAGCCTTGAAAATCAATACCTTAAGTATTTTAGGTTTCATGAATTAAACACTATTTATTTCGGGTTTCATTAATGAATTCCAAAATTTCACCCCAAAATCTTTAGAATTTCATAGATGAAACCCTATATTAAAACCTAAAATATTTATGGTTTTTCAATAATGTTTTCAAATATAAAACACTACTTTAAGTTTTCATTGATGAAACCCTAAATTTCACCATAAATATTTAGGATTTCACCAATTAAACCTAAATTAAAATCCAAATATTTAGGGTTTAATAAATAAAACCCAAAATTGAAACTTAAATATCAATGGTGTCAATAATTTTTTCAATATCGAAATCCTAATTATTTAAGGTTTCATAAATGTTTAGGATTTCACCAATTAAACCTAAATTAAAATCCAAATATTTAGGGTTTAATAAATAAAACCCAAAATTGAAACTTAAATATCAATGATGTCAATAATTTTTTCAATATCGAAACCCTAATTATTTAAGGTTTCATAAATGAAACACTGCTTCTTTAGGGTTTCATGAAACCCTAAATTTCACCATAAATATTTGGGATTTCATAAAAAAAATCCTAAATTGAAACCCAAAATATTTACTGTTTGATAAATAAAAACCTAAATTTAAAACTTAAATATCTAGGATTTCATAAATGAAACCCTAAATATTTAGGATTTCATAAATGAAACCATAAATTTAAACACTAAATATTTAGTGTTTCATAAATACAATTTAAAATATTTAGGTTTACATAAATGAAATAAAGATCATGAAATAAAAATTTCTAAACCATAAAATGAAACCCTAAATCCTAAATCGTGAACTCCTAAATTATACCCTAAATTGAAAACCTAAATAATTAAGCTTTCAATAATGGGACATTAATTATTTAAGGTTTCATTAATGAAACCCTACATTCACCTTAAATATTTAGGGTTTCATAAATAAAACATTACTTCTTTAGGATTTCATGAATGAATTCCTAAATTTCACCCTAAATATTATGGATTTCATAAATGAAATCCTAAATTTGAAACTCAAAATATTTAGGGTTTCATAAATAAAACACTAAATTGAAACCTTAAATATTTAAGGTTTCAATAATGTTTTCAAAAATGAAACCCTAGGTATTTAAGATTTCATAAATGAAACACTATTTCATTAGGGTTTCAATATGAAACCTTAAATTTCACCTTAAATATATTAGATTTCATAAATGAAACCATAAATTGAAATACTAAATATTTAGAATGTCAATAATGTTTTCAATATTGAAACCTTGTATATTTTGAGTTTCATAAATGAAACACTACTTTTTTAGGATTTCATTAATGAAACCTTAAATATTTTGGATTTCATAATTAAATCCTAAATTGAAACCTTATATATTTAGAGTTTCTGTAATGTTTTCAAAATCAAAACCTTAAATCTTTAAGGTTTCATAAATGATAGATTACTTATTTAGGGTTTCATTAATGAAACCATAAATTTCACCGTAAATATTTAGGGTTTCATAAATGAAACTCTAAATTAAAAACCAAAATATTTAACATTTCATAAATAAAACCCTCAATTTAAAACCAAAATATTGAGGATTTCATAAAAAAAAAACTCTAAATATTTAAGGTTTCATGAATAGAACCATAAATTTAAATCCTAAATATTTAGTGTTTCATAAATAAAATCCAAAATATTTAGGTTTTAATTAATAAAATACTAACTCATAAATCATGAAATCTTAAATTTTAAACCATGAATATTAAGAATTTAATTAATGAAACCTTAAATTTCACCTTCAATATTTAGTGTTTAATAAATAAAACCCTAAATATTTAAGGTTTCAAGAATGTTTTCAAAATAGAAATCCTAAATATTTAGGATTTCATAAATGAAACAATACATCTTTAGGGTTTCATTAATGATTTACTAAATTTCACTCTAAATTGAAACCCAATATATTTAGGATTTCATAAATAAAATGTTAAACTGAAACCCTAAATATTTAGGGTTTCAATAATGTTTTTAAAATTGAAACCCTAAATATTTATGGTTTCATAAATGAAACACTACTTATTTAGGGTTTTATTAATAAAATCAAAATATTTAGGGTTTCATAAATGAAATCATAAATATAAACTATAAATATTTAGTGTTTCATAAAGAAAATCCAAAATATTTAGGTTGTTATAAATGAAATACTAAATTACAAATCCTGAAATCCTAAATTCTAAACCATGAAATGAAACCCTAAATCCTAAATCATGAAACACTAAATTTACAATAAATATTTAGGATTTAGTAACTGAAACACTAAATATATTGTGCTTCATAAAGGAAACCCGAAATTTAAAACCTAAATATTTAAGATTTCATAAATGAAATACTAAATATTTAGGGTTTCATTAATGAAACCCTATATTTCACCTTCAATATTTAGTATTTCATAAATAAAATTATAAATTGAAACCCTAAGTATTTAACGTTTCAAAAATGTTTTCAAAATTGAAACTTTAAATAGTTAGGATTTCATTAATAAAAACCTAAATTAAAACCCTAAGTATTTAGGATTTCAATAATGTTTTCAAAAATGAAAGCTTGGATATTTAGGGTTTCATTAATTAACCCTAAATTTCACCCTCAATATTTAGGATTTCATAAATGAAACCCTAAATTGAAACCTAAAATATTTAGGATTTCATAAATAAAATCCTAAATTGAAAGCCTAAGTATTTAGGGTTTCAATAATGTTTTCAAAATTGAAACCCTAATATTTAAAGTTTCATAAATGAAACACTACTTGTTTTAGGGTTTCATTAATAAAACCCTAAATTTCACCCCAAATATTTTGGATTTCATAAATGAAACCCTAAATTGAATTCCAAAACATTTAGGGTTTCATAAATATAACTCTAAGTTTAAAACCTAAATATTTAGGATTTCATAAATGAAACTCTTGTGAAACCTTAACTACATAGGGTTTCATAAATGAAACCATAAATTGAAACCCTAAATATTTAATATTTCATAAATAAATTCAAAAATATTAAGGTTTTCATAAATGAAATCCTAAATCATGAAACCCAAATTTTACCTTAAATATTTAAGATTTCATAAATGAAACTCTAAATTAAAAACCAAAATATTTATGTTTTCTTAAGTGAAACCCTAAATTTCACCTTAAATATTTAGAGTTTTGTAAGTGAAACCCTAAATTGAAACCTTAATACTAAAATAAAACCATGAAATGAAGCCTAAATGCTAAATCATGAAATCCTAAATAATTTAGGGTTTCATAAATTAAATTTTAAATTGAAAATGTCAATATTTATGGTTTCATTAATTAAACCCTAAATGTTTAGGGTATTATGAAGGAAACTCTAATTGTGTTGGATTTCATTAATGAAATCCTAAATTTCATCTTAAATATTTGGGATTTCATAAATGAAATCTTAAATTAAAATCCTAAATATTTAGGATTTCATAAATGAACTTCTAAATCTTAAATACATTACTCTTGTGTTTTCATATTTTCAAAGATTTCATTCTTTTTCAAATTTTCAAGAAAATATTCTTGTTTTTTCATATTTTTAAATTTTATATTTTTTTTTCAAATTTTCAATACAGTACTCTTGTTTTTTTTTCATATTTTAATGTTTTCCATGTTTTTTTTTTCAAATTTTTCATTTTTTTAAATTTTTTAATACATTACTCTTTTTTTTTCATATTTTTCAAAAAATTTCAAGACATTAGACTTGTGTTTTCATATTTTTAAAGTTTTCATATTTTTTTTTCAAATTTTCAAAGCATTACTCTTGTTTTTTCATATTTTTCAAAATTTGAAAAAATTTCAAGATATTACTCTTTTGTTTTCATATTCTTATATTATTCATTTTTCCAAATTTTCGAGATATTACCATTTTTTTAATATTTTTAAATTTTTCATTTTTTAAATAATCAAAGACATTACTCTTGTTTTTTTTTTTTTTATAGTTTTGAAAATTTTCAAGACATATTTTTTGTTTTGTCAAATTTTTAAATTTTTCATTTTTTCAAAATTTTCAAGACATTACTCTTGTTTTTTTCATATTTTTATTTTTTTTTCAAAATTTTCAAGACATTCCTACTATTATTTTATATTTAAATATTTCATTTTAAAAAAAATTTCAAGATATTACTTTTGTTTTTTCATATTTTAAAACTTTTCAAAGACCTTACTCTTATTTTTCTATGTTCTTAGAATTTTTCATTTTTTTAAAATTTTCAAGACATTTAAACCATAAACTATAAATGATAGTCTTTAAACCTTAAACTGTGAACCAAAAATCATAAATCCAAAAATCTTAAAACGATGAACCAAAACTCCTAAATCATAAACCATAAATTCTTAGGATTTTAAGTTTAAGGTTTCAATGTTTAGGTTTTTAAGGCTATATGGTTTAGAGTTTTAAGGTTTAGAATTCATGATTTTAGGATTTAGAGAGTTCATTGGTTAATATTCAAGGTTTAACATTTTAGGGTTTTGAATTTTAGTGTTTATGGTTTCATGGTTTAGGGTTTAAGTTTTAAAGTTTGACAAACAAACATTGTTTGAAGTGGTATATTGACGCCCACTCGCCACCTCTAATTACCTCTTATACACATTAGTCCAACAAAATGCACCAAGTTGTTTGCGACTTGCGATAAGGATTGTGGTTTGCAACTTTGAAAGGCAAATTCGCATGGAGCTCACAAGCCTGAACCATATAAGTATGAGGAGTGCCACTACTACTTTCATTGTTCTACTATTGAGTGCAAGTCTTGCTCATTGAATTGCCACAATGCTGCCTTGAGAAATGGAATTCCAACCTCCATCTCTATCCCTCCGAAAAGAAATATGAATGATTGACAAATTATGAAATAATAAACATTGAAACTCAAAATCCTAAAATGTTAAATCTCAAACCTTGAACATTAAAATGAACTTTAAATCATAACATCAATGAATCCCAGACCATGAAACTATAAACCCTTTGTTGGATAACAAACGTAACTCACAGAATGAAGGGAGATAAATGCTCACATTTTATTGAATAATAATCTGTTTAAATAGAGATTTTTGTAACTGAAAGAAATCATAAAAGCAATAACTGACTTCCTAAACAATAGCCACTAACTTAACAGCTACTAAGTAACAAGAAAATAAAATAAACAGTCCTAAAGATTTGGTCAAACAACTAGCAAAAAACAAATTAATAGACAATTGCTGATACACATGTTCAACACTCCTCCTTGTATTAGTGGTTGGCAAGTTCAAGTTTCTCTCTCAATGACTCAAATCTACTTCTTGGAAGAGCTTTGGTGAAGATATCTGACAGCTAATCTTTAGTCTTGCAGTACTTCAAGCACACTGCACTATCCCTTTATACATCTCTAAGAGAAAAAATAATTTGATCCTAAAATGCTTTGTTTTTCCATGAAAAACTGGATTTTTAGAGATGGTTATGGCTGCCTGGTTGTCCACCATTACTTCAGTAGTTATATCTTGCTCCAAGTGCAAATCAGTTAGCATTTTCCTTAGCCATAAGGCTTGATTAACAACTGCTATGGCTGTTATAAATTCTACTTCAGCGGTTGACTGTGCGACAATTTCTTATTTTTTGGAACACCAAGAGAACATTCCTGATCCAAAATTAAAACAATAGCTTGAGGTGCTTTTCATGTCATCCCCAATCACTATCAAAATAGCCTTGCAACTTGAAATCTTGTGATTGACTGAACTTCATTTCATAATTTAAAGTCTCATTGACATACCTCAACACTCTTTTTGCTGCTTTAAAATGAGATTCTTTAGCACAATTCATGAATCTTGAAAGTACACTTACAACATACAAGATATCTGGTCTTGTTGCTGTGAGATACATTAAGCAACCAATTAAGCTTCTGTAGAGTGCTTCTTCCACTTGTTCTGAACCATCATCCTTGCATAATTTCTCCTTTTAACACATAGGAGTGTTCATGCCTTTACAGTTCTCCATGTTGAATTTCTTCAGGATCTCCTTTGCATACTTTCTCTAACAGATGAAGATATCACCTTCATTTTGCTTAACCTCCATACCAAGGAAATAGGACATTTCTCCTAAGTCTGTCATCTCAAAGACTTGCATCATATCATCCTTAAACTGTTGAATAAGTTCAACATTGCTGCCAGTGACTAAAAGATCATCAACATACAAAGAGATCACAATGAAGATAGCTTGATCACCTTTGATGTATAAAATGGATTCACTAAGACTTTTAACAAAGCCTAGTTTTGATAAGTACTCATCAATCATGTTGTACCAGGCTCTTGGGGCCTGTTTCAAACCATACAAAGCCTTCTTTAAAAGATAGACTTTGTCCTCATGTCCTTTCACAAGGAAACCTTCAGGTTGCTCAACATAGATTTCTTCCTCCAGAAATCCATTTAAGAAAGTTGACTTGACATCAAGTTGGCAGATTTTCCATCCCTTCTGTGTTGCAATAGCTAGCAATATCCTAATGGTATCCTGCCTTGCAATCGGAGCAAAAGTATCAAAGAAATCTACTCCAAAAATTTGAGCATACCCCTTTACTACTAACCTTGCTTTATGTTTGTTGATTGAGCCATTTGCATTCAGCTTTGTTCTAAACACCCACTTCACACCTATGACCTTTCTGTGTTTAGGCCTTTCAACGAGTTCCTAAGTCTGATTTTTATCAATCATGACAAGCTCTTCCTGCACTGTAGCACTCCATTTTGGATCCTCCTTTGCATCCCAATATCCTGCAGGTTCTAGAACTGCTACATTGCATCTTTCATAAATATCTAAGAGCAATCTAGTGCCTCTCACAGGTGCATCATCAATTAACTCATCTTGATTTTGCAAAGGGTTAGTTATCGACATCTTTTCAATATCATTCCAACTCCATTTCTCATTCTCCATGAAGTACACATCCCTGCTTATCAGAATTTTCCTTATGTGAGGTTGGAAAACTCTATAAGCTTTAGATACTGAACTATATCCCACAAAGATACCAAGTTCAGCTTTCTTGTCTAGCTTGTCTCTCTTAATCTATGGCACATAAGTAAAACACAAGCATCCAAATACTTTCAAATTTTTCAAGGAAGGTTTATAACCATACCAAGTCTCAAAAGGAGTCTTCCCCGTTTACTGCTTTGGTGGGAAGTGGATTTAGCAAGAATATTGCAGTGTTTGTAGCTTCTGCCTAATATTCCTTAAGTAACCCTTTCTCATGAAGCATACAGCTGACCATTTCCATTATCGTCCGATTCTTTCTTTCACTAACCTCATTTTGTTGAGGAGTGTAAGGAGCTGTTAATTAATGCTCAATGCCTACTTCCTCACAAAACATGGTGAATTGTGCTGAAGTGTACTCCTTGCCGTTATCAGACCTCAAAGCTTGAATCATGCAGCCACTTTGCTTTTCAATCCACTGCTTAAATCTCCAAAATACACCTACAACCTCTAACTTAGACTTGAGAAAGTAAATCCAGCACATTCTGGTGAAATCATCTATAAAGATGATGTAATATTTACTCTCTTTAAGCGAAGTAGTCCTTTGAGGTCCGGCCAAATCTATGTGAATCAACTGCAGCTTCTCTATTGCTCTCCAGGTTGATTGTTTGAAAGGTAATCTTGCTTGCTTGCCATATTGACATGCTTCACAGCTTGGTAATTTAGAATCTAAGTGAGGTAAGCCATGAACCAACTCTTTTCGTTGCATATTCAGCACAGCTGCATGATGAAAATGGCCTAACCTTTTATGCCAAGCCTCTGTATTGTTTATCGTAGCTGGATAGGCTACTTGCTCCTCTTTTAGTGGGTCAAATGAGAAACCTTTGCCTCTCATTTTGATACTGAAAATTTCATTGTCATTGACATCTTTAATCAAACGTGCTTATTTTCAAAGATGACTTTAAACCCCTTCTCAACCAATTGTCCCATACTTAGCAAGTTTTGATCAATCTCAGGTACATACAAAACATCATAAATTAATTTTATACCTGTACAACTTTCAATGGCTACAGTTCCCTTTCCTTCAACAGTGATAAGATCACCATTTTCGATTCTAACTTTTGATACCTGTGATCTGTCCAACTCTCTGAAAAGCTCTTGATCGTGGGTCATGTGGTTGGTACAACCACTATCCACTAGCCAACATTCAGTTTAGCTACTGCTTGTAAAACAAGTTGCTACAAACAATTGCTCTTCCTCTTGTTGATCTGCAACTTGAGCCTTATTCTTCTGTTGAAGATTGCTTTTGCAAATTCTCACATGATGCCCCAACTTTTTGCACTTTTCACACTTAACATCGGGTCTTCTCCAACATTTGAAAGGAGGATGACCCATTCGCACAAGATGCTTGCAAGGAGGAAATTCTTTGTTGTTGTCTCCATTATTGTTGCTAGTGCTAGCCACTGCTTCTTGTGTGTTGAAATTCTTCTTCTTGTATTTCTTCCACTTGCTTTTCTCTCCTTGGTTAATTTGCAATTTAGCTTGCAATGCTCCTTCCACAGAACCATCAGCCCTCATTCTTCTTCTTTGCTCTTGGGCTTGCAAAGCATTTACAAATTCTGCCAAGGTAAGTTTTGACAGATGTAATAGTAGCCTCAAATCTTTCAGGGACAGTCACCAGTATTTTTTTCAACTATTCTTGAATCGGAAAATTCAGAACCAAGCAATCTTACTTTGTTAGCAATGCTAAGAAGCTTGTTAGCATACTCTTTAATTGTTTCGGACTCCTTCATTTTCTGCATCTCAAATTCTCTAACCAGATTCAGGGCTTACATTCCCTTAATCCTTTCATCTCCTTCGTATTCATTTTTGAGGAAACTCCAGATTTCACATGCTGATTTGATGGTCATTATTCTAGTGAAAATTTCTTTTGAGACAGCAGCAAACAAAGAAGCTCTTGCCTTTGACTTTCTTGTTTTCCTCTCCTTTTGATTTTTTATCTGAGCCATTGTTGGATTGGTTGGTAAAGGAAGAACTTTGTAGTCTTCCTCAATAGCTTCCCAGAGATCATTTGCCTCCAGATGTGCCTCCATTCTTGCTGCCCAGATTTGATAATTATCACCATCAAACACAGGTGGTGCTAATGCTGTGTACAGTGTTTCAGAATCCATCTATTTGATGAATTGAAGCAAGGTGTTTTGGCTTTTTTGTAGTGGGTATCACTCGGCTCACTCAGAGGTCCCTCTTAAGAATAAGGCTCTTGATACCAATTTGTTGGATAACAAACGTAACTCACAGAATGAAGGGAGATAAATGCTCACATTTTATTGAATAATAATATGTTTAAATAGAGATTTTTGTGACTGAAAGAAATCATAAAAGCAATAACTGACTTCCTAAACAATAGCCACTAACATAACAGCTACTAAGTAACAAGAAAATAAAATAAACAGTCCTAAAGATTTGGTCAAACAGCTAGCAGAAAACAAATTAATAGGCAACTGCTAATACACACGTTCAACACCCTTAACCATATAACCTTAAAACCTAAACCATAAACAAGAAACTATAAACCATGAACCCTAAGCCATACACCTAAATCCATACCATATAAATCATAGATCATAAACCATGAAACCATGGTGGAACCATAAGCACTCAAACCTAAACCATAAAATCCTAAATCACAAATCATGAACCCAAACTATGAACCTTAAACACCATAACCCTGAATTAATTAACCATAAACATTAAAACCTTTAAATCATAAATCCTAAAAATCGAAAACCTAAATCCTAAACGTTGAAGTTGGGCTTAAAGAAAATAAAAGGTGTTCGGTAGATAAGAAAAAAATAAGGTGGGTGAAAATAAAATATTAGATGAGTGAAAATAAATTAATATACTAAAAATGAAAGGTGTTTGGTTGAAGAAAAATTAAGAAGAGAATAGGAGAGAAATAAAGAGATACATGCAAATATGTGAGAAACGGTATAGGTGAATCTCACAAATTTTTAAAATGTTTTCAATTTCTACCAAATAAACAAACTTATTTACATTTCTTCCCTCCTTTCAATTTCTCTTCTACCAAACAAAGATTAGGATTGGAAAGTATTTTGTAGCATACTATACTATGAAAATAAGGTGGCTTAAATAACTTTTAGGTTTCTAATAAAAAACTTATTTTTTGCTCTAGGTCCTAATTTTTTTTTGCTTTGTTATAAATTTCTCATTGATATGATGTCACTTAATTACTTAATTAGCAGTTGAAATATTGTCATATCATCACGAGATTTAAATTTTGAATCTCAAATAAATTATTTAAAACCCTTTACTACTAGTCCTAATGATAAGTATTGTTGTTTCATTTATGCGTTCTATAACCTAAGATTGATTGATGATCATGTGTTTCTCATGACCCAGAAGGGTTAGTATGTTGATGTATGAATTTGAGTCTTCACATTGGGTGTCACTGCAGCCTATAAAGACTCAAAGTTAGTAAAAGTTAGAGTGAGAAGGGAATTAGAATTTTAGTTGTACTTGGATCTCGTTGCCACCTTAATAGGCTCTTTTTAGAGATGGTGATAGAATAAGATGATGAATATCTATGATTTTTAAGAGTCCAACAAGATGGGAAATCCCACATATCAGTGTTGCTAACAATACTTAAAAACTATTTTCTACTCTATCCGATTTAGAGCATATCTAATAAGTCTCACTTTTACCTTAAATACACCTTTATCTTTTACATCTTTGATTCAAATATGACTTTAAAAAGCCTTTTTCAATCAGTTGCGTGGTACTTAGTATATTTTGATTTATGTCATGCACATATAAGATGGCCATTGAAAAAAACTGGGTTGGTTATTGTTTCCACGTGCCACTCATGTAACAATTAAGTCTGTACAAATGGATCAAAAACACGTTCCTTATATTTACAAGAGACAAATGCCGCAGCAGAAATCAAACTCAAATTTCTAGCACGTTAATGTCACACTGACACACGCTGATGATGATGTGCATATCAGGCTGATGCATGGCTCACTGCCACTGGAGAACCCATAAAGCATATGTTGGTTGCATGGAAAGACCTCTCAAATGGATCCACTTCAGTACCGTCTGCTACATCGCTCTTTTCAAAGTTGAACTTTTGGTATAAAGATTCAAGAGACTCCACAACTTCGGACATTGGAGTATGGAGTTGCCTTACAGGCTGTCGTAAGAAAGAGAGGCAAAATGGCAACATGCAATGCAACCATTGAGTAAATTCAACTTCTTAACGAGTTTAGTTTAGCTTATTAAAACAATTATATTATTTGTTAATACCTGTATGCAGAGGGAGATGATATCAGCATAACGAGAGAGAGCCTTGGATGAAAATGTTCTTTTCATACGAGGATCTACCAGCTGTTCCAAACTCGCTCTATAAGGAAGCATAGGTGGAGCCCATTTCACCAGATATTGCTCCTCCCTTGGCCTGGCTCTGTGTTGAAAGAAAATTAACAAAAGGGTCCATCTTTAAAATGATATAAAAAAACAGAAAGAACGCCCTAAGATAATATATGAAAACGTACCCATCGAAAGGTTTCCTTCCTGTTAACAGTTCCAGAAGCAATACCCCAAAGGCAAAAACATCTCTCTTTCTGCTGCTGGTTCCTGCTTGGACATGATCTGGTGCAGCATAGCCTATCTCTCCAAGATTAATCTCATTAGCCTGTTTTCAACAGTCACCAAAGCGGCAGTGAACATTTTGCCTGCAATGGGCATACTTAACGAAGATAAAAGAACACATCCTCTTATTATCAAATTTTATACTGAAACATTCCCCTTTAATCTGGTTTAAGTGCTTATTATCAAGTTTTGTAGTGAAACTTACATCTCATAGTTTATAACTCATGATACAATGACAGTGTAAAATATTTTACACTGTGAGTTATAAACTATTGCTCAATGTTAGGAATAACTTCAGCAACTAGAACCTTCGCAGTGACTAACCTGAATTTCGACTTGATTGACGATCAGTGATCTCAAAATAACCAGGCAACAGTCAGAAACACGAGACATTGAATTTTCATCCAGTAGAACATTGGCAGCCTTCAAGTTTCCGTGTGCCACTGGAGGGCAAAACGTTGAGTGCAAATAGCTGGAAACATTTGCATAAGGTTTTAAGAGTTGAGACACATAATGGTCAGAAGATAAGTAGCAGGAGCAACATGGAACTTACTCTAGAGCCTGAGCAACACCTAGAGCAATCCGGAGACGGTGGAACCACGACAGAGGCTTGCATGCCTCGTTGTGAAGAGCATCGTTTAGAGAGAAATTTCCAACGTAATCGTAAACAAGAAGATGGCTTCCGTGCTCCAAACAGTAACCATTGAGTGCTACGATGTTGGGGTGCTTCAGTCGGGAAACCGTGCAAATGACATCCAAGAACTTTTCCTCTTCCCTGAAAGACATGCCCGCCATGTTTACCTTCTTCACGGCCAAAATCTTCAACAAAAAAGACAGAAAAAAAGATGTTATATAATTTGAAAGCAACGGTTTGAAACCTGAACGTGATAAGTGATTACAAGATTAGTATTTGAAAGATAGCTTGAGATTGTACTTTGCCATCCGGAAATTTAGCGCTATAAACAGGGCCAAGGGATCCCTCTCCAAGAACGTTGGCTTCATTGAAGCAATTAGTAGCCAACTGAAGCTCCTCTACTGTGTAAATTTTCGTCCTTCCAGTGAATCTTCTTTTGGAAAAACTTCTTCTTAATTGTTCCTCTGTATTGCTGTGGTTCGGGAAAGGCAATCCCACAGGACCCAAAAGGGATGCAGAATTAAAGGGGGAGATTTGTGGGCTCTGCCTCTCCACTAGTGCGGTAGAAGAGATCCCTGTCACCAGAGTCACAGAAATCCTAAATGGAATAAATAGCATACTAAGTATAACCCAGAGTCCAGAGAGGTATTTATTACATACAAGAAGCGAAAATTCAACAAGATCAAAATTTTATTGTATTATTTGTTCTAGCTTTTCTCATGGTCACATCAGTTTGCAACCATGACAAATAGCATATAAAGTGCCTTCACAGTCCATATTCATTTCTGTATGAATTACCTATGGTTGCACTAGTCGGATGAGAATGCAATGAGCCATGATTGCTTTCTGAGCTCTTCAAGTTCGGGCTCTCTACACGATGTTTATTCAAACGGGTTGCAACAAAGAGCGCCACCCCTGAAGCTATCAGTGTTCCTCCACCAATCATACATGCTATTCCCCCAGGACCTATACGCTTCTTCTTGTGCTCACTTACTCTGAGAGGAGCCTCGTTTACTCTGGGAGGAGCCTCACTTACTCTGGGAGGGTAGTTATTTATGGCATTTGGCTGAGTTGTGGGTGGGCTACTAGTGTTATGCTCAACTGATACAGTATCCAGAGGAAAACTCCAGGGAGGAGAGTCGTCCTTCACAGAGAATTTATTCTCTCCAATCCTAATTGAAGGTATAAAGTGTGGTTATTCAATGTTATGTGTTCATTATTTCATTTGATGCAAGAAACTAGAGGTGATCAATACTTGAAATAGTTTTCACTAACCATAAGTTCAGTATGGTTTGGAAATGCTGTGGAAGAATGCCACTAAACAGATTATCTTGAATGTTCCTGGCAATATAGACAAATGAGCAAGTAATAGAACTGAAAGTGAAAATATACATTGGGAAAATGTGAATGATAACCCTACAAATCTGTTAGTGGAAGTTCAGCCAAGTAAGCGACTGATCCAGTGAATCTGTTATTCTGCATGAACCTGCACATAAGCACCACTCTACAGATAAAAAAACATACCCTAATAAAGTATAATTCTGTCTTTAAGTATATGATGAAACATAAATCAAGTTTATTAAAATGAACAAGACATCAGCAGAAGAAACTTACAATCTGGCAAGGTTTCTTAAGGAACCAAATGAGCACGGCAGATCTCCTGAGAAATTATTGTGTGAAAGGTCCCTGAGGAAAGGAAATAATTCTTTGAGGTTCCATACAATGAAATTTGAACAAAGAAGAATGTTATCAACGCACTAAAATTTTGTAGTGGTTGAATTGCTTATTCATTTACATGAAAAGAGAACCAAGAGAAAAAGACATACATTTCTTTGAGATTATCTAAACCAGTAAATACATCACCAATGGGTCCATGTAAGAAATTGTGGCTTAAATTCCTGCAAAACAAGATACCAATGATGATTTCAGTATTTCACGACCATTAAGTAAAGCTCAATCACTATACCATGCATAATAGAAGAAAAAATGTGAATAATAAACTTTTATTGATATTCTGACTAAGCATGTTTCCTTGTATTATCATCTCTATCAAGCTTGGTCTAAAATCAAGAATAATTTAACAAGTAAACTAGCATTCTAGTCCACAGAAAAGTATACTTGCTCAGAAATTCAGTCCCGATGTAAATCTTGTGTATGATTCAGTCCTTAAATCATTCAAACCCGTTTCGTGTCACTCTATTTATTATCTCTGATGAGGAGTAACTTAAAACAAGTTTAAATAATTTAAGAGATAGAATCAAACACATAAATTTGCACGAGGGACTAAATTACAAACGTGGTAACTTTCCAACGAACAAAATTCTATTTTACCACAGATGCCATAGATTTTTAGTTTTACTATTCCTAATGAGTGTGGGATATTTTGGTTCAAGTAGTTTCAATAATGCAAACTTATGTTTTATTTCTGCATTACAGAATCATGAGAACAATACTGCTACATATATATTCATACATGAACAGAAGAGAAAGCTGGCTTACATATGTATGACATTGAGGGGTAAACCGAATGGTATTTCACCCTCGATGTTATTCGAACTGACATCACTACAGAAACAAACCATAACATGGAAACAAATAAATATCAGATCTTGACAAGAAATTATCCTGATAAGAACCTAATGCGAAATAAACAAACACTCACAGCTGCTTCAAGTTACGTAGATTACATAGCAGACTTCCAAGATACCCAGTGAGGTTTAATCCTTGAAGTCTTCTGCATGTAAACAAAGAGAATAATTACTAACAGTTATTAGTTACTAGTGACATTAACTATGACCTAAATAGGATATATAAAAATCAATGAAGTTTGTGCACTACAGCTGTATGACTGATGGTCCAGAACAAGCAACTCCTGCCCAAGACTCCCCACAAGGATCGCTACCATTCCATCCTTCGAGCATCGGTGCGTAGTTAAAGGTCCTGTATAGATCCTGAAGAGCTAACACTGTTTATCCAAAAAAGAAAAAGTACAACAAATATATAAAGTCAGAGCAGAAAATTAGTCTAATTTTAGAAGAATAATAACAAAATCTGAATATGCAAGTCTAAAAGATGATATCAGTAACCAAGAACAGTCTTCTTTAACCACAAGCATGAAAACAAGTTTTAAAATTCACTCAGTTTCCTTTCCAAGAACAAATTCTAGGATAATAGAAGAGTGAATAAATTAAACAGTAGTTTGAGTTACCTTCAGGTGGATGCGTGAGCGCCAAGCTCTGAGAAATCAAAAATGACAAGAAGAGAACAAGGTTGAGATGCACAGAGAGGAAGTCGCAAATCATTTTTCCTGAGATTGAAAAACACAAACACAGACAAATACGTTCTTTGCTTTCTTTCAAAGTTCCCAAACATGCATACGATACAGTTTGTTCTTGTGCGGAAAACTCAGAACAGATTTGAATGGAAGAGAAGATTTTTCACGAAGAACAAGGTAAAAGAAAAAAAATAATCAAGATTGCATTAAAAAAGAAAAACAAAAGGTTAATGCAATCTTGATTCTTGTTTTTCTTTTTCCTTTTCTCTTGTTTTCGGTTAAAATCTTCATTGAAAGCTTAATGCATTAAGCTGTGACAGTGACATGGTGACTTAACTGTTTGAGTCTGTTATATTTATTTGTTTTGGCGCGAAGCAAGCTATTGGGCCTGTTAATAGGCTTTTGTTCACTCAAGTTTGGGAGTTCTTATTCACACCCCACAATTGTTTTCTCGCCACTCATGTGGGATGGGTTCTTTTTTCAACAGAACCGTGTTTCCCTGAAAACTGAAAAGGATATCTATAGAAAAATAAAATTTAGAGCTTACATGAGGTGTAAATAGAAAAATTGAGAAGTGAATAACAACTCCATTCAACTTTTCTTCAGCCCAATTTGAGTAGTTAGCTCTGGGCTTCGTGGGGTAACTGGGCCCGTGTATGAAATTATTGAGCTACTGTTCTACACCAAACCAATTCATAAATGATAATGATATGAATATGAATTATTGCTGATCCTATAATATTTATGAAAAATAATTTCGAATAAGGTTGATAAAATAATCATTGATAAGCTATACAAGTCAAGCTCTTTTATTTGAAATGCCAAGCAATAATTTTCACACTAATTATTGGTTCTTTTATTTGGGATACCAAACACAATAATTTCCCACACTAACTGTTGAGTTCTTTGGAAGCATGTGAACCAACCAGAAAAATACAAGAAATTAGATTATTCACATATTGTTTGTAAGATATTGGGTGGCAAGCTTCTAATCCCGAAAGCCAAGCAAAAATCCATCCAGAACAGAAAGCCATCAACCAAGGCCTATTTTATTTGCTTCATCATATCTCTGTTTTTCTTTCTATTTTCAATGAAACAGAAAATGTAAAATATGGTTGAACACTTTTATTCTCACTTTTAAAAATGAAACTCAGCCTACAAACCCAACATTATTATTGTTAATCCAGATACATATCATCCAATATTATTAAAATTTAACGATAATACTCTTAGACGATACTCTTACACGGTAAACTTTGCGATCTTCTATTTATTTCAAAAGATTGTAATTGACTAATTTTATATTGTTAGTCCATCATTGTCATTTAACACGTACTATTATTATTATTCTACCAAAACTCTAATTAACTTAATTGTTAAGACTTAAAAGTGCAAATAATCGCTGTTGTCACACAAGCCCATGTGAGCTACCTCAACAACCAACCCCAACACGTGCTCCCAACACTCCATCCACCCCCAGTTCAACAGAAACTATCTAGGGAATATCCTATTATCCTTAGTGCACACACTTACAAGTTACAACAACAAAAAAGAAAAACTCCAAGTTTCCAAAAATTCTGAGAAAAACAAAAAGTCATTTAATTCTATTATAGGCTCCTTTAACGTCTTCACTCACCACCATGAAGACATTTTTTAAATTTCCATAATTTTGGTTACCTGCATCCCCACCCCTTTTGTTTCATGATATTCTAGGCTCCTTTATGTTTTTTTCCCCTTTCCTATCAATCATGATGGTCTTCATATGAAATTGCAAGGAATAACATCTTCAAATTTCCATAATTTTGGTTTCATTCCTTTCTATCTTCATGTAGATTGCAGGCAAATTTATGTTAGTACTTTAACAATGGTACAGGGGCAATGCAACCATGAAGGTGGTACTCATGAATTAGGAGGATCCAACATCTCTATTCAAAAAGTAAAACTGAAAAACCTTTGGTTTTAGTTAAAAGTGATTGTAAACTGAGACTTACCTATATTTTGTCTTTGACACTCAATTTGAAAAGAAAAAAATGAAAATAAATAAATAAAGAGCAGTAAATTTGCCAACACAATTTGCTAAATGAAATTCTGAGTTAGAACTTCCGTTTTCAAATTTTAATCTAAACTCAATATTATGTTGGAAAAATGAACTAAATTTTGAATCAGAGTTTTTACTTACTAAAACCTGTGTTGGGGACTTCCTTACTGAAAAGTGAAAACCAAACCTGCCTTGTTATCCAAGTCATTCAACTTAATGCTGTGCAAAATATTCTTAGGTGAGCAATGTGTGCAACACTTTGTTGAAGATAGTCAAAAGATAATATCAAATAACTTGGAGCAGCAGTGGTAGCAAACAACAAAAGACAGAAGACACCATACCTATGCTAAAGACACTAACAAAACACTCAGGTGATTCATTGGATGTCTGAAAGTTCCACAAATGAGGCAAGGCTACCCACCTTGCTTTTCAGTTTAAAACAAACCAAAACAAACAATAGTTTTCAATCAGTCTGGTAAATAACCAAGTAAGCACAGGTTTGTGCTACATGTTTACAAACCTGACAAAAAGAAGACGAAAAAAACAAGTGCATTAAAGTGACCAATGAGCAGATTCATATGCCCTGGACTGTTCTAGATCCATATAATGCCTCCTGCCCTGTTGGGATAGGCCCAGCTCACCATGAAGTTGGCTGCTATTGAGAGGCTGTGAAATCTGGCCCAGGCCTAGATCGGGGACCACGTCAGGTGAACAGTTACCAGAATCAATGCTCTTGAAACACCATGAGGTATTTGGAAGTTGTTGATGGATTGATGATGCACCATGAGATGATGAAGCAGCAAGTTGTTGCGTCGTCGTGGGTGTCTCGTTGAAATTTATCATGTTACTCAACCCAAGACTTGGTGCTGCGTTTCTAGAACCCCATGCTTGATTTGACAGAAGAGAGAGAGCACAGCTCAAGTCAGTGACCCCAGTGTAACTTTCCCCTGGAGGGTGGTGTCCGGGACCGGCAAAGCTTGTCCCGCCCACCGAACCTTGCAAGAAAAGGTCAGATGATGATGTCTCTGAGTTGCCATGCCAGCTAAGTGTGGATGTTTGATTTCCATGAGCTAGCTCGGATGATCTTGGAGTTGGAAGTGAATTTCTCAGACTAAGCTTTGGGTATGAAGCCAAATCCATCAGAAAGTTGCCACCTCTGCCACTATTATCTGTCAATAAAAGTGCCAGAGATTAGAAACTAACTATGCTTCCCTATGGAAAAAAATGAAAGGCATGAAATTGAATTTTTACTGATAGTTTCTAACCAAAAGCAGATGAAGAAAGTCTGGCATAGCGAGAGGTTAAGAGGGAGCTGGGTGGCGGCTTTCTCCTACGTTCGTTATGGCCAGCTAGTCGCCTGCGGCAACTTCTTTTTCCTTGATCAAACTCAGGAAGTTGATGAAACCTGTGCAAGGCTATGAAACATGGTATTAGCTTTTAAATTATAAATAATAACAATTAGTGTCAAAGAGAGGTGAATGAGTACAAGCATACCCAAGTGCCAAGACTTAAGAAATGCTAACATGATAAGTCTACTGTTTCCTTACCATGCCATGCTGTTGTTGCCACAAATTGGAAGCACTTAAAGTATCTCTTGTTTCATTAAATGCAGATGCAAATGAGATGAAATTTTCAACTAACTTGATTTAGTCACCATTGAAAAGATTACAGAACGCAAGTAATATGTATAAACCCAAGATCAAGAGTATTTTTCCATGAGATGTAGTAATAATTTTCACATAGTGATGCACATCATGTGAGCATGTTTTGCATTGGATGAGATAGCATATTAACAGTATAATATGCACTTTGAGCCCTTTTTTACAGAAGCATTCCTCAAACATTGCTCAATTAAACATCCTGTGGCTCCATGATACTTAAATTCAGCTTTAACATATTAGTAAAATAAGACCAAAAACAATACTGATAATGCTCTTTCCCTTCTTTATTACCAAAAGGGATAGCCTTATCTTTACTATTTAGTGCAAGACAGCCGAATAATTCAAAAGAGAACTCATCAAGCTTAAATACACGGGATAAACCACAATTTATAGTAGCATCTGAAATGCTGAGTGAGATTGGATGTTAAAAATATCCATCTTAAATATATTTTCATTATCATTTCTCATTAAATGTATTTATATTTAGCATATTCAGAAGAGTATTGTTTTTCCAATTTCTGATTATTCCCATTAAGGAAAATAACTTGCTCCTTAACTAGAAAGGCTACAGATCAAAATTGTAACTTTTGACTTAGGAAATCCTTTTCAACCCTGGAAGAGCCATGAGCCCAAAAAAGACACAAATTACACTTGGAACAGTCACCAGAAAGCTATCCCAGCTCTCAAAAAAACAAACTGCATAGGAACCACATTAACTGACTGATAGACCCTATTATAATTCTCCATATCTTATGGTTGAAAACTTTCCAATTATGATGGCCATCTATCTCAAAATACAAGCTTATTACACCATTGAATACTATCCTAGAATGCACAGTAGCATCCTCTAGCAGTAGCAAAAATGAGACAAATTGAAATGGATAGTACATGTGACAACCGACAGTCTGACATAGCTAGCACCATAAAACAGAATAGAGATAAATAGTCACATTAGCAAAGCATGTGATTAGGATTGCACGATCCAGCAACACCAATTCCACTCATTCTCAATAATGTGTCAACAAGTCAAACTACACAGTATGAAAACGAACATTAGTCAAGGAGGCAATACATGACTAGTGTCTTCATGCAAGGAAATTACATGAGCAAATCAGACAACCTATCTGCTTATGATAGATAAAATATCATATTCAACAATCAGATCAACAAGGAATTGTTCTTGTAGTACAAATAACATGTATCTTTACACAGATCACAGACCTATAGAGTTTGCTCATGTTTGGTAACAGATTATATTTGGAAAATAATTGTTATATTTTTTCTACAAAGGCTCTCTTAGTAATCTATAAAAGGAAAAAACATTATTTCTCCAAAACAGATAATCCAAACACACAACAGTAATTGGAAAATTGTAACAGCATATCATTAGTTCAATGCACAATGAGGGCCCCCACAAAGGCTAGAGGGGGGGAAAACAGCAGAGTAGTGTGTTGTGTTATTTTGAGACTACAACAAGAAGTTGCACACCCACTTCAAGCCTTTTTTGTCCGTACAAGCGGAGTTATTATTTTTAATAATACCAAACACACCTGGAGGTGCAAGAATCAATTCGCTGAAAAGGAAAACAATAGTAGTATTTCACACGCGTTATAAGACAACCGTTCAGATAAGCACTTAAAGCTAAGCTAGGAGGAAAAAGCAAAGTACAACGAGCACAATCAGCCAAATCACAACTGAACAAAAACATCTCCAGAACAGACACGAAGAATCACACCAAACCAAAGCCTTGAACGAAAGCAAAACCACCATTAAGGAACTAAAACCAAAACTCCAAACAAGCAACACACCTACAACTGCACCGACAAAACAGGATAACATATCTCACCTACAAACTTACACCCCAAACCGTAGAATAACGGGCCAAAAAAGAATTTATTTAAAAAAAAAAACTGAATAAAATAAACAAGACCCTACCCTACTTTATCTTACCTCACCCAATATAGTAAAATATTAAAAAAACACAAGAAATCGAAAAAAGAAAGAATTTTGTTCAGGTAGAAATAACAATAAGAATAAGGGGTTGACCTGCTACACTGTTGACAAAACCTTTGTTGAAGTCCAGCAACAATGACTGTAGGGGATTTAGAGTGCATTCCACAGACCTTGTGCCTAGAATAGTAAGCTTTTGCATCACTCAGATCTAGTTTGCACCCTTCAACTTGACACCTTGGAGGTTGAGCTGGTTGAACAGACCCACCTCTTCCTTTCCTCGAAGAAGAGGAGGAAGAAGAAGAAGAAGTAACAGTAACAGCAGCAGCAGTAGCAGAAGCAGAAGAAGCAAGAGAGGTGGCTGGAGTAGCAAGACCCACATCCTCAAAATAGATTTTTTGGCCGAATTTCAAACCGTTGAGGGACTCAGAAGAGGTGAGTTTCGCGTCTGAAGCCATTGGTGTTGTAGTGAACTATTGTGAGGTGGCTGGCTAGAAACTAGAGCGTATTGTAACTAGTGTGATTGTTATTGTTAATATTAGCACTATTGTTATTCATTGTGGTTTGTTTGTTTGTTTGATGGAAGAGTGAGAGAGAGAGAGAGAGAAGGGGTCGTTGTGTTGTGTTATGTTGTTGCGTTGTGGTTGAAGTTGAAGTTGAAAGTGGGAGAGTAAAGTGGAAGACAAAAGAGGAGGTGGAAGGGTAGGGAAAAAGGAGAGAGTTGACGCTGGGCCATAGTGGCAGTGTGAGTGAGTGAGTGAGTGTGTGTGTAGTCAGAGAACCAAACACAGCCTTTGTCTGTCCAAAACCAAAAATAATGGAGCTAAAGCGCCAGCCAGCTACTACGAGAGACAGATTGTACCCTCTTTTGTTTTTCTCCTCTCTCAACTCTCAACATTGCTTCAATTCAACCTTCTAACAAGTTTTTAACCATTCCCGGCCCTAACAAGTGTAACTGTCGTTTTGTGCATCTTTTTTCTGTCCCTGTCACACACTTGCTAGCTGGTGCTACATACCAAAGGGTTGTATCCATCCACCCAAATTTTACAACTACACAGCACACGTAATGGAAACTATCTTCTAAGGTCACATTTTAATCATGTAAAATCATAGTCTTTCATTCAAACATCATGTTTGGATGGTCGAGATTTTAATGAGAAAAGATTTGAGTAAAAAATTAACATGAAAAGATCTATTCCCACAACATACATCTATCTAAAACTAAAACAGAATGACAATAAAAAATAAAACTTGACCTTGCAATTCATATTCATAGGTCATATAGACTCTTCCCCGCTACGTGCACTCCTAGTGTGTTTGTTCTCTTGCGTTTTCCTCGTGGACGAGTCTTTCGCTTTCGCTCCTCTTGTCAACAACTCCAAAAAATAAAGTACTAAAATAAGTGTCAAACTACTGAAATTATGATAATTTAACATTTTCTTTACACCCATTTCACACGTTTCCATATAAATTAAATGTTATTGAAAAACCCGTTTGCTGTTAATAGGTTGCTTAAGTAAAGGTAAGCGTCTTAGGCAAAATATGAAACACTTTTTTTTTTATCCGCAAAAAGATCGTGTCTCCATATATATATATATATGGAAAAAAAAAAAAAAGTACCCGCAGACCGTAGTAACAGTACAAAGTAATTAAATATGAAACACTTATTTCTAAAATAGTACTACTATATCCGAGAAAATAGTTTCGTTACAATTACAAATAACCCTTTAACACTTATTTTTCAAAATTGTAATACTGTATCCGAGAAAATAGTTTCCTTACAATTACAAACAACCCTTTATTAGTTAATAAAAAAACTAGTACTTATCACGTGTTACTTTTGTTTCTTTTTATTACGTGTAATTTGTAAGGAAAAATTTTATTTCTATTTTTTTAAAAGGTTGAATTAACATTAAATAATATTAATATATTATACATATCAAAGGTTTAAATAATAATAATAATAATAATAATAATATATAAATATCAAAATAATAAATAAGAGAAAACACATATTAAGAAATTATCAATTTTAATTTTAGTTACTTTCTTCTTCTTTTTTATAATTTGAAACCATATAAAAAAATGTTTACATCCACTTCATGGAACATACGGAGTTCTGGTGGTTTAAGTAGTTCGGTAATTATTTTGAGACTTTTTTTTATGAATATTATTTTGAGACTTTGAAGCTTTGTTTTTGTTTTGTTTTTTATTTTTTGTCAGTTTCGGCGATCACCTTACCACGCTGGTCATTGATTTCGATTTTTTAAAATTCATATTTAATTTTCTCTGCTTACAAATTTTTCTTGAATAATCTTTGATTCAATGGTGGATTAAGAAACATCCACAATCTAACTTAGAAAAAAAAAAATTGACGGACACTTTTAGCTGTTAATTTACAAATTTCTCATTTAAAGACAAATTAATTGAAAAAAAATATTTTAAGTGAAAATAAGACAAAAATGAACGTTGATCATTAAAATTTATTATAAATAACTAATATTAAATATAATATAAGGGTTCAATTTAACTCAATTTATTTTCAACTTATAAACTACTCTTAAATTAAAACTAAAAATGAGAACTTAAAAAATAAGTAAAAAAAAGATGTTAATTTTTTTTTTAATTTAAAAGTTTCTTAAAATTAAAATATATTCATGAGGAGAAGTTATAGGTTTGATTCCTTCATTAACAAAAATTAATAAACTAATCATTAACATTTATCGATAAAAAAATATTAATTATCTTTTATAATGAAAAATTATATTTATAAAATAAAAAAATTATTTTATAAAAAAATTATTTATGAAAAAATATTTTAGGGATAACAAAACTTTTATATAAATAAAAAGGCAACAGAGCTTACTTTTATATAAATATTATTTTTAAATTTATATTATTAATTTATTTTATTTTAAAATAAGAAACATTTATTATTTTAATGCTAATTATTAGTTTTTAATTATTTTATTTTAATAATTTTAATAGTAATGTGATCTTTGATAATATTTTATTAATTATAATATTATTTTTATTTTATTAAAATTAAAAATATTTTTCTTAATGAAACAAATTGAGTAAAATTATAAAAGATAAATTTTTTGAATAATCAAAATAATTGAAATTACTTAATGAGAAAAAATATTTTAAACATTATTATATATACATTGTATTTTGATTTTATTGAAATTTAAAGAAAAAATATGAAAATAAGATTTGTACAAATAATTATTGATATCTTATTATAAAAAAATTTATTTATAATTTTTTTTCATTAAAAAAAATAATTTTTTTTAAAGAAATTTTTATTAATAGACGTTTAACTCAACTTTTACTTGTAAATAAATTTTAAATTAAAAAAAAAGTTAGCTCAAACAAACTAAAAAAAAATGAGAAGTTTTGAAAAATCTCTAATTACAAGTTTAAGACAAAAAAATATAAAGTATTATAATCAGTGATGGATTTTAGGGGGGCAAGTAGGGGCTTCAGCCCCCTCTCCCTTCCCCCTTCCCCCCATTTTTTATATATATATATATATAATAAAATAAATATTAATAAAAAATTATTAAAAAAATAAATTTTTAAGTTAATAATTTTTTTTATTAGTAGATGATATCTTAATTTTATATTTAATAAATATTTAGTTTCATTATATTTTTATTTATTTTTGGTAAGTTTTATTTTTAATAAATTAATTTGACATTTTTTATCTACAATTTTTTAAAATCTTATAAATTTTACTCTACTATTTTATTCTTACATCACATGATTGTAGATTTTATTTTCAATTTTTAAAAAAATTGTCAAATTTTATATCCATTTTTTATTTTTTTAATAAATTTTATATTAAATATTTTTAAAAAAAAAAATTATTGTCAAAAAATTCTAGCCCCTCTCTACCTAGATTCTTGGATCCGTCCCTGATTATAATATCTTTGTTTCAATTCTTTTCCTCCTTCTCGACTCCCAAGCTAACATACTACAGATGTGTGTGTTTGAAAATTCAATTCTAGTAGTGAACCTATCTTTAAAGTTTCTTCTTTGTCTGTGCATTGAAATTGAAAATTGAAAATTTTAAACTAACAACAGTGTAGTAGTGATCTGTGTCATTTAATCAAGTAGTTTAGATTCAAATTTTAACTATAATTTATGGAATAAATTATATTAGGAGAATAAATACTCATGATTTAAGTGTTAGAATAAATTATGTTGGAAAAAAAAAATACCAATACCATGATAAAAATTATGCTTGTGTTTCCAAATACACAAGCATATCGATCGATTTAATTATCACCATTTTGTTGCTACTTTCTATAACTTTATATACAATGTGATTTATATGTGTATTTTTTTTTTTTTTGATCCGTAATGATTTATATGTGTATAATTATTAAATTATAAATATACTATCTTAATTATTTATATAATTTTCGTTAATATTGAATAGTTATATAAAGCCAGAGCATTTTTATTTTTATATATTTTCAAAGAATACATTATGTCAAGTTTGGTGTATATCAGTGAAATGTTAAATAATTTTATATTAATATAAAATTCTGTAAATGTGACCTACATAAAAAGAGCTTTTAATTCTATGCTAGATTTTTTAAGATAAAAATGTTTAATGAAAAGTTATTGAATAATATTAAGAGTTTATGTAATTTATAATCATATGTTGATCTTCCTCATATGTGTGCTCACTTATGCGCTTTTAAATAAAATTTTGTTTTTGATAAATATTTCAAAATTTGATATTTTGCACTTAGAATTTTTTTTATTAGGTTTGAGTTTCTATATTTTAAAACTGAATTATTTCAGCATCTACCGTACGTTGACTGAATTTTGATAGGAGTACGGCAGAGATGAAACCCATACAACTTCTAAAATGTCTCTCAAAACTTTTATTAGTTTTTTTTTAGGGAAAAAAACTCCTATTAGTTACTAATATGCAATTTAATCATCTTGATTCCTAAAATTATTTTATATAGTAAGTGTATAATTAATTTTCTCTACAATGTATATACTAAAGCATTTATTTATTTCAAAATAAATATTTAGCGTATACATCATACATGCAAAAACATATATTCAGTGTGTACATAACAAAACAAATTTGAATCATTAAATTTTATTAGTAAATAGTTAGTTATAACTTGTTCTGAAGGAGTTAAAACCCCTCTGTACGTAGAAACCTGAATTCACCCACGTGACATATATATGGCACTGTTAAGAATCTAGCCTTGGTGGCATGGCAGTAGTAATGCAGGTCATTGAAACATACAGCTCCAAGAAACCTGCAGCTTCCTCGTCGATTAAAAAGGTTCATCTCTCACTGTTAGACAGCTAGCTCGGATACAATATTATTCAATTTACACTTTCTTTTACTATAATGTAATAATTTGATCAACCTAAAAACCAGTGTTTGATGAAACTTAAAAACAGTTTCACCAAATTGCAGTCCACCAGACCAGCCACCACCAAATTGCTTCTTTTTTTTTTTATTGGCATCGGTCGTTAATTAGAGAATCAAACTAAGACTTTTCATTTATCCAACCAACCTTATAACTTCCGACCGCAACTATTATACAACTTTCTAGAAATTATATAAAAAATGCATAGAAAAAACAAATAATATTTGTCATTTGAATATGAGTTGCATGAAGGTACGTACGTACGTAAATCTATATAGATAAATTTGTATGAGTATTATGATTACCCTATTAATTGTTATAAGTACTACTTACGTACATGGTAAAAGCGAGACATGAAGGCAGCCAGGATCGCGCTTATTGTTTGTGAAGTAGGGTCTTATTCCTATAACCTATTCTATATATCCATCACTTTTGAATAGTATGCTATATGCAGAAGCAGCAGCAATGAATATAAGATGCCAAAGTAGTTAAGTATTATGATATCGTGGCAGATTATGGAGCCAACCACATGAATTTTCTGCAATATTTCTATCTACCACCAAATACCGCACTTAATTACTTTCCAAGATCCAGTATATAGAATAGAAAACCAGATCTGAGCCTGCACAGGATCTTCATTAATTAACTTACTAGCCTTACCACTTACCACCATGACCCAATATTCCCGCGGTAAAAATTTAGATCATACTGTAAGTTTTGACTGTTTTTACTCTCTCTTTTTTTTTTTACTTATACTCGGGTTAGCCTAGGAGGCCTTAGGTTTGTGTTTTCTTTGTTGTGTCTGATTGGGCCTGCGTGCAACGTGTTATTAAGGTCGGCCTAAGGATAATGTTAGGGTTATACTCGAGTTAGTGTGTTTTGAGGGTGCAGGAAGTAAATGACATGATGTTATTACATTTTAAACTTCTATCAACAAATTTGTTGCTATTTTGAAGTTTGTTTTAGCCCTTACTCTTCATCGTTAGTTTAAGGTTTAGAGGTTTAGGATTTAAGAATTTTTTATACTCATCATTGGTTCAGCCTTACTAATGTCATCTAATAGGCTGCAAGTCCTTTCTTCTTTTTTTTATTGGTTTGTTTCAACTTCTTCCTCGTACTCAAGTTATATTATAAAAAAACACTCATTTGTATTTTTTTTTTTTTGTGCTTCTTCAATCTCAAAGACCCTTTTTTTTTTTCATTTTTCTTATTAATACAGACGGTTATGTCACTTGGGCTTGATATCATGTTACAGGGCTCTGTTTTTCCCACCCTCGTTTTTGCTTTTCCCACACACAGCTTTATTTGTTATTTCACATTTTCGAAAATATCTAAGTTAGTTTTTTCCTTGGTGTAACTGTGAAACAAATGGATTATTTGAAATATCAAAATTATTTTTTGAAAATACGTTCTGTGTTATTGAATTAATCCACCCATTGATTGACATTAATTAGAGTTTTTTTTGTGAGATGTTAATTAAGTTAATAGACATGGACGGGGAAAAATAGAATCAGATTAAATCTATCATTAATTTATAACCTAACTTTGCATCAAACATGTAATTGATTGTTTTGAATCGAAAAGAAATTTGATTATAACTTAACCAATTGTAATCAATTGAATGTTTCAAAATTCAAAAAATAAGTTCAAAGACCATCTTAAATGAATAAGATAAAAATTTTCTAAGTTTAAAATCATTTTGTAAATAGCACACAAAAGCACAGAAGGTTAAACTTATAATAAATAATACAAAGCTAACATCTATACATATTTTGCCTTAAAAGGAAAAAGGCTAAGAGAAGAATATGAAATATCAAAAATAGATGAAGTCTTCCATCTTCAATAATACTTGTATAATTATATGAAATCTTAGATGTTGTTGTAATTTGTTTTATTTAATAAAGTAAATTAAGAGTTTATTTAAAAAGTAAATTAATACTTTTTAAAAGTTTATTTAACAAAAAGAAAATACTACTCCTTAATCTTGAGAAATTAGATGATCTTTTACAAAGAAAACCAATTTCATGGGTTAAACCAACCTATCTAAGGAAGAATAAATAGTAATAAAAAATATGTTAAACTTTGTTATTAAATACCAGTTAACTGGTTTATTAAAGGTTTAGGCTTGCTAGCTTACACTTAAGCATTCAATAGTATTTATCACAACGAAACTATGAAAGTAGAAGTGATTTCATATGAATGTTCTCTTGAAAAGGAATGACAGCAATATACTCTTTAGTATATTTATTTTAACGCACTCTAATAATAATTAAAAATTAAAAATATATACGCATAACTCATTGAATTAGAAGATTCATACAATTTTATGATATTTGATAAATTTTAATTAATAATAAAAGATATATTTTACAAATTTGTTACATAATATGTTACTAATATTTTTCTTATGTGTAATATCAAGAGATTAAATTATAGAATGGTTATTTTGAAGAGGGTTTTACCTGTATATCATCCTCGATTTGAGGTTAATTACATAGCTTCACATCTTAGAAGATTCCTGAATAAAGACAAAAAAAAGACTTAAATTTACTAACCTATTAGAGCTATTTTTATGTTGGTATCTGATGATACGTTTGGTTAGAATTTTAACAAGGTTAAATTAATTACGTCTTTAAGAAAAACGTAAGTTATAAGTAGGTGAAGTTTAAACCTTAGGTTAGAATAAGTCAAATTTATTTAAGATTTCCTAAAAGAAATGTTTCTTCCAAAAATACTTCCAATACTAGTGTACCTGACACATTAATTAAGGTTTTTTTTAAAGAGTTAATTAAGGGTTATGTTGTATGTATACGCAATAAAAAAGTTATTCTATGAATAAAAAAAAGAATAACAAATTTCTTCCTCCACCCTCAATAATTATGTTTCGGTGTTAGAAAGTAAAAGACAAAAACCTTACATATATTCTTGTCTCACTGTCTATTTATTTTGTTTAATTACGTCTCATTATTAATTAAATACGATTTTCCATAAAGTGGTGACGAAAGTAATAACTTTTACAGATCTTTCTATTTTTCAATCAGATTTATTTTTTTTCTTAAAAAGAACTTCAATGTAGTTATTTTAGTACAATTTTGTCATTAGTTTTTGCAATTAACAACAATTTTAAATTCTTGTTAAAAGGACCACAAGATTCTTTTAAAAAAGACAATAGAATTCGATTGAACAATTAATTAGCCGTGAGGCGAAATTGAATAAAATAAATAAATACTAAGAAAAATAATTAAATAATAAAACATTCACTCTCTTTTTCAGCAACTCAAAGCATGAAGCACAAATCCTAAATCTCTTCCTCCAACTCCAATAATCTATTAATCAAGGAAGATAGGTGAGTCTAGACAGGGACATATGGAGGGTAGAAATAGAGCATACCAAACTAGAAATTTATGTTAAATAAGTCTTGCTCATTTTTCAAAATTTGACTTAAATCTGACCTATGTATTTATCACAAATCATTTTAAGGCATCAATTAAACCTTTTAAAACCCTAATCTAACTCAAAGACTTGTTTACAAGTTTTTAAATATACCAACAAACATAGTATTATAATATGTTAATGAATTAACTCTTTAAATAAACTAATAAATATGTAATTTCAAGATACCGTAATAAAAAAAAAAATCAATAATACTAATACTGGTAATATTGTGTTGGTTGTGTTTACTCAAATAAATTAACTTGTTAAGTTTATTTTTTAAAATTACTTAAAATTCTTTTTTTTTTTTAACTAAATAAGATTTTGTGAATAGGCATAGACTAGACTATAGCCCCGCAGGCTCTCTGCCCTTTTCAGATCTATATGAGTATTTGTGTCACAATTAACAAAGCTCGAAGCTTTGTACCAAAACATAGAAAAAGAGAAAGGAAAAAAAAAAGGCAACACCAAACCAAAGTTCACCAAAAGAGATTGCAGCACAAGCTTCCAAGCAAGTCAACTAGATCAAACACTAGCTTAGGCCTTCTTTAGGGACTCTATATACAAAAGAATGTTCTCAATATCAACATCATTTGGCTTTTTTCAGCTTTACTCCTGATCCTTCACAATCATCACATGTTCCCATTCTCCAATAGCAATACATTTTATCCACGCCCCCCCCTTTTTTCTCTTCTTCCTTTCTTATGTTTTTGTCTTCCTATTTCCTCTCATTTTCTACTATAAATGCATGTTGCTAGAGATACCTATGCTTCTTTCTTCTTTCTTCTTTCTTCTTTGTCAAACTCAAAAGGCCAAAATGTGATAACACCTATTGCTAAGTTGACTAGATGGACGTGCTTGGCTTTATGTTGAAAACTTCAATGCAGGATTGTAGAGTAAACAAATGTATCAACAAAAACTTTGTAAATTAAGAGAAATGAGAGATCCTCTTGTACCTACTCGTGATGGAAAAAAATAATATCTACAAAATTCCAGGCTTTCTTATGGCAATAGTTTTATAGAAGACTAAAGGAGCTCAGTCTGCTATGAATCCTCAAAATTAAAAATCAGAAATAACACATGAAAGTAACAAAAGCAAAATGAGTCAAACAAGCAACCATAACAAGCCTTACACAATCAAACAAACCCTGTCTTGTGTTGTGATAACAAAACTCCATCAATTCCAAGGGCTTAAAAATCAGAACTAACATGACAACCCTTGCTCACTTGCAATCTACCCCGGCTTCCGCAGCACGGCGAGGCTTGTTCTTACGCCGGCTCCCATTCTGTCGGAATCCAGTAGTCTTTATTGAATCATCAGGGCCTGACTTTGCTAGGATGCCATTGTCCTCTTTCATTGGATCTATCTTCTCTTTAACCTGTGTAGATCTCTTCCTTTTTCTTTTATTTACTGTGATAGCCTGAGTTTTCAAATCATTGGTAGAACCATTACCTTTCACATTCTCCTCATCTTTCTCTATTATTTCAGTTACTTCCACTTCTTCGATTTCATCTGTCAGTGGCTTCACTGGTCTTCCTCTTCTTCTATAAGCCGGGACTTTATCCTCTTCACCACTTCCAGGATCCTCAGCAATAACGGATTGCTTCTTCCCTTTTCCTCTGCCTCTTCCCATTGCCAAAAGCCCTTGTTGACAAAATGTACTAAAATTTCTCTATAATAAATCTGCATAGACAAAACAATTATACTTCAAAGGCCAAACAAAGATCAAGTAACTGAAACAAAACATGAGTTCAAAATACGATAGTTAAAACTGCACATCAATTTTGAGTGATGCTACTTGAAACCAATTCACTTGCATCAATTATTTGTTTATACTAAAGCAAAAGTAACAGAAATCAAGTATGCAATTATAACTTATCTTCAGTTTTTTTAATATTTAAGGATCAAATAAAGAATGCATCAGTTAAAATTGTGATGTGAACCAAGACCAAGGACTTCGAGATATTGCTACATATGCTCACTCTTTCAAATGGACAACATAAAAAGACCTAGCACCGTTTCTTAGGTCAATAATCAGAAAAGAAAAGAAAAACATGCAAAAAGCACTGGACTTGAGTCCCACCATTTCTGAAATTCTGAACAACCAATCAAAGGATCAAGTGACATTCACTTTCACCAAAAAAAAAATTGCAAAGACATCAAACAGTGAAAACATCACATCTCATTTTAATTTTCAAATCATTTTCCTTAGCAACAAATTGAATCACATCGCAGATCACCTAATCCTTAACCGAACAGATGAAGCCAGCTTCATTTCCTGGCAACAGCTAAGAGAAACCCAAAACACAATAAAAAACTGAATTTCAATGTAAACAGTATATGATATTAAGATTCATTTTAAGCCTAAGTTCGATCTAGTTCAAGCTCAGTGTAAGTAGACTTCACAAACTCCTCTGCTTCAAAACAATAAGAATACCAATTTCCAAGTTCATTATAAGGATCAAAACAGAAGAAGATAAACATCAGAAATAGAAACATAAAAAGTAAGCAATAACATTATAGATTTGCACACAGAATTGAGATTGAGGAAGCAAGAGACACACAGAGAGAAGAGAAATGAAGCTGACCTACTATCTTGAATCAAATTTCTGCATAACAAAGACAACCCATTTTACAAAATCAGGTAACAAAAAACCAGAAAGAGGGTAGACCCAGATGGAAGAAGCAGTGGTTTTTCTGTGAATGGCTTGAAGCAAAGCATAACAGAGAGAGAAAAAAAAGGGTCAAAAATATGATCTGGGTCAAAGAGAATGGAGAGAAAGATCAGAGAAGTGATGTGAATGAAGAGAAAAATGAGGTTAAAGACAGAGACTTGATGAATGGAAATGTGGAACTAGGTTAGAGAGAGAGAGAGAGAGAGCAGTGACCAAAGAGAGAACTGAAAGAAGGCAGAGAGAAAGAACTGAAAAAGAGCGGAAGTAGGATGGAAAAATAGAAACAATGGAAGATAGCTATAAGCTAGAGTTTAATTTCTCTCTCTTCTTTTTTAATTACTTAAATATGTTAAAATGGTTAAAAGTTAACCAAACACGGTCACAGAAAATGGTTAAAGGTTAAACTTTTTTTTCTACCCTTAAATATGTTTTAGTTCCCTGGATGTATATCTCAATTTTATATTTACCACTAATAATTTTTTTATTTTATTTTTGATTGTTATTTGATATTTGAAAAGTTTATCATAAGTCTTTACCATTGATTTTTAATTGAATATTGACTATTTATAAACGACAAAGATTTAGAATAATTTTTTTTATATATCATGTACCAAATTATAAAGGAAAAATTTATTACAAAAGTAAAGGAAACATCGAGTTATATATATTAAGGATGTAAAACATATTTAAATTTTTGATATATCACTCAGGAATGTAAAGAAATTGAATTAAGTAAAGGTAATTAAAGTTCAAATTTAATTTGTTAAAAATACATATATTTAATCTATTTATTTAAATGAGTTAATTTTAGATTACAATTTTTTTATATTATTATTGTTATTATTCCTAAATTATAATTAGTACATGCTTATAATGTGGACGTCCACAAAAAGGAATTGTATTTATGGAATTTCTATTTTGTTGGTTAAACTTCGCTTTCATTTTCTTGTATCTTTCAAATCATATTCAACATTAATTATTAATACAATCACATATACACACACAATGATCATTTGTTTATATTTTTAAGAAAACATTCTGAATTAGAATATGTTTTTAAAAACTAGATAATTTTTTAAATCTCAAAATTTTTAATATTTTAAAATCTATAATATTAATTTAAGTGATTTTTTTTATATCATAACATCATTTTCTTAAAAAACAAACAAGCTTACATAGATAGTGTAAAATCTTTAACATTACAATAAATTAAAACTAAAACCATGTTTTAATAAGTAAAAAAACTTTTATTGAGACTTTTTTTTTTCAAGGAAACCTTTTACTGAGACTTAAATCATTGTTGGTGATAATATTTCTAAATTTTCTTTTAAAACAAACTTTATGAATTTAGTAAACATATATAAAATAAAATACTTGCACATTTAAAGCATTGGAAAAATACTTATTTTAACAAAATAAAACTTATTATATTAAAATGTAAATATTTAATATTTAATTCACTTTTATAAATAATAAAAGATTAACCCTTACTAAAGAGCAAAACCCAAAATGATAAACGCATCTTGGTAGTTGGACCCGCCGCCCATAGAGCCATTGTCCGATTGTAATGATGCCGTTTAACGAGTCCCAAGTTGAGTCCATCCTTTAATCATCTAATGAAAGGACAATTCAAATTAGACACTTTGAATTTGAATTCCAATGAACGGTGGTTAGTTAAAAGTAAGTTCGGTTGCTTTAAAGTTTGCATTTAAATACTGGACTTTTGCTCCAGCAAGAAAGGCAGAAATTCCAACCTATGTATGGAGGAATAACGAGCCGCTAATAGTTCAATGTCACTTGTTTCCTCAATTTCTGTTTTGTCAAATTGATAGTACACAAATGTTTTAGTAAAAACTAAAAAGTAGTAAAAAAACATTGTCACCAAACTGTATACTGTAGTAGCTAAGATTTCATTAATCGTCTTTATAGATACTAAATTCAGCAGTGATGAAACTTGTGAGGGACAGACAACATTCTATGAGATGCAATGTGGGTTTTCTGCAACATTTTGATATTTCATTTACCTGCAACTCATATCAATACATACACAATATGTGTGATTTCAGAGGCAAATTATTACATAATGCTGACCTGCAGAAAGCATGTATGTACCTCTAAACAATTTCTCTGGTTTGGAAGAAAAAAAAAATCATGTTATCAAATTTATAGCTTTCAACCCAACAATCCTGGTCATCTAATTTTCAATCGTATACAGTTTCTCATCCTCACCAGTTCCATTCGCCATGTGGTTCATACTTAAGGAACAGATCTAGTTAGACTGAAAAATCAAACCCTGGGAAAGTGATCTGCAATGTAACTGGGGTAAGATGGTGATTTTGACTAGAAATGATCTATCTTTCCAACATTCTTCCATCTACAAGCAAAGTCATAAACATCTGCAATCGGCAATCACCCATGATGTTAGCTCATGAAAACCTGTAATCATTAGTTGTCTATGATTGTTTCATGTGAATGCCATCTTGAATTCTCATGATGCCTGCTAACATGTCTGATATTGAATTGGCTATCTGCAATATGCACACCACATCTACTAGTCAGCTTCAAGTGACTCATTCCGGAATGCAACTAGCAGTTCAATCATCCTTAATAGATGGTAAAGCAGGAGATGCACGATTCTCTGAACCAGAAACAGATTGCAAGATTAACCGATTATGATCCACATCAGAAGTGATCAAATCTCAGCAAAAGACTGAATTTATTATCTCATGTTTGTTTTAGTCAAAAAATAGTTACCAATTGAAGTGGAGGATTTCTTCAAACTAAACCTTGGAAGAAACTTGTGCCTTCAAATCCTGCCAAACTTGAAGGCCAGATGGATGCCGCTTCACATACAGCTTCTCAAACGCTTTATCAGAGCATGCAATTATAGTGCTCAAAGCAAGCCCTGCTTCTGCAGCTCCATGCTCCTTGAGCCAATTATACATTGAAAACCTCAGCTTAACTCTTCGAGGCGAATAAGAAAGAAAGGAAGGAAAACTCGTTAAATCCGATATAGAATATCCTAAACTCACAAGATTCTCAATTTTCATGTTGATCCTATCCGTCGTCTGATTGAGAATCCGCGGAGAATCTCGAATCATCTTACAGACAACCTCATAATCCAACCCAGCCTTAACAATAAAATCAAGTCTCTCCTGAAGCTCAGCTCCCTTACCTCTGAACAGCTTAATCGTCTCATTCATTTTCTTCGAGTTCTCCACATACCCCAACTCCAGCATGAACTTCTTCTTCTGCTCCTTCGATTCGTACTCTAAATACGAGTTCACCAAAGGCTCAATCTTCCTTCCCAAAGCCCAACTCTTCATTACCAGAGGATCATCCCTCACAACTCTACACAGCCGCTGCTTGCCAGCATTCAAGTTAGTAAGCAAAGTAATCGTCTTCTTCAAAGTGAAGGAACCCAACACCAAGCAGTGAGACTGCAGAATCCTCCCAATCTCTGAAGCCTCCATCTCAATCTCAGTCAAGAACAGACAACACTGCCTCAAGTTCAACAAAAACCTCGCAACCCGAATCTTTGGAAACTCGAGAAGCACAAGCGAAACCTGGTTCATAGACAGCCCGAATTTGAACAAAAAGTTAATCAGAGACAAGACACTAGCCCCAGACTCCTCAAAAACAACACTAGGGTGACGAGTGATAAAATCACCCAACTGTTCCTCACTGTAAACCCTAGCAAGCAAAGTCAAAACATGAAGCACTATCCCCCAATTACAACAACAACAACCCTGATCACTCAACAGATTCTCCGCGACCCAATCACCGTCCTTTCCAACAATACCCTTCAACTTCTCCAAAACCCTAACGAAATCAAAATCAACTTCCCCAACCAAAATGCAGGGGCTAGAAGCAACCACACGCGCCAACGTAAACGGTGAAACACCCAGATTTTCGTAATCTCGAAGCTTGGAGATTAAAACCCCGTGCTGATAACGGAAGATCTGAGGGGTTAGTTTGAAAAGCGTGCCCATGTTGGTGCGGGGAACGCCGTAGTTGCAGAGGGTGTGGTAATTCTCCATGAGCAGAACGTCATCGTTGAGGTAAATCATGTGACGCGGGAGGAGTGGCGCGTATTCGGGAGGGGTGAGGCCGGCGCTCTCAAAGAAGGGTTCGAATTCGTTGATGGGGTGGTACCGGAGGTAGCGCGAGATGGAGCGTTTCGTGTTGTCCACGTGGCGCGCTTGGGTTGGTGTTTGGGATTGTGTTTTGAGAAGGAGGTCGTGGAGGAATGAGGGTGAGTTTCGGCACATGTTGTCGGCGTCTACGATGCTGAGGCTGCGCGTGGAGTGGAGGTACTCGAGCAGTGCGTCTTGGGCTTCTTTTACGGCGAATTTGGTGCTGTGGAATCTACTAGGGTTTTGCCAGGGTTTAAGGAGGATCAGTTTTCGAAAGAGGAACAACATTGTGGTGGGTACGCTGTCGTTTTGAGAAAAATGAGAAGAGGTTCATGGAAAAAAACAAGACACATCTCGTTCGTCAACGCCGCGGTGGAGGATTCTGGCTCTGTCTCTGTCCTCCATTTAGTTTAGGGTGAGCGAGCCGAAGCCCACAACCATATGCATGTTACCGCCAGAGCTTAACACTTCTCAAATTTTATTTTTTTATTTTTTACATTAACACTGTATGAAAATTAAAATTGCAAATTATACTTCTCTTTAAAATATAAAAAAGAATTTAATTAAACTGCTTTGGCTGCGTAATTTTTTTTAGGGGGTGTAAAAATATTTAGACTAACATAAAAATGTTAATTTTTAAAATGATTTTTTAAGATATGTCTAAGATCCAGTAAAAAAGAAACAGATGTCTAAGATTATTTCAAATTAATTAGCAGTATCAATATTTTATACAGAAATGTAACAAAATAAAGTCGTATGGTGTTACTCGTTTTTTTTTCCTAGCATTCCCTCTTCATTTAAATATTTAAAGGACAGTGTATTTACGCCATATACCGAGACTGAATAACCACTCAAAACAATGGCAAACTATTTGAAACTTCTAAGTCTTGGCTTAAACCCAGAAGAAGAAAAATGCTACCCCCGTTTAAAATGAAAAAATATATATGAAAAATTCTAGTCAATATTACAAGTAATAATAAATATGAATGTCAAAATTCTACAAGAGATCAAAAACCTTGCAAAGAAAGGTCGAAGAACCTGCATTAATAAGTGATGGGAATAGGAGAGGTAACTAGGTCCTAAAATGATTTGAAAAGGAAAGCAAAGAAAGATGTACCAAAATCATCATCATCTTTAGTTTTAAATACATTCATTGCTTGGGATAGTAATAAGGGTAGTTGTTCATTCCTACAGATTGAGTAGGAGGAAACCCATGTTGTTGGTCTTTCTTTGCAGAAACTGGGGGATAAGGAATCTGCCCTTGTGATGGATAAGGAGAAGGTGCAGTGGAAGGAAGGTTTTGATAAGGAGATGCAGAATATGGTGCTACAGTTTGGGAGTAACTGTAATTCATTGGGGGACCTGAACTAGCATGGGCTTTTCCAGGCTGCATATATCCTGGGTTCATAGGTAAGGCTGCCATTGGAACCACTCCACCAGGAAACGGCGGCTGGCCAGGTTTACCTTTGTGGGGATCAGCATACTTTACAATTATATTCCTTCCCTGCAATGAAACCAGAACACAATGTGTCATATCTTCAATATTTATACAGCTTGAATCCCCTTAAGCTAACCTCAGACTTTATATAATCATGTCCTACCCTAAACAGCTAACCTCAGACTTGATATAAAAATTAAAATGTTTGCTTACCCCAAGTGTCTTTTCTAGGTCATCTATGGCCTTCTTTGCAGCCTCCGCAGTCTTATACGTGACAAAGCCAAAACCACTACAGTTGAAAATAAAACAATAATAATGTTACAGTGAAAACCAGGTAAAAAAAAAGCTACTTAGAGCATCTTCAATAAGTGAGTTGCTAAACACAAATTTTAGAAGTTGATAATCTGAGAGAACAAAATTTTGGAACTACAAAGTTGAGAATTTGAAAGAACAAATTGGCACAAAAAGAGATATTTGAAATTGATAATTTGAGAGAACAAATTTTTGGACTGTTAAAATATAGAATTTGCTCTATATGACTGTTGCAAATATAGATGTAGCTCCATATGACCATTGCTCTATATCAACCAGTTTCTTTAAAAAAATAAAAAAAAATGAAAATGAACAACTGCACCTAGCAACCCTTTTTGGGTTGCTATTGCTACAGTGAACATGTAGTTTTTTCAAAAACAACACTGGTTGCTCCCCATAAGTGAACATTTGCTAAAGTGGGATGCTCTAACAAATTAGCAATTGTCAGGCATTGGAGCTGCTCTTACAAAAATTAAAAAGACTAAAACTTTGTATCCAAATAAAGCATGTTGCTACTTTTACCGTGATTCATTTGTATCCCTGTCATACGCAACTGAACCTTCCTCTATTTCACCATGCCTCACAAAATAGTTAAGGAGCATTTCACTTGTGACTTCTGGTGATAAGCTTCCAATATATAGCTTCCTCAGGGAAAGATCAGGAGTACTACTTGTTCCGCTTAGACCCTCACAAGCTAGATTACAGACAGCTAATCTTCCCTGAAAGCATGAATCACCAACATCAACCAGGGGAATGGAGTAAAGATGGCTGCAGACAGTTGCACCAATTACTGGTTTATTCTTTTTGTGGCCCCACCTACACAGCTAAACTACAATCTAGAATTATTAAGAAAGTAAATAACCTGCCAGTGTCTTACCAACCTTCAGTTTAAAAAATGTCACTTTGCCCAAATGTTTCTCTCAATATGCTCAAATATTAATGGCAAAACAGTACAACTGTACAAGGTAGGTAAAGGTAAACTCGATTCTGTAATATGAGAAGATACAACAAGCAAAATGGACAAACTCTAACACAGATCACTTATCTGTAAAAATAAGCCCCCTCAAAAAAAAAAAAAAAAAAAGAGATAATCTTCCAGATAAGATCTCAGGATTTGGGTGTATTGGTGGTGGTGGAGGGGACTTAGGGACTTCAAGGAGGCAAAGTTAGTTACACTGATGTTTCTAAAGCAAAATTACAGAACATATAAGAGTTCTAAATCCAAAGCAACAAACTGGGCTAAAGCTTACATCGATTAACTTGCTAGGGGCACTCAAAGCTTGCTGAGTTGATTCCATATTTTTGAAAGTGATAAATCCATAGCCACGGGATTTTCCTGTCACTTTATCATAGATCACAGCTCCTTCCTCAATTTCTCCATGCTCTTGAAATGCCTGGAAAAAGAAAGAAAAATACAATAAGAAGAAGCAATGTACAGAGATGGGAGGATTTTATTTTTTGAGCGTTGTGATTCTTGAGTTCAGAGACAATGTACTGGGTTGGAAATAAAGGGATATGGAAATTGGCATTCCATAAATAAATCTTGTTGGGCACATTCCATGTGACATGGAAACAATCACATGCATGACACACTAAACACAATCATCAATGCACTCACAGCACGCAAAGTTTCTGAAGTGGTATTCCAGGCCAAGCCACGAACAAAAAGCTTTCGATGGACAGGATCTGCACTTGCAATACTTTTTATTTCTTCTGCAATTGAAGGATATTGTGACCCTCTTTATGCCTCAACATGAAAACAAACACACATTCACACGGTCAATCACACAGCATACAAGTGGGAGCAATACTCGTATGGCCTTTTTCTAGAGAATACAAGCACACCAAGCAAACAGAAGGTACTAAATATTCAAAGATGACAAATGCACATTTTATATACACATTATATAAAGCAATGCAAGCAACCAAGAAAGGATTCCGTTATGACCAATTGATGCAAAAGCAATACCAGACTCAAAGTGAAAAAAACTCTTTTCAACAAGCATTAATGATTTCCTTTTTATATTTTATGTACAATTAGCAATTTCATTTGCAAATCCCATTCATCAGCTAGAGCTTAGAATAGGTCATTTGCAAAACTGCCCCTTTCATTTCCACAACTCGAAATTGCTGGCGATGGGGGCAAAAGTTTAGTTTGAAAATATTCCCAGAATGACAATGGTGATACACTGAAAATGCTAATTCCTAGGCATAACACTCGTAACCCTATTTCATAAAGACCCATGCTTCAACAATTTTAAGGCCAAATCCTACAAGTCCAAACTCCATTAAATAGTTAAAGTCACGAATGGTCACTGCTGCTTTCCAATTTCAACTTCTTCAACCAATAAACCCATAACGAACTATATATACATAATTATACTACAAAAAAAAAAAAAAAACAGAGAGCATCTTTTTGCTTTCTTTCTCCTCTTCTTGGTTTTCCTGTTTCTCTTATGACACTTCAACGAAAGGTTGAAAATAATTGCAACCCAAATGGATGAAACCGAAACCAAGAACAAGATAGCAAATTGCAGAGAAAGGAATGGGATGAGGAATAAAAGAAGAGGAGAAAATGAAACGCACAGTTTAGCTAGAAGATCGACGAGCTGGGGTTTAGCAAGAGGTTCAATGAGGAAGCGAAGCTCTTCCTTGGAAGAAAAATCACCGTTGCCAGCGTCCAGCTCCAGCTTCCTCTTCTTCAAATCCTCCATAGTCCTCTCCTCTTCTTCTTCGAAGTTCGAAGTTCGAAGTTCGAACCCAATGCGTTAGGTTTATAATAATTGGGCTTTTCTTATGCCCGGGCTTCTCTTCAAAGAAACTCAAAAGGCCCGTATATCTACAACATACTAATTTAGAGTTTGAGACTCTTATTTAAGGGTTTTTTTTAAAAGTAAGGATAGATTAATTTTTTATGTTTTTTTCTTAAAGTAGAAGTACAAAATTCATTAACATGAAACGAAAGTATAGAGAGTAAAAAACCTTGACTAAGTTTGACAAAAAAAATATAATAACAAACATTTTTTTTCTCTCAATAATTAGTTACTATTTATTTTATTTCTCTTTTCTTCTTTCCAATGTGATTTTCACTCGTAATCATTTGAGAGTAAAAAAAATCCGCTTATTCTCTTTTACCTCCACGTGATTTATTTTATTTTAAATTTAAATGAAAATTTATTAATAAATTGAAAAGTTTATTGTCAATATACAAAATATATAATGTTATCCATGTAGTACCAAATAACCAGAAAGATTTCTTAACATTATAAAAAAGTATGAATTTCTAGTGGTGTAAATCACATGAGATGTTTTTCAACACATCCTTCACACCAGATTTTTTTTTTAACCAAACAACCTTTTTTTTATGGGACATGTGATATTGATGATTTTAAGTAGGTGTTTATTATTTAGAATTGAAAAACCTCTTTAAGTTGATGCTAGAGTTATAGACACTAAGTTTTTGTATGCTATTGAAACATTTAGATAACAATTAACAACTTTTAGGAACTTAAGAATTCCAATGATTTGTCATTAATTCATTAGACAAAGCCATTCTTTCTATTCATTATTATATGTTTGACTTTAGCTTCTTTGAATCAAATAAAAATCCCAAAATATTTCCAAATGTCCTTAGTTGCTCTCAATTCAAGAATATGGAAAACCGGTGAATAGTGTTTTCAGTTTTTCTCTTAATTTTGTGACAACTCTCCTTGTGTGAATGCTGTGAGATTTGCGTGGCAGTGCTCATAAGAGCATACTAGACATGCTTACATTTTGAAGTAGCTGGCCAAAAATGGTTAATTTCTTACACTTACATGCTTGATTGCCTAATGCAAGATAAAGGCAGCAAAATGGTGTTTGCATAAGCACTAGCCATGCCACATGACAGAGCTAGAAAAATCAAAATAGAGTAACTTTATCAAAACAATTGACCCATCATTTGGGGAGAGTAGCTTCTAGTTTTGTGTAAAGGGTCTTCTCCAGTTTGGTTCTTTCCTTTTGGTAATCTAACATTTCTTTTAGCTGCTGGCTCTGCTGTTGAATTAGATTTTGCAAATTTTGTTGCATCTAGCCCCGAAGGAAAAATAAACACAAGATAGTAAAGGGTAAGTAAGTTTCATAAACACTTTAATTGATGTTCCATCAAAGCAATTTTATGTGTGTTAATTACCTCTAGTTGTTGGCATATATTCCTCCGAACCTCTAGTTGTAGTTGCCGTGATTCCTCAATTTGCATATGGCTGCAAATTAAAGAGTGTAAGAAAACAAATATAGCTGCACTTAACTGCTTGCACATTTTAGTGAGAAAAAGCTCTTGCAATTACAAATATAAAAAAAAGTATCATAACAACACAAGGGTAGATTGCCACAGTTTAACTGATGTTAATTACATTTTGACTTGAAGCTCAGCCACCCCATGTGTTCTCTGTCCTTCCTCAGATCTATCTGAAACACAAAGTGGCAACTGTGTATCAGAATTACATATGTTAAATGAAAAGAAAAAACAATGCTGGTTTTGGCGCACGTTGTAAAACAAATAGAAGACTTATGATCGTGTGTTTAGTAGAATTATTTAAATATCAGAAGGTAGAAATTTGAGGAATGTTAATGAGATGTATCTGGACTTATGGTGTGTCCAAAACACCAATCAAATTTCACTTTTCTAATTTCCACTTTCCTCTTTTCACTCCTATCGAATATACCAATATAGTATAGTAGTATGTTTTAAAGAATTTCATGAGGTATATGCATTGCTGTAACACAGCACATCGACAATGACAGAAGTAGTTTACCCTGCAAAGCCTTGTGCATGTGTGTTGTAGACCTACACTTCTGCAAGGCATTTAAATTGGAAATATTAGAAATCCAAATTAGTTGTGAAAGTGGTTGCTTTGCATGACAAAGTTTTAGTATGAGAAGAGTTTTACCTGTAAATGACTTTTAACGTGAGAAATGGTCAGCAAATCTGATTTCATCATCTCTAGAATAGCCTTAGGCTTTGCCTCTGCGATTAACCATGAATAATCAAGTATTGGTTAACAAGAGGTTTCTTTATTGTTATGTGTTAAGTTTGAATAATATTAGTTGACAGTATAACATCCAATTATAAATCATCAATTGGACGATGGTATAAAATTATTTTATATTGGCAGCATATAACACCTTTTCTCATCTTATTACTTTCTTAACTTACTTTCGGGACCACCAAGACTATTAACAATCATCATAAATGGCTCATGCAGATCTTTGGTCCATCTTACTCTTCCTTTGCCTCTCCTAGAAGCAGAGTTGCTAGAAGCTACACAGGCAACCCCACAAATTCGATGGGGGGTCTGCTTTTCTGGCTTTGTACACGAGTCCAACTAGTAAGACATATATTACATCTCATCAGAAAAAAAGAAAGAAAAAGGAAACAGTATATTACAAAACTAGCTAGCAGATAAATGAATGAGGAGAAATTATTAGGTTACACACAGTCTACTTTAGTTTATATATTTTTAATGTGGTCCATACACTTCATATATATCAACAATTAATTATGATAAATCATGCATAAGAATTTCTGTATTAAGAGTAATAATCATATGTAAACACTCGATTATTCCCAATTCTCCATTAACATTTATTATTTATCTCTCTTTCATCAAATCACATACCTACCTATATATTATTTTCCCTCTAAACCAAGCTAAGATAAAAACTAAGAAAGTAGTAATTAAGAACCTGGTTTCTCTGGAAGGAAATTTGAAGGGGCCTTTCATCTGTGGCAGCATCATCCCTGAGTAATTTATTATCTTCTTGTGAAAAGTGATCGTAATTATAAGGCATACTCTCAGGCTGATGAACATCACTATATTTTCCCGAATAAGAAGGAATTAATTTACAATATTTTTCAGAAGAAGAAGGACAACAATCTGCACCAGTAGTACTGCTAGACAAGAAAGATTCAGAAACCGGGTACAAGCTGGATGGTTGATCTTGTTTGGTGTTGGTGATTGTGGTGAAGTTATCTCCAGAAGCTTGACGAATATTCAGCACGTGCGAGTCTGTTGTTGTTGTCTTTGGAAACTCAAAGCACCAAGCAGAAGGAAGTACTTCAATCTGTTGTTGTTGAGCTTGAAAACTGACAAGGTTTTTGCAATTGGTTGCACTTGCACCAAAACCTGGTGTTATTTGAAGAGGATTGGTCACGATGTTGAAGGGTACTTCTGATCCAACAACCTTAGCTAGGTTGCTAATCCCCATGTAGTTCTCCCATTGATCAGCTCCGTACATCTGTGAACTACACTGATACATATTGCTATACCTAACAACCTAAAATCTTATACAGATTTATATAGTTACTACTTACTACACTTCTGTGATGCACATTTATATATATATATATATATATATATACATATGCCAAACCTATAGTTAAGAAAACAAAAAAGGCATTAACAGTCCCTACCTGTAGAAGACTTCAAATGTGTTTATATATATATATATATAATAATATAAAAGGGTGTGTGGGAGAATATAAAAAAAAATCATGAGGGATGAACAGTGATCAGAGGAAAAAGTTAACAAATGTATGCAGACATAGTTGTGTCCTCGTACAAAGCGAATTTCCCAATGTATTAGGACAACGTGTTTGTCTATATACATTCTGACCTATGGAAATTAAGTATCATGCATTGTGTAGCATATCATATAGTCACTCATATTCTTAATTCATAGCTAGATGCAAGACAGCCATAAATTAATATTTAATCTGTTACTCAAGAGAAATAAGCACAACAATGCATTACTTTGGATCGGCCGGATATAGATCCCTCCTAAGTCATATGCCCTCATTTAGTACCCTAATAACCTCATCTTGCAGTTATTTGAAAAGATCAGATATATATGGAGTTAAAAACAATAAAAGAATATTAGTAAAGAGATAGTTTAGTAGTTTAGTATTGGGCATATAGCATAATAGTTTTGAAGATCTAAATAGCTAATATGGTAGATCTCTTTTAGTTAAAAGAGAATATATATATATATATATATAACGTGAAGATAAGGGTACAAGAATCCAAAAGAGTCATTGAATTGTTTATAAGTTGGATGAGTGGAGTGGAAAGTATCTAATAATCGAAGAAACACTATTTCTTATTTCTTCTTTACGAGAATAAAATATTTCTGTATCTTATTTTATACAGTACTTTAATTATAATTAATGTTATAATAATTTTTAAAATAATTTCATAAAAGACAAGTATCTCATTATAAATGAAAAATTGTAATTAAGTGTCTGTATAAAATATAATGATTTTTGAAATAACTGAGAATGTAAAATGTAAAAGTGATCAAGGGATATTAAATACTGAATGATCAAGGGATATGTAAATTTCTTTTAATTAGCATAACCATATAACTCCATCATACAATAATGTTATTTAAATTCCCAGGTTTATTTAAAATTAAAGTAAAGTCACATAGGAATCCTTTCCCTATAAAGTAATATTCAAATGATCACTTGATAATTTGTAATTATTTGACTCACATATGATTCCCATACCAAATCCGCCTTTGCATGTTATTAGAGAACATGAACAAATTCATATGTTAATTAGTTCAAATAATTGCAAAAGAATGATAAAATGGATATAAGTATTCAGCATGACAATGACAAGAATGTGTCGACACTAGAACGATTCTTGGTCTCAATCATGTACTACTGTACTGCATAAATAGCTGCATAAGACAGGAAAACAAAAAAGATATATAAAGAACGGTGGAGAAAGATAACGGAACAACATAACCATATGGCACAAACTTTTAGCATACAACAATTGATTTTTGATATGTGTAATTAAAAATAAAATAAAAAACATATGATGTTAATATCAAAATTATTTGCTCTTTTCCAAGAAAATGGTTACCAATAATAGGTAATAGAATGTAGATCCTCTTTGAGAGTGATACACGTGGACGTACGTGGCTCCAAAAATGAAATGCCAAGGAAGGACGGCCACCATGCCATTGCCACGATTGAATAAAAACAAGCCTCAAAGATTCCGGTCTTTTCAAGGATTAACAATAACAATAGTTCCCTTTTTTATGTTTTCTAAGCTAAGTATAATATTTTAATTATTAATTATCATTCATGCTAATTTTTTATAGCATAAGTAAATAATTACAAATAATTTGATACTCCTATATTGATCCTGTGCCTTGTTAGACCATGATATGCGATCTGTTTGGCTGTGAGAGTTGTTCCTTGTTGGAGATCCCATTCTCAAAACAATTCTTCTCTAGTTCTTAAATTTTAATAGCCAAACATAGAACCGATCAATCAAACCAAACCATATCAACAGCTAGCACAAAGCAAACCAACAATATAAGTTGATTTAATACACCAAGTTGTGAATTATTTTGCAAAACAAATATCTTTTTGTAAAATGAACCAAACATTTGGTTTGGGTAAAACTACAAGAATAAAAAGTACCAATATTGTTATTTTTAAATAGAATTTCTATGACCCTTTTCACAATATTATTTTATTTTTCTGTCACATCATTGACTTTATTCTGTGTTTGTTTCTCTTTTCTTCTTATTTTTATCACGTAAGCACTCTAAATTATGTACTAATTCATTTGAGTTTGCATTTGTAGGATAAACAATGCTATTCTTCCCATAACAAAATCACATGATGTGGTCTGTCTGTTTCTTACAAGCACTAAGCTTTTGGAAAACTGTAACTTTATACATAATTAACAATCAAATTATGGACTTGGAGGGGTCTTTGAAGGGAAGAAGGAATTGTTGGCCACTTCAGAAACAGAAACCTCACCATCTTTATGACTAATTGTTGTCTCATCAGTGGCTGAATTCAGAGTATTCGAGAGGTTATTATTATTACTAGTCTTTTGCTGCTGATCAAACATTTTTTTCAGTTGCCTTCCTTGTTCCTCAATTCGCAACTGTAATTTTCTCTGAATCTGGACCAAGAAAGTAAGTTAAATGAAAACTACATTGCATGAGAAATTCAAACAAGAATACAAGCTAAATGTTGAGTATGTCTTGAATTAGAAGAATCCCACACTGTAAATAGGCAAAGATGTCTTAAAGTCTTTAAATATATCACATCTTGCTTGTAAAAGTGAACATTATTTTAAAAATAGTGGTTAGAGGTAGAGCATGTGAGATGTATTGGACTTCACTGTTCTTCTGTGATGAAAATCTCAGCATCATTTCTTCTGTCAAGAACCTTTCAGCTGGTTTGGCCCATACTGAAGCGTTTTATAAGAGGAGGGGAAGGGTCTTAAATATTAAGTACAATGTAAGAACCTTAAAGTTTGGAGAACATGGAAATATACTAGCATAAATAAAAAACAGTAAGAGAAAAAATGACAGCAAGGATATACCTCTAATTGTTCATGAAGACACCTTTGAGCATCTAATTGCAGCTTAAGTGCCTCTCTAATTTGTAAGCCACTGCAAATCAAGAGCAGTAATAACAACTGAAGTTAACATGAAATGAACTAATCAACTTAATGGAAGTACTAGAACTATAGGAATATAACAGTGGTATAGGCAAAAGAAGTAGCATTACGTTTTGGCATCTAGATGATGCACATCCTTTGTGTGGGTTCTTTTGTCAGATTTCCCTGAATCAGGACAAAATTTTAGGTTCAGTATGACTCATATCCTAAAAGATAATTTCACCATAACAAGCATCGGTAGTTTGACTAAGGTTGCTATCATCAGAAGGAAGAGAAAGTAGATATGTCATTTAGTAGCTCAAACTTTCTACCATGTTAATGGATGGAAATGCATTTTTTCTTCATTGGAACTTCCTACACTTGGAAGTCAATTAACTACTAAGACAATTAATCTGTGAACAATCTGCATTAGTTTATTTAACTCTCAACAATTAATGAATCAAAACCAAGGGCTTCTTGACAAGCACTATAACAAAAGCATATGCTCTTCATTATGAAATGAATGCAAGTAAATTCAAGCACCAAGAAATGTACATAACATGAAACAGAAACTACACTGCAATATAGGTAAAAAAAAAAAAAAGAATAGAAATTACCAGAACCGGGCTCTGGAATGAATTTGGCAATTCTATATTTCTGTAAATGGCTTTTGACATGGAAGATAGTCAAACCATCTGTGTCCATCATCTTTAATATAGCTTTTGGTGTTGCCTCTATAGTCAAACAACCAATAGTAAGAACTATCAGATGCCAAATAGATGTATTACTAATCAATCAATAAATTTAGTTAAGTTACTTACGCTCAGAGCCTCCAAGGCGATTCACACACTCTACAAACTTTTCATGCAGATCCTTAGTCCATCTAATACGTGTTTTACTTGAAACCACTGCCCCATTAGAAGCAGAGTTTCCAATAGATGAAAAAGTTGGAGACAACTTCTCAATCTGAGAAGAGAATCTCAGCTGTGGAACAGATAAATTGAAAGATCCACGAGAAACCTGCATACAAATGCAATATTATAAGCCAATTGTTGAATCTCCAAAGAATGAGCAAATGACAAAATCTACATATCACATATGGGGTTTGCAAAAAAAAAAAAAAAAACATTACCATATGGTCGTCTTGATTTCCTTTGTTAGGAAATGATGAGCCCCTGATAAGACCATCAATGAACAACTTCTGTTGTTCAAAAGGAAGGAACCCGGAACTAGGAAAATTCCCACATGAAATTTTATTAGCACTATTCAGTTGAGATTTCACTATGGATTGCAAAGTGTTTGACAAGTCAAAGTTGGGGTCAGGTTGGCTTGCTGAATCCAAGAAAAGGTTTTCCCTTGGAGATTGATACAAAGGGAACTCCAAATCATCAATCTTACATAACTGAGAGCTCAAAGAGTGAATACCAACTTGGCAATCATATTCTGCAAACCCCATGCAGTTTTCTGCAGCATAAAAGGCTGAAGCTGGTGACTCCAAACGGCTCATAATGGTGCCAGATGATTTCACATGGCCTATCTTTTGTGACTGATCTGTGGCTTCTCCTCCAATCATATTCCAAGCCTGTCTGATATCAAAATATTGGCAATAACGATTGCTAAATTCAGAATTAAAATCTCCACTTAGTCCATGACTTTGATGAATCAATCCTCCCCAATCAATTTTGTTTTCGTTCATTGACACAAAATTTGAAGTTGAATATTGGTAAGTAGACTAATTGATATGTGTTAAAAATTGTGAGGTAGCATCATGCATAATAACTCTTGAAGATTGAAGGGGGAAGGGAGAAGAAGATTGGAAAGGTAACAATAGTAATGCCAATTCGAGCCTATGGCATAAAATTCTCTTTTATATTCCCAAAAGTCTTGAGATAAAAGTTTTGAATCTAATTGTCTAAATGCTACCTTGCAGGGTCAATAGCTATTAATTATTCTTGAGAAAAAAAAAAAAAAAAAAGGATAAGAATGAACAATAATGAATTGACATTAACGAAGTAGAGTACATGGAAACAAACAAAAAGTTTTGTCTAAGTGTTGTCTTCACGTGAATTTCAACCAAATGCAAAAAGAATCAACAGAAAAAGGAGGAAAACTAAGCAACCAAACTTAGATGGGTCGCAAACAACTACAACAACAACAAAGCTACATGGGTCACACATTAAAGAGGTTAAAAAACGGTCCCAGAGACAATTATTAAATAATAAATACTAATTGATTAAAATTGGAGAATATTGAGATGGCATTATGGGCATCTGTAGTGTAATAATTAAATGTTAGATAAAGATACTGGCATAAATTCACATATAATACATCTATTATTCTTATCATGGATTCGGATGAAAATAACTTTAACCAGACGCGGGGTTGATAAATATATTATATTATATATATTAAAACAAAAAACAAAAAAACTCTGTTCCATTGCTTGGCACTGCATCTTGTGAAGTGGGGTATCAGAAATTACCAGAAAAGTGCATCTAATTTTTATATTCATCATAAAAGCACAATGGAACTTTAACTACCAGAATCCCAGTAAAATTCAGTAACCTAGCTAATGGGCTATCCATTGCATAAAGGTAAAAAAAAAAATGGACAATAGACATATTACTTACCTTTCTTCTTTTTTAATTAATTCTTTCAATTTTGTAGCCTAAAGAGATCATTGCTTCAAGTTCTTTATCACATGTAGTCTTGCTGAATCACAACATTAACAATTCTTTCCTTAGATTTTTTATGCAGACTAGACTACGCTTCTTTGTTGCTATTTATTTATTTTCTTGGTGAACGAAGCTTCACTTTCTTTTTCACTTTCAGACTGGTTACAGACACCAAGAGAAAATGAACATGTTAGAAATAATATTGAACAACAAAGATAAAGAAAACAAAAGAATGAACACATTTTGATGGGAAAAATCACGTGTACGTAGAAGTATATAAATTTGGTAATATATAATAAGAGAGATTGAAATAGAGTCTAACATACTATTGACTATTGAGAGAACCCATCAACACTATTTATATTAATGATGCATATAAAATTGTAAGCCCATAACATAAATGGCCTTTCCACTATTCGTTCATTTTGTTGTTTCTTGTGAATTTAATTTGGATAAGTTTATGATACTTCTTAAGTGAGTTTTGTGTAGAACTAGAATACTTTCCTTATCAGACTATTCTATAGAAATTTTTATCCAAACACAACCACACGAAATAATGTTCAATAACACAAAATAACATTATAAACTCCTTATAACTAGTCATTGATTTTACTTCGAAAAATCCGGAATGGAGGATTCCCGGCCATAGTGGATGAGGATAATGAAATTCATTTTAAGTATAAACAATTGTATTGTCAGTTATCATACCAAGATGTTAATGATTTATTTTCTGGCAGCAACCCAAATGTCATTATCAGAAGTGGTGGGAATCAAATTAATGGGCTTAGAGTTGAAGTTAAAGGGTGGAGAAAGAAAAATTCCTTAGTAAAAGTTCATCCTTTTAAGCCCGAGAAAGGAATAACCTACGTGGATTTAGAACCCTAAATTGAGTCACCATATATAAAGTGCACGAACACTGTCTTCTTCCTTGAAATTAACCTTTAGCTAGCTAGCTTACATGTTCATGTGGACAATTTCATAACATATGTTTGGAGAGTAGTGTTTATGCATATGGTTGCTTCATATTTAAATTACTGCTTTAAGATTCTGTACGTGACTTGGCCTTTATAGATGCTTCGTAACAGTACTGGTATTCTGTTTAGACATGCTCGATCAATTTGATATGTTTTTGGTTCTTTTAAAGTTTGATTTAGTCTTTTTAAAACAAATTTGTTCGTTTTTTTGTCTCTCTAATTTTGAAATATGTCACAGTTCTCAAAGTAAAAATGGGCAATTTTTCTTAACGAGACAAAAAATATTCTATATATAGTTTTTGTTATGAATTTGTGTTAATTTTTGTTATAAATTATTTTAGAGATAAGGTTTTTTAATCATTAATTATTTTACTTTAAATTTATTTTTTAGAAAATTAAAATAATTTACAATTTAGTTTACCATGTTGGCATATAAACACACGATTAATGAATTCCTACCTAGCTAACTGGTGCTTGTATTGCTCAATTTTGCTAACGTTGTGGATTGACAAACATTTGTAAATGGATTAGAGAATATCCCTGTCTTCGTAAAAAATAAAAATAAAAATAACTAGCTCCTATTTACTTTGTAAATGTAATAAGAACCTTGTTCCATGTCGTAATCCAATCATAAATTAAACATTGGAAAGTGAAATACTTTACCATAAATAAGTATGTACATGCTGCAAATGCAGCATCAAACTAGCTGAAGCCAGTTGACTAATTTTATTTAAGAAGAAAAATATCATACTAATTTTTGTTTTATTTTTTGAGTTATAAGTTGGTGGGATGATAGTTAAAAAAATGATCAAAGATAAATAGCAGGTTCGTATCTTTCTCACTGACATTTTTAATAAAAATTAACACATTTTTTTATAAAAAAAATACTAATTTTTCTTTTTTCTTTTATAAACCATCATTGTGTTGATTTTGAAAGAATTCTATCAAACTAGTATTTTATAAGATATACAGTGATGGCTACAGATTTGTATTTTTTTCTTTTCTTTTCAGGATAACTTTTGAACTAGAGTCAGAGAGTGATTTTTTAAAACACGGAAATTCATTAAAAAAACGTACTAACGTATCTTAATATATAATATATAATTAATATGCACATAGGCAAGTTGAAACTAATAACTACATACATATATTTGCTTAAAGAAAACTACATATACATGCATGCTTCTTTTTCTTCTCGTTTTATTATATTTCTAATGAATGCCATGATTCGAAATTATAAATTTCTAATTTCTAATAAAAGCCCCCCGGAAACAACAGAAGAGAGAGCAAAAATATTTTTTTTATTTGTTTATTTAATAATATTTTATTTTCAATTAAAAGGAAATAATGAGAATGATTGGAGATGTGGAGGTTCGATAGAGTTCTATCAAATCTTTTACTTTATTCAAATCAAAGGAATAATAATTAGGAGAAACCGTTCCCATTTTCCAAATATAGTAGTAAGCTAGCAGTATGATACATCATAGCTGGCCGACTATGAAATTACTTTAGTATATATTATTGTGTTAATATACACCTTGATCTAATGCCAATTATTTTATATTTGAATTCGGTTCAAAAGCATTGACAAAAACACAATTAAAACAAACAACCCAGTTAGTAGGGAGAATGGCATAGAAACAAAAGTTAAGGGAAAAATAAAGAATGAAGATTGGAGAAAATGAGAAATGGGGGATCGACACGTGCAATAAAGATAAACTTGAATTCATAAATTAATAAAACTATATTACTTCTTGCATCTGATCAATTACATATAGTTGTGATCCACGCAACACACATTGGCCCTTAAAACCTCCAAGAGTTGCTTTTAGAGTTCCCTCTTCCCATTTGTCTTCCTTTTTTGTTTAGAGGAAAGGGAAGGATAGATCATAGTAACATTCAAAGCCAGCCGTGACTATTAAGTGATATTGTATTGATAAAAATAAAGAAAGAAGGTAATGGTTGTATGTTTTCGTAAATTTTATACGGTAATTCAATTACAAATAATCATACATATAAGATAACTATTATAAAAATCATCAAATATAGCTGTGATTAGAAGCTTGTGTAACCGTTAGTGTTTATCATTTTTTCTTGAAAAAATATCAATATATCAAACAAGATTTTGACATTTTTAAGACTTTGTATAAGTTGATGAAATTGGAACATTTTTTTTCTTTATTTTAAATTTTGGATCAGATGGATACAAACTAAATTTGACTGGTCTCTTTTATTATATGTGTATCTAGATTTTTAAAAAAACTTAAATATCTATCTATTTATATAAGATTTAATGCATGGTTTATATTTTTTTTCTTTCACTCTGGTATAAAATAGACTCCCTCACTTTGTATAATCTTACTATATGAGAGATAGTTTCAAAAGGAAAAGTTGGTTTGGCCCAACTTAACAACCACTTGACTTGAGCAATTGAAAATGGGTATAGTTTTCTAATTCACTATGGTATTAGTCTGAGAGCTTTGATGCTAATAAAGAAATATAAGTTGTACAAAAAGATAAGCATAAGTTATAGAACAATGTTTCAAAATTGCCTTATTGCATAAACACATATGCTAACTACAAAATGGATTAATTTATATTTTATATTCTAATTTATCTTCTCCATTCTAACTAAGGAAATTCCTATAATCATGGTAAGAAAGAAAATAAGAAAAACAATATAATTTTTCATTAAATAAATCGTTCATCTACCAATAAACATAAAAATGATATTATATCATGTATCAACCCATGGATTAGTAACTCACTCCATGTGCTATTATCTTTTGAATTTGATATTTTTGGTTTCATATAAAATATATTATTTTGACTTAACATGATTATATATTCTAATTGTAAAATGTTTTTGTTGTATACAAACCAAAACCATCATGGATTAAGATCCGATGAAAGTAGACTTTTTTATTTTTCAAAATTTGAGATTCGATAGGCATTCGTAGGCCTGGCTTGAATTTATGTCATGTCAAAATGGGCCATTTATAGGTTGGGCTAGTTAACCTATTTGTCGCTGATAATAGGTCGTAATATAAGGGCCATTTCAGTTTAGAGAATTATGGACATACAGTCAATTATATTCTCATTTATTGCTTTTCCTAAACACCTTTCTAATTTATTCTCATTGCTTTCCGAAAATAATTTTGAAATATGAATCACATAATAGGGAATGGATTAAGCCTTGGAACAGGAACACAAACTATGGGGTTAGCCCTGGGAAGAGTGATGCCAGACTTCTCTTCCATGTCCACCTTGTGATTGCCACCAACAAGCTTCCATTGGAAACACTGAGCCATAACTGCCAGATTCACCGGCACAACCTGCCACGCAAGAGAAGCACCAGGGCACGTTCTTCTTCCACTCCCAAACGGAATAAAATGATAATGCTGTCCCCTAACATCCAACTGTTTCTGCCCATCTTTGATAAACCTCTCTGGCCTAAACTCAAAAGGGTTCTCCCAGTGATTGGGGTCCCTACCAATAGCCCAAACATTGACAAATAATCGAGTCTTTGCTGGAATATCATACCCACAAACCACAACACTTTTTGATGACTCTCTAACAACCAATGGACCACCAGGGTGAAGCCTAAGTGTTTCTCTAACAATGGCTTGCAAGTAAGGAAGGTTGCCAATATCTGATTCTTCCACCATTCTACTTTTTCCAACCACACTATCTATCTCTTGTCTCGCCTTCTCCAACACATCTGGGTTGTTTATTAGTTCTGACATAGCCCATTCTATGCTTACAGCTGACGTGTCAGTCCCAGCAACAAATATGTCCTGAATATCATCATTATAAACAACACATTAACATATTAGCCATGTTTGCATGAAACTACAAGCTGTTAGACTAGAAAGTTGACACTATTGAGTTATCACCATGATGAAGGCCTTAATGTTCCTTTTGTCTAATTTGATTTCAGAATTCTCATCTTCGAGTATGTCCAATAAAACATCAAGCATGTCCTTAAACTCACGTGTTCCGCCGGTTTCTTTGTTCTTCCATATCTCTTCTTGACGCTGCTTTATGATTCTGTCCACCACGACGTCAAACCTGTGGGGAGTTATAAAGTTAGTTGAATTGTCAAAAGAAAAAGGAAGGAATAGATAGGTTATGGTTGGAGAGTTACGCTTCATCTCACAGTTTATTTTCTTCTTTAAAGATGAAATGTGTTATTGGTGTAAGTTGATCGGTACTCTGACTACCATTATAAATAAAAAATAAGGACGTCGTCAAACCTGTCCCTTGTTTCCTTGATTTTGTTGTTGAACCCCTGCAAATCAAAAGGCTTCAAGTACCAAATGAAATCGGAAACATTGAACTTCCCCATGAGTTCCGCGATGTCCGACACCAGCTTCTTCATCTCCTCAGCCTGGTTGTCGTTCTCGGAGCTCTTCTGGCTCATGGTCATTCTCGACACGACGTTGTTGGAGAGCGACATGAGCTCATCTCCGAAGTCGACGACCTCGCCGGCGATGCCTTTCTGGAAGACGCGCTTATGAAGCGGCTGGTCTCCTGCTCCCTCACGGGGAGAAACTGGTCCATCATCTTTCCGCTGAGGAGTTCGGACATGCAGAGCTTCTTCATGAACTTCCAGTAGGGTCCCAAGGGTGCAAATGCGAACAGGAAGTCCTGCGAGTCGTAGGCCAAGCCCTTAACGGCGACGTTTTGGCTGGGGCGGTTGGAGAAGTTGATTTCGTGGGTTTTGAGGAACTCTTTGGCGGCTTCTGCTGTGGAAGCCACGACGCATGGGACTGAGCCGAGGAAGAGCTGCATGATGGGTCCATGCCGGCTTGATAGCTTGTGAAAATCTTGGTGTGGAATTGAAGAGAGAAGGTGAAGGTGCCCAATTATTGGAACTGCCTTTGGACTCGGTGGAAGTAGGGTTTTCTTTTGTTTCCTCGATAGTATTATTATGTATGCAAACCCTATTGTTATTGTGGAGACCAAACAAATTAGCAACACTTGAAAACCCATAATGGTAAGTTCTATGATGGCACGAGAGAAACTAAGGAAGAGAGTGACATTAAATAGACGTATCCGAGTCTTGGGTTGGGTGTAAGAAAAACAAAAATTAAAGTTTTATTTAAAATAGTGTGTAAAAGTATGAATCCCGCATCATTCACTTCTTTTTCGTTCTAACAGAGCCTTAGCATTCATCTCTACAGCGTACTAGCTAGCCCCATTTATTGACCAAAGTTTGAAATCAAGAGTCCAAAATTATATGTAATATGTAGCATATTTTCACAATGATTACGACAGGGGCAGAAAGAGAGCATCGAACGCTCAAAGATGAAATAACTGAGTCGCCGTACTGCCCATGCATGCAAACTCCCTCGATCGTCAGTGATGAGGGCTGAGACGAACAGCCGTTGCCTGTTGCTGCAACTAAAGGCCTACTTTGGTTTGAGTTACTCCAGGATATTGTTTTTAATTGAGCGTGTAAACATCACCATTGATTCTATTGTCAAAAAAATGATCTCCCTAAAGATAATCTTCACTACGTCTCACAATTATATGATTTTTTATTTTAAAATGTTATTAGTACAAAATAGTTATAATAAAAATTAATGATTAATTTTTTTTAAAACCGTTAGCACATGCAATACAAAAAATAATAACTCACGTAATGTTAATATTTTTCTTTCAACATAATTTATTTCGTTTCAAATCAAATGGTTCAAATTCAAATCCTAAATTACTTAATGGACACCAATTTTTACTTCTCATCATATATATTATTTATATTAAATTTTATTTAATAGTATTTGAAGTTATATAAAACATGTTGATGTTTTGTTATAAGATAGAAAACAATAATTATGAAAAATTGTATATGTTATATTTTCTCAATTTTCATTTATTTATATGCATGCACATATATTAAAAAACAGTTAAATACATTAAATTTTATCTTTTTAAAATTATTTTTCTTAAATTATCCTTATTATTTTTTAAAAAAAAAGACTCTTCATTTCTCTACGAAACTTTTCATCACTCTAATAAGGATATTTCAGACAAAATATCACTCAATAGATTTTAAAATTCCAATTTTACTTATAAAAATAAATTGTTTTTGTTTACTTATAGATGAAAACAGTGGAAAATTAATGAGTCAAGCACACGCTAATTTATTTAACAGTAGCCGTCGGTTCAGTAGCTGACCCTGCTAACATCAACTAATGTTAGTAGTATCGACAGACATCTAGAACTGTCACTACTAGTCTTCACTACCAGCGCCGTGTTTGGACTTTGGAAAGGAAAAAATGTGAAAGCTACAACTGGAAGCTTCTAATTGACGTGAGAGGAAAAAACAAAGATAGCCAACATTAATAACATAAATGTTTTTTTTTTTTACCAAAACATAAATGTTATTAACCATAGAAATTGAATATACACAAGTTTTTTAACTCGGAAGATTGCTGGAAGTTATTGAGAAGTCATCACTAATACAATTTCTTTTATCCATACTAGTTTGTATTATCATAAAGGTTGAAAATTGTAAATACCTTAAATCTATGATATTCATCATTTGTCAAAAGAAAAAAGTCTATGATATTCATGAACAGAAAAGTTACTAAAATATATCTAATCATTTCAATTTCTCTGTAAAAAAAAAAAAAATCAATTCAATTTCAGTATTTTCATTCCAATACTTTATTTATTTTTTATTATCCATGTCTTTTACATTCTTGTTTTTACTTTTACTGCATCTCTACTTCTACCACCATTTTCTCATCCAAACTGTAACTTTTTTACTCCTTAACTTCCATTTGTTTTCTGAACTTTAATCTTACATAGGGAAGTGGATAAACAAAGTGGGAAAGTGAAAATTGCAACCGCCTTATTATTTGGATCACGGTGATTCATATTTAGACTATATTCTTTTCATTGTAGAATCTGTCTTTGTCTTTCAGCCATTGACCTAGAACAAAAAATATATGGGTTTGGACTTAGTAGTTAAATGATGTCTAGAATTTTCAGTTTTGGGCCGAACACTAATAAAATCAAGTCAATTACTATTTACTTCCTGGTGTTTACTAAGTGAACCCTTCCCGTTTCTTTATATTTTTATTGACAATTATACCCTTTACATGTTAAAATATGATTTCAAAAACTATTTTCGGTAACAAATTACAATAATTCTGGAAATTAATTGCCAAAATTATGTTTTAAAATATTTTTCTTTACCTTAAATTAGAGCATCATCTCAAAAAAAAAAAAAAAGATAATGAATTCAAAATTGTTGTTTTCACATCAATCTTTCTTAGAATTTAACTATAACAATGAGTTTAATACATTCACAGTATAACAAAATCACGTAAATTGAGGGTTGTGTAATTGATTAACAATGTAAAATTTTATTTCATTATCATTGTTCTCTTAACCTTTTACTAAATACAAAATCACAAATTTAATTATCTGAAAAATTAAATGATTAACCGTTTTCTTCTCTCTCTCTCTCTCTTATACATTGGACTGCATAATATAGATTACGCTAAATTAGTTTATAAGTCTATAAATTTATCAATTATATTGTTAGTAGGGTATATGCTCACCTCACTTGTATTACATTTTTTTTTAATTATCAGCACTTGTATTGCATGAAATAGACATTTTTATGTGCTAAGATAAATACTAAACCTATGGATTGAAAATAGGAATTATGAATTAATTAAAGTATTGTAAATCATCATTTATGTAACCACAAAATATTGCAGCTTTAAAAGAAAAGTAAATTTAGTCCTCTCTCTAATCCTAATCATTTAATCCTTGCTATCACTGTAAGTCAAAATTCCTATACAACATTGTCATTTTATTTTGAGATGATAGTGATAATTAATTTGAACAACACAGTGCAAGTGCAACCCCAGAGGGCACACAAATTGCATTACATATGCTGATGCACATTGCATTATCACTTTCATGTGCTCAAAAAGAAAATTCGGAAAAATGACACGATCGACATTTTGATTGCATCATGTCAGGTCTTGTTTTTATTCTCCCCTTAGGCATGGACAAATCACCCTTGAAGCTACCAATGATTATAATTAATCACTTTACAAACTTCAGCAATATCTGCAAATGATATCAAAATACTAGGTTAAGGTACTTACGTTACGTCTACTTCATCATTGCTAAAGAAAATAAAGTGCTGCGGCTATGTACCCTTAATTGAAATATCTTACGCAGGTAAATATTGCTGCTGACTTGTTCAATTATTATTATTTGATTCCATGCATGTATTTTGTAGCAACTTTTTTGAGGGGGGTTGAGAAGTTGTTAAATTTCATCAGATATCAAGAAGTTCAGTTTGACAAATTTATAATCAACATTATTATTGGAGTTGGATTGTATCATGTTGTTGCGTTTTGTGAATCCCATTAACCAAAGGACTTGGAATTTTATTTTTTTTAAGTTTAATTCCTACACAAGCTTTTTGTTTTTAGGGAATTTTGCTACACAAGCTAATACTTAGAGTTATGGCTTTTTCATTTTGCTTCCTCTTTAATTATTCTTTCAAGTGAGTCAATTGCGGAGAGGGAAAGAATATAGCTAGAAAGATGAGAATCGTTTTAAAGATCAACGTGCCCAAATAAACTTATCCACAAATATTTTTAAGAAAAAAATAATAAAAAATTGAATATTCCATGTAAACTAAAATAAACTTATGCACATCAACTTTATAGAAAAAATATATTAAAAAAATTCTATAAAATTAAGTGCATAAGTTGATTATATTTATAAGAGAAATTCAATTTTTTTCTAATTATTTTCTTCTCCTATAAATATTGTTAAATAAGTTTATTAAAATAAAGTCTTAATTAATTTAGTTATCGATAAGAAGCAAATATTATATATAGTACCCCTTAATTTCAACAGAGCCTTCCCTTTAATATTTTTGTATATAAACTTATTAATCCTCTGTATATAAACGTGGTATTACCCTGCTTTGGTTGGCTTGAAGATTCTAGTAAATTGAGTAACTCTACTATAAAAGAACATGGCAGTTTTCTACACTGAGCACACGAAGAAGAAACCAAATAAATTTAAAATCTCTAAAAAAGAAAAAGAAAACAGATAAAAAAAAAAAAAGGAAGAAAATGACATACTTTGTTCAGAATAAGAAAAGTTGAAATGCAGAATTGCATGGGAGTTTCGTTGACGGTGACAGTTGATGCCGAGGGAATATATTAAAGGAAAGGTGAGTACTATTCCTATATTCTGAAGCATCTAATTATTAAGGGCTTGTTGGGTAGAAATGAGAGAATATATGGTAAATAGAAATAAAATATTAATAGTGTAAAGAAATTAAATGAGTAAATAATAATCCAATTTGTGAGTTTAAAATATGAAAGTTATAATGTATTGTACGGGACAAGTAGATAGTAAAATGAATATATATCAGGACTCTAACTCGCACACAAGAATTTCAATTTTAATTTTAAAAACATGGATCAAGTCCATAATAAAATGTCCAAACTCACGTGAACTTTTACAAATAAATATGGGATCCGAGTCTAAATCCATTAAATGTCCAAACGTTTGGAGAGATGTGTTTTAGTTGATGAGAGATAAGTTAGAAAACATTTATAGAGACGTGTTAATTGATGACAACTTAATTATTATTTTTTTGAAAAAAAAAAAAAGTCAGTGGAAAATATTGCCTCCTATTTCGTATATTGTTTTTTTATAAAATATTTTACAGTCGTTTGATCATAGATGCAAAAACCGTAACTCACGGTACTTTAGAGTAGGATAAAAGAATTAGAATGGAGGAGTATTGAAGAGTGGTAGTTCAAGTTGAATAAAAACTCTTAAACATCTGTAAAACTATAAAAATGTATAACTGAAATTAACTTTAAAAGTTAAGTTGCATACTTTGTTTTTATTTTCTCTTCCTTTCATTTTATTTAGAGTTTAACGATGACATGCTTATACAAATCACTTTTATAATATGATTTTTAAGATAATTTTAATTATAAAAATCAATAAATTTAATTACAATGATTGAATGTGAATCATTTTAATCTAATTTATAAGAGAGGAAAAATGTAATTTTTTGGTTTATATCAATTTCATTTTATTTATTATTTAAAACATTTGTCATGATCGAGTTTATGTAACTAAAAAAAACTGGTGAATTTCATAAAAAAAAAAAAAAAAACTGGTGAATCACTGTCTAATTTATACGTAAAAAGTCTCTTGTCTTGTTTTAGAACAAACAATTGAGTATACGTAATTTTGCGCATGTCACCTTCAAATCCAACTATTTCAGTATAAAAATAGGAAAAGAAGGAGAAATCTCCAGATTGATATTTGAGATTATCCTGCAGCTGGTTCTTGAGTTGGCAAAGGTCAAACATGACAACATCTTATTGCAGTAGAGTCATAGAATAACATTTGAAACGTTGTTACCATTTTACTCAGAAAAGTAAATAAATCTACATTTGCTATTGGAAAGAAACATATTATATTATATATATAATTTAAAAGAAGAGTTTCAATACAACTAAGAATCCACATGAAGACCAACGTGTAATCTAAACATCTTATACTAAACGATGAGTGATTTGATCTTTAAATGTAACAAATACTTTTTTTAATCTTTCTGAATGAATTAAAAATATAATTTTTTATTTGAGGGAAAGGATTGAAACAAATATTTTTAGGATTTAAGAAACTAAAAGTAAAAATTTTTATTTTGGAAAAAAAATAGGGTACTCTTTAATATATAAGAGATTAAAAATATAATAAATATTTTATAAATTTAACAACCTTTCTTAGGGCTCGATATAGAGAAAAGAAATGTTTCGTTATTATTTTTTATGTATTTTTTTTGTATATTTAATTTCATATGTTATTTTATTTTTTATTAAATTAAATTAAGTTTTAAACAATTATGAATAATAAATATTAGATTTTGTTTATCATATATTAAAATTTCCCCTCTTAAAAGAAATTTGTGTTTTTGTCCTGAACATATCCTCTAACTTTTACACTTTTAACCTCCATTTACAAACACTAACTTGGGTATCAAAACTTTTGGAACTACACTACTACTTAAATGTAACTCATGCATATCAGCGAAGATGTTACTTGAATATTTCATTCCTTAAATTGATGTTGAACAGCTGTGAGAATAAAAAGTTAATTAAGTAGCTATATATATAATATCATTAGCCTTCATTTAAATCACTCCACAATATTATCCAACGTACTCACGCTTTTATTCTTTTATAATTACTATTACTTTGCTGATTTAATTTCTTATGTCATTCAATGACACACGTTCTTCCCCCATATAATAATATAATGCAAACAAAGTTCAGTGTAAAGAAAGTGTCAAAGTACGTATAAATCTATATGATGCTATTGTTTATCCAAAAAAAACAGCTTTGGCTGCAAATTCGGATGAAAGTTCTTAGCAATAAAAAAAACCACTAGTAGTGTTCAGGAAACTGCAGGGTTATTAATGAAACCTTTAATTAATCCTTGGGTTCGTAATTATGGCGATTCTTGAGCCTTAATCACCGTTCTCGAACTGCTTAATTATTATTACTATATTGTACTAACATACTAACATAATAATAACAACAACATGAAATTAAATTGAGTGTTGGTGAAGCTGCTGAATCCAACCAAATTTTTTTAAAACAAACAAGCGGGTCTTATCGATCCCCCAACATATCCACAAAAAAAAATAAAGAAAAAGAACAATGACAATGTTGTTATTTTGACTATTTTTCCACACAAAAAAGTGTAGGGCATCCTTTAAATAAACTAAAAAAACAAAGGACAAAGTGGTAATTGACCACGGTTGGCACCCCATATAAACTACAACAGCAACCATCGAATCTGAAACACAAAACACAAAACACAAAACACTGATCGGCACACACAAAAAAAAATGTTTGGCCCTTCGAATCTGAAAACCATGCACCCTCTTCAAGTCTTCTCAGTAAAACCATCTTCTTCATCCCCATCTTCAACCTTAAGCTCCATGAAGCTTAAGAGAATCGTTCACACACTCATATTCTCCCATTTGTGCCGAATCATTCGTGCACTCTCCAAAGTCAAAGCTGTGGTGGTTGAGATTCTCAAGGACAGCAACTCAACCATGATAAACAAAAAAAATTGCAGCAACAACAGACGCAAGAAGATCATCCTAGGCTCCTTCAGACTCCACTACAACTGGTGCAGCTCCTCCAAATCCTCGCACGTGTTGCCGGTCCCCGAACCCGTTTACGCCACGTGCCGCGGCCAAGATGAAGATGATTATTGCCCCTACCTTAGGTGGCTCGAGGAGAATAATAAGAAGGTTGAAGGCCAAGGTGGTGGTGGTAATAATGAGGAGCAGGAAATGAAGAACGATATTGATGTGCTGGCGGAAGTGTTCATTGCGAATTGCCACGAGAAGTTCAGGTTGGAGAAGCAAGAGTCTGATAGGAGGTTCCATGAAATGCTGGCTAGAAGCATGTGAAAAACAAATTTACAAACAAACCAAAAAGCTCAATGTGCTAGCTGTGCTTTCTCACATTCGAATTCGAAGTACTTGTTGACTATTTGGGAAAAGCTAGAAGCTTGCCTATCAAATGTCTCGAGGAGGGGTTTTAATATTTACTATGTTGTTTATGGGTCATATATATTAATTTGCCTTTTTCTTTTTATCCAAACTTTAAGTGGGGTTTTGAACTTTGAAGAATTGTAGCAGTACATGATACTATGGGATTGGGAATTGTGCAATTCTTGTCTGTTGATACGGTTACGCTGGCTTTAACTTTTAATCTCAGAAGTGCTGTTTGAAATCATATGTAGATCGATCTCACCTTCACCATTCTGCTTAATTACCAGTTGTTTTCAATTTTCATATCTATGTATGTTTGTTAGTGTTTTATCTTTTTTCGGAAATTATTATTCTTTTGTTAAGTTCGTCCATATGGAATTAATAGCTAGAACTAGAAAGGCTGCACAAAATATATACTAGAAAGTTATTGGACATCAACATCTTATCCATTGTTAAACCATTTTTGGTGCTACTAGGTTGTTTGCTAGCTACTACGTGTGTGGGTTGCTGCCAAAATAATGAGAAAGAAATTAATATCAAACTTTCCAATTCATTTGTTTAGTAATAGCCTCTTGGGGGGAATCGAGTGCGAATATGATATTTTTGGTATACATAGTCCTAGCTTATTATTTAATTATTTCCTGGGGAGTACACGAATATGATAGTACTATTTTTCAGCCTCATGAAGCTTCCATCATCTCACCGTATCTCTTGCTGATTGCATAGCTACGGAGCACATGTCAATTGTAGATCATGGTTTTACAAAACTCCATTTATATAGTTCAATTTGTTAACCAAGTCTTTAAGCACTTCTTGTGATTGCATTATAATGTTGTTGCCCATATGATATGATAAATCTAACACCTACATCACTTTCCAGCATCAAGAAATATATATTGTTGCAGTCTAATGGGTCCACAACACCTGCCATATGCAACAGGTTATAAAACTATGCTAGTTCAATAGAGTGGACTCAGTCTGCACCCAGATCACCTACTCCAACCCCTCTCTCCCTTTTTATCCTTTTCTTTTTTCCTCTTTGAAATTTAATGTGCAAACATTTGATGAAATTAATTTCAGAAATTAAAATAGGGGAGAAATTATTAGAAAGGTACAAAATATGCTTTCTGTACCACACTAGTTGGAAGTTACAACACACTAACAGAAAAGACTAGTTCTTGGGTTCATAGCAGAGAATCTTAATTAACCTTAACATGATTTAGACAGTTAATAAATAAGTAATATTAAAATGATGGTCCCCATTAGGTAGGTATAAGTGCATGGATCAAGATGCACGCACTCTCACTCACTACAAGACAGCTAGACATGGTTTGAAACAGCCAAAATAGTTACGGTGACAGATCCAACATCTAGTACTTTTCAAACCCAAATCATGTTTCCAAGTAAAGTAATAAAGTAGTAATATATACTAATTGAATGACTTTGTCATCTATTTATGCAATCTTCTAATGTACTACTAACTTAGATGGTTATCTTTTCTATTCCACCCACTGATTGTGTTCTGTCTTACCTGACTAGTACAACATTTTAAGAAAAAAGAGAAAAAAAATGGAAATCTTGTAGTTGTAGCAGCCTTAAAGGAAGAGCACATGTTCATGACAAGAGCACAGGTCACTGATGTTATGTGCTGATGATGCACTTGATCTTAAACAAAGAAAAGTTGCATCTTTTACCCTAATTAGGAATATCAATTGGTTTTGGTTACTCTACCAGGTCAGCCAATTGGGTGGCATAACAAATTAGTACAGCATGCATTTAGAAGCTTTTTATGATATACCTTGTTGATCATGAATCACATACATGCCAGCAGAATTTACTCAATATAGTTTGAGTAAGCATCTCAATAATTGAGCCAAAAAATAAACAGATGGTAAAAGAATAGTTGTTTATCCTCAAGTGGGTTACTGAAAGTCAGAGATAAGATAATTTATAAGTAGCTAATTGCAAGGGTAAATATTTGATATATTGGGATAGAGGACTAGCTAGGAGTCTAGGGTGATCTTTGGGATGGGACTTCCTGTCTGATAAATGTTTGATCTTGAAGAAACTTGTGATCAGGAATTGATAATTAAATAATTTTGAAAATAAACTATTGAGTATACAAATATTTGTCTAGTTCTGCCATGCTATACTTCCACTGTTTTAGGACGATCCCAAATATGATTAAATAAAAACTTTGGATAACGAAATATGCCAAGTCTCACATCAAGCTTGTGCATGATTAAACTGTATATCTTATTATGTAATCGTTGAGGAATCTCAACTATTTCCGGGGAAAGGAACATAGTTAATAGGAAGCTAGCACATCTACATATTTGTTTTCAATAGTAAATTAGTAATACTAATTTATTTATTTTTACAATTTTCTCTCTATCTAGCTACTAGTGATTGTACATAAGTACAGAAATTAATTAAGACCAGTCAAGTCAATAGTCCTTTTGAAATTAGAGGGTTAATAATGGGACAGTAAAAGGAGATAGCTATGGCATCAATATTGATGCCTTTTATTCTCCTGAGTCCCCAGAGTTATGCTTTATTCCGAAACTTCTTTAGCTGCTTTATTGCTGCAGATATGTATGGATTGGATTGGATTGGAAGCTGCTTTAGTAGATACAAATTTGGTGCCTTTGGTCTCCTTGTTACCATAGAAACTGCTTTTTTCTACACGTAAAAGTGAAAGGGTGTAACATCACTATTGGGATTTTATTCTCTAGAAGCTGCTTCGATCTGCCTTCTAAGTTCTAATTCCTCACTTGAAATTTAAAAGGCCACTTCTTGGACCACTGTACGGCATAGCCCAACTACTAATCAACATTGTGGATCTGCACTTTATATATATATATATATATATATATATATATATATATATATATTATATATTTTTTTTTTATTATAGAGATTACAAATATTTTTTCTTATAGGAGTCAATTTTAACTCAAACATTGTATTTGTATTTGGAATAATTTCTTCATTGGTCAAACTAAGTTATCATATCATTTGATTTATATAATCTAATTTTCTTAATTAAATTTGACTACTCATATATTTATCTATATCAATATATAAAAGAACTTGAATGATGATATCTCATTTATATTTATGCAATTTTATTATTAATGTAATTGTGATAATTGAAAATTTTAGATTATTTCAATAATTAATTATAAGTAGAATTAGTTTTTGTTTGAACAAATTTATTAAAAAGTGGATTGAAGATAATTTATTTTGTTTGGATGAAACAAAATAAATTAACTTTTACATATAAAAAAAAAGTGTAAAAATAGTTATTAAAAAATAATCAGAGTATAAATTTTCAGCTTCATTAAAAATAACTTATTTTCATAATTAATCTACTATGTCAAAAGTTAAAAATTATTTTGCAACAACTTATAATTAAACAAAAAAAAAATAGATTAATGTTTTCCCCCAACAAACTCTAAGAGGGTGCACTTTTTTTTTGGTGAACTAACAGGGAGCACTTTAGATTTTAAATGTTAAAGTACGATAATAAATCAATAATCATTAATTAGAATTTGCCTTACCTTTAAATTCGCTTTAAGCCTACAAATATGTTGAGCAGCCTGTATGTTGTTTAACATACTCATCTCTATTCAACGTGAGATTTCTTAATAACACACAAATAATATGACAATAATCTTAATAGAATTATCTCTTGAAATATTGAAAAACTAATAATTTAATTTGCATTATTCACTTTTCCATCTGTTCTCATAAGTCTTAAATATTGAAAAATAAATAATTTATTTTTCATTTTTCATTTGGTTTCATCCTTTAATGAATAATTATTTATAAGGATTAAATAAGTGAGCCTGTCTGTTTTATCTTTCTATGTGACTAAAGTACTTTCTTTAAGTATTTTCTTTATTTATAATTTATCTTTCTTCTCTGTTTATTGCTTACGAATTATTTCAATTTATAAAAGAAAAAAGTCATGCCAACGGCCATGAACACAAAAATGCACCTACAAAACATTGGAATAAAAATTGTCCGAATTTGTGAAACAGCGAAAGTGAAGATCGCTAAAAGAGGAAAATGGGGTCTGAAACCTGAATAGCAGAGATGAGAGAACAAAACAGCTTTAAGCACACTACTCTCTGACTCTCTAGCCTTTGTTTTCGATACTTTTTTTATGGGTCATTATCCATCATTTTTCTTTATTTTATACCATTGGATTTTGAATATTTAAAACTTGTTTTTTTCTTAATTAAAAAAAAGGACTAGTTAAACCACAAGGTGGCAAAAATTGGTTTATGCACTCAAGTATGATAGGATTTATAATATGATAGAAAAGAGAGAAGTAGAAATTTTTTTTTAAAATAATCATTTTTATCACGGTTCATATTTTAAGTTATTAAGGATATTAAACTTAATTTCGATAACACTAAATTGACAATAATGATTAAATTAGTATATTTTAATAATTTAAGAATTAAATTAAAATATTTTAAAATTTGAGAATTAAATTAACGTTTTTAAAATAATATAAGAACCAAATTTATATTTTCGGTAATTTCATTTTCATCCCCATACTTCACAGTGCTTAATTTTCAAAGGAAGAAAATGTTATTCATGATAATGGGGCAAGAAAAAGTGAAGATCATCCTTGATTTCCTTTCCCACCATCCCAGCTAACACTTTTTTTTTAACCATTTGATTAATTAAAGGGGAATGATCTCATTTTCTACACATTTATACTTGAATTTTGTCACTGATATTATTGTGAGAGGTATGTGATTGTTACTAGTATATGTAATGTAATTTAACAATTTTCTTTGGAAACCATATCCAATCCCACGACCAATTTATCTTGTTTCATATCACCGCCAATAAGTTCCAATGGATTTGGCTGTAAAGCCAACTTTATACCTAAAAGATGTTTCAACAACTCACTAGTCAACAACCAAACGTGCACTACTCACTTTGCCATCTGCTCTCATCACTCATCACTCGTTTTGACCTTTGTATGAATATGATTGAGTAGCATGAATCTCCCCTAGCCATGCGTGTACACCAAGAATTGCAATTATTTATCTTCAGAAAGAGAAAATAAAACCATGTTCAATACAAAGAACTACTCTTCTCTCTATTTTTTTTTGTGAAAACACAAACAACAATTTGGTCTTTGGAATGGAGAGAAGAATGCTGGAGAATAAGTCCCACATCGGGTAACTAATGACAAGCAAGAAGGATTAATTTTATTTGTTTTGAATCTTTTCAACAATCCACATCTTATGTTTGATATAGATCTAACACTGGCCTCTGATGAGATTACTTCCTTTTGCAAGGCAAAATCCTGGGAATCTACTCTTCTCTTTAATTCTAGTTCTTATGTACACTTTCTGCATGTACTTTCTCTAATTTCTTCAACATCATCACTAAAACCATACAAGGGGAAATTACAAACAAGAAAAAAGAGCTAAGAATCTGGCAAATAAGTAAACTACATAAGTATTATGCAAGAGGCAAACAAAACAGACAAGAAGATCATCAAATCACAAAGAATTCTTCCTTGCTAAGATCTCTACAACAAATGTCTAATCCTACTTGTTTTGAGTAGGATTTGGTATGCTTGGTGGTGCTTTCCTCAGACTCGGCTCCACAACTTTCTTCTTCTGTTTCTGTGTATTGCTACCACTTATCTTATTTATACTTGTTGAAAAAGAAGCAAAGGATGAAGATAGCATCTTCCTTGACACTGACAAACTTGTCTCTCCTGAAAAGCTCTGTTCATGGAACAGAAGAAAGTGAACCACAACCAAGGCCAAGACAGCACCCACAATTCTGATCTTCATGATAAAATGGAGAAAAGGGTTTTTTAGTGAAGAATGATATTTTTCAAGAGTTGGATCAGGTTTATATGAAAATAAAAAGGGCTGGAGCATGCCTTGTGCACGTGATTCACCATACTTGCACAATATCATATTCTAGAAGTGGGAAAAAAAGGCAGCTTCTTAGTTAATCAAAATTGTGTTTGGTTTTTAGTTAATGATACTGATACGGTTAATGTATATTTCAGCATACTATTAACTCAAATACATAGTACTTTTTCACTCTCTTGTTTACTATGTCAGAACCTGGAAGCTGCTGATCATGTGACACACAATCGACTAATGTTACTCCTCATTATGTAATGATAACTTTTAAAGTAGTGATTACACTACGGTCATGTGATTGGACACGTGAATCTGAGCTAAAAGCATTGTGTATCCATGTTCACATCTTTGTCAATCAAAACAATGGTTTATTCGCATTTGATTAGATTAAGAACTTAATGTGTTCAGCCGGGACCAGTTTGGTAGTAGTAACTAACTAAGCATGCCTAATCATTTCTATTTTGTCATCTTTCACCACTTTTAAAATTGCCTTATATATGCTTCCATGTTTTCCGTATGACACGTGAAAGCTGAAAACCTTGTAGTACTTGAGTTAGATTAGAAGTGAAACAGAAAATCCCAACTATCTTAGCTGGCTTGTCAGACACATTTGAAAAATACTGTTTCTCCCTGAAGATTTACACTAGGCAAGCTTTGTTTTCTTCTGTTTCTTTTGTACTCGAGATTCTTCATGTTTTTCCAAGGTTGGAATATGGGATGAGTATAAACTACGAAATTCAGCACCTTGTTGGAAGATTTTTAATGGCTAATTTTGACCCTTGCTCCTCAACTAAGATCCCATTCTTAGGGATTCATTGAGTGTAAGTAAAACAATTCCACATACACAATTGTGTACATTAATTTCACAGAATCCCCATCACCTTGGTTTTCCCAAAAAAAATTATAATTATTCTAAATAATATATGACTTTTAAAGTCTTAAACCTTAGTTTGTATCTTTTTTACTTTCCTATGCGGTGTACGCGCTAAACATACAAGTCCATTTAATAAAGGCCCAGACAAATTGGCCCAAGTAAGTACGCGATAAAAAAGAAACCGTTGATAACCGGTATTTAAAAATTGGTCCCTCCCATTTTGCCAGTTGTAAGTAATGCAGAGAAGTCTGTTTGCCATCATCAAAAGAAGAATTAATGTGTTACTAGCTATGGCACCCGTTTCAGCGTTATGACATTTTTTTATATTAAAATTTATATATTTTTATAATTAAATAAATAAATATATATATGATTATTAAATACATAAATATAAAAAAAAATATAAATATTACATAAGTATTGAGTTAATTTTTTTTTATCTATAACAACTGTATTTTTAAAGAAAATTTATATATATATATATATATATATATATATATTATTCTTTCTTTTCATTTACTTTTAAATTTTCAAAATATTTTTTTTTATTCATAATTTTAAAAAATTTCATTTTTTTTTTCAAAATCGTTTAAAGGGTTGGGATTGATTGAGTGAAACAATACGATTTTGCATGTGACAATGAATAGTTTAATTTTAAAATTTAGTTTGATTTTAAAAGCGAAAATTATGATGTAAAACTTTTCATTTATTATCCAGAGAAGAAAAAATTATTAAAAAAAGAGTTGACAATTTTTAAAAAAATATAATAATTTATCTAAAAAGAGTTAGAAAAATAAGAGCGGATTAGCTTCAAATTTTAAATAAAAAAATTTGTTTTTAAATAATAGTATTTTAATATTTGAAACATTTTTTTTATTATATTACGTTGATGTATATATTGATTTAATTCAATATTTTAAAAATTATACTTACAATACCATTCATTTTGTTAGTAGCAAAAACATGCTAAATGTGTTTGTGAAGAAATAAAACAGTTTTTTGACTGCTCAAAGATAAGTTATTCATATTTCAATATTTTATCTTCTAATTTACACTTAATATTCGTGTTACTAAAAATATGTGATAGTTTTTCCAATTAAAATAATATAATATTGAAAAAAGTAAACAATATAATAAATCAAAATAAAATAACAATGATACATATTCAAATAAAACAATTTGAAAATAACAATAACAAGTTAAAAATAAATAATATATATTAATATGTTATATAATATATTATTTCGTTTGATCGACCCTTCAATTATAGGACATATTTAAAAAGAAATCGTTTTAGTTTCATCTACTTATATTATCACTACAAAATTTATTTTTCATCCAAACATACAGCTTTTTAATTATTTTTACAATTTTAATTCACTACAATATATTATTAATTAATAAATTTTAACTAATAAATAATATTTTTATTTAAATCAAAATAAATTTTAATCATTTTAATTTATATTTAAAATATGTCATTCAAATTAAAAATGTAATATAAAAAACTAAAAAAAAAATCAATTGAAAAGTTAAAAAAAAAAGTTAATAATTAATAAAATAGAACAATAAAAAAAAGAACTAAAATAATTAATAAAATTCATATACATATCAAAATATATAATAAGATAAATTATAAAATATATATTAGTTTTAACGTATAAAATAAAATGCGAACACAGGATCATAAAGAGGATATATTTTTGCTAATTTTGTAACTACCCACTACATATTGCCTCTCCCACCACACTAGTGCTGAGAACTCTGTTTGCATTAATATATAACTGCAAAGGTATTAGATTAGATTAGAAGCCATCAAAAGAATATTAACACGAAGAAACAAGAACCAAGATTTCATTCCAAGAAAAAACAAACAACAAAAAAGTGAATTAGCAATTAGCATGGAGGATTTGATTCGGCAAGCTGAGAAGAAAGCATACCATTATGTCTTGCGTGCTTTCAGATTTCAATCCGACTATGGTCTTTCGTGGGTATGTATGTATGTATTCAATTATTTCCTTCTGATCACTCCACTATCTTAATTAATTTGTATTTTTCTCTATTACTTATTATTCATCAGGAGAAGGAAACTTTGCTAGGTGATCTTAGGAAAGAATTGAGGATTTCAACTGATGAACACTCAAGTTTTCTTCGCAGCATTGACAATGATCAAACTCTGCACCGCATAAGGTATTTAAGTTTAACTATTTCATCATTTGCAACTGTGTAGTCAAAGCCAACATGCATGGAATTAATCTCCACATAACACGTAATGGAGTGTTATTAATTCTTACTTGTAAATTGAAAAAACTCAATGCATTATGCACAAATATTGGTCGGAATAATGAACTAGGCCATGAGTATATGATGAATGGAGTCGTGTTGTTTCTATCTTGGTACAATGATAACATGATGAAAAAAATGTAATCAGTCAGTGTAGACAAGGACAAAGTGGCAGTGCCAGTCATCATCACCAACATGCAAGACAAATCATACCTCAGCCTGTTCATGTTGACTTACCCAGTACAACTCAATCGGTACGTAGTTGGTTTAAATAAAGATAAAAGTATGAGTATAAACAATAGATACATTCTCTCAAGATTTTTTAATTAAAATTTATGATTTTCAAGGGAAAGAGAGTTCAGGGAGACATTAAATTGAAGAACACGCAAATGTTGATTAATGAGGTAAATATGACAGTGACATGCCTAAGTAGTCTCATGGAAAATATGGAATTTAATTAATTCTTAACGATGCTCTAATGTTTTTCAACAGGTGGAAATGAGGCTTACTATCAACCCTCCAGATTCTTTGCAGTTTGAGAGGGCAGTGAAATTGCTGGATGTATGATTGATTACTACTGCTCCTTCTATTTATACTTTGACCTTCTTACTCTGTCATTGTTCATACTTCACAGTTTATATATGCTGTAGTGTTGATTGTACAGGAGCAAGAGAAGGCACTTGTTGATTCAATTGAAAGAGTTGATGAGGCAATTGAAAGCATGCCAGATGATTCAGATGATAAATAAAGACGTATGTTACAACCATTATATGCAAAAAATTAGGTTACAACACATTGAGATTATTGGGTATCTTTTAATTTTTATTTGAATGGACAATGGACTATGCTAGTGGTGATCAGAAATTAGGGACTTAAACATGAAGTGAGTAATTGATAATCAAGAAATATGCATGTTATGTTATGAGTTATGATAAATTAGCTTGCAATATCATGGTTATAAGTATGTAATGTAACTAGTATTTTCTATGTGCATTTATTCACAGATGCAGAGTATCGGTATATGCTGGGAAATTGAGGGAAGAGAACACAGTAAATGTCCTTACTTGCCTGCCATTGAGAAAATTGATACCTCACATTTTTCAGGCTTTTCCATTCTGTATATGAAAGTGTAACATTACTAATTTTTTTATTGTCAATTGTGGCTAGAAAATTTGAATAGCCTGTATAGATGTAGACCCCGTTGAAGCAAAGCCAAAACCACGGTTGCATGAATATTATATTAACTTTTAAATAAATAAATAATTAAAATAACATTTTTCTTCTAAAAGTGGATAGATAGATAAAAAAAAACATTTTTGCTTAAAATTTTTTACTCCTATTAAATATTTTTTTTAAAATTGTTTGGATTTCTTACTTTTTTTTTTTTTAATATATAGTATCTATGATTCACAACAATAGATAAATGGAATACCACTCTTCATAATCTTCATAACTGCCTTTGAATTTCACTTTTATGAGGCATTTTTATCTTTAAATAATATTAAAAAGATTTCATTTGATATTTTGATTAAAGGACAAAATAAAATAAAAAATACACACATAAAGTTCAACCACAATATCAATTTCCTGTATAGAATTGTGAGAGAATAGAACAAATAATTTATTTATGTGAAACTTTTCTTCTTCTTCCTTGTGTAGAACTATTTTTCTTCTTTATCATATTTTATTATAAATTAGTCTTGTCCAAAGATAAATAGAAAAAATTATCTTTCTCATCATTTTTCATTTATGATTTTTTTTTTCTCTTTAAAGGTGATGTATTTAAAGAAATTAATTACTTCTCGCTTAGTTTTTTTTACTTAAAATACATTTATTCCTATGTATTTTTAAACCATCTAATTTAGTTTTTTACATATCAAAAAACAAAAAAGGAATGATGGTGAAGCCCTGGACTTGTCCATCAAGAAAATATTCATTTATTGGTAACATAAAATAGGTGAATCATATAAATTGGTGGACCTTTCTATTTTTTTTTTCTTTTTTCGTTATTTGCTTTTGAAAGCATTTTGATAGGTGTGATTATTTTAAAACATTTTTATTTGTTATTTGCTTTTGAAAACATTTTGATAAGTGTGATTAATTTAAGGTATTTTTATTTCATTTGATTAGTTTTTTTTTTTTTTTTATGGTTAGATGGATTAAGGATAATAATTACTTCATATGATTGAATTTTATATACGTGAATATTAACTATTTTAAAATTATTTTATGTTATAATAAAATTGACAAATATAAATCTAAAATCAAAATAAGTTTTAAAATTAAAAAAATAAGAAGAAGGAAACTTAGTTTAAAATTATTTTTCATTTTATAAATTTAAATTTTTGTTTTAAAAATTATTTTGTTTTTTCAATGTTACTTTTCTATTATTTATATTTATTATTTTATTTTTACAAATTTCTTATAATTATTTTTTTCTCGATTCTTTTGTTTTTCACATTTAAGTGATTTTTTTAATAAAATAAAACTAAGAATATATATATTTTTTATTTTAAAAATTAATGGGTGATTATGTTTGAAATTTTATTCGAAGTATTTTCTAAAATACTTGATGATTTATTTTATTTATTGATTAATTCTTATGACTATTAATTTATTGTAATATATGGATGTTGGTTTCAATCAAGACAGTGATTACCAATAAATTAACAAGTGAAATTATTTTTAATGTGATCATAGTAACATATGAATTTTTGTTAATTTTATAAGTTATTTGTTAACTATTATTTATTATTATTTATTCTAAGTTTTGTTTCAAATTTTAGTTTTAAAACTTGAATTTCATTATTATAGTAACTTCTTTTTTTTATTTTCTTATCATTTTTCAATCAAATTTATGATAAAGAAGATGAATAATATTACTTTTTGAATTTATTATTTTGTATATATTTAATAGATATTCAAAATTTTGAGTGAGTGATTAAAACATAATAAAATAAATAAAAATTTTGTTTGAGTGAGAGATTTTCATATATGCTTTCAATATTTGTAATCACATACTAATAAGAAATATCCACAATTTTGTTTGAATACAATAGTAAAAAAAATAAAAATAATTATAAAAAACTGAAGTAATAAATATTCAAAATATGAAGTTGATTTTATAAATATTATATACAAAAATTAAAAACATCAATTATAAATTTGAAAATAAAAAATAACCCATAAAAATTATAAAATATTTTAACGACAAATAATCAACCATACACAACAATAAAAAAAAATAGAACTAAGGTGATTAATAAAATTAATTTATATGTTAATATATAATAAAATAAATAAAATATCATAATATATATAGATTTTAAGATATAAAAATATAACAACATAAAATATAAAATACAGACACCAGGGACAGTATGGCAACTCCTGTATTTTCGCTTTTAAAACCAGTCCCAAATCCGATCGATTCTATTTCTCGGGACTAATTGGACATGGAGAGTCAAGAACAAAATATTAACATACTCCTTGAAATATCTTTATTTTTATTTTATTTCTTACAGTATATTTTAATTTATTTATCCTATTTTTTATAGTATATTTCTTTTCTTCCTATCAAACGAAGCATAGAAAACTAAGAAAAGAGAGAAGAAAAACAAATAGAAGTTTGTCAGCATTTTAAATGTTCGAATGGAAGCCACGCAAAAAAACAAACATGACCTGTTAAATGAGTATATATATAAACTAAAATTAAAACTGAAAGGCCACGCAGACGCAGTTGCGGAAACGTGCATCGGAAGACTCTTCGAGTCTCTGCCTCTTCTCGTTTCGTTTTTCACACTCTTTTCTTCCTTCCTCCCTTCCTCGCTCTCGCGCATTCGCTTTGCATTCCTCTCTTTTCTTCATCATCATGACCGAGCTGAAACGCGAATTGGTCAATGATGACGATGATGACGATAGCAGCAGCAGCAGCTTCGACGGCGACGATTACCAGACTCCGAAAGGCCGTCGAGGTATTCGTTCTCGGTACCTCGCCGTCACAAACATGATTCATGGTAATTTTACTTTACTCTCGCTTTTCCTTGCGTTCTACCAGTTTGCTTACTTCTTATAGAGCTTGTAACGCACAAAACGACCGCTAATATTATGTCGTTTTCGAATTTTCTGTGTGAGAGAGGAAGTTAATAGACACATTCTGAATCATGTTTGCTTGCATGTGTGTGTTGTGGCTTTTTGCAGATGAAAGGGAAGAAATTGCGAGGCCTGACTCTCACAAGTTTGATTTGATCTTTAATGAAATGGAGAACTTACATCATCTAGGTATTTATTTATTTAGTTACTTTTTCTCTTTTTCTTATTTTATTTCTTTTAGAGATTTATATACCTAGGCACGTGATTGCTTTTTTTTGGAGGAAATAATATTTTAAATTCTTTTTATGGAAATTTAATTGTGAATTTTTTTTTTTAAAATAGTCTAAAACTAGACATATATTATTACAAGAGTAGTGATGATATATATTTCTACCAAGACATGGGTTTATTACATGCCTAAATATTGTTAACTTTATTTTATAAGTGGTTAGAAATAAATGAATGTATATCTGTGCATGGTAATGGTAGTGTCATGACATTGTTATTATTGAAATATCGAACATGATGCTTTGTCTTAAGTGATAAGAGTAAACGACCTTGATACTATCTTTTAATCTTATTTATAAGCCGTATTTTCACTCTTTTCTATCCTATTTATCACGACAAAAATTACTTTTTGAATCAAATTTCTTTTATACCTTACATTATTGTTAATCATTATTTTCCTGTCTTGATGTGCTTATAATTAGTACAGAAGGTATTATTATGAAATCATTGTTAAAACAACAAACGGTAGTTAGTTTTGTGTCACAAATAGTTAATGGTTTCCACCGCAATTATCTATGACTACTGTACCATAGTCCATATAGTAAGTTAGTAACAAAGATGATTCCCAAAGACAAAGTTTCCACGGTGTTGCTCACATGACACACTTTGTCTCGTCATAGTATGTTACTCCAACATGCTCCGTTATAAAATTCTTGTTTTCAATTCTGTTTTTAATGTTTTGCCTAATGTCAGTTACAAAACCAAGAGAACAAGTAGCTGATGCAAAGGCTCTTTTGGATATTACCCAATCCTTGGCAATGTCTGTGAAAACTGTTGCCAATGGTGAACTAACTCCTAAAGATTTTGTCACCCACATTCTTAAAAAATTCGGAGGAAAAGGTGGACCAAGTAATAGCACTGAAGATTGCAGCAGCAGAAACTCAATAGCTTGGAAGGATATTGGAGTTGTAGTGTCACGTGTTTTTAGAGCGGGTCGTGGGTGCTATACAATGTAATGTCTATATATGGAGAATTCTTTGACTTTGTTATCCCATTTTAATATTTCTTTGGATGTTTATTCTCAATTTTGCTTATTCAGGATTGGCCCAATGGATGCTAAAATAAAGAAGAGGAGGGTTTATAATCGTCGAAAGCATGTGAGGCCCACTGAATTGACCCGGCCTGAAGAGGTAACAATTACCTGGTTGTTATTCAGAATTGTAAATTTAATGATTTTTATGTAATATGATGATATGTTAATTTCATTGTTTTTGTAGCTGAGTGGTGGTTCAGGGGAAGAGAGAACTGAGACTGATAAACATATGTTATCCATGTTTAACATCTTAAGGGTTAATAAAGTTGTCAGGCTTGAGAATCTGATTTTGAATCGGAACTCATTTGCACAAACGGTGGAGAATCTATTTGCTTTATCTTTTTTAGTCCGGGATGGACGGGCTGAAATAAAAGTGAACGAGGCTGGATGGCAACTAGTCTGTGAGTTACTTTGAAAATGCTTAATTATACTAATTATGAGCTCTCAATTTGTTATACTTTTAGCCTAGATGTTTTCTTCATGCACTTGTTCTATTATTATGCCAGCGCCAAGGAATGCTCCTGCTGCAAATTCAGTTCTTTCCAGGGATGTTGCTTTCAGCCACTTTGTATTCCGATTTGACTTCAATGATTGGAAGGTATCTTTTTCGTAATTGTCTGTTAATATTAAGATTAAATAAATTTAGTGTATCATTGTACGTTTGTGTGTGCTACAAATTATGAACATTAGCTTTTTCTGCTTCCATTTTTCTTTTATTGAATATTAATGGTGGGACCAATGAAATGAACCTTTGCAATCAAATGGTTGGGGGAATATAACTGTTTTGAGAGAAGAATAATGCAGAACAGCCTTATCCTTAGGTGCTCTGAACACTCACTTTGAAGTTGTATATGCTTTTAGTCATTTGCACTACAACATTTAGATGTTATGGAGCTATAAAATAGCAGCTTTGTTTTTGTTTTTTTTTAATTTTATTGCACGTGATTTCCTACTGGAAGCAAATTATTCAAGAAAAAATGAGTTCCTTTGTCATTTAATTCTTGTATTGTGTTAATTTAGTTTGCAAGCTATTTATTGTCGATGTGTATTGCTATTCTTTGATGGAATTCTCAGCTGATGGTTCGATCTGTTGGGGTTGGTGAGGAGCTGATGCCTCATAGAGATAGCCAATCACAGAGTCAGAGTGCAGTATTTGCAGAGCCTCGTAAAAAAAAGCCTAGAACAACAAAAGTGTAGTGATTTGGTTCCGAGTAGCATAGAATAGTCAAAAAAGAAACTAGTCACCAGATAGTGATCAAAGAGATCATGTACAGTTATTTTGTTTTGCTCATTGTATGACAAGGACTAGGAGAAAGCCCAAATGCCCAGTAGTTTAGTTTCAGTTAACTGTCAAAGGTAATGGCACCAGCGCATACTGTTATTTTAACTAATTTCTGTATATTTTTCACCTTGATTTGTTTAAGAGATAGATTACATTCATTATAGAGATGGATCCATAATCTTTATTTGTTTAGAGATATATCATGTTCCTTATTTTATTTTTTAAAAAATCATCACATTTCTTATTTACTTCTTTTTCCAATTTTTCTATTGGTGTTTTATCATTATCATTGGTATATTTTGTAAACAAAATTGTAAACATCTTTGAAGAGGATTTTAATGTTTGTGATGTTTTATAAAAGATTTTTAATTTAATTATGATTGTATTTTAATCAATATTTTATATATTAATTTCTTATAATTAACTGAAGTGAAAGTAACCAGTACAGATAACATTTAGATAGCAACAAAAAAAAGAATACGAAAATTAAAGTTATTATCCATTGGTACAAATTTTGATATAAAATTTAGGCTTAATTACACTATTTAAGGATTGACCACTAAGTTAATGATTTAATTAATAATTATTATGAAATATTTATATATATAAATATTTTACGTTAATTTTATTTATTATCATATATTTATTTATTGTTTATTATGTTATAAAAAATTTCATAATTTGAATAAAAGTAAAATAAATTGAGTGATTTATAAAATAAAAAGTGAAATATATATAAAAAAAAGAAATTACAACAACTAATAATTGGAGATATTAAAATATAAAAGAATAATAAATTAAATAATTTTTAATAATATTAAAAATTAATTAAATAAAATTTTATAAATTTAAAATTGGTATATAATAAAATTTATTTTTAATATAGGCCAGTCATGCAAATCAATTGATCAATAAATTGATTCTCATGATTGATCTATATAAAAAAAAATTAAAAATATTTATTATATACAAATTTTTAATTTATAAAATTTTATTTAATTAATTTTGAATATTATTAAAAATTATTTAATTTATTCTTTTTTATATTTTAACATTTCTAATTACTAGTTATAATTTTTTTTTATACATTTCATTTTTTATTTTATAAATCACTCTATTTATTTTACTTTTATTCAAAATACTAAATTTTAGTTGAAAACACAAGAAACAATAAATATATGATAATAAATAAAATTTATGTTAAATATTTATATATATAAATATTTCTTAATTATTAATTAAATCATTGACTTAGTAATTATGCTCACTTTTAAAAATCAAAACGTGTAAGGTTTGAATTTTAGATTTGTTAAAATTTATTTAGTTTTTTATTTAAATTAATTATTTAAATCAAATGGTAACTTAAGAATAGAAAAGAATAATTATGTTATTAGTAAAAAAATTATCTAAATCAACATTAAAAATAATGATCAATCCTTTAATTTTAATAATAGGATCAAAAGTACTTGATTTTAAAAATAAGAAACTAAAATTACGAATTTAACTAAGAAAATAAAAAATACAATTAAACCTAAAATTTATTTATTTTTGAGAGTAGATACGATGATGATCGCGGAGGTTTTAATCGCTACAGATTGTTGAAAAAAAAAATCAATAATAAAATAAAACAGAACCGTGTGGATTTGCAGGATTGAATCATAGTCATGTTCCTGCGACATGTTTCTCCAATCAAAAGGATAATCCAAGTGGTGTCCATTCTATAGAAAACCAAAAATACATGAAAACATGTATAGCAATCATTTGATTTCCCTCCAAACTTCTGTCAACATCTATCACCATTCAAGCATATCACAAGTTTCTGAAATCTATTCAAAGAATGAAAAATTTGATACATTTGTCTTCCATGTTAATCACATCCATGATGTAGCCGTAAACATCTCCCAAACGTGCTCGTCATCTAGTATTGTTAAACACTAGAGAATTTCTGTGTAGAAAGACAATTTTTTTGAAAAAACTATTTATCAAAAATTCCTTTTTTATTTTAGAAAAAAAGTAGATCTCAAAATCCATAAATAAAAAATCTGGAAAAATAATACCTTTAGGAAGTGAAGGTTATTCCTTGCCCTTCTTTTCAACTATGTCCAGAGAGACTGAGATCGAGAAAAAAAAACAGAACAAAATAAAGAGAGGAAAAACGAAAATCACATATTAGAAGTGAGATAAAAATAATTTTTAAAAGACCAAAACTAAAATTTAAGTTTTTAAGGATGGAAATATATCTAAATATACCTTTTTCAATATTTTAAAATTCTATTCCTACGAAAATAAATACAAAAGAATTTATAAAAACGTCTATATAATCTTTTTCATCTTTTAAAATATCTTTATTATTTTAATTAATTCTTTATCTTTAAACATTGATATTTACTGGCAAAATATCGCGCGTCAGTCATGTACGAAACAAAATCCAACTCAAAATTGAAACCTAACTATGACATCATTACAGTAATAAAAAGAATTTTATTTATCTATTTATTTTCAATTTTACTCCTTTTTATTACTGTATCGAACCAACCTTTTTCTTTCACTTTGCTCCAAAACCCTTTATTCAGGTTCATCGCTGTTAGGGTTAGGGTTTTTCCACCTTCTCTCTCTATCAATCTTCTTCTTCTTCTTCTTCCACTTTCCATTCGTTCCTTCTCTTAGTCTCTTCAATTGTAAGCTTTTCCTGCGGTAGGGTTTCCTCTGCAACCTCTTCTACTTAAGCTCGTTCCTACTTTCGGATCTCGATCTATGGATATCCGCAAGAGGGGAAGACCCGAACACGGCTTCAGCTTAAATGGAGGATTCAAGAAATCCAAGCAAGGTTTGATTTTTAACATTTTCGCTCTTCTGGGTTTCCGCTGTTTCAATTCGCTTTGTTTGTTGCTTCAAAAGTTGTTTGCTTTCGTTTCTTAATTTGTGTTTGTGAATGTAAATCGAACTCGTTCTTTATTTGTTAGTAGTAATTTCACTTAAAAATCGAACTCAACACTGTTACGGTAGTTGGGGCAGTGGAAAACCAAAACACTGTGATTACCCTGTCTTTCAAGATAATGAACTCAAAACGTGTGAAAAATTCTAAAAATTTGTCACTCAGAAGTAATTATGTTTTAAAGTTGTTAATAGCTTTGGAATAAAATGTACTAGATTAATAAGCAAGAGAATGTTAACTGAGAATAAGTAATAATGTTTTGCAACAGAAATGGAGTCCTTATCAAGTGGTGTAGGAAGCAAATCGAAGCCATGTACCAAGTTTTTCAGGTTCTAATCTGTTCTTATCTAATAAATATTTTGAACTGCCTTATATTATAATTACTTAAGAATTAATTGTTTAATTGCTATCAACTAAATTGTGCAATTTTGCAAATTAACTGGGTATTCAAAGCTTTTATACAGGTACATACTGTTCTTTGGTCTAAACAAGTTGTAACAGAATTAACAGAGAACGAAAAAGATAACAACTTGATGGACTAAAGTTGGCACCAAGATCACTTTATTATCAATGATAAATTGATCATCACTGAGTTTACATTACTGCTTATTTAGTTTGTTTCCCATTTAAATCATGGTTAACATCAATTTGCCAGCTTTTAGTGAATTCTATTGCTTTTGAACCCACCTTTCAACTGGTAAGCTATTAACAAACTAATATGAATTGAACTTCAATTGGTTGGGTCAGGTATGATGTCAAAACTACATATAAATGTCAGTGGTTTTGTAATTTGCATTTTTCTTGAATAAAACATATACTTTTCCCCCCTATAATCCGTAACCAACAAGAATCATTGTATTCAATCCCTTAATCCTGATTGTATGAAACTTTCAGCCAGAAATAACTAAAGAAGAGGTTGATCAATATATTTTTGTTAATTGTTATTTAATCCACCTCCTTATGATAGTTATTTTCTTCATAAAGTTTTCTTTTTTGCTCCTTCAGAGATGGTGACTTATTTAAACACCGGTGTTTTGGTTACTAGTTGGTACTATAATAAAAATATCATTTGCAGATGTATACTTATGTTTTTGAGTTCTTAAATTGCCTGTCCTTTTCATAGAATTTTAGAGTAGGATTCAACTGTCTGCTTTATAATTTTTATTGGCAACTGTCTATGTGCATACTTTTGAGATGTTCTCTGGAATTGATCATAAATGATGGTTTCTTGTGATTGGGTACTTTTCTAGATCTTTGTTGGCTTCCTAGGCTCCCTTCCATGTTAAATTTCTTCCCTTTTGACTTTTTGGAGATACCCTGCACACAGTAATATGGTCTATTTTACTGTAAAGGTGATATTAAATTAATATTTTGGATGTGTACAAACTGGAGCAGCTGTACTCATTTACATTAAGTTTTGACAGAATGTCTCCACGACTTGTTACTTTGCTAAAATTGTGACCTGGTTCATTCTCTGAACTGGGCCTTGCTTGAGCTCTGCCCTGTGTGATCTTTGTCTTTCTCCTGTTTGTCTGAGTGCTCTTGCTGTATGTTTCCCTCTCCGTAGCTTTTTCATGTAATTCAATTTAGAGGAACCATTCTGAAACTTTATGTAACATTAGCATTTCAGTGTCATGATGAGTGCCATGTATATATGGTAGATGACTCTGATTGCTTGTTTGTCATACTTTCCACTCCCTTGCTTTATATTTTGCAAAATAAGCCAGTAATACTTTTATACTTAAAGGAAGTTTGAAATGAATTACTATCTTCACTGGCAGTGTGAAAATAAAAAAAAGAGAGACTTTGTATTTTTATTGAAATCATTAATAATACTTTGGTATAATCTGATCATGCCATATTTGTCTTGCAGCACTGCTGGTTGCCCATTTGGTGAGGGCTGCCACTTCTTGCACTATGTTCCTGGTGGTTATAATGCAGTTGCCCATATGATGAATCTAACACCCGCAGCACCACCACCACCGAGAAATGTTGTGCCCATGCCTCCTGTACCCAATGGGTCTGCACCAACTGCCGTAAAGACCCGCATATGCAACAAGTTCAATACTGCTGAAGGTTGCAAATTTGGTGACAAATGCCATTTTGCCCATGGTGAATGGGAACTTGGCAAGCATTTTGCTCCATCATTTGATGACCATCACCCCATGGGACCACCCTCTGGAGCAGGTCGTCTTGCTGGTAGAATGGACCATCCTCCTGGGCCTGCCGCAAGTTTTGGTGCCAATGCCACGGCCAAGATCAGCGTAGAAGCTTCCCTGGCTGGAGCAATCATTGGGAAGGGTGGTGTGAACTCGAAGCAAATCTGCCGCCAAACTGGAGCCAAACTTTCAATCCGAGAGCATGAATCTGACCCGAATCTTAGAAACATTGAACTTGAGGGAAGTTTTGAGCAAATCAAGGAAGCAAGTAACATGGTAAAGGATTTACTTTTGACCCTGCAAATGTCTGCACCTCCTAAAACAGCCCCAGGTGCTCCCGGCGGAGCTGCCCCTCATGGAAGCAATTTTAAGACGAAGCTGTGTGAGAATTTTGCAAAGGGATCCTGCACGTTTGGAGAAAGATGTCACTTTGCACATGGAGCTTCTGAATTGCGTAAATGAGGAGAGTTGAATGAATGAACTTTCTTAGTGAGGCACATTAGCCAGGATGATGATTATTATTATTGTTATGCATTGCTACTACTTTAGCAGTACTGACAGGACTTCTGATGCTAGTTTTGTTGTTGAGTTGCTTTACATAACTTGTTTTGTTTTTCAATTTCAATTTTCGCTTATATCATTAAAAACTGGTGTTCTATTTAGGTTTACCCGTTACGTACTTAGTTGGAAGTCATCGTCTCAGCCCTATGCTCATCATGGTTCTTGTCCTTATTTTGGGATTGGATTTTAAGTTTATTCATTGATTGATTGTATTGTAGTATGATGGGATGGTACTGTAGTCTAATGCTTACGGGTTCAAGAGTTTTTTTTTTTTCCTTAAAAAAAGGCTTAATTACTAATATGATTATTAAATTAATTAAAATAACTTAATTTGATCTCTTAAGTTTTTAGACATTCTAATCAGATTTTCTACTTTTTATAAATATTTTAATTAGTTTTTTTTTTTTATCAAATTTTGATGACTTTAACTTGAGTAAAATGCTCCTTTATCGTTAGTAGCGTGTAAAATAGTTTCAAGTTTATATAAGATTTATTTTTACTTTCATTTTAAAAAAAAGCAATCAAACCTTTGCATATGTTTTTAGTTTATATAAGTTTGCCCTTGAAAAAAGTTCATATAAGTTTGTGTTCTTTAAATTTTGGCAAAAAAGTTTGTTCATTTTAATTTTGCATGTTTACAGTTTTTCAATTTTAATTTTAGTCCCTGTAAATTATTTATTCATTTATAGTCCCTATAAAAATAAAAATGAGAATTTCATAGAACAAAAATTAAAAACAACTAAAAGTGAACAAAAATGTTACCAAGATAAAATAATTGATAAAATGTGAACTCACAATGACTAAAAATGATTTTTACGGAGATCAAATTTAAAAGAACATAAACCTAGAGACCAAATACATGTTTAAGCCTCTTAAAAAATAAAACACAAATTTAAACCCCAAGATTACAAAGAACATGATTACTCAATTTAGTCTACAGAAAGAACGAAGTCCAAGTTGGCCAGAGCTCTTCTTAAGCTTAGTACCCATCCGATATTCGAACCCACAACACCTAAATTAGAAAATCACCATTAACATTCAGAGGAAACTCTTTGATAGGATTACCTCTTATTTGTGCTTATTCAACACCGCTTCGTTTATTCACATTTTCTCTTATATTCGTTTATTGACTTGAACATTAAGTATATACTCACACCACCTGCTGAAATTGTTATTTTTTACACAACCACGATTTTATTTATTGAAATCGAAACGAAGTGATGCAAGTTCACGACACACCGTGACCACACCCAACTCTCCATAGCAAAAATAGAGAGAGAAAAGGAGACAAACATGAAAGTAACCGAACAAGAACAAAAGCCACACACACCCCTAACTAACTAAACCATTTTATTTAACTGTTGCTAATAAGCTTTGATGATATATATAATCATCATTACTTAATGGTAAGTGCCCCCAGTTCCATGCCCATACTCATTTGGGTTTCCCCCCGCACGGGTATTATGGGCTGTAGTGGTCCCACCCGGGCCCCTGTGGGTCCCAATTGGGTGTGAGCCCACAACTCCATCGGTCACATTGCCCGTGGGTTGCCCGGTTCCATGACCCGGCATGGCCGACATCTGGTGGGCCCCCATGGGCTGCCCATGTTCTCCTGTGGTGGAGTACGTGCCAGTTCCAGCTCCCATGGGTCCAGCCGTGGCGGATTGTTTCGCCGCCATATTGTGCTCACGCGCCGCCTGCTTGTCCAGCTCAGCCTGGGTCATCCTTGTCTCTTTCTTCTGGGTTGCCAACTCCTTTTGCACCGGATCACGTGCTGTCATTCTTTCTGCCTAGTTAATCACAAACACAATATTTCATGTAACATGATAGAAAATAAAAATTAAGTGTCTAGCTTGATGATATTTGATGTAATTAATTAGTATGATGGTAAAAAAGTTCAATTTTGATTTCTTATATCAATAAAACACCAGTAATTTCTTACATAAAATATATTATAGAATGCATATGAAAATAGAAATTAACCTTCTCTTGGACAGTGGCCTTGGTTTTCTCCATGCCAGCCTTGGCAGAAGCACCAACGTTTGCAGCTGTTTCCTTAATGGACTCTCCTGCTTTCTTTCCTCCCTGCATTTTCAACGATCAACTCAATTTCAATTCTTTCTTTCTTTTTTTTTTTCTTTCTAAGTTTAGGTTTGCTTTAGCTCTGTGTCCAACAGCACACAGCATGCTACCAAATAAATAGATTTAGGTGCTGCGCTATCTTCTGCACACGTGTCACTGCAGTACGCGTGGCAAGTCTCTGAGATAACTGGTCTAATCGTCTCACACGTAAATGCCGCGTGTCTGTTCGCAACGAGCTTGAACACAGTATGGGGCTTCGGATGTTACGGACACATGGCTAACAACCACCCGTGTAGTAGAGGCTTATCATGAACCGTCGATAATTCTTAAGATAATCAGAAGATGAAGGGATGAAGTGACTTCATCTCACAATTGATTTTTTTTTTTTAAATATAATTGTTAAGATTGATTCTTCATTACAATTATCAAAGACTTCAAATGAATGAATGGTATTATGGTAAGAATGTAAGTAATTCTTGGAATCATTTGATCCTTCTCCTAGAAGATATATTAAGAAGTTAATTACACAGTATTTTTTTTATTTTATAAAATTCAAGATAATCGTCGAGTAATTTTTAATGTTTGTATTAAAATCTTAAAAGTCAATTATAATATAGAACGAAATAAGTATTCAATTATAAAAGGCTAAAGAAGAGATCAAATAGGAAAAGTTGTGCTTAAAATGGACATCAACAAGGCTTTTAACAAAGTCGAATGAGAATATCTATGGAGCATTATGAAGAAAATGGGCTTCCGTGGAAAATGGCTTAACTGGATGCACCTTTTTCTTGGGAGAGGACATACGCAAGGTAATTCACTATCGCCTGTATTGTATACTGAGGTACTTTCGGCTGATCATAAACACTATGAGAGAAGAGATTCATGGACTAGAGGTGTGAAGAAGAGGGGCCCAAATCCTCACCAATCTTTTATTTGTCGATGACTGTTTTCTTTTTTGTTGGGTCAATGATAGTGACACAATCACTCTCAAGATTATTATTGACAACTACGGAAATGCCTCGGATAATGCATAAACTATCAAAAGTAAAAAATTCTATTCAGCTCCAATACACCTACAAACCTGAGACAAAGCATTCCTGCCAACTTTGGGGTCACTCAATGCATTAGCACAAGCAAATATATGGGACTCCCCTCTATTATTGGTAGGAGAAAGAAAGCCATATTCGATTTTCTCAAGGGCAAGCTTTGGAACCCCATCCACCATTGGTCCTCCAAGAAGCTCACGAAGGCCGACAAAGAAGTCATGCTAAAATCGGTAGCTCAATCAATCCCGACTTATTGCATGAGTGCTTTTATGTTGCCAATCACATTGCAGGATGATCTGGAGAAGATGATGAATTCTTTTTGGTGGGACAGTAACAACCAATCAAACAAAGGAATTCACTGGACAAAAAACTGGGAGAAGTTAACCATCAAGAAGGAATTTGGAGGCTTGGGTTTCAGGAACTTACATGACTTTAATCTTGTCATGCTAGGAAAAGTAAGGTTGGGGAAAAGTAAGGTTGGAGATTGATGACCAACCATGATACTATAATTGTTAAAGCTAAATATGTTAAAGCTAAATATTTTCCAGTAGAGAATTTCATGAATGCCCAATTAGGAAATAATACAAGTTTCATTTGGCGGAGTATCCAGGCTTAAGTAAGTCAAGGTATGAGATGATGACTTGGCAATAGAAACTCTATCAAATTCCTCAACCAACCGTGGTTGACCAACAGTGACAACCCATACATAAATTCTACAAATGCACTTGGTTTGGAGGACATGATACTGGCGCATTTTATACACCATGATGAGAGGACATGGAATTTGGAGCTCCTAGATGATTTTTTTGGACTAGAGAACCGAAACACCGTTCAACAACAACCTCTATTGAATGTCCACGCGGAGGATAGGATCATTTGGGGACATAGTGAAGATGGTAACTATAGTGTCAAAAGTGCCTACCATTGCATCATGGACAACTTATTGGACACTAAACACCTCAAAGTTGCTAGAAACAGGAACTTAATTTGGAAAATGAAGGTGCCACCAAAGTTCAAACACTTCCTATGGATACTACTAAAAGGTTGCTTGCCAACAAGACAAAAGCTGCTTCATATGGGTGTAGAATGCCAACCTTTCTGCGGCCTTTGCTCTGAAAATGCCGAAACAGATTGGCACTTGTTCTTTGACTGCAACAAGGCGAAAAGCTTATGGCTTACTACATGTTTATGGACAAAAATTGATGAAGCAATGGTAGTGGTGGATAGCATGAAGGAACTAATCTTCAAGTTGTTACATGATTTAAATAATGACATGAGATGTAAGTTCACGGTACTACTTTGGTCCATTTGGAAGACTAGAAAGAAAAAGGTATGGAATTTTATTGACCTCCCTCCAGCAACATCTATTGGACTCACTAACCAATATTACATGGAATGGCTCCACGCAAAGCAACGTCATGACTCCATGCACGACACCGATCCTTAAAGCCACGACACCACTTGAATCCTCTGCAGGTTTCCTAAAATATTTTTAATCATTCAACAGTAATAAATGTTATTTTTAATTCTTTTATATAAATTTTATAATTTATGATAATTTTTTATAGTTATAATTTCACTTTAACGGTAACAAATTAATATAAAAGAATTAAAATCAATATTCATCATACTTAAAAGATTAAAAAAAAACTTTTAATTTAAATGAATAAAACAGAATTTCCTTTATTTATATTTAAAGAATAAAAAACATATTTAATGATAATATCGATGCTACCATCTCCTTATCTCGATCTTTTGGCATCGGTATTTGCATCATTGACAAAGCGGCAAAGTTCATCAAGGCGAAAACAAGGCTCCAAACAGGCATCCCCACCCCGGCAGAAGGAGATTGTTGGACACTCCTGCAAGCATTTCTTTGGACAGCTGAACTTGATTACCAAAATGTTATATTTGAATCCTATTGTAAATAAATTGTTGACAAGTTCAACAAATCAACAACCGGTATCTCAGTCCTACATGATTTAGTAATCAAATGTAAAATTACTCGTTTTCATTTTACAAACTCTATGGTGAGTTTTAGGAGATAAGACAATAACAAGATTATTTACATGTAACCATGTCTTTGACTTTATTCTCACTTGTATTAAGTCTCTACTTACTAATAATTATCATAACTGTGGTTTGCTTAAAAAAATAAACTAACATAAAGCTTAGTAAAATAAACTAACAAAAATTGAATTTTCATAAACTATAAAATTTACTTAAAATTGAATTCTAGTAATTCAAAGAGACCTTTCCTCTATTTTGTAAAATTTCATTATTGAGAAATAGAAACTGTTACAATATTTTTTTAATTAAAAGAGCAATAGTGACATTGAACGAAATCTTAATGCCAAACCACCGCCCACCGGTGTCCATCCTCCACACTTCACACGGGACCACCGAGTCAATTCTATAGTTTTTTTTTTTTAATTCAATTAAACGGAAAATAATGAAAAAGGAAGAAAATTTTAACTTTATGCATTCAAATTCGAATATATTTATTTTATTCTCTTTCTAATTTCAATGAATTCCTTTTTTTTCTTCTTATTTCCTGTCAGTTCAAACAGACAGAGTGAGAGAGAGAGAGAGAGAGTTAGGCATGAGTTTAGCACAAAATAATTACAACTTGTCTAAACTCGTACTAAGAAAAACCTTAGACTATACAGTTCTAGTTCTAAATACTGTGGTTGATAATTATTATATTGGGTTTTTAACAGATATGATATCACTGACAGAAAATAAAAATATTGAAGGCCAAGATTCAGAATCCATTTCGAGATTGTTTAATTGGTTTGTCACTCTTCTGAGACGTTCATGGTCGTATGGGGTGGTCACGTGAAAGTCGCAGATATCTTGGATATGCGGTTGAGAATAAGCAGAAGCATGCAGAACAGTACTAATGGTTGGTAGTACTTCATAGTTGATATGAAGGAGGACGGAATTAATTAATTAATTAAAGAAATGAAATACGGATTTATAAGTAAAAAGTTTTATTACATTTAAAGAAATATAGAAACTATTTAAAAAATTTAATGAAATAGGATTAATATTTTATAGTACTGTGAGATACCACGATTCATTTCTTTTAAAGTTGTTATTTTAAAAACTAAGAAACGTATTACTTTTTATTTTATTTTATTTTATCCATATTTTTCTACTTCATAATAAATACACATATAAATTAATTAAAAATAACATAAGTAGAAATATCTAAAAAATACGACAATTAAAAAAAACGAATCTAATTAATAAAAATCAACCTCGTTTTTTTTTTCTGACTCGCCGACCTCATCTTATAACAACGTGAATTAAAGACCAACTACTCATATGATAATTTTGTAGGGAGATAAAAAAAATAAAAATAGTAACACGTTTTTCAAACCATTTTATTAGACATACTTTTTATTGGTCCCAACTTTTTAGAAGTAAAAAAAAAATAATTAGAAACACATTTTTCGATCAATTAAAAGTTATTGAAAAACATAAAACTTTACAGGTCTCATATCATATTTTAATTTTATAGTTTTTAATAAATTTGAATGGATAGAAAACGTTTTTTTTTAAAAATAATAATGTTTATTAAAAAATATGTTTCTATCATTAAAAAAAAGGATTTTATTTCTTATCTAATGAACTTCTCTTATAATTTTTAATCTATAATAAAAAGATGTGGCGGAGAAAATATGTAAAAAAGTAATTTTTTTCTATAATACAGTAAATTATTGACGTATGGTCACTGACTCACTGGACTTGTATGGTCACTGGGCCTTGGACACGAGAGAGGAAAATCCACAGTGTAGTTGAGCACAAATTGTGTGTGTGATGGGAAAGTGAGGCTCTCCATTTGCCAAACAACACGTCCAAAAAAAAAAAACATAGACCGGTGGGCCCCACCTCCCTTGGACGGAAGGCGCGCTAGTGCCACTGTTCATTGCTCACGCACTCGCTTAAATACCCCCTCTCTCGTTCCCCTAATCCTTGCCCCCTCTCTCATTCCCTCCTCTTCACACGTTTTCTGTGAGCTCCACAAACCTTTTTCATTCACGCTTTTCAGGTACTTCTCTCTTCCTCTCTCTCATTATCTCTTTATTTATCTTCATTCATGTATTTTTTTTTTTTATATGTTATTATTGTTTTATTCTCGTTTAAATCAATGCTATGATTCTCTCCTCGCTTCAATCTCGCGCCTTCTTGTGCTTGTTCTCGTCTCCCCATTCTCCCTCGATCCAACCGCTTCTGCTCTCCGCGCTTCGATTGACTGCTAAATCTACGATTATTTGCTCATCCATTTCATAGATTTCGCGTAATTCTGGTAATATTTGATCCCGTTTCGGTCAATTCTCACATATAGTGATTTTTTATAACGTTATTGTGACGCATCTCTATCGGATCTAAGGAGGAGCAATCACCTTTTTTTTTCCTCCTCCTCCGTACTATTTGTCGTTTGCAAATACTCCAGAGAATTGCAGCATTGTGTTATTTTTTTCTTCAATAAGTGTGTGTTGTGTGAATCTGGAAGCAATTTGTCGTGAGGTGACTTGTGTCTTCTGCTAATCTCTTTCAGATCTCATTTATTCGTTACTATTTATTTCTGTGTGCATTGGCAAACTGAAACGCATTACGCATGGCTGGCTTCCTAGAACTTAGATTTTGACTGAATGTTCCTCTTTGAATTCTTGCTTTCTCAGCCTATTTAATGATATGATATTCTTAGTATAGTGGACCATGTGTTTGGTTAGTGAGTTCTGAATATTCGGATTCGCTACCACAAGTTGGGTTAAAAAATATCTGGCAACTCCACGAGTATTATTTTCTATTGTTTACTACGAAATTACTCTTTCATCCTTTTCTTTTATGAATATAATAAGTTATACTAAATTAATTCTTTAGCGATAAATAGTTATGAATGTTTTGGCAATATTTTTGTCTAAGATACAACTTTCAGTCTTGCCATTAATTAATTAATTTTGAACATGTTATTGATATCTGTGAAACTATATTTGTCCTGATTCTAGTATTTTTGAACGAAGAATAAGAGAAGAGACTAATATAACCATCATTTAAGAGAAGGAAACTTAATTTACTTCCAAGTTGAATTCCATTTTTGCCTAGTATTTTGGCTTATTAATTGATGCTATCGATAATTTTTCCAATAATAAAAATTAATATAATTTCGATTTTTCCCCTCTATAAAAAAAATTCTATTTTTCTCCTTCTACAAAAATAAAAGATAACTATCGTTTGATTTGGGGAGTAATATATACTTTGTCTAGATTTTGGATTTTATTGTCAATGTCTCTTATTTGAATTTGAATATATAATTATTTCCCATTCAGCAACTCACATGTTATTTTAGAAAAGAGGACGAGAAAAAATCTAGCGCTTTTTTACTTCAATCTGTGGACGGTTTCACTGAAATGGGTAAAGAATATTTTGCAGTCAATGACTGCAAGAGACTGAACTCAATTCCTTTCGTAATTCATGACATAAAGAGGGAACTTATTTATAAATATATTTTTTTATGTGAAATAAAATTGACTTAATTTTAGTCTAACTCGTTCATTATAATTTGCTTAGAGAATAAGAAAATACAGCAATTATTTAAATACTAGCAGAGAAGTTAAAGATAATTTCTCTTTTATTATTTAGATAAAGAGAAAATTGAAGAAAAGAAAAATAACAATGTCTATTTTCTCATATTTTGTTGTACAATTAATAAAAGTATAGCTATATAAAATATATTTATGTCTTTATAATATAATAAAGTTACTCAAGAATATATTTGTCGCCTGAGTAACTTTCTCATTTATTGTTTCGTTTTCTCCGGCGATGAAGAGTGTGTATCATGCAGTAAAAAAGGGTGCAATTTCAAAAAAAAAAGAAAAAGAAGAGGGTGTATCATGTATGTTTGTATTTATGGTTTTAAAAGATAAAATCCTCGTTTTCACAATATAATTATTTTTTGTTGGTTGAGAAACAAATTTCAAGGATCAATTAGAAAAAGCCTGAATAAGAGTCCGTGCATAAATTTGTTTTTTTCCTTCATAAAAATATTATTTTAAGATATTTAAAATAAATAAATAATTATATTTAGTAAGTCGTAAACATCGTTAAAATAAATATTATTTTAATTGTTTCTTAGGAATTTGGTAAAAAAAAAAAAAATATATTTTTTAAAGAGTTTATGAAAAAGTTTTCGATAGTGTAAGTCGAGTCACTTGCCATTTCTTACTTCTGTAGCAAAAGAAGCATTCTTATTTGAAATTTTCTGGGCCATGTTTAGAAAATCTTATAGACCAAACATCGGCTAAACATTGGTGAGAGATGCTGATGTTGCATGCACCGATCATTGATTACCAGATACGGAAAACGACTGTATTAATTTAATCTGATGCTTCGTTCAAATATTTGTTATTGCTAATGTTGGCTATATCCCCTCTCAGCATTTATTTGTAATTTGTAACGTGACATGTTCTCGTGGGTCCGCTTCGGATTTGTTGTTTGTTGCAAAAAAATACAAAATATCTCTTGATCAAGGATAATGATATCCTGGTTGTTTAAATGATTGATTGATGAGTTTGCAAGCTGTATTTGTTTTAGCAACGATAAAATTATTCATCATGTTTGTCAACATGGGACATCTTGCAGTTGGGTGTATGAATTTATTATTATTTAGGCTAAAATGTAATTTTTGTTATTTTTTTATTATGCAATTTTAGTCTTTTTATTTTTTAATTGAGATATTTTGTCTCTCACAATTAAAAGATATATAATTTTAGTTTTTTTTTGAATGGAGACATTAAAAAATGCAGTTTTAGTCTTTTATTTTTCAATTGAAACATTTATTAAACTTGTTCACGGGTTTAAAATTAAGATTTTTTTTAAAAATTGGATATAAAAATGTTTCAATTAAAAAATAGTCTAAGATTGCAATTTCTTTTAAGTAAATTGGGGATAAAATGTCTCAATTAAAAGTTGAAACAAAAACTAAAATTTTGAACATTTAAAAATAGAGTAACGAAAATACATTTTAGTGTATTATTTATGCTGAAATGTTGTGCCCACCACAACAATGTTGTGAGATTTGAACAGACTATAGCTGCTTTGGTTCGCTTTTTGTTAATATAATTTATTTTGTAAGTAATGATTTTGGAAGATTGTGGTATGCAGATTGTGTGAAGATGGGGGCTGGTGGCCGCACAGCTGTTCCTCTTGCCAGCAGGAAGCCAGAGGCTGATCCCTTGAAGCGAGTGCCATTTGAAAAGCCTCCTTTTAGTCTCAGTCAGGTGAAGAAGGCCATTCCACCTCACTGTTTCCAGCGTTCTGTTCTCCGCTCATTCTCCTATGTCGTTTATGACCTCACCATAGCCTTCTGCCTCTATTATGTTGCCACCCATTACTTCCATCTCCTTCCCAGCCCTCTCTCTTTCGTTGCATGGCCAATCTACTGGGCTTTCCAAGGTTGCATCCTAACTGGTGTTTGGGTCATTGCTCATGAGTGTGGCCACCATGCATTCAGTGACTACCAGCTTCTTGATGATATTGTTGGCCTTGTTCTCCACTCTGCTCTCTTAGTCCCATACTTTTCATGGAAATACAGCCATCGCCGTCACCACTCCAACACCGGTTCTCTCGACCGGGATGAAGTGTTTGTGCCAAAGCAGAAATCTTCTATCAGCTGGTTCTCCAAATACCTTAACAATCCACTAGGCAGGGTCCTCACACTTGCCGTTACCCTCACACTTGGTTGGCCCCTCTACTTGACTTTTAATGTTTCCGGAAGGCCTTATGATAGATTTGCTTGCCACTATGACCCTTATGGCCCCATTTACTCTGATCGTGAACGACTTCAAATATATATATCAGATGCAGGAGTACTTGCAGTATCCTATGGCCTTTTCCGTCTTGCCATGGCAAAAGGGCTTCTCTGGGTGGTGTGTGTTTATGGAGTTCCATTGCTAGTGGTCAATGGATTTTTGGTGTTGATTACATTCTTGCAGCATACTCACCCTGCGTTGCCGCACTACAATTCCTCAGAGTGGGATTGGTTAAGAGGAGCTTTAGCAACAGTGGATAGAGATTATGGAATCCTGAACAAGGTCTTCCATAATATCACAGACACTCATGTAGCACATCACTTGTTCTCCACAATGCCACATTATCATGCAATGGAGGCTACAAAGGCAATAAAGCCCATCTTGGGAGAGTATTATCGGTTAGATGAGACTCCATTTGTGAAGGCAATGTGGAGAGAGGCAAGAGAGTGTATTTATGTGGAGCCAGATCAAAGTAGTGACAGAAAAGGTGTATTTTGGTACAACAAGAAGTTGTGATGATTAGTGCTGTTGGGACTTCTCGTCCTTCAGGTGGGATGGTTTGAACTTTCCTCCGTGTCTGTGTAGGATCATGCTTGCTTATTGGGAATAATTTTCTTGAACCCTGATGTTGGTAGTAGTATTTAGACAGTGTCACTGTAGTTTTGTTTGCAGAATAAGATATAGCATCTCTGAACAGTTTGATTATTTTACCATGGTTTGAAATCAGTTCATGTAGTCCATGTTTCTCAAGACTGTGGGGAAGAAGCTTATCCTTGTTCTTGTTCTTGTTCTTGAATCCAAGTCATTCGCATATTCTGTTATTGACTCGGAATCCTTAACCTTGTCTTTTGTTATCTTATGATCGTTTGAAGTCATTAGCATTTAAAAGTTTTCAAATCATACTCGCAGATTATTCACATTTCAAATTTAGGGTAATGTTGAGGGGCTTGTATAAGAATTTGTTTTATAAGTTGAGTTTAATTGCACTTTCACCATTTTGTGATTCTGGTCTTCTAGTTTTTAATTTGAAAATTTGATTCTTATTTTTTAAATCTTATATCTTGGTTAAATCGCTGGTAGCTCTATCTTACCCTCTATCTGGAATTTTGTATTCTGCATTTAAATATTCCACTTTAAAGGATTGACGTTGAACCACACTGAATATTCAAAGAAGCAAGAAAAAAAAAAATACAACACTGAATATTTAAGTGTTGTTTATTGTTGGATTTAGACACCTCTTCACTCAATAACTTTTAAACCAATGTGCATTGGAAAGTAGGAATTATGGTTTCATATCTCCTTTTTTTTTTTTGGGTGCAATATCTCTACTTGACATCCTAATTTGTAAGCTACATAATCGAATTCTTGTGGAATAATAAACCTTTAAAATTTGAAAATATCAAAAATACTTTCAACCAAAATGGAGATGCGGGGTATCGAACCCCGTACCTCTCGCATGCAAAGCGAGCGCTCTACCATGTGAGCTACATCCCCGATGTTTCTATCATCCTAACAAAACCTATAAATACCCTTAATCACTTAAAAGCGAGTGTTTATAACTTGTCGTTCGTCCCATTTGAGTCGAAAGAAACAAACAATTGGAGGAGGGAAGTGTTCCCGCCATGGGAATGGAGCGAGTGCAGTGTGCCTATGCCTCTCTGGTTCATCTCTCTCTATCTCTATCTCTTCCTCTTTCATTGTACTGTGATTTTTGTTGGTGGAAGTGTTAATTTGATTTTCTATGATGCAGGACGAAGCGTTCAAAATTGGGAAAGAGACGTATAAGGGTCAGCAATACAGCCAGATTTACTTCGCGCGCCTTCATTTGATGCGAACTTTCTTGTATTCCCTCGTTCCCAATTGGAAACCCAATTTTCCCGGTACTCAAATTCACCACCTTTTTCTACTTACATCAATTTAGGGTAACATCATGTTTGTATTGTGTGGTGTCGTGTTTCGATGCTCTGAGGTTTCAATTGATTACTTACTTGTATCTGTTCCGTACAGTATGCACGGTTCTGGGATTGGAAGATGGCAAAGAGTGTGTCATTGTTGGAACCCTCTATAAACACATGAAGCTCAAACCTTGCATTCTGGATGAGTATTCTAAGGAGGTACTCTCGGTTCTACTTGATGACTATCTCCAATTACATTGCATGTGTACTTGTAAATATTATTAGTAAATTGTAAAATTACAATAATTAAAATATATACTACTCAATTTAAGAGTAAATAGTATATGAACTGACCGTGTAAAAGTTTTTTACGTGTGTATGATATGTTGTTTACTTTTATACTAACCACCTTAAAAGTCGTATCAGCATTGACTTTTGATTGGTTGACATTGTATGCATAGAAATTAAACTCGAACATTAGTTTAATTGATAGAAAATTATTTTAGTGGTAATCAAAATATAGAAATAATGGTATTTGAAACTTTCAGTTTTGGAAAATCTTGAAATTTAGTTTAATTGGGTTGACAATGATTAGTAAACATCTAATTATGTGTAATGTAAATTTTAGAAATTTGAGTATTTGATAAGGAAATTAAGAAAACCAAAAATGTTTTTTGGTTGAATTACTAATTAAAGAGGAAAAATGTTGACTTGATTTAATTTTAATATGAAAGCTCTTGTGGGTCTATGTAAGGAGAGTATGTACGTAGGTCATCATGCTTTCAAGAGTGAGGACTTGAATTTTTTAAATATGGGTGAATTTTATGCTCTTTCTATGACAATAACAATAATGTGCCATGGTTCTGTATTTCACTATTTTTCTGCCAATAATGTACAGAGATCAATGGCTCCACTTGTCAAGCCACATAACTTCACGCACCCGGATGATCACCTAGTTTTGGAAGATGAAAGCGGGAGGGTTAAGCTCGGTGGGAATATCATTTTGCCATCGGAATATGTAACAGGTCTATATGATGAACAACTCATCTTAATACAGTAAAATATATTTTGTGTTAAGAAGGGAATTCTGAAACATGTGCATGTCAATTCCAAAACATTAGGTTCTGCATCCACAATTTCTTTATTTTCCCTTCCTTCCTTCTTTCCCTTTTTTTGAAGTGGGTGTGGACGTGTTTTTCAAACAATATTGGATTGTTTTGTTTTCAGATTTGTTTAATGTTTATCTGAGCTATCTAGAAATAAAACATGTAGCTACTTAATGATATTCGTTCTTATAAGAATGCAACATGCCTGCCATACAAATGACTGTCATCTGGGACATGATAATTTTATGCTAACTTTGTCTCTGACAGGAATTGTGGTTGCTTTACTTGGAAAGGAAATTGGGGCAGGTTACTTTTTGGTTCAGGATGTCCTAGATGCTGGCTTACCACCACAGATAGAATTCCCCCTTAAATCAAGTACCTCTTCTCTATCTTTTACATGTTATAACCCAGTAAAGTGCACGCATGATATTTTTATGGAATTTTTTGCCCAGATCTTAGCCACAAATGGTAGATTATGATTTCCCATTTGAGGATGGCTGAATATGTGGCGGATTAGCATCCCACACCCACTTTCCTGCATGAAGTGTTGTTTCTGTTATCTATTTAAATATTATCTCAGAAGTTGTGCTGTTTGAAAATTTTATTATCCACAGTCAGCAAGCATATTTAGCCTTCTGTTTCCCTTCTCTTAGCATAATCTCTTTCCATTTGATTGCATAATTTTAATTGTATTTTCTGGAGTTAAATACACTAGTTTCTTATCTTTCTCTTTATATGGTCACACTTTAAAAAGTTAGTTAAAGTCATAATTCGAATATGTTGCTTCTTGATGTATGCTTCATTTCCCTCTGATTGTGTTAATGCACAGATGATGAGCAATAGCCTTGCCATTTTGTTCTTAACTGTGCATCTTTGATGCTCCATACTTCATTACTTGTTATTAAATTTTCCAATTTTATTAAAATATTGGCTAAAAAGATTCTTTTATTTGGATTCAACAGGGGAAGACAAATATGTTGTTCTTGTGTCAGGGTTAAGTGTTGGGAGCAGCAGCTCAAATCCTCTTCAGTTTCAGCTTCTCATTGATCATATTACAGGGCATTTAGGAGATGAGAAGGTTTATTCTTCTTTTCTCTCAACTTTCTCATGTTGATAATTATGCAACATTTCAAAGTTATAACTAATCAAAAGTGGCAAATTAAACAGGAGCAAAGTATTGCATCACAAATTGTTCAAGTTGTCTTTGCTGGAAATTTAGTCGAGATACCTCGCATACTTCTTAATGGACAGGTATTTATGTTACTGTATAGGGAGAGAGAGAGAGAGAGAGAGAGAGAGAGAGAGAGGGAGGGAGAGGAAAATAAAAGGACTGCAGAGAGAAACCATTCTGCATGTCATTTACTACTTACCAGAGCCTTATAGTGTCAGGAGAGATCTGATTATAGGGAAAGAATAGTACAAATGTGACAATGATGAGTTTTTAACAATAATGCATTTATTCTCTACTATTTGGTTTCCTATGCTAATATATTCTCCTTAACAAGTTTAAACAACATTTTGACCCTATGCTAAATGCACTAAAATCAATAGTTTTACCTTTTTTTTTTTCTAATAAAGTAAACACCTTCATTTTTCATGCGTTAAAAAAATGATTAAACTATTCTTCTCTCTATTGTGATTTGTATTGTATCATCATCAATTAACTTTCCCTGGTATCGGAATTCCTTGGTTACACTTGCTTTCCCCTATGTGATTAATTTGCCATAGTAATTCACATTTGTAGAGAATTATAACATAGTCATCTGCTTGTAACAGCTCATGGAGCTGATTTCAGTAAATAATAGAAGCAGTTTCCTGGCATTTAATTGTTAGTTCCTAACTTGATTTATGGGTCTTTTCATCAATATTTGCAGAATTTGGCTTCAAAGGACCTCTCAAGGATGGCTGAACCAATAAAGGAGCTAGATATTTTGTTGAGTCAGGTTCATTTCATTAGTCTGATTCTTATATTTTAGTTCTTGTTTTTCTAAAAAAATTGCTTAATTTTTACTTGCTTTTCAGATAGCTGCTGGTTTGCCTGTGGATATCATGCCAGGACTCAGTGACCCTGCTAATTTCTCATTACCACAGCAGGTCCTTATATTATCCTTTAAGGGTTATATACTTATATATGGCATATTAACATGTGTTGTTTGACTTTATTACCAAAATTATCACTTTCAGTCATTGCATAGATGCCTTTTCCCTGGGTCGTCGGTATACAATACTTTTAGATCTTGTACAAATCCTCATTGTTTTCAGCTTGATAATGTCAGGTAAATAGGCTATTCTCAAATCTCAATATTACTGTCTTTTATGCTAAATCTTGAACATGATCCCCACACTGCTTCCAGGTTTCTTGGGACATCGGGTCAAAATGTAGATGATCTTGAGAAGTATTCAGAGGCAAAAGATAAACTTGAATTCATGGAAAGGACATTAAGATGGAGGCATTTGGCACCCACTGCACCTAGTACTCTTGGTATGTACATTATATATGCCTCAATGCTTTACACTTCCTTGGTTATCAATAATCTGTCATTTTTCATTTTCACTTAGATCAGCCAATTTTTCTGGAAGTTTGAACATTAATTATATTACCTGCTATTTCTGAAGAAATTTAGAGTTCTTCCAAAAAAATGAATATTTATTTATTCTGACTTCTGACAGTGACTGTTTTCTTCCAGGATGCTATCCTTATACTGATAAGGACCCTTTCTTCATTGAGAGCTGCCCTCATGTTTACTTTGTTGGAAATCAAGATAAATTTGAAACTCGTGTCATAAAGGGTATTTTCATTCTAAAATCTACATCGCAGAAATAAAAGTTACCTTGTTTCTGATTTGCACTTTCTATTTTGCATGTTGATTGCAGGAGCAGAAGGGCAGTCGGTGAGACTCATATGTGTTCCTAAATTCAGTGAAACTGGAATTGCTGTTATGGTGAGCTCCAAATCTCACACACTTAATGTTATCTTTCTTGCTGCTTTTCTCCCTTCTGTTATATAATGAAGCAATTTTAAACAGTTCAATTAAAAGAAAGCACATCTGAAAACTATGTTTTTATTCTTTTAAGATACATAAAGGGTTCTCGTTTGAGAAAATCATGAAAGGTTTTGGTATGAGACAAAGATTGGTTAATTGGGCACATCCAATTATTTTGGTTATGGATTGGGCACGAGGCAAATAGGTTCTGGCATGTAGATTGTCTTTTCTTTCCCTACTATAACGGAAAGCAGTGGCCAGTGATGTTTCCTGAAAGCCCTCCAAGTCCCCACTATAAAGATGGCTGATATTGTTCCCAGTGGGGCTGAAGGTCTTGTAAATATGTAATTTTTAAATATTAATGAATGAAGTAATAAGTCCCTGCTGCAAATTTTTGAGTTTGTGTTATTTACTTTGTTAATATGCCATAAACTTCACTGTTCTAGTCAGTTATCTCTTGCTTTCTCCTCTAAGAAGGTAAAGTTTTAATTCAATCCTATTTGGTTGCCACTGATGCAATTCTGGAATCATCCATATTTGATAAAAATGTAGTCAAGACTCTGAGAAATATTAGTCGTAGGATTATGACTGCGAAGTTGTTTTCCTTGCTTTATGTTTGGTTGTGATATAATAGCTGGTTTCTTCTGGTGTAATTCTTCTTGCAGACTTGTGAATCATTTTTTTTTGCAGCTAAATCTTAGGGACCTTGATTGTTATGCTCTCAGTTTTGGAACTCAATTCAGCTCATAACAATGCAGAATGAAGTTGTCGTGATATTTAAATTTGTAAGCTTCTAAATTTTGAACAGTTCTAGCATGAGCAGTGTTTATAGCTCCTCTAGTGTGCCAAGTTTTATCTTAAAAATTAAATTCATCTGATTTCTAAGTCTAGTGTGTCAAATTTCATAATACAGGTTTTGCGAAGTTTGTTGATGATGCTGTTATTGGTGTATCGTTGGACATAAAGCGAAGAACTGAAAATTGAAGCTGGTAGTTGAGGAATGCTACCTGCGTTTATTTAGTGTAATATATTTTTGTAGTATTGATATATTGACTTCCATGTTTATTTTCATAATAGTTTTCAATGTAACATAGTATTTAACACTTGTGCATTTTGTTTGGCAGTAGATAGTTCGAACATTTAAATTTTGAAATAAGTCAAGGTTTTTCCCTCCCTCAGAACATCGTGTATTTTCTTAATAATTGTTCTGCAAGAACATATTAGCAATAACCGAACGTGGGGATGAAGTAATGTATATTAAATTATTAATGTACACACTTATTTCTAAATTTAATCTAAGATTCTCAAACATTTTGCTTTTTTTATAAACAACTTAAAAATGGAACTAAAACAACTGAAATGGAAAAAAAAATCTTTTCGAAACACTATATTATTTATTGGCAAAGTATTGATTTGATTAATCTATATAATTGATTGGATAACAAAGTTGATTAAAAAGCTTTTTTAAAAGAGGAATGAATTTTATGTCATGAATCAGTATATTAATCCTCATTATTCAACCTTATCTTTTGATTCATCAAGGAAAAAACTAGTAGAGTACACTTTTTATTTTTGTTTTCGAATATGGAAATACGTTATACATTATTTTATTTTTGTTTTACATGGCTTGCTATAATTCATTGTTGATAGAGGCAAATACATAGGTGTAGTAGACGTGAAATTACATGCAACCGACCTTAGAAAAAATTTCATAGGTAATGAATTGCTATTAAGCCTAAACTATTTCAGTCCCTCAATTCTTTCTGTTGGAACGAGAGCGCCACGATGCTGCTGCGGTTGTGCCTTCAGTTCAGTCATCAGTGAGTACATTTGATTTTGTTTTATTTTCTTTGAATTTTATTTATTGTGTAGTTGCAGCAGAGTTTGAATGTTTTGAATCAATCATTTAGATCAAGTTTCATAGAGGATAATTTTCCAAAACTATTTTGTTTTGTTCTCTGCAATTGTTTTGAATAAACAAAGCAAGCAATTGATACGTTATGTATGGTTGTGATCAAACTTCCAAATTGTTGTTGTTCTGAAGCAGCCAGCTCCAGACATGGCAGAAAAGAAGCGGAAGGAGAGGGATGAAGTCAAAGAAGAAGAAGAAGCCAAACACTCAACAGAAGAGGAGGGGGAGTTGTTTGCCCTCATCGTTGCAAAAACAGCTTGACCGTATAAACCCTACCGCTTCATTTGACGGCATTGATTCCGACGACTACAATGACAACGATGTATACTAGTACGAGGAAGTACGAGCTGAGGAGGAGTCCACGTTACGACCCTGCTTCTGTTGTCGAGGATGACCTTTTTTCTCAACAATTTGATGATGAGAATGTGCAATCTGATGATGAAAGTGAGGATGATTATTACATTGGGACAAAGAGGAATGGAAATGCTCTCACTCTCAGGGACAATTCTGGAGAGGAAGACAAGGAAGGTGATGGAAGCCACACAAGAATGCTACAAGCAATTACTGGCATGTCAAGTGAGGCTTTTCAAGGTAAGAAAATTGCTGTTAAACTTTTGTGTTATTCATTATTTATATTAGAAGTTATAACTTGAAGACAATCTGTCAATTTTCCTCTGTATATATTGGAGAACAGAATTAGTATATATTGTATGTGTATCACATCTCATTTTGAAATTACACCCTTGATCTTTTCCATGTAAAAGTTGGATTGATAAAGTTCAATATTTTTAAATTATAGAAGTCATTTTGTCAAGTTTGACACTTGGTGCCAACTGATTCTTTATATTATTATTATTATGATTATTTTATATATACTCTAATTTTGGTGATATGTGGGAGGAATGCCAAAGCAGTTTCTGTACACGAATTGTTCCCAGAGAGAATCATGCTGTTGTTGCTCTTTCTGTTGTATTTTCAGAACCATGATATGATAGACTTATAAATTTTAACCACAATGCAGAGAATAAGAAAAGGAAGATGAAGGAGACTGTTATACCAGAGCTGTATCCAGAGTCTGAATATAATCCTAGTAGCGATGTTGTGGATGGCAATGGACGAATTAACATAAAGGACCTATTGATTCCTAAAAAGCCTGGTTATGGAAAACTTAGGAAGAGAATGAAACAAATTGAGAAGAATGCTAGTACTGTTCATGCGCCACTTTCAAAGGCAATTCAAGCAAAGGTAGAGAGGAAGACAGCATACTAAGTGGCAGCCTATAATTCAGAGAAATAGAGAGGCACCAACTATTTTGTGATGAAAATGTAGATTTGGGGTTTTCAACTGTAGGAGCAATAGCTTCCGAATTTGAACCCAGAGCTGAATTTGAGAGGAACATTAACATAGTTGCAGTTCATAATGACAAAGTTATGGAAGCTCATAAAAAGGATGGTTCTAAGCTTCTTGAAATGAACATGAATGCTGTTAATGTTGGTTGATACTTGATAATTTAATTGACATTGCTGATAGTAGCTGATCATCGCATTTGGAATCTGATTAAGTTGTCTTTTTCTGTTGGATGCTACCAATGTCTTGAACTTGGTTAGTCATTGGTAAAACGGAATCAGTTGTGGTTTGGCATACTTGAAAGAAAACTTCATTTTGTTTGTCAAATTGAAGCTTGGATATTGTTGTGAAATACATTTGATTCAAATAAAGATTTTTCTTCTGTCTATTAAGATTAAAAAAAGGTCAACTCAACCTATCTGACATGATTGAGGGAGAAAATAATTGGTATTGTTTTTGGAGTGAAATGATTTTTGTGTGTTGGGGAGTTGTTTTGGAGATGTGCTTAAAAAAGATTGTATTTATACTGGAGGTGAACAAGTTCAAATTGCCTTAGACATTTTGGACATAGTAACAACACCCAACTCAATCCTATATGTCCAATAATTTTCCACCGTGAGACTTAGATCAGGCCTGTTCATAAAATTCAACAATAAGTCTTCACCTTTCAATCTATCTCCCCCTCCCTTCAATATTCCCATTCCTTCACCCTCTTATTGAATCATGTAGAGAAATCTAATAGCGTGGATGAATAGAATATCAATTCTTTTAGGAAGATTCCAAACTCGCATTGCTTCTACCTAAAAGTAATAATGGGTTCCTGCCAAATACACTACATAAGCTGAAATAGAACTTTTTATGAGGCAACTACATGGAGGTAGACAAACCATAAGTCTCAACTGGAATGACGCCTTCAATTTATCCCACTTGTAGTTTTAACTGCCATACAATGTTTCCATGTGTGCCTGTTGGAGTTTAAGAATAACATAAGCACTGACTAAATCTTAAAGGTCTGTTTACTGAGTATTCTTCTTAACCCATATTTTTTATGCATATGGCAAGGAACTATTGGTGTATTGCTGCTTTTCAATTGTTTTATGTAGTGTATTATGTCTGATAGGTCTCTGTTGAAGATGAAAAGGATAGGCAAAATCGGATTGCTAAATGGCGGACTCTTCTATTCCGTGATGAAAAGAGGGCAAAGCATATTAACAAGATCAAGTCCAGAGCATTTCATTGTTTGTTGAAGAAAGATAGATTAAAGGCAGAAGCTTGTCAGTTACAAATTGACCCTGAAGCTGCTAAAGAATATTCCATGAAACAAGAGCATCAAAGGGCTGAGGTATATATATCATCGTCCCTGCAGAAATAAGAGCTTGAGAAATTTTGCGTAACAAATGTTGTTTACTGATATATCTAGTATCTTCATGATAAAAATGGGGAAATGGTTTCTTTGAATCCTTTTCTCACTGCCCAACTTGGTACAGGAACGCATGAATCAAAAACACAAAAACAAGAATCCGTGGGCTGAGCGTATTTTACAGCGTGGTTTAAATAGTCAAGATGAAGGAACCCGTGCTGCTATAGCTAAACAACATCAAAGGAATGCTGAATTGACTAGAAAAATGCACTCTGTGAAGGGTAGCAGCAGTAGTAGTGAAGATTCCAGTGCTGAGGATGAGGATGATGAGAACTCTGCTGGTTCTGATCAGGATTGGGCTCACAAACTTTTGGGAAAAGCTAAAGAAAAAACATTGATGTTTGCAATGCAGTTAAACTCGTTGCGATTTGTAATATTAGTATTATTATTTTTTATACTTTCTTTTGGTTATGGCAGGCTGAGAAACTGCATACTAAATCATTGCCATACCCTTTTACTTCCAAAGAGGTCTTTGAACAGAGCATGCGTGTGCCTATTGGACCTGAATTTAACCCAGCAACTGCAATTGGTCCTCTTAACCGGCCTGAAGTAAGTGCTTTCGAATTTCCATCCTTGAATTTTTCTTGTGCTAAAAAGTAGTATCATGCTGTAGCTTTTATTTAAAGTCATTAAAAATAGTATTTAGACAGTCTTGCTCCCTCTTGGGGGAGGTAAGACATTAGTTTATTGGATATTCGTTTTACCAAGTGAAACTATTTAGGAAAAATACCGTATAAGATGCATGTGTGTGCGTGTGTATTTTCTTCTTGCTACTCTTGTAAATATAATCTTTTTAATGTGCAGGTGGTGAAGAGACCAGGTGTTATAATAAAACCGATTAGAGTTTGAAGTGAACAACCCTCATGAAATAACAGAGCAACGTATAGCGGAGATAAGCAAAAATATAAGGAAAATAAAGGCAATGGTTGAATTGGAGGGCTTCCACTTACACAAGAATATTTCATTATATTCAATGGTTGAATTGGAGATAAGCAAAAATATTCAATGTATTTTTTACACAAAAATATTCAGTACATTTTTATATTAGGTTAATTACAGATTTTACCGCTTAGCTTTAATTATTTTTGCCAATTAAACCATTCAACTTTTATTTTTTAGATTTATCATTTAAGGTTTTTTTTAAATTATATATTTTACCACTCAAATTACTTTTTGCAAATTTTGCCATTTAAATTTCCAATTTTTACATATTTTGACACCTAAATTTTATTTCAAAATTGAAAACGACTTGTTTTGTGTTTTATATTATAAACGACGAGAATGAATGCGGAGAAGGCGGGGAGTGGGGGCCAGGAGGGAGTTGAGAGTGATGGACTGATGGGTCCGTTTATGTGAGGCAGCTTTTATGGAGTAACTCACTAACCCCAAATAGGATTCATAAATAAATTCGATTTACTTCACTCTTATTTCTTAGTAGCATTTAGAAAATTTTATTTGTAATGTTTAGTTTTGAATCAGTTTTAAATTTTAATCAATAACTACTGGTAATATTTTGGGAAAAGTATAGTATTGAATTAATATTGCTGCTTCTGCGAGATCCAGATCCAACTTTTATAGCCCCCTTTAGGCCATAGTATAGGTTTGTTATTAATTAATTGATGGCATAATCATTATTATTAGGGTGACTAAGATAATAGGCAAACAAACAAGGTACTGGTATGTCAGAAAGTAACACTGAAACTGAAGAAGTAGAGCGCAATTGTGGGTCCTGTCATTTTTAGCTGTATTGTATTGTTGCCATCAGAAAATTCACATGCCAAGCTTCAGAATACTGAAACAGCCAAAACATAGACCAAAAACAAAATAACTAAAACTTAGGAAAATTAAGCCAATTAGACCCAACGGCTATATTTGCTTCCGTCCACAACGGTCCTCACTCACCATATTACTATTTTCTTACACTACATAAATAGTGCATACCATATAGCTTATGCTAAACCATTATACCAATGGACACTGCTATTGTTATTGTTACTGCTGCTACTGAAGCTAAGGTTCAGCGTGTCACCAAGAAATCTTCCGATGAGCTTCTGAGGAAGTTTGCCGAAGTGGGTTCCGACGAGAAACGGATGAAGAAGAAGAAGAGAGAAAGTCAGTGTGATCAGTGTGACAGCCCTTCTTCAAACGGTGCCGCCGCCGTAGTGGAAAGGAGGTCCCTTCTGCCGCCCAAAGTGTCGCGGAGGTCGGTGTTGCTCCGGCAGCTCAGGGTCAGAAACAAGTCATCGCTCTTTGGAACAATCCATAAGGTCAGTGAGTGATGCCATTACTATTGCTCCATATAGGGTAATTGATTCCTCATTCCAACTTTCATTTTAGCTTCGAAATTTTATTTTATTTTTTTAAATTTGGGATTGTAATGAAACTTTTGTTATGTGAAAAATGCTAAATTTGTTTTTAGTAACATTGGTAGGACCGTAGGAGTAGGTAGTAGTCATCTATTAGAAGACCAATCTTTGTCCTATATTATATATTTTTCTTTTAACATAATTTATTTGATATAACCTGATCGAGATGAACTTTTATCAAGAAACTATCATTTGTAATAACTTGTTGGTATTGTTAATTGTGTTTGAGAAAAAAAAATAGACCTCTAGGTGTTCTTGAAATTATGTTTCAATTAGCTAGGATTATAATTTTAGCTTAATGATTTAATGCCAAGTTTTATTAGTGTATTAACTAATGAAATCAAATTCGAATTTTAATAAAGAAAACAACATTAAAAAATATTTACGAAATTACATTTATGTTTTGTTTTAAACAATCATGCGTGGATCGTTGTATTAAAATTGAAGCTTCAAAAATTAACAATATAAAATTTTGATTTTCAAATCATTAGAATCAGTTCGTTTTATGGAGTTGTTGGGAGGTGAATAATTTGCTAATTTGAGAATTAGAAATTCACTTGGTTTACAAGACCAACTATACATACGGTGATTAATTTTATGGCTGAATTTCCTAAACATGGTGATAATAATAATGTGGGAAAAGTTATATTTATACAATTCTTATTTGTTTGTTTTTTTCATCACTTTTTTTGTAGACATGGCGTAGAACCGTGGAAGGTGCCTCGAGAGTTTTCCTGGAAAAGCATTATCATCGCCATAAGCGTTTGATCAATGATATTGTTTAGGCTCTGATCAATGAAAAATCTTCCTTCTACTAATTCTTGCTCAGAAGGAAAATGCAAAGCTCACTCTATATGTATATTTCCCCATTCAAATTTAATGCATTTACTGATCATGCTATGTATTTTATTTTTTACTGTTTGTAATTTATTCTTTCGCCTTCAACTAATAAAATTTATTCCTTCATTCATTCATTCTCCATTTGGTTTACAATAGGAAGAAAAAGAGAATTTATAAATCTGTGTTTATGTTAATCAAAAGCTCCATTACAATAATCTAAAGTCTGATGAAATATTAAGCAAATGAAATGTGACTAATGGGCATAGGGATGATTAATTCTCTACCAATGTCTCACATACATCGTCCAATTTCTCTCTCAGAGAGAGAGAGGAATCATTGCTATCATCTTAATTGGCTTACTATGTAGCAACCACAATTATTTAATGCATAAGTTAGGTCAGATTAGATTGGAACAATTTTTTAAAATTAAAAAACTTAGCCAAGAATAGATAAACCAAATTATTAAATGCAACAACAGATTCAGAAAAGGCATTTCACATGCGACTTGTGTTTAGACTTTTCCTTTTAGTTCTAGAAGACAATATACATTTCTACCACATCTAAGAATCTTTTGGGATTTAAATGTTGAAAAAATTATAAGCCACTTACGCAATATGGCCAATATTATAGCCAAATACCCTCTACCCTTTTGGCCGTTTCATTGCATTGGGTGAATCGGATATATAATATTGTAAATATTCATTTTATGGAGATTTCTGCCATTTTACTTAAAAAAATCCTTTTAGGGTATTGATATTTTTTTTTTTATCAGTAACAATCGAACACAAACGAGATTTATAACACTTACTATCTAGTTAACAAAATAATCATCACTTATTTATGTATATTTTACCTAAAATATAAATGCAACAAAATAATTCATTTTTTTAGATCTGAAAGACTAATAATAAATAAAGCACATGGCATGTTCCTTTTGGATTTTAGCTTTCGACCAAATTTGGAAATTGTTGTGAAAAAAATGTTTCATTGTTCCAAGAATATGCGTTCCTTTCATTAAAATTGTTATAAAAAGAGTTGTTTTTATTCCTTATTTTATAAGTTTTTTTTAGAGAAAAATTTAAAATATGTCAAATTAAGATTACTAACTACAGTATTAAAGGAATATATATTAAGCTTACTCACTAATAAATATAAAAAATTTACACTATTGTAGAGTACAATCAATATTAACTATAAAAGCGTACAATATTAGTTTTATAAAAACCAAAGGCGGTGGTCTTTAGTGGAAGAAGCTATTCCCTAATATTTATTATCAGACCATGACTCAAATAAAATTACCTTCCAGACATGATATTGTATGAAGCAAAAGAAAAATATATATTTTTAATCCTATTTTGGTCAAATATTGTAAAAGTCTATGTACTTTTATATCGATGAATCTAGTTTTCAAATTTTGAAAACATGTAAATTTAGTCATTTCTGATTTTTTTTTAAATATGAATTCTTAGACATGAGAGATTAAATAAATACACATGTTTTTAAAATTGACGACTAAATTTATCGATATAAACACACCAAAAATATAAAATTGGCAAATGAGCATTAGAAAATTGGAGCAAAGTTGTATAAAATAGTGTTGTATAAAAACATAAGACACATTTTCCAAAACTAAATACTATTACACTACTTCTATAAAAAAATAGTAATATAAATAAAATTTAATTTCTTATATTAATTGGTTCAACTTAAAAATGTGGAGTTGGGTTGGGTCCACACTCTAGTAAGTGGCAGTGATGTAAATAAGTCGTTGTCAAGTTGAGAGGAGATCCAGCACCTTTTGAATAAAGAAAAACTTGAGGTCCAGAAGATCACACCAAAACAAAATTATATATTTATATATTAAACTTATAAACTAAAAATGGCAAATTGGAGAAAAGAAAAATGGACAACAAAACTGATACGCTCTTGTTCGTTTCAAAGTCAACCTAAGCTTCCGTCAACTTTCCTCTCCCTTCAATTTCCTCACTCACACAAATCTGCACTTTCTTCTTTATAAAAGAAAAGGAAGAAAGAAGAAACTATAAGAATCCACCTCTGCTTCAACTCAAATTCCATCATTGCCCTTTCAACACACACTTAAGATGCATTTGCCCATTCTCTTTCAGCAACACTAGTCCCAAATTCCAGATCTTTCTTTTTGTTTGTTTTGGAATCCCAATTCAATTTTGAGTTTTGAAGATACAACCTTTCTCCAACTATACTGATCTTTCCATCTTTCAATATTTGCAATTGCAATTCCTTGTTCTTTCTTTCATTCTCTTTTTTTTTTTTCTGTCTTTCTTTCAACTTTAAAAATTACTATTTCCCCCCCATACTTTCCATTGCTCAAACACAAGTTTCAATCTTTTTCTCACACTCTTGGCCCTCCAGTTCTTGCCTTCAACCCCACTTCTAAAAATCACATTGTTTTTCTTCTGGGTATTGCTTTTCAAATTCAGAAGAAACCAAAGGTTGGATCTTTTCAACACCCCCTGAATCTTTTAATTCCAAGAAGATATAGCCAATGTGGGATGTTTTCGTGGCTTGCAAGAATAGTTTCGTCGTGCTTGAGGCCTATGAGGCGCTATGTTCGCATGAACAAAGATGGTGATGATGATGATGTTGATGAATCCTCTTCCGTTGAAGACTCTCTTCTGTGGCGTAGAGACCTTGAGAAGCATTCTTGTGGTGAATTCTCCTTCGCTGTGGTTCAGGCCAATGAAGTTATTGAAGATCATAGCCAAGTTGAGATTGGCTCTGATGCCATCTTTGTTGGGGTTTATGATGGCCATGGGGGTCCTGAAGCTTCACGGTTCGTCAGAGATCACCTCTTCCAGCACCTAATGAGTGAGTCTTTTTGAGTTTCTTTGGATCTTTGTGGTTTTTTCTATGTTTGTTTATTTGTTTTTTGGCCCTTCTAAGTTGCGTGTATGTAGTTGTTTATTATTTTATAATCGTGTAAATCGTGCCTTCTTGTTGTTATTACTTATTTGGAGTGGCCTTTTGGCTTATTATATGGTCTTGGCCCCGGGTGGTTTTGGTTTTATTGTTTCTTTGTTTTTATTGCTTGTTATTGCGGCTGCAAGAAACTGAGTGGAGTTCGGTTTCCCTTCTGATGCTCTTTTCGTTTGATTCTTTGAATGGTGTTTTTTGTTTATTTGGAAAGAGTGAGGGATGGAATGGAAACCTGAACCTGAATTCAAAGGAACCAAATGTTGATTTGTATATCTAAAGGATTGTATGCTAATGTTTATAATTGTGTGTTTGTAATATGGAAACAGTAACTTCTCCACTTAAGATGATAAAATATTGGCATACATATTGTGTGATCTAAGACACATGCCACAAATTGATTTATCAGCCAATTTAGGACGGGTGTGGTTTATGAAATTCCATAGTCTGTTTTCTTATTGTTAAATTTGTGAGTTAATTAATTGATTTTAGTTTTTGGAGCTAACTTGAATGGTGCATAACTCTGAGTTAACATGTATAATAATATAAATATGCTTGTCTGACCTGCAATATATTTGCATAAATTTGGTTCTTTTCATTTTTCCTAATGTTATTTTATCATGTGTGGAGTTGGTACTGCATTGGTTTAAGCAATTATGGAAGTTTTATGTGGAACCTGGTTACAGGGATTACTCGGGATAATGGAACTATCTCTGAAGAAATTCTCAGAGGTGCTGTTTCTGCTACAGAGGATGGGTTTCTGAAACTTGTTCATAGGAGTTATATGATAAAGCCTTTGATTGCATCAATTGGTTCCTGTTGTCTGGTTGGTGTTATCTGGAAAGGGACTCTATATGTCGCCAATGTTGGAGACTCCCGTGCCGTTATTGGTTCTATAGGTAGATCTAACAAGATCATTGCCGAGCAGTTGACTAGAGAGCACAATGCTAGCAGGGAGGAGATTAGACAAGAACTCAAGTCTTTGCATCCTCAAGATTCACAAATTGTAGTAATGAATCGTGGAACATGGCGCGTTAAAGGCATCATCCAGGTTTTGTTTTGCTCTTTACCTTAAGAAAGAGTTTGTCAGTAGTTTTTTGTTGCCTCTTCCTCTTTCCCAAAATAACCTACACTGTTACATAACAGTTTTATGCCCCTTGGATTCTTTATGGAGCCTCTTTCATATTTTCCTATATTTTTCTTGTTATTATAAAGAATCCAAGCATTGCACAATGTCTTTTCCTGTAGTTTCCATCATGTGTGACTAGGAACTGTCTCATTTTTGTAGTGCATATTACATCATCATTTAATGGGTGGACAGATTGTGATATGTGACATTCCTCTCCATCTTTTGTGGACATCCTCCTCTAGTACATGATAACTCATCATGCTTGTTGCAAAACCATTAAATGTTATATGTATATGTTAAATTCTATATCAAATGTAATAGGTTTTGTTACAACTCACTATATTTTATTACATGATTATCTTTTGACTCATTCAAGTTTATGGCAGTTATAGCTATTTATTCTTTGTGTACACTGCTTAGCTTTATGAGACTTTGCTAGCAAGGTGTCTCTACTTCTATGATATGCTTAAATTTTCAGGACTTTCTATTTATGTTGCATTTCATTTCTGTTCACTTCTAAACTACTCACTGTATTTTTTTTCTGTAATTAGCTTTTCAATTATTAATATGATACTGCCTTCTAGGCTGATTGATGTTGCCTGTGCACTGTATTAACTTAACGGTTTTCTTGTTCACTCAACAACTGCCCTCAGGTATCCAGATCCATAGGAGATGCATATTTGAAGCGGCCACAGTTCTCTCTCGATCCATCATTCCCGCGGTTCCACTTGTCTGAACCTATAACCAAACCTGTGCTAACAGCAGAACCATCTCTATGTTCAAGAGTTTTGCAGCCCCATGACAAATTCCTTATATTTGCATCTGATGGACTTTGGGAACACATGACAAATCAGCAAGCAGCCGAGATTGTTCATAAGAATCCACGAAATGTATGTTTTTGTACTTGTCCTTTCTTCTATTATTTGTATATATGAAAAATGCTCTAACTTTTTTCTTATGCTATGCTATGCATTTGTTAAAAAAAAAAAAACTCCAGGGGGTTGCAAGAAAACTTATTAAGACTGCTCTAAAGGAGGCTGCTAACAAAAGGAAAATGAAGTATAAAGAGCTTCAGAAGATTGAGAAAGGGAACAGAAGGATTTTTCATGATGATATCACTGTGATTGTTGTCTTCATAGACCATGAGTTGCTTGGGAAGAAAGTTACTGCTCCAGAGTTGTCCATCAGAGGGTTCATTGACTCGGATGGACCATCAAATTTTAAAAGTGTCCAAGAGTTTATGTGATACGAGGATTATTTTTTTTCTAGAACTATAGCAATTAAAGTTGGTTATTTCTGCCTAATTTTGGTTCATAAGGAAAACAAGAATCTATAACATTACACTAACACACAGTTTTGCTCACTTCTGCAGCATGCTATTGTTGTCTATTTTGAGCATTTCTTGGCACCTATCAAAATTCTCCAACTCTTCTTAGGTTCACTTGAAAAGTTATATACTTAATGCTTTAGAAACTCATTTGCTGGTGATAACTAAAGGTGTAAGATTGGAAGCCTTTTTCCTTTTTTTTCTTTTTTAGGGGGGCATAATGTGTATGATTTAAAGTTAATAGGTTGAAGAGTGGTTAACTCCAATTACTAAAAGTTGTGCAGCATTGAAAGAAATAATAGGAACACTGCTATTTGCAGTTTTGGAATCAACTATGGTCACTCTCAACACAGTTTCGGTACATTTAAAAAAAAAGGGTGGGTGGAAGTTAATTATAGGAATAACAATGCACTATTGTTTAGTTTATTAAAGTGCTTTTTTTTTCAATTCTTTTAGTAACAATAGATTCATATATTATCATCACCATGATTTGATTTGTACCATAACTGTTCTCTTTTGGCTTTGCTTATAAATTTTCTTATGTTGTATGGCTGTCATGAACTTGAACATTTATTAGTGGAGGGGATGGTTACAAGTCAAACTTCGGCACAAAGAAGCTATAATGGCTTAATTAAGTTATTAATTTTTTTTGTTCAAAAAAATAATGGACTAATTAAAGGCATGTAAACGAGAAGTCTAAAAAGGAATTTTTCTTATAATAATAGTGGAATTATTCTACAAAGGAAATTTTCTTTAGTTCCACTAGAAAGATATTTTCAAACAGTCATTATAATAACCACTCAGTTTTCAAGTTTCAAGCACACTAAAGCTGGATGGATAAAAGTAATAAAGTTAAAATAAAAATAACAAACTTTAAGTTAAAGACAAATTAAAGTATGAAAAGCAAGAGTGTAGAATCAAGAAGAAAGAAGAACATGATGGATACGAATAAGCAGTCTTGATACCCACTTTGAACTACCCAAACACACTTAGCAAAATTAGTGCCGGCGTTCTTTTTACTAAAGTCTTGGATAAGACCAACTTATTATCACTTAAAAGGAGATGGTAAAATACACATATGTCAAATCATATTTTTTTCATTTATAAAATTCAAATTTAAAAACTTAGTTAAGAAATTAAATTTAATTAGCATTTGGATTAATGACTCGTTGGTATGCACATAATGATAAGAAAATATAAAGAACAATAAGAATTAGTCCTCACAAAATAAAATATTGCGTCCTATAATGATTAAAAACTGGTTGGAACTCACAGTTGACTTTTATCTTTTCTTTTCTCTTCTAAACTATTTTATCCTGTCTTTTTCTATTTTTCTCTCTTTTAACTTTTTTTTTATCAAAATGATATAATATTTAAAATTATTTATCAAATGAACATTCAAAATAATTTACTTAATTGAAATAGTTTTGCAGAACTAGGAGAAACAATACACATGTGATCCAAAAACAACAAACATACTACAGTATAATAGAAGTTGTCATGTGTCAATAATTAGTATGTGACGTATGTTCATCTTAGTGTGTCATGTGCGCAATTGTCCCGTCATTTTGTGTCTTCTCATATTTGCTCAACATAAGAAGTTCTCACATGTTAATTCATGACATATGATGCCTATCTACCATACTATTTGTACAATCGTCACTAGTCAAAAACTTGTGTGTAGTGCCTCGTTAACATTCTTAGTGCATAAGTATCTAAGGTAGATTCAATTGTCATGTACGGATTTCTTATTTTTTCTTTACCTCTTTAAGATATGATGCCATGCTTTATCCATTCATAGGACTAACAGAGAAAAAAGGATTGGTTGAATGTTTTCTCCATAGTGAATGAAAAAGAACATGGTTTAATTAAAGCTTAGTTGTTTCTTCTGACACTACTATATACATAATACACACACCAGCATAATTTTTACACTCTCAGGTGAAGCTCTCACTAGCAAAGATGATCACACCAAGTTAGCAAATTGGCATATGAATTGTAAGATAAACATCAATCATCGAGATAAAAGATTGGACTGTGATCAACAATATGACTTTTTCGTTGCAGAGAATTGTAAATCAAGCACGTACACCATACCACTATGTTAATCAGAATACTTCATGAAAAGAATTTGTTGACTCAACCAAACCAAATCAGTAACAATTCACATCTCTTCTACAACAAAACAGAAATTTTTTTTTGAATCTTACATATCTTGCTAGCCTTCATGCTCTTATCTCAACATATCAAAGAAAGGAAAACACAAAAACAAGATAGATAAAAGGAATGGTAAAGAGTAGGAAATGAAAGTTCCTCAACCACTTGATGGTATTTTTTGTAGTATTCGTATAAATAGCAGCAATCTCCCTGGTCCAGCTTTGATACTCCATGATTATTACAACTTAGAAGCATTTCCTGTGTACGATTGATGGTCCAGATTCATCATACTCTGCCTTTGCAATCCACATCTACACAAAAAAGGAGCCTCAGTAAATACATTGTTACTATCAATTGTTTGAGTTGTAATTATAGTCATGCAGTGTAGTTTTTTACCTGTTGGAAGGTGCTGAGGGAAGCCAAGATGGAACCTCCAATCCAGACACTGTACTTCCTCTCTGGTGGTGCTACAACCTTAATTTTCATGCTACTTGGTGCCAATGCTGTAATCTCCTTGCTCATCCTATCAGCAATGCCAGGGAACATTGTGGAACCACCACTCAAGACAATGTTACCATAGAGATCCTTCCTAATGTCGACATCGCACTTCATGATAGAGTTATATGTTGTCTCGTGAATGCCGGAAGATTCCATTCCAATCATGGATGGCTGGAACAGAACTTCAGGGCACCGGAATCTTTCGGCGCCAATTGTGATCACCTGCCCGTCGGGTAGCTCGTAGCTCTTCTCAACAGATGAACTGGTCTTGGAAGTTTCCAACTCCTGCTCATAATCAAGTGCAATGTAGGCCAGTTTCTCCTTCATGTCTCTCACAATTTCCCGCTCCGCAGATGTGGTGAAAGTGTACCCGCGCTCTGTCAAGATTTTCATCAGGGCATCGGTGAGATCACGCCCTGCAAGGTCCAAACGCAGGATTGCATGTGGGAGAGCATAACCTTCATAGATAGGAACCGTGTGACTCACACCATCTCCAGAGTCCAGAACAATACCTATAGCAAACACCATAGAAAAACCACATCAACTCATTTCAATACCAAGCCATGTCATTAAATAGCTACTAGACCTTCAAATCTCATTCAACATTCATGATACAAACACAATGAACAAAAAGTTTAACTTTACATATTCCCATGAATTCCTCCTTACTACCATTCAAAAATCCCAGACCTTTTTAGACTTGAATGGTTACTTTGTATTGAATTGTTTTTTTTTAGTAGAGTAATGGAAACAACAAAGATCAATTTGGTACCATGTCATGATCCACTAACCCCAAAAGCTTAAACTAATAAGCAAAGACACATATGCCTAATTTGGATTAGTTCGAAGCTGATGCAAGCCTTTTCAATCATGATCTGCAACTTACAAACTCATAAACTTAAATGACAAAGACAGATCAATAGTTTCACAATCATCATATGAAGAAGGTGGGACTGGGATTGAGATGAACAATTACCAGTTGTACGGCCACTAGCATAAAGGGAAAGCACGGCCTGGATGGCAACATACATAGCAGGAGTGTTGAAGGTCTCAAACATGATCTGAGTCATTTTTTCACGATTGGCCTTAGGATTAAGCGGTGCCTCGGTGAGAAGCACAGGGTGTTCTTCAGGAGCCACACGAAGCTCGTTGTAGAACGTGTGATGCCAGATCTTCTCCATGTCGTCCCAATTGCTCACAATTCCATGCTCAATTGGGTATTTGAGAGTCAAAATACCCCTCTTAGATTGAGCCTCATCCCCAACGTAAGCATCCTTCTGCCCCATCCCAACCATCACCCCGGTGTGACGTGGCCGCCCCACAATGCTGGGGAACACCGCCCTCGGTGCATCATCTCCGGCAAAACCAGCCTATCACATAAAACAAATTCCAACAACATTAACCATGTGTTCACAACATTCATTCTCACTAAATTGATTTTGTTTAGAATTGATTTTCAAGTTTCAAGTTATGTAAGTTATGTTTGGATAATTTTGGTTAGAATTAACTTTTAAGTTAAACTCAGTATTACTATTAGTTACTTATTTATGCTCAGAATCAACTCTGAACCCATCATCAATGTTGAACCTTTCTCCAACATGAAACTAAACATGTGGAAAACTATTAAAGATCAATTATGGACTCAATCATTTTTTGCAACCTGAAACCAAACACACACTAACATTGGTTTGGTCCGAATGAAACTGAGCTCGGATTTCGTCAACAAAGTGACTGAGAGAAAAAGAAAAAAACTATGATCGCGTCTACTGATACCTTGACCATTCCGGTTCCATTGTCGCAGACGAGCGGTTGAATATCCTCGCCATCGGCCATTGTCGTTTAAGTTAAGGTAAAGATTTTTGTTGCTGAAAAAAAAAAAACACGAAATTTGAGTTAAAACGGTGGATGCTTGTTCTTATCGTGGGAATGAAAAAGAGAACGTGGCGGTACCTGCGGAATTAAGGAACGTGTGCGCGACAACAACAGCAACAACGTGTGTGTATGAGAGTGTGTCGTGTGTTTTTTATGTTTGTGTAATTTCGCTAATCTGTGTTGGATGAGGTACCCGCCCAGTGGTTTAAAAAAGGCAGGTCGGGCCAAATGAAATTCGCCTCAAATGAAGCGCAAATTGCACGTCGTTCGATCTTCGCCGTCCGTTGCGAATATCGCATCCACGGGCCACGTTTGTTATTGGAAATAGCTGGCACTCTTGCGCTTTTTCTTACTTTCCAGTTAACCCCCTTCACTCTCACTCATTTCACTCATTTTCTTTCCCGAATAAACCCCATCTCTGTATTATTGAATTTCATTATTCCACTTTTGTTGTCACCGTTTCCATTATTCAACATTTTTTCTTCTTTTGTGGAATGTCTTATTCCAAACTCCAAATACCAAATTAATCCCGTGGTATTATTTTTAGTTTATTGAATGTTTGTGATTTTAAAGCATAAAAATAAAAAATAAAATTACATATAATTATGAATGAAAGGTCAGTAAATGGGTTCAGTAATATTTTTTTAAAATATTAATTTAATCTCTCGAGTATATAAAAAAAAAAAAACTAACATAAAGTTTGTTTTTTATACAGATTATGATAACACTATTGATTTCTGTTAAAAAAAATGATAACACTATTAATTGAACATTTAATAACAGAACAAATCAACATTACTTTTTTTTTTTTATCGTTGATAAATTAAATAAATGTCATTTTCTATAGCTAAATTATTAAATTGGTGTCATTTTTTATGTCAACCAAAAAATGGTGTCATTTTTTTGTTGAACCTAAATTTATGTTACTTGTTTCTGTAATGTTTCTCAATTGTTATTGAATATTCATGTGTTCATTTTGTATACATATTCAGTATTTAACAGTAATACATTTAAAAAGCAGTTAAAATCCATGGTATATTCCTTGACACATCCAAATAGCCTTTTTGAGTGGATTCGAACACCCAATCGTGTGGCATTTATTTGAGGATCTACTACAATCTAATCTAATCCACAGTGACAGTGACACAATGTTACTACATGCTATGAACTTGATTGAATGTGATCGAGATGCAACATGTATTATGCTCTTTAGTGCCAACCGCTATAATACTAAAACATCATATAGTCTGAGCTGGATATTATTATCATATGATGAAAAGGGTGGGTAATTTAGGAAAAAAGAAAAGGCCCCACCAGTAAAGTAACTAGGGCGTGTTGTGTTGTTTAGAAGAAGAAGCAGCTTTTTTTTTTTTTTCTTCTTCTTCTTCTTCTTCTTCTCCTCCTCTGATGGGGGTGTGTGGTGTGTGGGGGTAATGATGCATGGGACGGTGCAAAAAGCGATAGGGCATAAATAACGTTACCAACTCAGCATTCAGTTCGCAAATGTCGAGAGATCATGTCGGGGTGTTTTCTTACATGCGGTCGTGTCTACCAATACTTGTTGCCCCTCCTCCGTTTTCGTCGCTAGGATTGGATCCTTCGTTGACTACTTCAAAGTATCTCTTGAATCTAACGGCTGATGATAGTTCTCGTTGTCATGCCCGACGACGTGCAGCGGATAACTACCAACTAAACATACAACGTGGTTTCCCGCTTCGGACAATCACCGTCCTCCGTTGACCACATCTCTTTTGGTTGTGGAATGCTTTCTCTTGATGTGACCAGAAAATTAAATATATAAAATACTAATAGAACAAATTGTTTTTGCATAATAAATTGTTTTTAATAAAGTTTTTATTTTTATTTCTTAAAACCTATGCGTATGATAAAAAGTAAAAAGAAAATAAAATAAAAACTATTTTTCTTATGTTTAGTTAAGAGGAAAAAGTATTTCCTTTTTTATTTGGTTAGAAAAAAAAAGTGACAGACAGAAAATATAATCATATCAATTTCTGATCAAATTAAAGAGAACCATATATATTTTGTGTTACAGCCTAATAACATTTTTATTATTAGTGATGTTTCGAGTTGATGGAAGTGTTCCAAGGGAGTATTGTTGAACAGTCTAAACTCAACTGTGTAGGTGTTTATATATAAGAGAATGATATTTTTACCTTCAATTTTTTTTTTTACATTTTATTAATATTTTTTTTTATCTTTCTTTTTATATCTTATTATATCACTTATTATATTTATATTTTTTTTCTCACTAAATATCAACTAATATTTAAGTGTAGAAATATTTTTATTCTTATCTTGTCATAACATATATTGCTTCTTGTGGTACAGTTGTTCGTTACAATAAGGGGGAATGTGTCCATGCATTTTCCAGAAGAATTTATCATTGCTCTATTTTGAAAACCGAGCATTGGGCTATATATTTTGGTATGCATATGGCGCGAGAGTCTTGTATTGAGAAGTTGATAGTGGAATCTGATTGCCTTGATGCCATGAAGTTGATAGATGATGATCATTGCTCATCTGGGAATCATTTTTTTGCTGATTTGCTTATTGCTGGGTGCTTTTGTACGTCGCTGTGTGCATGTCAGTCGAAAATCAAACCATTTGGCATAAAGTACTCTAATTGTTGCTTTTGCACCATTTTTAATGTAAATTTTACTCTAAACATTGATCTTGAATGTGTAAAACCAAACACAAGTACATAGTTTCGCAAAACATGGTATTTCGCTTTCAAATGATTGTTGGTTAATTTTTTAATTCTGTTCCAGCTTTTACTTAATTAACTCCTTCATGGAGTATGTAGTTATTTCTAGTACCCAGGTGGATTATTATTTTTTCGGGGTAGAGGCTGTCTAGCCCCTCCCATTTAGCAAAAAAATATGTATATTAAATATCACATTTGATATCAAATATAAAGTTACTTTTATATCATTGATTAAATAAAGTTTTAGGTTTAATTTATTTTGAACATAAAAAAAAACATTTTATCTGATTACTTTTTAACCTATTATTTTTTTAATTTGTTTAATTTGAATCATTTATTATTAAAATGTTTAATGTGATATTTTAATTGTTAAAATATATATATATATATATATACGTGATTATTTTTGTCAACTTCACACAACGACATTAGCCTAATCCAATGAAAATGGACACATTTGATCTCACTATCAATCTAGCATCATTAGTGAGAAAAAAAAAATAGATGGAAAGGATTACATATATTATGACAATTAGAATACCACACTAAACCGTTAATAATAGAAGGATTTAGTTGAACAAATTAAAAAAGAAGTAACTTAGTCAAATACTATTTTTAATGAGTTTCTATGCAAAAGACTTTTAACCTTACGTTTGTTTGAATGTAAATAAAAATGAATAAAATAAAGACAGGTAAAATATGATGAAAATACCATTTTTTGTTCTTATTTGTTATGAAATAGAAAAAAGTATGAGGCGGAAAAGTTAATAGCATCAAGTTAAACAAACAATGAATTGTTTTAAGTTGAAATAAATAATAAAGTGAAAAGTTTAATTTTAAGGAGTTAAATTTAATTTATATTTTTACTTTTTAGTCATAAAATCAAATAACATTAATGAAAATAATAGTGTAACACTCGAAAATGAACAAAATACATGACAAGTTATATCACGAATTTTTATCTCATTATTTTATTAATGACGTCCAATTTTTAACACTATTTTTTTTAAAAGAAAAATATTGGAGTGTTTTTCTTTTTTAAATTTAGAAAACTAATTTGAAATACTAAAAGAAAATTAAATTTGAGAATAAACATGTTTACTCAAATTTTGTCACATTTGTTAACATTTTGTTAAAGTGTATTTGGATGGAGTATTTAGAGAAGATGATTAAAATTCTTTAAATTAAAATTAATTATTTGAATGAGATATTTAAGTAATAATTAAAATTCTATCATTTTTATCAAGTAATTTAATTAAATTAATTTAAAATTTTTTAAATTATCTTAAAAAATAAAGAATTTGAAATATTCAAAATGTCACTCTCTCTATCTCTTTCCTAAAGATGACTTTTTTTAATTATTAAATATTTTAAATATTTAAATATTTTTTGAATTATTAAATATTTAAAATTTCACAAATTTTTAATTTTTCTTGTTAAATTTAATTTTGAGTTTTATATTTTAAAATAAATATTTTTTTTATTGATACTAAGAAATTAAAATAAAAGAACTTAATTACCAATTTTAATTAATTCTTTTGAAATATATTTTAAGTAAATGTATTTATTTTAATTTAAAAATAAGTTCATAAAAATATATGTTTCAATTTAAAATTAACTCATAAATATATCATAAATATTTATATATAATTATAAAATATCTTATAAATTTATAATAAAAAATAATGTAAATATATTTTTTTGAGAAAAATAATATTTTTTTCATAAATTTTAATATTTAAATTAAAATTTTATAAATAAAAAAAAAAATTGAATTACTCTATTTAAACGATTAAATTTAAGTATGTAAAAATATATATATATAAAATTTAAAATATTTTATCTAAACAAATTATTTATAAAATAAAAAAATTTAATTTTAAATAATTTAATCACTAGCTATTTCAACTACAATTTCTAAAATACTTGTACCAAACACACTTTTACCTGATAAACGACCATTTAAAATCGTTTGAGGTAAGCAATCACCATTCCGATTCTGGTTAGGTCTAAACTTAAGATGATCCTAATTATCAATTCTGGTTAACACAAGTTCGATCGATCGATCGAGACTCGAATTGCAGAGAAAATGAGCAGCGCCATCTTCAAAGCCTCAAACAGCAACAATCTCCATTCCTCTCTCATGGCCGCACTCTTCCATTCCACCCCTTCCTTGCAACGTAAACGCCGCAATTATTGGGACTCCGTTAGTTTCTCTCAATTCCCTAAGCTTTTTTCCTGTCATTTCATTTCATAGAATGTAAAGTGTAAACCTTTGTCTCTTTTGATTGACATTTGATTGTGGGTCTCACTCTCACCACACCAATACCGTGTTTCTTTCTGATTTTGTTACCCAACAACAATGTTAGTTATTTTGTTGAATGAATGATGAGGTGTGGGTGCGGGGGTTCAATGTAGTTTGGTTATGTGGAAAGTGTTGTTTTTATGTTATGTTGGGCTGAGACCTGTTTAATTGCAGAGAGGCAACAACCATAACACGAGAAGGTATAGAAGGATGCAAGCGAAACACAGAGTAATGAACAGTATCAATGATTATGCAGAATCCATTTTTAAGGTTCATCATGCTTCTTCTCTGTCTCACATGTGTGCGTGTGTGTGCGGTTTCTTGTATTTTTTTTTTATTTTGCTTCATATATTGTTGCTTGAATGAGATAGTCCTATATGGTTTTGTCATGGTTTCTTTCCAATTGTTTCATGTGATTTTTTTTTACATTTCTCTTGTATGTATTATCTATGCTTCACTGGTTTATTAAGAAGAAATAGCGTCAGTGAGGAACAGCCTTGTATTTAGCATTTAGGACCTGCTACAATCTGTGTAGATGGGTTAAATCCTTGTGTAATGTTTTTTGAGTAAGATGGGTCTGGGCAGAAACTATATTGTGAATTGTCAGGATAGATTTCTATGTTAAATCTGGCGACACTTCATAAATAAGCGTGTAAAATGAGGATATTTTTGGTCTAATAGGTGTAACAGCCTAACATTGACTGTTTGGCTCCATAGATAAATTTCATAAAGTGAGGAAAAGGGGATATGTGGGAAGGCTTTTAGCTGTCATGACTCCTGATATTGGGAATAATCGGGACTTAGCCCACTGTATAACCTATAACATGGAGCACATACTGATAATGGAGTAGGGACTGAAAAATGGAGTGATTTTTCTATAGCTCTTTTTCCACACTGGTGCTAAAAGCCATTAATTTCTCATTGCTGATTCCATCCCATGTGTGTTTAGTCCATATGCTAGAAGGACACTCTACATATAGCTTTGAGTATCAATCATAAGTTAGGCAACAGGATATTGCAACAACAAAGCCTTACCCCACAAGGTGAAGTATGGCTGTATGATATTTACTCCTCTTGCTCTAAGCCTCCAATATAAAAATGACCCTCACCATATATACTTCCACAGATATGATGTTCGGGTTATTGGTGAGGATGGGTTCAGTTTCAATTTAAAATAAAATTCTTGGTTAACCAGTTAACTAAGAAACAGACTTATCCCCTTGTCTTCTGTGATTTTGTTTGTTTTAAGATGTTTCAATGCTTATGGTTTCCCTTTTTCTGCATGTTTTAGAGCTGGAAGCAAGGTATTGATAGGGACGACCCATCATCAAGTCAAGGCACCTCATGGTTTACAAAACAGCATTCTGACGGGGTCTCTGGAAGGTACACGAATGGCAATCAAGGACGAAGTCATCGGTACAGAAGTAAGGATGCTTCAAATACTTGTGCCTTAATAGAATATATGACTGTAGTACTAGTTCTCTTGATTGGTGGTTGCATCTCTAGGAAGTCATCCAGCTTAATCTTGTTCGGGAACTTCATGTCTACTCAAATAGGATTGGAAGATTTAAACTTGCAGAGATCATGGATAGGATTTAATTTGAACTTGCATCACAAGCTTTCTTAATTTTGTGATTTGTGTCATTGTTTTTATTATTTTCAACAAAAATAGAAGTTTCTAAATACCTATAAAGTATATTCTGGATGTACTAATGGTAACTTGGTAACAAACTTTATTTCTTTCAGGAGATCCTTTTTTTTGTGAAGATGAATTTGATGTTGAAACCATTTTCCGTTCTGCCTTTGGTGGAAATAGATTCTTCTATTGGTCCTTCATCAATGAGGAAAATCCTCAGTGGAGGAGGTCTGAGCACTTTTCTAATTTTGAGAAATCGTGGAACTGGAGATATCAAAGTGAAAATGAATATGACTCTTCATGTGAGTCTGATAGTTCTGATTCAGGTTTAGTTTCTGATAGATTAGCCCTCGGATTGAGTGCATCTGGTCCTCTGAAACTCGAAGATGTAAAAATTGCGTGAGTTCCTAATTCTACTTTCACTTCCTTCCTCTTTGTGAAAATGTTAGGAAGCCAGAGTTCTTTACTATGATATTTTAAACCTTTTTATGTCATCAGGTACCGGGCCTGTGCCCTAAAATGGCATCCAGATCGTCATCAAGGCTCTTCCAAGGTGTTGCCAACCTCTAACCACTGTTCAATTCCTCCTCCTTTCTTGTTCTATTCCTTGTTCTGGAGTTTCTATCATTTGTTGCCTAATTCTTTTTATTTTTGATTCTGTACGTTGGTACTTGATAGGCTATTGCAGAAGAGAAGTTCAAGCTTTGCAGTTCGGCTTATCAATCTTTATGTGATAAGCTGGCCCTGGATTAAGGATCCTTCAGGCCTATGCTAATCCTTTTTTAGAAGTCTCCGGCTAGCTCATACCAGATGATTGACCATGCTAAATTATTTAACACACCAATCTTGTTTTCATTGTGTTTTTGTAGTTGAGTAATTTTATTAGATGGTCATGGAAATAATGTGTTTGCTATTTTACAATTGCAAATGTACCATTTATTACAATTTTTTTGTCTCTAATATATATTGTACTATTTATTACCATTTATTGTCCCAGCTGATTATGTTCATAATCTCCTTTTCTAACCAAACAATAAAATAAAATTCAGAATCTCCTTTGGTGTTCAAATAATCAACTATAAGAGTTGCATTTTTGCAATATTTGAGTAAGAGTGTTTATAAACTGAACAAGTCTAATGTAAATTAAAAAATTAGAATTGGAAAAGATGAAAAAAGAAAATAAAAAATCTAATCAGTATAGGTCTTCTTAACAAAAGTTTTGTATCACTAAGCTCGCAAGGCCAGGAAAATTGGTAGGTTTAAAATTTCACCACAATCTAAAACAGGTTGCTTGGGATTGGAAGAAGATGAAGCAAAATCAAGATAAGTGTGCGTGTGAATCTGCTAGTTTCCATGCATATAATCATAATTCAACTCATCCCTGTGTAGATTCGTATTATTATTATTTTTTAAGATAAGTTTATTATTTTTCTTCATTGTACAATTTTTTTTTTTGCTGATTTTTTTTCATCGTACATTTTATCACTCTAATGTATAGAAGATAAGTTTTTATTTACAAAAGTCAAAACAGCACCAACACTTAAAGAAAAGAAAAGAGGAGGTTTAGCATTTATTAGGTCTTATCGTTTGAAGATTTTGGATTAAGAAAAGGTGGGAAGAGATTGGTTCTTTTGCTCGTTAGTTTGGGTGATTTGAATTTGATTGGGCACAGTGACAGGGGTTTGGTTGTGTATAATTGCTTGTGCTCCAATTCGAAATTGAACAAGAAAAATGATGGTGAAAGCAATTCAGCTTCAGATATGTGGATTGGTTAGTCAACGATGGACTTTGAAACCCCGCACAGTCTCATCCCTCTCCTCATTTCCCCCAATTCCATACCCTAACCCTTATTTCAAACTTCTTCCAACCAACACCGTCGCTCGAAGAGTTCGATTCACGCCATTTCACGCTTCCTCGTCACCGCTTCCCTCTGCCGTGAGTTCTCTTCGCACATTCCTAGTGTTAATTTCGTAGCCGCATTGTAGATATGATGATGTGTTTTGATGCAAGAATGGATTTTTATAATTGTATTAGTTGTGATACTGTAGGGAAATGTTCGAAACATCAAGTTCTGTCAGTGGTGTGGTGGTTCCACGAAGCATGATATTCCCGAAGGGGAAGAAAAATTGAGAGCCATATGTACGGTTTGTGGGAAGATTGCGTATCAGAATCCGAAGATGGTGACTATCTAGAAATATCTCTGTTCGTTTTTCTGGTTGATATGATTTAGTGCCTGTGAAGTAATAACGGGTATTGTATTTTGGATGGAAAAGTAGGTAGTTGGCTGCCTCGTTGAACATGATAACAAGGTCCTACTTTGCAAGAGGAGTATTCAACCATCCCATGGCCTTTGGTAGGATTGGATTTTGTACTAAACTGCGTATTTTGTTTTTGTTGCTTCTGGTTATGATATAATGATAAGTACCGCATCTCTTTTCATCAATAAGCTATGTTGATTTCATGCTTTGGTGTCAACAAGGACCCTTCCTGCTGGTTATTTGGAAATTGGAGAGTCGGCTGTGGAAGGTGCCATCAGGGAAACAATGGAGGAAGCAAATGCAGATGTAGAAGTAATTTCTCCATTTGCCCAATTGGATATTCCTTTAATTGGCCAAGTGAGAAAGAAAGAAACTTTAATTTATTTCTTTATTATTTTTCTTTTCTTTTTTGTTTATTTCCTTGACTAGGTAGAGAATTTTGATCATGATTATGGAATGTTTGAGGCAGACTTATATGATATTCTTAGCAAAGCTGAAGAAGCCACATTTTTCACCTGGTCCGGAATCATCAGCATGCCAACTTTTTCCACTTGATGATATACCTTTTAATTCTCTATCATTTTCATCAATGGTGGTTACCTTAAGTTTGGTATGATTCAGAATCAGATATTTAAACACACTGGCTTTAGTTTTTATTATGTTGCCTACTCATGTTGTCTAACTTGTGTTATTTCTCATGGTCACAGTATGCTGAGGATATTAAGGCTGGAAAACTCAAATTCCATTATGGAACCATTAAGAAAAGGTATTTTCTTCCCAAGTCCAGACTATTTTCCCTAAACCTAATGAATTGTCTGGTTTGAGGACAGGAATTTATTTTGTATGTGAAAGTAATTGTACTTTTGGTTAGGACAGAAATCTGTTAACTGGGTTGATCATATACATCTCAATTAGTTTGGTTGGGTTGGTTACTTACTAGTTTCATGACTGTTCAGGTCCAGTCTGTCCTGGGATAAATGTTAGCAAAATGCAGAAACGGATCCTCCTCTCCTGCCTATCTATCTCTCTTCCCTTTTATTAATTGCCAGCTTTAAGTTCTATTCCATTCTCTCTCCTAGTCTCTCTTGTTTTTCCTGCTGAAGAGGCAGGACTCAAGAGGGCCGGAGTCCGGAGAGGATCCCAGTTGGAAAAATGCATGATAGATAACTTAAGGGTCTTGCTAACAAGTGTTTAAGACTTAAGGGTACTGGTTTAGAATTCAATAAATAGATTTTCTTTTATTGGAAATTATGCTTAGAATGAATAGAAAAATTATGATGATAGTGCATTAATCATACTTTTTATTTTAGTAAAAAGTTTATACTGTTGATTTAATTCGTGCCCTTAGTGTTTGCATAAATTGATTAGTACAGAAATAAGGTAACTCTTTATGTGAGTTTGCACCTGCAGTTGTTGTGTTTGGTGCAAACGCAAACTGATGAAATCAATTAGTTTTTTTTGGAATATTTCTGATACTTGGTTTCCTAGGCCTTCGTTCTTACTCATGCTGTATAATTTTATCTTTTGTTGTTAGGCCGGGTACAAGTCCTTCTGATATTCGTGCCTATACACTGGATCATCATATGCAGTCATGATTTATGATAAGCAGGTGAGTCCCTTATGGCATATCTTAAGGGGAGAAAAAAATAAAGAACTGAAAGAACTAGATATTATCATCATATGCATTTAACTTTAATTGCCAATTATCACTCCATAAAGACGTAATAAAAAACCCTAACATTGCATCTTTTTATATATTTTTAAGATATTAAATGCATTTATTTTTTATTTAATAATTTTTATGTATTTAATTATTAGAGGATTATTAAGAGGAAGTTGTAGGAAGATACAATAAAACTCATTACATCATTCTTATTTATGTTCTATGCTGATTTGCCAAAAATATGTATATGATCATGGTGCTCTCAACATTCTTGTTACAGTGGTGTATCGGAAGGATTGTAAGTAAAAGAAAAAGAAAATCGGCCAGTGAGAAGATTGCATGTCTTCTACAAGAACTTCCGAGTGTTACTGGCTTGAACTCACCGTTGTCACAAGCTTCAATTCAACAATGTCATAAGGTAGATATGCAGTGTTCCAATTGATGAAAGACATGTTAGACCAATGGTCATCATTACCTGCGAATTGCTCTTGTGGGACCTGCCATCTCAAATTGGTAGGTAGTTGCCATTGCAGAAGAAAGATCGAGATTTGTTTTTGCGATCTGCATTGGTATTGTAAACATAAAACATTCATTGAGATAAATGAAATTCTTTTTGAAAAATTCCCCCCCCCCCCCCCCAAAAAAAATAGGCACTCTTGATGCCCACTTTGGTTAACATGTTTGATGCAACAAGTAACATAACCAAGACCATGCCACAATCTTTATTCTTGGTGATTTTTACTTACTCGTTTATTCTTTAACCACACATTTATTCTCTTGTATACTGAGGCCACTCCCAGATTCAGTGTGGAGGAAATGACACTTGTAATTAGGAGCAATTTGTTCTCCAAATAGATATTTTTCAACTTAATATTAAAAAGAATAGAAGGATTAAAACAGAAGAAGCATTGGATCATACAACAAAATTAACTTCAAAATTTTAAATATATTACTCTAACTATTTCATATTTTTAAAATTTTCATTTTTCTATTTTTCTTAACCAGTGTTTTAAAAAGTTTCAAGCCATTTCTTTTACTTTTTTCACATTTTTTTTATAAAAATATTTCTTTTTCTTTTTTTCATCCAAATCTTTCAAAATTTCGAGATGTTTACCTTTTACTTTTTCATAATTTTTATTTTTTCAATATATTCCAATGTTTTTAAAAATTTCAAAACATTTCTCTTGTTTTTTTTTTATATATTTTTAATTATTTTTTACAAATTTTCTTTTGCATCTAAATTTTTTGAAATTTTAAAGATATTATTTTTACCTTTTTTTCATATTTTTATTTATTTGATTTTCTTTTCATCCAATGTTTTTTTTTTTAAGGCATTCCTAATCTTTTTTTTTTCATTTTTTTAAAAAAAATATTTCAATTATTTTTTGCATCGAATTCTTTTAAAATTTCAAAAAATAATACTCTTATTTTTTCATATTATTAAATTTTTTATTTTTTTCAAAAATTTCAAGATATTCTTTCTTGATTGTTTTTCAAAGCATTACTTTTTTTTTTTTTTTTTTTTTACATCCAATTCTTTTAAAATTTTCAAGATAATACCTTTGCTTTTTTATATTAATAAAATTTTCATTTTTTCAATTTTTTTTTCATACAATGTTTTTAAAAAATTCATGACGTTCTTCTTTATTTTTTTTTTCAAGAAAATACTTTCACTTTTTCATATTTTTTCAATTTTCATTAATGTTTTCAAAATTTTCAAGAAATTCATGTAGCCTATTTTTATATATTTTTTTGCATCTAATTATTTCAAAATTTTTAAGTCAATACTCTTACTTTTTCATTATTTTAAAAATTTTCATTTTTCAATTATTTTCTATCCATGGTTTTAAAAAATTTCATGACATTATATTTATTTTTTTATATTTTTAAAAGTATGATTTTTTTATTTTATTTTTGCATCCATTTCTTAAAAAATATTTCTAGATATTATTATTATTTTTTCATTATTTTTTACATTCAATATTTTAAAAATTTTGAAGATATTACCGTTTCTTTTTCATATATAGTTTCTTAATTTTCACGAATATATATATATATATATATATATATATATATATATATATATATATATATATATACGGTAATCATCGAATATGTTAACTTCACATCATGTGTGAATACTTATTTATTTATTTTTTTAACTTAAAATAAACTAGATAATAATTACTTTTTAAAATTTCTACCGCCTTTCACAAATGTGATGCACATTTTTAAGTTATTGAAGTAGTAATGGTATCTAGTTATTATTTAATAAGTGAAAGCTTACAAATGCTAGATTACTAGGTAGCTTACAATTTTTTTCCACTTATTTTAAAAGAAAATTAAAGAGTTTACTTTGACTTCAATCGCGGCACTTCCCTGAACAAGAGGAAGTTTTAATTTGAGTGATTCTGATAACTGATAAGTATAAAATTAAAACCTCGTTGCAGCCATTTCAGTATCACAAAAATCCTTCTTCAAATCCCAATTCCCAAATCTAAATCTTAGATTCAAAGCCTCGATGGAAGCCAGAGATTCTCTGAGTTCCATCAATGGCGATTTCGGCTTCGGCGGCGCCACCGATCGCAGATTCGCGTTTTCGCGCCAAACCTCCTTCCAGCAGCAGCCTCACACGCCGATAGATATTCCGGCGCACGGCCACCACCACTACTGGTCCGCGCCAGACAATAAACCCTCCGCCGCCTCGCTCCAACGATCCTCTCTCCCCTCCTTCGTCTTCTCTGTTTTTCAAAGCGTTAGGTCTGGCCACAGGTACATGAAGAGGCTCTTCCTCATGATCTCGCTCAATGTCGCGTACTCCACCGCCGAATTGCTTATTGGACTCTTCACCGGCCGCGTAGGTCAGATTCTCAACGTTAAATTTTCCATTTTAAATGCTGATTTTGCTGAAATGAACTATTTTTAAATTGAATCTCTGCCTTGGTGTTTCAGGTTTGGTGTCTGATGCGGTTCACTTGACTTTTGGATGCGGTCTTCTTACATTTTCGTTATTTGTTATGGCTGCGTCTAGGAAGAAAGCCGATCGAGACTATACTTATGGGTCAGTACTTGTCAACAATGATGCATTTGTTGGTTTCTACTTAATTGCTGTAACTGAATTTGTTAGTTCTTTACCACCTGGTATTGTTAAATTTTATAAGCTGAAGAACCTACCTTTGGCTCATGTGTCCCTTTTCTAACGTTTGTGCAAGATGCTATTCTCATAAGTTTTGTAGCGAGGGCTGGTTCTCAATTCTCATGTAAGATTAAGGGATGGAGTTATGAACTTTTTTTTAAACAGGGAAAAGATGAATTTATTGAATGAGCATGTGGCTGAACTGACATCTGGAGGAAATTTTTTCTGTGACTTAATTGCTTCACTATTGTTATTCTTGTATTTTAGCTTGTACCTAACACACATATCCATTTGTCCATATGTAACTGCATGCATCTCATGTAATAAAAGATAACTTTTTCCCATGTGTCTATATGCCATTGTTTGCATTTTGTATTCAAGATTCAAGAATATGAATATGCCCAACAATTACTTAATGCTAGATGCAAAAATGTCTAAACTTTGTACCTTGTGTGTGTGCAATGCGCATGCCTGTGTGCACTACTAAATGTACTACTATTTCCTGTTTGATCAATCGTTTCGACCCTGTCTGCAGTTTTAACTAATATGATTTAATTTCAGGTATAAAAGGCTAGAAGTCTTGTCTGCATTTACAAATGCCGTAAGTATTCCTCATTTCCTTTACTACTACTGTTGTTAGTTGTTACTGTATATCATAGTGAATTGGTTGCCTAATGCTGTTACTAGAATGATGCTTCTATAATTAAATTAGCAACCATGTAAAAGTAAGCTGTAGAGATTATCAGTGTGGATTTCAAATCGTATGCAAACTTATTTCATTATTAACTTTGGCAAACTTATTTCGTATTTTCTCTCTTGTTCGATACATTACATCATGTGCGCTAACATCTTGAATTTCCTTGTTCTGCTGCTTGTGTAGACAGCTGTTTCTTTTGTTTATGTCATTCTCCCTAGCAGTTGAGGCACTTCATGCATTCATACAAGATGAATCAGAGCACAAGTAAGTTTGTACACGCAATGACTGTTGTCTGTCAGTATTTTATTACTTACAATTAAGTATTTTATGTATCCAGCATAAAAAAGATTGACAGGAGTGATTTTTATGGTAAGAATTGAAATTTGTCTTATTTTTGTGGTTAAGCTGAGTTCCATTTTTGTGTCTTCTCTAATACCAGTTGAGTGGATCATATACATAAAGGTTCCTTGGCATTGTAGTACCCAAGAGAAAGAGATGAATTTCTGGCTTATGGCTTGGGACTTGAAAATATTTTCTTCAATCAATGTCTTCTTTTGTTTTGGCTTATCACATCACTTGTGTAGCACTAGTTAAATTTGATCAAATAGTAGGATAAAATAAATAACCCTCTTCCAATAAACATAAAGAGAACTCAAATAACAATAGTAACTTTTGGAAAAGTACACAAAAACCAATGCCCATAAAAGACAACCAAATTATTACTTTTCATGAGGATGCCTATTATAAATGGCTAAAAAATACTATGTATCTTTGATATGTTGATCTTCCAAGTTATGACTTCTAGATTTTGCTGCTGCCTTCATCACATGTAAATTGTGTTTCTTTCAGTATGGGAAGGGGTTGTTTGTCCAATTTGTGACTTTTTGCATTCTGACAATTTTATTTTTGATTTCTTTCTAACTTTTATGTATGATGACTGTGTTCTTGTAGGCATTACTTGATTGTTTCTGCAGTTACCAACTTATTTGTGAATCTTGTTGGTGTATGGTTCTTCAGAAACTATGCTCGGATTAATCTTGGTTAGTATTTTTTGGATGTTCTTAGATTCACTTTATTTAACCTTTTCCCTCTTTGATCCTTCACCTGTAATAATCATTAAATGTTTCTTCTGGAATGTCTTGCAGCTTACAGAAATGCAGAAGATATGAATCACCACTCTGTTTTCCTGCATGTTCTTGCAGATTCCATTCGCAGGTAGATATACTTGGATTTATGTATGTCATTGGGCATGTGTATGATAGTAACACCCTATCAATACTAATGCATTTCCTTTCCTCCGTACAAATTAATGTGGAGCTTACATACTTCAATGGTTTCTCAGTGCAGGTCTGATATTGGCAACCTGGTTATTGTCAATCGGGTAAATATAATTTCATTTTCTGAAATCTAGATTGATATAAAAAATCAAAACATGTGAAAAACAATTGACCGTTTCTTAACGTTATTATTTCAAATATTGTTATTTGACTTATTTCTGTTTCCTTCATTATAGGGTTCAGAATGCAGAAGTCTTGTGTTTAGGACTTGTTTCTGTTGCAGTTTTTATGCTTGTCCTGCCTCTCTTTAGGGCAACTGGTGGTATCTTGCTCCAAATGGCACCTCCTAGCATCCCAACTACTGCTTTGAACAAATGCTTGAGACAGGTTGTTACTTTTTCTTAGGCAAAACGTGTTTTACACCACTTACATATTTGAAATTCCTGGTTTAATCAAATAAAGGATATTTTAGTTTCAAATTTATTTTTGGGAAGTAGTGTTTTTATCACGGATCCAATATTGGGCCTGCTGGGGGTTGATAGGTGCATTTTGCTCACTTTAGTCCATGTTATTTAGCATTTTCAATTTGATATGTCAATATGTCACTTCTACATATATAGATTTCTGCTCGGGAAGATGTAATGGAAGTCTCCCAGGCTCGTTTTTGGGAATTAGTGCCTGGTCATGTGGTTGGTTCACTTATAGTACAGGTAATATATTATGTGTTCTCCTTTCCTTTGTCAATACTGGTGTTAACTAGTGGGAGCAAAAAACTGAAACTTGATTAGTTATTCATTATTTATTATGTTTGGATTCACATCCCTCTATCGCACAGTCTGTTCAATTGGGCACCCAAGTGAAATGTTGTTCATCTATTGTATAGAGAGACCTAATTTCATTTTCAAATTTTGATTATGTTAGTGTTGCATGTTTCTTTTTCTTTCTATTAAGTAGCTTTAATGTAGATGCTGACTTTGACTGGATCATGGTGACAGGTAAAGAAAGGGACGAACGATCGGCCAATACTAGAATTTGTGCATGGTCTATACCATGATTTGGGTGTACAGGACCTCACGGTGCAGACTGATGAAGCATGAGACTATCTTAACACTTTTATTACTAAGGATTGTATACGCATTAATGTCATTGTTTGTTACTGGTGGAAAAGATGGTTAACGTGATTTCTCATTTAGAAGGGATTATTGATTTTTAAACGGCTTGGTTTTTCTTGCCAAAATTAACGAGTTTACTTTAACCACTAAATGTTTATATATGCCCCTTTACACGAAGAATCTGATAGATAAGAAATGGATGCTTATAAAACGTATGAAAAAAATTCGCTTAAGTGATTTGTAATGGAGGAAAATACTGAACTAACATCTAGGATTGACGATAAAAATTATTTGAACAAGGAAATGTTTTGTATAATATAAAATCGCACATATAACATAACATATATAGTGTTTTCTTAATTAAGAGAGGGATGGAGGGAGACAGTGGGTTTTCTTAATTAGGCCCTCACTTTGTGGTTGCATTGGGCGTGGAGGCCAACACGTTTGCTGCATACCTGTGTCTCATAATTCCAGATAACTCCAAATACTTAGCACTATTCTTAAATCCTTTCCAAAAACACTTTCCTTCCCTGTGAAAGAAGCGTTTGCATTCGCCACATTCAAGTGTCCACCCATTGCACTTTTCACCACAGGCTTCACATTCAGTGTTGTTCTTCTGATCAGTCTCTTGATCAACCAAAGCAAGAGGGTGTGAATGAAAATCATATTTGAAACTGCCTCCAAACTTGACACGCCTAGACTTGCCACCAACACAATAAGGGTGAGCACCAAAGTCACAATCATCACAGTAATAAAACCATTGCTTCGGAGACATTTTCTCGTTGCAAATGCCACATTCATATTCCCTCCTCAAACCCCCTTCAACATAATAGCTTAGACTCAGAGGATGCTTGTCATACATGTGCCAAGCCTTACTCGGTAGAGTAGCACATCCACAATCAATAGCAAAATCCTCACAAACATCACACACAAACACAAGCTTCGACCAAACATGACAACCTTTGCATTGCCTCGCAACGCTTGTCTTCTTGAGGAACAAGGGATGCACGTGATTCGCAAGTTCAATTCTCTCTTGAAGGGAACCACAACCAACATCAAGTTCGAATTGACACACATCACAACGATACACAAAACCATTGCTCAATCTTTTGCATCCGTCGCACTTGTAAATGCCATCATAATTAGGAGCCTTGGATTGAAGAGTCAGAGGGTGCTTATGAAACGGGTGTTGCTTCACTCTTGGTAACTCGGCACAACATTGGTGCAAAAAGAAGCCACAGTTTTCTTCTTCTTCACAAGAAAAGAAAGGTGGCATGATGGGTTGAACACACGCGTCACAGAGTTTATCAAAATATTGGACATGATCATCACTCTCTTCCTCCGTGATGAGCTTCAACGAATGTTCATGACTAAAGAAACTAAAAGAAAAATCAATATCCTGGGTCGATTCCTCAGTTTCATAGCCTGAGCCTGTGAGTAATGATTCCCCATCTTCATTGTCTTCTCTTAAACATTGTTGCGAACACTTCAAATGCACGGGAAACTTGCATGCTGAGCAAAAGTAACCCGCAAAAGCTGGACTCATAGCTTCATTACAAACACCACAAGTCAAGTTACCCCAGAAACCGTAAACTTGATGAAGTGAATAAGTGAGTTTCAAAGGGTGGTCATGGCCTTCTATTCTAACAGCAAGAGGCAATTCAGCGCAGCTAGAATGAACCCAAATCTGACAAACGGTGCATAAGCAAGGAGCAAGACCCTCGCTTTCATGCATGCCACAAACATAACAAACAAAAGATTGTGAATTTATCACTGACATGAACTCATGCTTGTGTCCATCATCTGGGTTAAGCTGAGAACCACACGAGACATCAAGGTCATAGTTGCAATGGTAACAATGGTATACGAAGTTGTTGAAGATGCCTCTGCATGAATCGCATACATAGGGTCCCTCATAAGGGGTGGTGGAAAGTAGAACAAGGGGGTGTTGAGGGTGAAAAGGGTGTTTCACATGGCGTGCAATTTCTGCGCATGTTTTGTGAAGGAAAAAGTTGCATTGGCTGCAGAAGAAGACAGGACCTGATGAGATTAGTTTTTCACAACCTGAGCAAAGGACTTGGTTGTTGTTATGTTCCCGTTTTAGCATTAGAGGGTGGATGTGGCTGAAATGTTCCATCTTTTCCATGTTTTTTGAAATTATGGGTGGTTTTCTGTTTTCGTTTTTCAATATCTAAAAATATTCTTGGGGTATTTGGGATACAGTTGATTAGGGATGAAGTTTACTGTAAACTTTGCTGCATGTGTAAGACATCAAAGGCTATATAAATGAATATGCTTTATTCTTGTTTAACCAAAGAAAAAACACAAGGAATTTCCTGGTATATGAAGGAAAGATTTCGCATTTGACCACATAACTAGGATTGTGTACAATTCAAGCAATGAGAAATCTAATGAAGTTAAATAAGCCCACAGGGGTGCCTTTTTTTTTTTTTTTACCTTTTACTTTCATGCTTGTGACTTTATAAATATAAATAGCAAACCTTTAATCAGATCGATTATTGAATCAACAAAACATTGTTTTGCAATATATCCAATTATCGTTGAATTATGATTTCAAATATATAGCTGAAGCTCTTGGACTTCTATTGCCATGATTTTTGAAGTTGGAACGGCTTTCTCTCGGATTTAAGTAGAATCGGATATTGCCTACTCAATTCTCTGTTTGAACTTCTCTGCTCAACCTTCTCGGTCATATTTGTCATCCAATACTCTTCTCCAACTTTATCTTTCCTTTCTAATCTCACCGATCCTTTAATAAACCAAAACATATATTTTACAGCATAATAATCCATATGTCTTACTGGATATTAAATTTACAATCTATAATTTTTATATTATTATATTTTTAATATACTTATTTTTTATTTTTAAAATTAATATAAGTATATGTTAGTAGAAGTAATTGAATTGTTAATGTTTAAGATATTTTAGATTTAAGAATTTATGATTTCATGATTTTGGGTTTAAGGTGTCAATGTTTAGAATTTATTGTTTTAAAGATTTAAGGTTCATGGTATTAGATTCAATATTTTTGGTTTATTGTTTAGGACATAGGGCTTTTAGTCCAAGATTTTTAGGGTTCATAATTTATAGTTTAAGATTTTATGGTAAGGTTTAGAGTTTTATGATTTATGGTTTAAGGTTTCATAGTTTATTGTTTAGGGTTTATAGGTTATGATTTTAGGTACTTAAGTTTATGGTTGTAAGGTTTGGGTTAAAGGTTTATTGTTCATGGCTTAGACTTTTAGAGTTTGGGAATTGCACTTTTAAGGTTTAAACTTCTTTGATTATGGTTTAAGGTTTTGAAGTTTTAGTGTTTATGATTTCATGATTAATGATTTAAAATATTAATGTTTAGAGTTCCATGGGTTAATGTTTCAAGGTTTTAGAGTTTAGAGTTTAGTATTTTTGGTTCATGGTTCATGATTTATGATTTTATGGTTTAGGGTCTAGGTGTAAGGTTTATGCTTCATATGGTTTAAGGTTTTAGGATTTAAATTTTAGGATTTTATGATTAATGAAACTCTAAATCCTAAATCTTGAAACCCAAAATCCTAAAATTATGAATCCTAGGACTCTAAACCCTAAAACTATGATTTAAAGTTTAAGGATTTAGGTTTTATAGTTCATTGTTTCAAGGTTTTAGGGTTCAAAGTCTAAGGCTTTAATGATTTATGACATAAGATTTAAGGTTTATGAATTATGGTTCATGGTTTAGGTTATTATAGTTAAATGGTTTAGGATTTATGATTGAGAATTTTATTATTTCAATTTTCTGAATTTATGATTTCATGATTTAAAATTTAAGGTTTCATAAACCTTAAACCTTGGATCTTAAAATCTTAAACATTGGGACATAAATCCTAAACTATAAATTACAAAACCCTAAATTTTAAAACCTCATATCTTGAACCATGAACCAAAAATACTAAATCATAATGCATAAAACCTTCACAACAATTCACCATTAAGCATAATTCATAAAATTTAAACATGAAACCTTAACCCATGAAAACATAATCATGAATACTAAAATTATAAATCATAATCATCAACACTAAAAACATATAAAGTTTAACGGTAAAAGCTAAATTATAAAACATTGAAATTTAAATTCGGATTTAGTCCATACACTTTCAAATAGATTTTGGTAAAAAAAAACATTGAAAAATAAGTGGATTTAGTGTTTCCCCTTCAATGGATTTATCGTTGTTAACAAATTATGCTTCTCAGTGGTTCACATCTAACAACTCACACAAAACATGCAATATATTTGAACTTAACATCTAATGATAATTATAAACTATTGTAAAGTTTTTTTTTTTTTTTTCCTCTTACTCTCTCCTTCATCTTCTTTCCATTCTTAGAACACAGTTTTAATTTTTATCCAAGATATTTGTTTAAATTAAAAAAAAAAATTATAATCATCTTATCTTCAACCCTTTGTTAAGCATTCAACAATAGAATATATGATAATTACAAAATTAAATAAATTTCAGATAAAAAAAAAAAGCAAAAACACGTATCAATATAATGAACTAAATAATTGTAAACAATGTAACAAACTCCATTTAACTAACAAAATAAACATATTCATATTTTTCTCAACATTTTATACAACATAACTGGAAATTAATCAAGAAACAACGAAAGATCATGATTTCATTAAAAGAAGATGGAGCTTAATTGAATTGCCTTCAAAAGTAATGTCATTAGTCTAATTCAGTGCTTTTATTTGACTAACACTTCTCTCCAACCCCACTTGCAATATATTTCCATTATACTGACTAGAAGACATACTAGAAAACATCAAGCATGATTCGAGATTTTGTTAGGCAGTTATGGTGTTGAATGAGTGGTGGTGTGGCAGTGTTGAATGAGTTTTTTTTTTAACTTCTAATATTTTTTTATGATATTATAAAACATCATTTAATAGGTTCGAAACCTGTCATTTATTCTCCTTTTCAACGTGAAAAAAAAATAAAAACATCATTTAATAAACATATTTAACTATGAACAAAAATAAATTGAGAAAGTAGTTTAAAAAGACCGGTCAATTATAAATTAAAAATAAAAATTCATAATAAAAATTTAATTGTATTTTGGTCCCTCAATCTTCATTAATATGTATTTAATCTACTAATTTTTATATCACAATTTTAATCTTTTACTTTTAAAATTTTACAATTCTATTTCAATCATTAAATTATACAATTTTAGTTCAATCATTATTTGTCCAAATTGATTTTTTTTCTCATTTTTAGAAAAAATTAACTTTTTTTTACTAGTCACAGTTTTATTTTTTAATTTAAAATTTATTCAATTATTATAATTTTTTTATAATTAGTTTAAAACAAGTAATTAAATTTAATTAAAAAAAATTTTTATTAGTAAGAATAAACTTTTTTTCTTTTTTGAAAAAAACAATATTTACTTTTTTACTAATCAAAAAACTGTTGCAGCCTAAAATAAACTATAAACATATTTTATTTTAAAGAAAACTATTTTATTGTTATTTACTATAAAAAAATTTAATTATTTTATTATTTCAAAAAATTTTAAGATAAAAATATCTTCATAAATTAAATCCTTCAAAAAATTTAAACATTCTAATCACAGAGCCTCTCACAAGAAAAGACTCTTACAAAAATTGGCGTATGCCACTTAAAGTAACAAGCACACGGTATTCTTTAGTAAAAGGCGAAAGAATAGTTCGCTTTGTACTTATTACATGGCTCCGTGGTTTAGTTAGAAGAAACATCTCTTAATTTATATCATGAGTAGTCACTTCCACACAACACACCAGCCGATGTGGGCTTTAGCTAGAACAGGCGGGAGGTGCTTGGCACTCACTACAACAGATGCATGAAATCTTGTTCAAATGCAAGACTCTTTACTCTTCTTATTCGTAGCTCGATACCATTGGTTACTTTGGCAATTCACAAAATCTGTTGGTCATCCAATGGATGTGCATACATGGATATACTTGCTACATTTGATGCTGCTACACATGAAGATATAGATTATCCATTTCCATAGGTGGAGGAAATCTTAATCATGTTCAAGAGTCAAAACTCTATATTACTTGGGGCATTTCTTGCAATGAGGAAAAGCTTTAATCACAGGGGCCTTAGCTGGAAATCATGGTCCAGCCATGGGAACTGTAACAAATACTGCACCATGGATTGATTGTAGCAATAGCAGCTAGTGATATTGAAAGGGCTTTTAAGAGCACTTAACAGTTGGGAGTAAATGGCAAGAATGTTACTGTAAGTTTCATTCTTTTGCCATTCAAATATTCTGAAAGGCTAAAGTAGTTTTATCCATAGCTCACCACAACTATGATACTTTATCCATAGCTCACTAAACCCCAAAAGTAGTGAGCCCTGGTTTGTTATATGATATTGATGACTTTGGTTATATCTATCTAGTTCGTATGCCATGAGGGTTACAAATTAGAATGGTTTCAGTTTAGCAGTTTAAGTTGGTTCTCCTATAAATTGCCCCTCTTTGCTTCTTGGGTTTGCAGGCCAAGATGCTACCAAGTACCAACTACCCCACAATGCAATTTAGCTTGAAAAGCAACAAAGGCATAATATTACGGTTTTTCAGAAGAAGAGTGACCAATGTGGATCCTACCCCCAACAATCTACGGTGCCACCATTTGATTACCAATTTACCAAAAGGGAGTGGAAATCACAATGAACTCTACAAGCATCATTGCTTCAAAAGTTCAAAGGGTGTGTTTGCTTTAATGTTTTGATTCAACGTCTTCTTGGAAGGGTCCAACAGAAAATATGTACAAAGTAGTTGTGAATTGTGAATTGTGATTATGAAAGCCACATTTATTGCAAACAATAAAATTGTATCAGATTCCTTATATGGAGAAGCCCACGTCACACTGTAAGGGGCCCTGTTGTTATCAACAATCCATAAGGTTACAGTTAGCAATGGCCTCACTATGATTACGGATCTCTGTTGATGTCTGTTATCTAATGCGGGGAATTTTGGTTTGTAAAAACCTAAATATAACTCTTTTCTTTGGTCACCACGCTATCCAATTCTCCCTTCACCCAAAACCTTTTTACCTCGGTTTGACAGATGAACAATCCAAAACATCAAAATTATTACGGAAATCCCAACTAAGAATATTCAGCCACATGCCCCCAACACACCTTAGAATTTTGGACAAAGCATCCTAGAGACAGCAAGATCCGTAACAGCTAGCTTTTAATTATTCCTCCAAAGAAAGTTAAAAGGGGAATTCACAGCAATATATATAGTATACGCACACACAAAAGAGGTGGAGAAAAGTTCAATTGTTCAAGTACTTTCATAAAAAAGAGAAAGAGAAATGAGATCAGTGCACAAGGACCCAAATGTTTTCCACTTTAGCCATTCACATCCTTTGGAATGTAAAACCACCCCACCACCCTCCACAGGAAGTAACAGTAACATTGTAAGCTGCTTTGGATGCAAGCTAAAAGTTAATAAGCATGGAGAGAACTATTACCAGTGCAAAACATGTGCCTTTTCTCTTCACCATGTGTGCTACAACATGCCCTTAATCACAAACCACCCTTCACATCCAACCCACGACCTAGTCTTTATTGCAATACCTTTATCATCATCACCCTCCATCTGCGTGGCGTGTGGGAACCATGTCACTGGCTTCTGCTACCACTGTGCTGAATGCAGCATCTTCTTTCATTCTCTGTGCCTTGCACTTCCTGTGTCTCTCGCAATCACCAACCACCCCCACAAAATCAAGCTTGAGTTTTCACCGCCGTATGATTTCTTCTGTGACTTGTGCAACAAACCCAGTTACAAAGGGTGGCTCTATAGGTGCAGCATGTGTGAATTCGATACACATATAGCTTGTGCCGTTGAAAACTTTGAGCAAAACCCATCTTTCCCTCAATCAAGCCCTTTGTTAAGGCAACTTACGAGTCAAGAAGTGGAACATGAAAGGTTTAGTGCAAGTGTTGTTGGTGATAGTTGCAAAGGGTATGAGTATGAGATCATGAATTTGGTGGCACAACAAATTGGTGGGGGAATTATCAAAGAAAAATTTGATAGTGCAGTCGCTGGATGGGACAAGAGATTATATAGTGGTCCAAGGAAAAAGCATAATAAAACTACTGGGAGTAGTGGAAAGATGAAGATTGAGTTACAAGAAAAAGAAGTACTAATAAGTCCTGCTGAACTTTTATTGAATAAGTTAGAAGAAAGAACACCACTTCGGGATAATTCACCGTTTAGTGACTCATATTTTTCAATAGATTTGGCAAAATCATATTCAACTTCAACCCTTGGACGTAGAAGAGAAGGTGGCAGTGAGCACCAGCAGATAACTATGCCAGAGAGAGTTGTAAGCAATAATTCTGAAAAACCATTCGATCTAGTTAATGATTCATACGATGTGGTGCCGCAACAGAATTATAAGGTGGTCAAAGAAGGACGAACTAGTGATTTTGGGAAATCAAGCCAGAGAGACGTCGTGATGAAAAATCCCAACGAAAGCTTTGCCAAATTCTCTGTTCAAGATCAAACAATTGCAAAATCAGAGTCAGTAAGTTCAATTAAACTAGTGCCTTTTATTTTTAGTTCAATCTAACTAAAATGGTTTCATTCAATTCTATTCTATTCTTTTTTTTTCAGCTAAAAGTCAAAAAGCATTCCACGTTACTTTCTAAGCTGGCAAGGTGGAATGTACATCCTTGAAGTAAGGAGAAAAATAAGAAAAAAGAGAAAAGAAAATTATATGATAATTTATAAAGAAATAAAGAAAGAGATAGGAAGAAATAGAAGATTAGTGTTAGAAATAAGATATAAAAAAATCAATTTTTTTATGATAAAAAAAAAAAAGAGAAAGAGAAAGAGAAGAGTGAATAAGGTCATTTCTCTCTTCATTTTTGTTTTATAAAATGGTGCAGAGAGAGAAGCATAAAATAAAAGGTGTTAAAAAAATATTTCTTACGAGCCTTACTAAAAATGGTTAAAAGTAGTTAAAAATTAAGGAATTCTAATAACACATTTTTCAATAAACATATTTTTGTGTGTGCAGTGATAGCATAAGTTTTGCATATAAGACCTTGCATTTCTAAACTTTTCATGACTATGCTGACCTAGCAGGTACAAACTCATTTTAATACATTATTTTGTTAATTAAAATTTATTTAAAATTATGAATTATGACTGATATTCTTTTTTTTTTTTGGGTGCAATTATGACTGATATTCATTATAAACAAGGAATGAGATCCATATATTTTTTGTAATTTTTAACCAATTTCAATTAATAATAAATAATGTTTTATAAATAGTGTATTAATAATAAATGTATTGTAAGCGTTTATCTAAAATGTTAATATATGAAAAGTTCTTATAATAAATCATGTAAAAAATGTATTAATAAAATTATTTATAAAAACTTTTAACTTTAAGTTTTTAACCAATTATATTTCAGAATATCGATTAACATCTATCTTTTCTTGTATATGATTATTTCAAACAATAACTTGCTGTCTCTTTGGTCTTTATCTGCCCCCCTTGCGAATATCCGACAGGTAAAAGCAGCAAAGCTAAGTGGTCATTTTCATTATCATGAGTCATGACACTAAATAATTATAATTAATAATTAGTTTTATACAAACAAGAACTAATGTTGTATTTTAATCCTTTCAGGAAAGCTACAGCTGTTCTTGTTGGAGGAATTTCCTAACTTGCTGCCTTTAGCACGGGCACGTGGAAGACACGCGATTTTTGGAGAAAACTGTGAGTAATTAAGAGATGCTGGTTTGCAAATTTTAAGAGATCAGATCAAGGATATCGCTAGCTAACTAACTAGACACATAAGTCTTACCACTTCTACGTCATGTTTAATACAAGTACTATACGTACTATAATATGTGACTTTGTGTTATTTATGTTGTTGTAAACATTGTTTAAGATCGAAGTTGTTGCGTGCAGATCTATCGCTGAGTATTATTTTTCGTTGTTTCCTTTTCATATTTTTCGTTTTCACTATAAGATCTGATTTATGAATTCATTTTTCGTTTATCTGATTTATGAGTTCATAATTTTGAAGATAAGAAGAATACTTAATAATTATGATTTTTTTTGTTGAAACGGTAATTATAAATTTATTTATTTATTAATTATTAAGAAATGAGAAACATTAGAATGTATTATTCTAACCATTAAAAACATGAAAAAAGATTACATTTATATATTGACATGGTCACTTCTTTATAATTTAAATATTTTCTAAAGTTATTTTTAATATTAGAAGAAATAAAACAACTTAAGATTTCAATATAAATTTTGTTATTTATTTTAAGTGATTTATACATTAGGATAAATTCTTATATTTTTAATTTTTATAAAAATATTTTATCTTTAAATTATTCATTCATATTATCAAAAAATATAAAATCTCTATAAATAAAATATTTATAAATATAAATTAATTATGATACATAAAAATTAAATATTATTAATATAAAAACTAAAAAAATTATTTTAATAATTAAGCTACAGTTCAAATCAATCACTTCTAAAAAGTTAAATTAATTAATAAAATAATATATTTTAACATATTTTTTAATAATAACTAATTCAAATAATTTGTTAATTTATCGGTTCATACTAGTAAATATAATAGAAGCAATCTTAGGCAAAGCCAAGTATGATGACGTTAACAGCATACCAACAAATCGCTACATGACAGCACCAGCACCAGGATCACTGCTGCGCTGCACTTTTTTGGGACATAACCTTAACAGCAAGTCAGCAACATCAAATTATATATAATCAAGCCATTCATGATATTGCCGCCCAAAATGTATTTTTAATTCATTAAGAAAACTAGTCACTGCTGTATACTAACACACTCTAACGTAATCTTTTTATATATTCTTTTTTATGGGTCAAAATTTATAAAAAATCATAAAATTAGATGATTCTTATATTAATTTTTTTAAAAGAATATATTCTAATAGATAAGTATCCTTTGAAATTATTCTGTTAAAAGATGATGTTAATAGTTCACAAAGCTAAAGCATTATGTAATGCTAATTTACACTCGGATCAATTTCAACTACATGATATTGAGATAATGTGAGATGCTGAGATCCATATTTAAGATGTGCAAAGTATAATAACCCTTTTTGTTTTTTTTCTCTTCTAGCTTTTCTTGTGTTTGAAGAAACCGAACGGTCAGTAAGCCAGACAGGGTACACAGAATTAACAAAATGATAACATATTATGGATGCTTAGTGCCAAGCTGAAAAGTGAGACAAAAGAAAGCTTTATATTTTTCAACCACAATCAAAGATTCGTCAAATTTGTCTTCCGCAGTTTTCATTATTATACTTGATTTGCTTTCAAAAGTTCCGTTGACTTGAAATTGAATAGAGGCGCCACAGCAAAGTATAATAATGGCAACTCAGTTTGACCAAGTCTTAAGAGATGAATCTTCTGCAATACAGTGTATATAGTTACAAGCTCTACAATTAAGCAATTTGTAGAGACAAAATCTAGCACACAATATGGCATCAATGCAGACATATACCATAATGAATTGATCTTCAGTCTTCACAATGTATATAGTAAGTATATGTTTGGTTTGTAGACATGAAAGTAGAAAGCAACAGTAATTATAGCGTACTTTCTGCGACCTAAGCTAGAATATATGTGATGTGATGATGATCACAAGCATATACATCATTCCAAAATCAGAGATACCTATGGCGCCAGAGCTACTATATATATATATAGTCCCACCACACCATTAGGATTTCTGAATTCACGTTCCCACATTTGAAGCAGATATTACTGCTAAATAAAAATGGAAACAGTAAAGAGATCCATCGATTAATTCTTCCATGTCCTTTTTTTGGGACTGAAACTGGGGACTGCGGGTCCACTCCATCGTGCCTCTGAGGTTGAATTGAATCAATTCTCGAATGATTGTGATTTCATCATTTACTTGCTACAATTCAATCCTCACCCTAATGCCTTTTGGCTTTGTGCTATACCCACTAGCTTAGTCACCAGAAACAAATATTCTCTATTGGGCTAAATACAACATACTTTATTTATTTTGGTGTTTTATTTTATCTCAGTATACTTATTTATTAAAAAAAATCTATATATAAGTGGAAAATACTGATGAAGTTGTTTTAAGAGGTTAACCTTTTTTTCATAAACAATCAATTAATAAGAATTAAATTCATATGTTTTTAAAACATCAAGATTAACCACTAAATTTATAAATGAACTAGTGTAAAATTGTTCTAACTTAATAAAAATTCTCCTATTTAAGTTCTATTCTTGAGTATTCATCTTACCAAGACTAAAGATAGATCTTAAGCACGGTTGACTAAAAATAATTTTTTTCAACCTTTTAATAATATTATTTGACTCAAGTATTTGACAATTATATTTTAACTTTTTTCATAAAGACATATTTGTTAAGAGTATTATATATATATATATATATATATATATATATATATATATATATATATTTATTATAGGCCAAGGTTAGTTGTTAATTATTAATTTCTTCTGGTAATAAGAGACTTGAACTTAATCTACCTCATCCTGGTTTCTCTTTTGAAGTCAACCTTATCAACCATATTATATATTATAGTGTAATTTGTGTAATTAATATTTTTTAGCTTATATTTTACTTTTATAAAAATAATGAGACAGCTGATAAAGTATTTATTTGTAAGTTGTAACTGCTTGTGGTGGTCGATTGTCTTTCCCTTTAATGGAATGACATGATTTTTTATACCATACATATAATATGACGAATGTGAGGAACCAAAGATGCTTATCCTTTAGCATAAAACATCCCAAATTCACCTTGCCAGCTGTCAATGTACATATAACTGAATAAAATGTCGTAAAGGACTTCTATTTTAAATCGTGACAAACTAACTAATTAAAAAATTCAACTTTAAAATTTATCAGTCGAAGACTTTCATGTTTATTTTAATTATCATATGGATTTCAACTTTAGAATAAAAAAAATGTACGTAAGACATTAATTGATAAGAGAAATTTAAGACACACAATAAAGAACGTACTAGACCCAGGAAATATTTAAGTAACGAGTCAAAAATAAATCAATTTAAACATGCATAATTATATTAAACATGAAAAATATTAATGATTTATGTCCTTAATCAATACTTATAAGATTCGAATCTTCATCAGTTTAATATAAAATAAATTATATTAAAAAAATTATTCACATTATGAATGATGACTGATGACTGATGATAGAGAATAATTTATATCAATAAACAAAGAAAAATAGTTGAATTAATTTACCTAGCTAGACTCAGTAGTTTGGTTTGGTGTGGCATTGGTGGGCCTTGTAGCCACATGCCATTGAATACATTATCCCAGTGGGGTAAGTGAAAGGATGCTATTGCCTATTGCCAATACTTGCTCTGCTGTTTGGGCCCCTCTCTCATCTCATGAAGCTTAAGGCATATTTGCCCCTTTCTCTACTGACAAGTGTCATCCACATACCCCAAAAAGATCCACTTACCTTTTAACCATTTCCACCAATAACAAACATCTTAATGCATGTGAATTGCGATGATATCCATCAATGCCATAATTTAAGACCTAAAGCAACACGCAATATGCATGATATCCAAGGAACAAGCCGTATTTTTAACTAACAAATTGGAAAGTCTTGCAAATTTGTTATGCCGCGAATCCTATGTTTCTCTCTCTCTCTCTCTCTCTCTCTCTCTCTCTTCCATATATGTAACAAATGTATACACACTCAATGGTAACTCTTTTTCAATGCATGTATAAATTAAGCTCTTAATTACTTCATGTATAAATTTCAATGCATGTGTATTAAAAAACTTATTAGATGGTACAGAATCTTCACATCATCCAAATTTAATTACGTGTCGTGTATTTATTGATTAAAAACATATATGATATACTCATGATCCTAAATTATCTAATAATTTTCCGTGTATTAATCGAAACTTTTTAAGAACTTTTGTATAGGAACTGTGTGACACCTGCAGCCACCACAACAGAACCTTATATATTAATTGCTGGCTCTTATGTTCTCCTCATGATTTCATTATTTATTCTAGCTAAGACTCCCCCAGCAATTGGGTGGAGGGCATGACTCTTGTGGTTTGTGGAGAAGTGCTGGTATAGGGTCTCCATCTCAACCCGTCTCCATCCAAAAGAATCTCTCTGTCATATTTATTGGCTAAGGCACAGATATGAAAACAAATACTGTTATTGTACTTTTCTCACAAAAAAACAAATGGGTGCTAATTTACCTAACGTTTTCTGCAAACAGTATATTATATTACTCTCTCCTCTTCTTTTACAAAATTAAATAACAGCTTTGTTAATATCACTCCACTCACTTTAAGTAATTCAAAATAAAAGGCTTTTATGTATAACTAATTAAATTTAACTTTTAAAGGCCGGTGGTAAAACTAAAGAAATTAAGTGAGAAAGACTAAATGTGTGTTAATAAAACTAAAAAAAAAAAAAGGGATAGATAGAGTAAATGAGTAATTGAAAAGCACAGTGGAGTGGAGGTGCAAGTCATTTTAGTCAACAGAAATATTATTCTATTTATCATCAATTCAAGGGAATTAGGAGTCATGCATATGTTTAAAAAGACGTGTATCCAATGCGATGCAATGCAGCATTTAAAAACACACATAATACATAAAATCTGTGTCACCCTTATCTCCATAGCGTGTATTTTTCATGTCTGTATATCTGTTTGTATACATTCTTGCTTTTGGTAGACACTAAAAATAAAAATGATATACGAGCTTCTTGTTACAAAGTTTTCCCATGCACTCAATATATACGAGTTTCCTTTAGCAAACAGTTAACAGCACGTAATGCACACACGTGTACTTCTCTTGCTCTATCTGAAACACAGATAACCCACACAAAATATGAGCTTCTCAATCGAACAACTTAAAATTAGTTACCTATAAATAAAACCGAAGTAATTAAGAACAGCTTAAGTAATGCTATTTGGCATATAAACAAAACCAAAACAAACCAAGTATATATGCTAATTACCCTCTTTTTAGCCCTACCTTGGTGCAACAAGTCAACGAAATACATATGATCAGCACACATACTAACCTATAGCCACTCAAAAAGAAAGCAAAATTTTCAGTATAGCTGCCATATCTGAAATCCCTCCCCATCACGTCGCTACTAGCTAGTATGCAAAATCATACTTTTCTCGAGACATGAACATGATGTATTATATATTACGTGGAAAATAGGTGGAAAAACATAAGTGAGACATTTCTGTGGTTGTGATATAACTTTTCCAGGAATTGTCATGGAAATTGGATATCAAATAGAAGATAAAGGAAAAAAATAAAAATAAAGCACTGCCTTAGAATGAAAACTATATTTTAAAAAGTGTCGTTAATCAAGCATTATAAGAAATTAAGTATCAGTGACAATAATCTTGTCAATAATATTAATTTTTGTCACTAATAATTATATCATTAATATTTTAGTAATGATTTTTAAAAAATTAGATATAAATAATTTTGTCACTATTATATTACAAAAAGTATTAACCACACAAAAAGTTTTATCCAGGACTCATGAGTCATGTCAAAGTCAAACCATGCATTGAGCCATTTTTTCATAGAAATTACAGTAAAAAAAAAAACGCATAATTAATATTGAGTAACTCGTAATTAATAAAAGTACACACAGAACTAACTTATCCTCAATATATAGTTATGTGTACAGGATTATTATGTTAAAGGACATCATCACCGTCTATACATATCATGGGGTCTACATTCTCTCATGCTTTTCAGTAATAGCTTAAGGCAAGGAAAACTTTACCTTTATAGACTGAATCCTTCCTTCTACATTCTACTGTCAATTGTTTTCATCTCTATTATAATAATAATTCTAATTCTAATTCTGTACAAAATAAATATTTATGCGGCAAATCCCACATTTTTTGTTTTCGATGCAAACTGGACAAAACAACATCAAATGATTGTGTAAAATAGTCTGAAATCATATGAGGCAAATATAAATTATATAGCATATAGTCCGACAAGAAAAATAAATATAACAATTATGATATATGGTATTGTGAACTTTTCTGTTGACTGCAAGCAACAGTATATTTGCCTCTGTGCAGTGTGGTTGGCTATTAGTTAATTTTAACATAGTCGGGGGGCTTTCAGAACATATTGGAGGTGATTTTGAGGAACGGTTCTGATGTGTTTTTTTGGGTCTGCGAGTAATTCTCTTTTATAATCTTAAAGCAAATAATTTTTCAGGTACTTGACCTGCCATATGTAGGCCATGTCATCTAAGTAAAAGAGAGTTTTGAGGGTCCATTCATCTGAATCAAAAGCTGCTGTTTCCTATATGTAGCTCTCAAACCCCAAAATAAAATGCTTCGCATAGCCAATGAAGACAAATTATAATATCACAAGGTACAGAAACAAAAAGACCAGCCAGATTCATTGAGAACATTGTAAATTATTAAACTCTATGCAAAATTGTTTCCAATGAATTTATACATCTTTCTCAAATCTCTGTTGCTAGCTATATTTGATTGCAAAAAGTGAAGCAAACAACATTCTTCCTAGCTTAGACTCTTTATGGACAAAATATATCGACCACATATGTGTTCGGCTGCGATTATATATATCAACCTAGCTCAGCCGCAAATGATTCCCATTATTGCGGATTATACTCAACAACAGATGTTCCACCTATTTGCATGTGAATTTCCGTTAAACAGCAACACAAATAAAGTACTCAGTACACGATTGAAGAATATGAAACCACTAATAATTTGTGTTTTTAGCAACCATTACAATTTGCTTTACTTAACATCGATGTACGTAAATTCTCCCATGTCAACTAATTAAAGGGTGCAATTGTTAACACGCACCATGCATGCACGGGTGATATGATATCACCACCAATAACATTAATCTTTAACTACATCTTAAATCTATTATTATCCGCTTAGTTTTCTTTCTTAGCAGTTAATAACAAATTTTCGTACGTACGATAGAGTCCAAGTTGTTTCGTTGGTCAAAGAACACACAGATATCGTGATCGAATCCACTACTGTCAGGCCAAAATATCCATTGGATAACATATCATTCCAGTGCAAAAAATCAGAACGTGCCCTCAGTGTAATAGTACTGTAAGAATAATCACACATGTACACCATAGCGAAAGCATTACAAAATTAATATGAAGTAAAATATAAACATAGTTACGAAATAAAACAAAGCAGCACCAATTGTTGAACAAGATGCATGAGTGGCACCAAGTATTAAGATGAAGACAATTAAACTCTAGTATTAAAAATTTCTTCCAATTAATTAACCTTCTAGTACATGAAATAATAACCCAGTTTTATGCACTCGTACGTACTTATTTGCCATTTAGCCTTACTTGCTATTATTCTCATGACCTACAGCAGCAATCTGAGTGTTTGTTTGTCCCAGCAAGCTGCTTATGGAACGCGCTTTCACCATGCCAAGCTTCATCCTCTTCTTCGTCGTTGTCATTGTCATTATCTTCGGCTTCTTCTCCTCCTCCTCCTCAAAGGGCTCATGATCAGCATAATTAGCACCACACTGATCACTTTGCTTCTCAAGAGAAGAAGATGAAGGGGAAGAAGCTTGAGGCACGTGATGGTGATGATGCACCTTCTTTGGCGGTGCAGTAGTAGTAGTAGTAGTCGTTGTTGCAAGGGAACGGCTTCTAACACTAGTCATGCTTCTGAGTCTTCCCTTCCCCAAGTGATGCTCACACAGTGAGTAACCAACCAGCGTTTGTTGGCAGCACCTCCACCCTCTCCCATTCACACGACTGCACCTAGAACCTTCCATCAGTGCACCACCCCGTGCTCTCTTCTTACTCACATTCACTACCACTTTTGATTCTTCTTCCTCTCCCATGCTATCCTGGTCATTGCGCGTCGTGGAACACTTCTTGTTCATCTTTGTCTTCATCTTCGCCTTCATCTTCTTGCTATGACTAGCAGCATTATTACTATTATTATTCTCCTCAAAGCTCCCTCTCCTTTTCTTCAGCGGAATCGCTTTCTCTCCTTCGTACCATCTCCCATCTGCAACGTACGTACACAATCAACAACACCAGCTAGCAAGACGTACACAGTTACATTATTACATGCATTGCATTGAATCTTAATTTTTTTTCCGTTACCTTGGGTCGAGGAAAGGCTTAATTGTGGCAACACTTCAACTTGTGTTTCCAAACCCAAGGTGCGTCCTTTCCTACAAACAAACCACACCCAGAAAGACCCACAATAACCATAACATAAATTTGCACATATATGTACGTGAAAACATAAAATTTACGGGGCAAGGGTGCGAATTGAAGTGAAAGCAAGAGTGTAATATTTCGAAAGAACAAAAACGCAGTGTAGTTGGGGACCAGCATTTGGGTGCTTGTGCACCTCTAGTGCAAACGGTAGTTTTCCAATTTTGATAAAAGAACCAAGGACTTTGGGTAGATGTGGAAGAGTATGGTGGCTACAAAAACCTCTTATTTAAAACAACAACTTCAACAGTATTTTCCACTGATATATACATTTTTTTTCATAAAAAATGATAATCATAATAATATTTAAAATCAAGATATGGGTCGATCTCCGTGTTTTTCACCTTTTTTACTACGAGATTTCATGAAGAAGAAAAAAAAAATAAAACAAGTTCTCTTTTTCGTTCTTACCTGGAATGATTACCCTTCTCTCCCGAGTCTTCTCCACTCTCTCCCCTTCTAACAACCTCGTCCTGCAAAATCAACCACACCAAAATATACATAGGATCTTGTTCTTGTCCCAAGCGTGCCCCTTTCTGGGTGTTGTGCGAAAATTTGTTTTATTTATTTCTTTTTCAAAAAAAAACTTGAATAAACAACGAATTTTACACCAACGGGCAACCACTTGCCAGAGATTGGACAAAAGTGCACTTGTAAAAGCCCACATCATGAAATTTCGAAAAAACAAAACGGAAATAGTGAAACAAGAATAAAAAAAAAAAAAGGAAAAAAAAAATAAACAATTAGTGTTTGTGTGTGTTTTTTACTTACCAAAGGGTCTTGCTTGTTGTGCTGTCTGGGTGCCCCACTTTCACCGATGCCGGAGGGATCATCAGAGCCGTTGCTTCGTTTCCCGATCGAAGGGAGAGGCTGATCAGACGGCTGGCAACGATCCAAGCTCGAAGCAGCAGCATGGTGGTGAAGGAGCACTGCAGAAGCAGAAGCAGAAGAAGAAAGTTCCGGTACGGTGGAAGTATCGTCGCTTAGTTGCACCACCACCGGGGACCGGCTGATCAGGTGGGGATCTGAGAGATGCAACGGCGAGAGCGAAGGAGGGAAAAGCACTGGCCTTTTCCGGATCCTCATCGGTGCAAGATAGAAAACCAAAAAATAAATAAAACCACAAACTCACGAGATTCACTAACCCAAAAACCGATTTTGAAGTATCGGATTTCAAAACAAAAACTCAGATAGAGAAGAAGAAAGAAAAGGTATGAAAATAAAACCAATCTATAGCTACTACTACTACATCTACATGCCCCCTCCAAAAACCAAGAAAATAAAAATTATGCTTTTATCAACAACTCTTTCTCTCTCTCTCTTTCTATCCCTTGCACCTCACACACACAAAACGCATACTTACACACTTTCTCTCTCTATCTATCTCTATCTGTATAGCGCGCTCCATATATATTGCTTCCATGAGTTATTATTCTCTCTCTAACTTTTATTTGTTGCACCACAGAAAGGGAGTTGTATGGGTGAGGGACGGCACGTGCGACTGAGTTTTGGGAGGAGGAGGCACGTGTGAGAGTGGACACGCACCGGGCAGAACGGTAGCCCGTGGAAGAGAGAGAAAGAAAGAGAAAGGGACAGAGTACGACGAGGGGTGGAAGAAAGCGTTACATTACAAAATTAGACTAATTAATTTTATTTTATTTTTTAGAAGAAAAAAAAAAAAGGAGAAAATTGATAAGAGAAGAAGGGAGTGGGTGGTGGCGTTATCGTTTATACTTTCAAGATGGGAGACGGTGGGACCCGCAACCCCGACCCACCCTCCTTAATCGTAACATTAACCTTCTTCACCTTCTAATTTTCTATCTCTTCTTCTTCCCTATTCATGAACTAGAATATTATTCAAGTGTTTATATGCGACAAAATTTCTTGTTTACAGAAAATAATGATGAATATGTTCTTGTTTATTTGGCTTAAACTAATTAATATGCTGTTTATTTATAAAGTGTAAAGAATATTGACTTTACGTCTCGTACTAAGATCAGATTTAGAACCTTTTTGTATCGGATCAGACTCTGAACACTATTTCAAATATACCGTGAGAACTAAAACACTCCCAAAAATTCATACAGGATCTGGAAAATATATAGTTCCTTTTTTTTCAGTTTTATTCTAAAGTTGGTAAAAATAAGTGATTTTAAAAATAAATAAAAACTGAAAGAAAGAATTTTGTACTAACTTTAATTAGAATATATTCTTTTGGGGATCATTTAAGTTATAAGAAGACTTGAGTTCATTAATAAAATGTTCAGGCCCGTCTTAATACGTTTCATAATTAGAACGAAAAAAAAATCAAATATAAATTGTATATAAAAAATAATTACAAGTGTTTTAGAGAAATAACAAAGCCAAACACCTAATTTAACCTTAACGAATATTATCATTTATTGTCACATTAAGTGTTTGTTTGATTTAAAGCTAAGCAAACACACATTTTGTGAGTAGTAGAAATTTAGAGTACGTTTTTTATTCAAGAATTACTTGAAGGTGTGCTTAAGTTAAACCAAACTACACACACTACATAGTATTTGTTGTCACAAAATTCTGTGTGCAACAAGATATGTTTTCTAACTTAGACGTCGTTATAGACATGCCAACCTCTCTTGAACATGGCGTGTGAAAGAACCACACGAAGACCAACTCACCTAGAAGATCCACTCGAAGAGTATCGCTTGGTCAATCACCCTCAATCCTTTTTTTTTTTTTTTTTTTACAAGGACCCTCAATTCATTACATAACAAAAAGAACATAAAAAGCACTTCTAATAAAATTAAAATATACAAACCTTAGTTTTGTTATGATTTTTTTTTTTATGGATCCAAAATTCAAGTTAGCGGGGAGAAATTAAGGATAAAAATTTTTTAAAAATTAGGAAGTAAAATATGCAATCATGTGATATAAAGATAGAATGATAAAGTAAAATTTGTAAGATTTTAAAAAATTAAAGATAAAAAATATTAAATTAATTTGTTAAGAGTAAAACTTGTAAAAAATAAAACAAAATGAAATAAATATACAATTAAGTCAAATATTTATTATCAAATATATATATATATATATAATTAAGATATAATTTACTAATAATAAAAAAAAATATTAACTTAAAGATCTATTTTTTTTATTAATATTTTTATTTGATATTATATATATATATATATATATATATATATGGAAAGGAAAGGAGGGGGCTAAAGCCTTGTTGTCCCTTTTAAATCCGTCAGTGGAGACACTTGAGGAATGGCATTCTTAGTTTCGTAATTTGCATTAATTAAGTACGAATGTGTTTGCATAAGGAAAATAGTTTTTTGTTTTTAATATAAGTTCTTGGAAGAAAAAAAATCACAATCTCTAACTTACACTTTTGTTTATCTAAAGCATACACTAAACTCTCTCTCATCAATTTTTTGTTGTTGTTTTAAAGCCTCTTTTATTGGTTGTAATGAATTTATTTTTTTTAGTGAGGTTGTAATGAAGATAAGGTTAAGGTAGGCGAGCATTCCCCTAATTAAACATAATCAAGAGAAATTAAAATAGCATAACTCAACATAATGAATTAAACGCCTTCCCTTCTCCCTAATTGCTACACATTTTGACTTTCCATTTATTTCAACAATTTTTGCAATATATATTATTTTATGCGCTCAACTTTTTTCTCTTTTCTCAATTTATTCTTCTTTATTTTATTTTCAATCTCTACATTCATTTTTTTTCCAAAAAAAAAATTGAACTTTTATTTTTATCTCGCCTGACTCTAATTCTGTAATTCACATATTTTCTATGGCATAATCGGAATTCTAAATTGACTTAAAGAAGATCAAGGCATGACAGGGGTTTCGGCCCATAGCATTAGAATCATTAGGCCTTTGGACCTAAATCTAAGTCTAAATCTTAAAAGGCTTTTGCTATATATACTCTCCATCTTTACTAAGTGCACTTCTATTTAATTTTTTTTCCATTTTCTATTATCATATATACACTTTATATCCATAACATTCAATTCAAAATCATTATTTCGCAAAGTAATTTTCTGAAAAAAAAAAATTTAATTATTATGAATATAACCTATAACTTATGATGAATTCATGAGTGGGTTCACTTTTTCATAAATTTAACTTAGATTTAAAATACCATACAATGCACAACAAAAATTACCGATTAAGTGAATGATGGAAGGTTAAGTTTAATAATTAATACTGAAAACTTAGGATTTGAACTTAGGGCCTAAAAATAGAAAGAAAGATATTTCATATTTGTACATTGATACGGTCTGGATCTAATTTAGTATATTCTGTGTCTGCTACACTTTATTTATTTATTCATGTCAACTTCGCTAGCTATTTGTCTAGCTTGGAATTGATCAGCAAATGTGATAACAGTGAACCGCACGCAATGTTCCAAACGAAATTCACCAAAATTACCACGTGATTGTTATCGAAGCAATTCCAATGATACTTATAAAATTGCTTGAAACTTCTTTATCTCGAGTCTACACTATTTTATAGTTTTTCACGCAAACTTAAATAAATTTTTAATCCTTATGAAATAGAGTTTTTTTTAACAATTTTTATTTTGATTTTAGCCTTTTAAATTATTATTTTAATATCATTTTTTTTTTTTTTTTGCTGTCAAGTAACAATTTTGAATGATTACATAAGAGTGTTGATAATTTATTAACTTTATAATTTTTTTTTTTGTGATTAAGCTATGTTTTTAAAGCTTCACGTGGGAATTTGATGTATAGCAATAGAGAATTTTTCCTACTTATTTATTAATTAACACTCTCACGAGTTTTTTTTTTTATTATATATTGAGAATTCTCTTACGCTAAACCTTAAACTTTAATTTTATTCTTATGGTACTAGTACTCTTTAAAACCATTAAAACATTTATTTATATCGAACTTCAGTTAAAGATGATAGACATTCAGAAATTATAATAAGAAGCTCTTGGTGAAGATATTGGGACCACTTCATGGTGCAGTGGCAAGCACGCCATGCATGGACATCATACAAATACATTTATAAAAAGTCTAATTTCACAGATCCAGACAGATTATTTAACTTTTTCTGCCCTTTATTTTGTTTGAGTTTAATAGACATGCGTGTAATTTTATTTTTTTTACATGTCAACCAGTTAGAAATTATCTACAATATAATATAACTTTATTATATATAAGAGTTTATAATACTATCAATATACGTATATTATTTATTTACTTTGAAAGAAATAATTAAACTTTGAATAAATGAAGAGAACGTAATGATGCATGCATGATGCAGTTCCAAGCCACACAAGCTTGATCTCCAATTTAACTCTTTTGAACTTTTTTCTTTTTGGCCTTTGATGAATAACCCTTCCTTTAATCTCTTGATCATTTCTTCTTGAAGGATCTTAGCCTTGGATCTTGTCATTGATCCCTTTAATTCTTGAAGTGTCCCTAGGTTCTCATGTGTCTTAGACAGTCTTCTATCATATAAGATATGAAAACCCAAGAATAATGTTGGTTTGGGTTTTTATTTTGTTAAAATAAAATAAGTATTTTTTTTAGTAAGCCAATAATATATTAACTAGTATCCTAAACACATTAATTAATGCATTAAACTTTTTTATTATTAAAAATCACTATTAATTCATTATCATATTAATTTACAATACACTTTGAATGTGATTTCTATGAAAAACCTATGATAGAAAAAGAGACAAGAAATAATTTTGTTTAGAGTTTTGGAAACAAAGAAATACTTGCTGATAATGACTCCACACACAATCAAGTTTTTTTTTTTAATAAGAAATTGTTATAATACACACACCCAATAACAATTTTTTGTGTTTATTAGAATACTTATTATTTGACAATAAAAGAAAAACAAATATTTATTAAATTTTATATAAATAAAAAAAATTATATGATTTTTTTTTAATGTGGGTAATATATTCACCCACCCTATGTGTGATCATTTTATTTTATATAACTAAATTTTGAAAGATGTTTTTTTTTATTATTTACATGATTAATTTCAATAGTAAAATAATACTTTTTTTTATTAAATTGTTGAAAAAAAGATATATATAAAATATATAAATGTTTTATTTAGCACGTGTTTGGTAGACATCGTGTTCCTATGATTTTGCGTCACTGAACGCAAAACCAAACATAGGCTCAATTATTGTGAAAGTAATGTATATATAGGTTTGAGTTTGAATTTATTTAAATTTAAATAAAAGTATGAACACACATAAATGGCATACTCCTCATGGATTGTGGATATGCTTAGAAGTTAGTGAGTAGATGTGTTACCTTATTAATATTTTGTTTTCCCTATGTTGATTTAGACGTAGCACCTACAAAGAATGACTGAAAAAGAATGTATGAAACGTTTAGCTAGTTAATAGTTTTCGAACCATAAGAAGCAGCAGGGACCATAGAATCTTCCTTCTTTCTTTTTCTCCATTTTCGAAGTTTAAAATGCCATGCTAAGAATCTTATTGTATGTTGAACTAGATCATAGACCAAAACATGAAAAGAACATCACTTTATTGGAGTATATTAATTTCTGTTTTGTCTATTAACAGATTTGCAATTGCAAGTGACATAGCCTGCAGTGGGGTTTGTTCTAATAATTTATATTTATTTTATTAAAAAATATATTAAATGAAAATAATTAGTATTTTGCATTTAGATTTTTTTATTTTTTTTTTATCATCAGCTATGTTTATCTCTTCTAATATAAGATAGTGTACAGGCTGGGACGGAGCCACGGTAGAGGGTAGACCTGGCTTTTTAAAAAAAAATTATACATATGATAAATTAGTTTTTTTTTTTTTTTTTTTATATATAGATATGATAACTAATTTAGTAGTATATATTATTATTTGAATAATTATGCTTTATTTTGGAGTCAACTAACAATATTTGCAATTTAGGTGTTTTTATAAAATATTTTATTGTCCATTTTTAATATTTATTGGGAAGATAATTATATCTTTTATTTTAAATAAATATTTTATTTTCTTATTATATTTATTGTGAAGATAATTTTATTTTTTGTCTTTAGATAAAATATTTGAAAATCATTTTTTTTCTTTTATCTTTTAATTTAAAGGTTACAAATGATTATATTTACAAGTTTTTTTATAAATAAAAGTTTAAGTATATTAATATAGGAGACTCAATAAGCTCAAACATATCTCAAAATTCACTAACCAGATACTTTTATAGGTCTTTATTAGCCATTTATCAATATTAATTTGATTAAAAATAATTTTAAAAAAAAATCATTTTTTAACATTTGTCAGTAGAATATTAAGTTCAATTTATTTTGAATCTCGAGTTTTGATTATTATTATTATTATTATTATTATTATTATTATTATTATTATTATTATTATTATTATTATTATTATTATTATTATTATTTAACCATAAAATTTGTTTGCAATATGTAAAACTAGTTATTATTTATTAACATTTATAATCTTGGATCTCATAAAAAGCTTAATTTATTTTATTTAAATATATTTTTTTATTAATATTTTGATAAATTAAAATTATTAATATAATTATATATATTTTGACAGCATAATTATATATATTTTTAAGATCATTTGAATATTTCATATTAAAATTGATAATTATATCATAATATATATAAAAAATGATGATTATATGAATTTTATATTTTTTTTTATTGGCCCCCTAAACTTCTCTCCTCTACCTCAGTCCTGTGGACAGGGCTTTTTTTTTGGTTCCTATCAATGTTATAATACTCTATAATCAATATAATAGTGTTGAAGACTTGAAGTACACCTTTCAGTATTTGAGAAGTTAAAGTAGCAACTTGCTCATACAATCATGATGGATAGTCAAAATAATATTTTAGTTCCTTTTAAATTTAATCATCTATTTAAAACATCCATCTCTCATATAATACACTCTGAGAGACAGAGTTGTATACTTTGATAAACGTTTTACAGTATACTTGCTAATCTAGTGTGATTTTTAGAGAGATAGCATGTGGCGGGTTGTGAAAAATTGAATTTGATGAACTGCTGTAGTTCTGATTTTCCATTCAATCAGTAGGTTTGTGCAACTTTCATGGCAATTATAAATTCTTAGGCATGCACCTAAGGTAAAATTCATGGTACTGTCAAATATTTTATGATAAAGTACCGCGCAAGGTAGTTAAGTGGTAATCATTATGGTTTGAATTTTCCTTTCCACGTCCGTTGTGTGTACCTAATGATTACATCAAATCATATTATTTTATACTACTTTTTATATTTTAAGCTTAGCTTACGCTTGTAAGTAATGTAGCAGTGAAAACTTTATCTCTAAGCAAATCATAAAGTAATTAAGATATACTAGTACTACATTCGTATATATATGTCACCAAGATTCTATGCATTTGCTAAAACCAGATTTTGGAAAAGAAGCCAAAAACATGTTTTCTTTTCCTCAATATTCCCTATTCATGATCAGCACCATTTTCTTAGTGCTAGCAATCTTTGTTCATCCATCAAATGCTCAACTGAGTTCAAGCTTCTACTCCAGCACCTGCCCCAACGTGTCTTCCATTGTGCGCAGTGCTGTTCAGCAGGCTCTGCAATCTGATCCTCGTATAGCTGCGAGCCTAATTCGTCTTCATTTCCATGATTGCTTTGTTAATGTAAATTAATTATTATCCTTTGCTCACAATTAATTAATCATTTTGATCTCATAAATAAACATAGTAATTTCGTGTTTCAGGGGTGTGATGGTTCCCTTTTGTTAGACGTAGGTGGCAACATAACACTGAGCGAGAAAAATGCAAGTCCCAACAACAATTCCGCTCGTGGCTTTGATGTAGTCGACAACATAAAAACATCTGTTGAAAATTCATGCCCTACTATTGTATCTTGTGCTGATATTCTTGCCCTTGCTGCTGAAGCTTCTGTGTCTTTGGTAATTTACTTCATTACTTACTTTTTATTATTAGTTTATGATGTATATCTTATCAAATGATAGTACTATAATTATCAACGAGTAGTTTATCTGACAATTAATATATTTGCAGGGAGGAGGTCCTTCATGGAACGTACTACTAGGAAGAAGGGATGGTTTGATTGCAAACCAATCTGGTGCGAACACATCCATTCCCAATCCAACTGAAAGCTTGGCCAATCTCACTGCAAAATTTGCTGCCGTTGGCCTTAACATAACTGATCTCGTTGCATTATCTGGTAATCATAAATCAAACAAAAATGCCACTTCAATTATATATTTCATCTGTTAAAATCAACTTCATATCTTAAAACGATGTTTCAACTTTAGACAATAAGAGTACGGTCTAAAATCTAAATTATTAAAAAAAAAAAAACATTTGTAGAGTAAGTTTAGTGCAAGTTCTTTCAGACGTTACCTACACACCTTACTAGCTGTGATGCCTCTATTAACTAGTGATTTTGTCTTGAGTGGGAAAATTAAGGTGCACACAGTTTTGGTCGTGCGCAATGTAGATTTTTCAACCAGAGACTCTTCAACTTCAGTGGCACGGGAAGCCCCGATCCGACTCTGAACGCAACCTATTTAGCCACACTGCAGCAAAACTGTCCACAAAATGGAAACGGGAACACTCTGAACAACCTCGATCCTTCGACCCCAGACACCTTTGACAACAACTACTTCCAGAACCTTCTCAGCAATCAGGGACTTCTCCAAACAGACCAAGAGCTCTTTTCCACTAACGGCGCCGCCACGATCTCCATTGTCAACAACTTCGCCGTCAACCAAACGGCGTTCTTCGAAGCCTTTGTTCTGTCCATTATCAACATGGGTAACATTAGCCCGTTAACTGGAAGCCAGGGTGAAATCAGAATCGATTGTAAGAAAGTCAATGGGAGTTAACTGATCAGTTACGTGTACCATCAATGTTTACTCGATCAAACCATATAGCTTTGCGTTGTTATTTGTGTTATCATGTCAAGAACTCAAGATACGGTAGGGTGTTGAAATCGTTATTTTTATCTGTTGGACGTAACATGTAATATATATTGATTTGTTTCGGATGTGACGTAACATGTAATGGTGTGTTTGATTTACCTATTAAATAAACGGATATACATCCTAAGTTAACGTTATCTAAGAGGTATTTTTATTTTATTTTTACTTCGGGGATTGAACGTCCGATTGAGGGACCGAAACACAGTGTGTGCGTGTGTGTGTGTTTGATGTGAAAATAAATATTGAATGAAAAAAAAGGATTTTTTTTAAATTATACAAAACCATGAATAATATTTTAAAAATTTTGTAAGCATAGAAAGAAAAAAATAGGAAAGAATAAAATTTTTAAAATATACAAAAATAAAAGTAATGTCTTGAAAAAATGAAAAAAATGAAAAAGTAAAAATAATATCTTAAAATTTTTGAAAGCATTGGATGAATTTTTTTTTTATAAAAAATTAAAAATTATTAAAAAAAAAAACAAAAGAAATGTCTTCAATTTTTTTAAAACATTCGATGCAAAAAGTATTGAAAAAATCATAAAAAATATGATAAAAACAAGCTATGTCTTAGAAATTTTTTAAAGCCTTGGAGGCAAGAAATAAAAAGGAAATTAATATTCTAAAAATATGAAAAAAAAATAAGTGTAATGTGTTAAAAATTTTGAAAACATTGGATAAAAAAAATTGAAAAATATGAAAAAATAAGAATAATATCTTTAAAATTTTCAAAGCATCAGATAGAAAAAATAATTGAAAAAATTGAAATTTAAAAAATATGAAAAAATAACAATAATATCTTTAAAAAATTTAAAATATTGCAAGAAAAAATAATTATAATGTTTTTAAAAAAAATATTAAAAAAATAAGAGTAATATATTGAAAAGTTTAAAAATATTAATTTAATATAAAAGATGAAAAAAATAAAAATATAAAAAACAAAAGTAATGTACTAAAAATTTTGAAAACAATGCAATAAACACTGAAAATAAATTAAAATATAAAAAAGCAAGATTTCTTCAAATTTTTTTAAAGCATTCGATGCAAAACATGAATTTTTTATTATAAAAAATATGAAAAAATTAAGAGTAGTGTAAATTTTTTGAAAGTATTGGATGAAAAAAATAGAAAAAATGAAAATTTTTAAAATATAAAAAAGCAAAAGAATTTGGAAGAAATTATATTTTTATAAAATATAAAAAAAAAATAGAATAATATCCTGAAAATTTTAAAAATATTAAATAAGAAAAATGTTTGGAAAAATATTTTTTTTAATATAAAAAAACAAGCATAATATCTTAATTTATTAAAAATATTATTGGATAAAATGGGTGTTACAATAACTTTATTTTTTAAGGATGTGCTTCAAGGATTCTTCTATCAACCTGATTATAATTCAATTTAATTTTTTTTTCAAATGTATTTTATTGTTAAAATTGTATTTCAAAGTCATAAATTTAAAAATTTTAAAAATTTAAAATTAACGATCACCTTAATAGAACAGAACTTATAAATTAATGATATAAATGAATGATATGAAACTTTTTTATTTTCAATAATAAAATACTTTTGACCAATGAACATATTTTTTAACAATTTTTATATTTAAGTAAATTTTATTTGAATGCAATAAATAATAATTAAAATTATCAATAAAAATAAGTCTAACATCATTTAATAAAAAATAAATCTTATGTAACAATAAAAATATATCAAAATTTCAATAAAAAGGAAAATTATTAATGATGCGAATACATCAAAATTAAATTAAATATAGTCCAATTTCATTTAATTGCAAAATTATTATTTGTTTTGAGCTAAATATCGATTTGGGTCATTCTATTGCTCTCATAATACTTTCACGACTTCCATCGTTAAATTTGTAAGTAGTATTTATATTGTCATAAGTAGATAATCCAAACTTACATAACATATTATTTCCTTTTTGTTATTTAAGACACTCATAATCTTCTTAACGATTATTTTTTTCAATTTTTTGTATATAATAGTCATTCTATTGCTTTCATAATGACTTCGTTCATTAAGTTGATAAAAAAATACTTATATGGTCATAAGTAGATAAGTTTAACTTACGTAACATATTAACTATCTGTGACATTAGTCACATGTAATAATGTCACATGTAATTCTAACCTCTTAACAATTTTTTCTACAAAATGCATATTATATAATTGAGTTATTTTATTATTTTCATAATGACTTAACTCATAAAGTTCTTAAGGAGTACTTATGTTATCATAAGTAGATAATCTTGACTTACCTAACACATAATTAACCGTCTGCCATACTAGCCATGTGTAGCCCTAATTGTCCAACGGTTTTTTTCGTCCAATGCATATTATATATAATTGGGTCATTCTATTATTCTTACAATGACTTCATTCATTAAGTCCATAAAATGTACTTATATTGTGATATGTAGATAATTCTGACTTGTGTAACGTATAATTAACTGTTTATCATGTGTAACTTTAAACACTTAACTATTTTTTCCGTCAAATGCATATTATATATAACCAAACTCAGGGATTAAGTACAAATGCTTCATTCATTCTTATTGTCACTCCTACTTATTCTGACTTAACAATTTTTCCCGCAAAATGCATATTATATATAACCAAACTCAGAAATTAGATATAAATGCTTTATTCATTTTTATTGTCACTTCTACTTATATTGACTTACGATTTTTTCAACCAAATCCATATTATATATAACCAAACTTAGTAACTAAGTTCGAATGCTTCATTCATTCTCATTATCACTTCTGCTTGTTACAATTGTACTGACTTAGGAATTAAAATCCTTACAAGTGATTATCATAAAAAGCTTTATGCCGTCATGTACATCGGTGTCAAAAACTCTAACTTAGTCATCACTAAAAAGCTTCTACAACATGGTGAAATTAAGATGTGATTTTATAACCAAATTTATTTATTAAACTAATAATCTTTGAGTTTAAAATATGTAATTATGTAGTCAGAAAATGTGTAATTAAACTAATACTATTTATTAAAATATTTTAGTTAAAAAAAATGGAATGAATATCTTATATATAGAGACAGATTGTACTTTGCAATAACAATAATAATTGACAATTAAGCTATCAAGGAGAAAGTGGCGTCTTTCACTGCGATCCTTCCCAACCCAAGAACGGCTCTGATAGCGTTTTGGTGGCAGGAATATCAATAGAAGCCACAAAGACAACCCACTCGTGCCTCATACATACCTCATCACACCGTTCATCTCACAACACATACATACATACGAACCAGGTGAAGCTCAGGTTCCTCTCTTCTTTCATTCCTCACTTCGCATTTCCTGTTTCCTCTATAAACCTCTCTCTCTCTCTCTCTAGATCGCACCGCACCGCACCGCACCGCACCGATGGAAACACAATGATCCAACCCTAATCCAAGCGCCTCTTATCTCCAAGGTCTTCCATCTTCTTCTATATTCCATCTGTTGTTCCTTTCATCATTTTATTACATATGTCAAATAAAATTATCTGCCTTTTCCCCCCTAAACTCTTAATCGAGAAACCCTAATCGGCTACACTTTAACACAGCTTCCCTTCAATTATTCGAGTTTATTTCACCATGGGTTCTCTTTGCAATTCTGGTCAACCCTGTTTATTGGATCTGGGGTTCTTGATGTTTGCGACGAAATTAGGGTTTACTCTCAATTTCGCCCCAAATTTTGGGGATTTTCGTTTCTGATTGTTCAATTTCGTCACCCAACTCCCCCCTCCAACCTGGGTTTCTTCGATTTGTGTTAAACTTGAGCTTTTTTTGTGGAAAAATCCTCGCTTTCCTTTTCCTTCTATTGTTTTCCTTTCCCTGCAATTGAAATTTGTAATAAAGGAAGCATCTTTCTAGTTTTGTGATTGAAGCTGCGATGGAGGAGGAGACCTCCGATGCAATGAACCTTGATTTGAATCTGGGCCCAGACCCAGAGCCCGAAACTGGGCCCATAAGCAATGAAGCTGTGAACTTGGACGATTGGATAGAAGAGCCTCTTCTGAGAATTAGCGACGCTATGAGTATGAGGTATAGGCATAGGCAAAGGCAACGGTGGCGATGGCGCCAGCTTCCGCTCCCGCATCCTGAATTTCATGCTCACTTTCCAACTGAAGCTACGCGGCATTTCCAAATACCACCTGAGGCTCACAATATCTCCGTGGAATTGAACCAGTTTTTGGTCAATTCTGGCCATGGAAGTCCCTTGCAGGCCGGGGAAGGCAGCGTGGCGGCCGAGGAGAGAATGGAGGAGGTGCCGAAGGCGTGTGAGAATGTCAATGGTGTGGCAGAGGATGAGACATCACAGAAGAAGGATGATGTAGAAAAGGGTAGTGGCAATGATGGGGACTTTTTTGACTGTAACATCTGTTTGGACCTGTCTAGGGATCCTGTTGTAACCTGTTGTGGTCATTTGTTTTGTTGGCCATGTTTATATAGGTGGTTGCATCTGCATTCGGATGCGAAGGAATGTCCAGTTTGTAAGGGAGAGGTGACACTTAAAAGTGTTACACCAATATATGGCCGTGGGAACAATGTCCGTGGTGCTGAGGAGGATTCTGCTCTCAAGATCCCTCCCAGGCCCCAAGCAAAGAGGGTTGAGAGTCTGAGACAAACCCTCCAGAGAAACACATTGGCACTCCCTGTGGAAGAGATGATTCGCCGTCTTGGAAGCAGAATTGATGGAAGCAGAATTGATCTCACTCGTGATTTGGTTCAGCCACATGAACCGGAAGTTGCCCGTGAAACGGCAGAGAGAACTTCCACCTTGCTAAATAGGTTCCTGTCCGCCAGAGGAATGCGTAGAGAGCATCAGAATCTAGTGGCAGCGGCACCCCCAGAGGATCTAATGGGTTTGGCACAGAACAATATTAATCCTTCTGAGGCAGCAGGAGATCCCCGAAGTAGGGTGCAGTCCCATTTGCTTCGAAGAACACAATCACACAGAGCAACGCTTTCTACTCTTTCATCAGCACTGACTTCAGCTGAAAGGTTAGTTGAGGCATATTTCCGTAGCAATCCATTAAGTAGTAGGAACCAAGAACAACAACCTCCTCCTCAAGTTGACGACAGAGATTCCTTTTCAAGCATTGGTGCTGTTATAAATTCAGAGAGTCAAGTGGACACTGCTGTAGAGATTGATTCCATGGTATCCTTGTCAACATCCTCTTCTAGGAGGAGGAATGATGCTTCAAGAGTGTCTGATGTGGATAGTGGAGATTCTCGTGCTCCAAGGCGTAGACGTTTGAACTGATAAAAGTCTTTTAGATGTTCAAGTTTTACTATTCTATCATGTATCACATATGATAATAATTTTCCAACACCTATGTAAGTGCTTCTCGCTTTCGTGTTACCTTATATTTATGAAGTTTTCACCATTTACAAGTTTTTTTTTTTTTTTTTAGGGAACCATTTACAAGTTTTGGTAGATTTAATTAAGATGGTTTCTGATTACTGTCACTTGTGGCTTTAGAATAACGAAGATACCAAGCTACTTTAGCATTTTGAGGCATTTGGAAGAGTTTACATGGAACTTACTTGACTTCACGAAAATGGCTTGTGATTTTTTAACAAGTTTTTTTTTATAACTTATTTCGATAAAAAAATCATAATGAAATTTATCAAAACAAACTTATTTTATTTTATTTTAATTTTTTCAAGTACTAAGCATATCAAATAAGTTAAAATTAAGGTATTTACTGAATGCATCGTCTTAAAAAGTTATAACCCAGAAGACTCGTTTATCTGATTGTAGTTAAAGGACCAGTCCATCTGCCCATGCATGTAAGGTTGCATAATCTGATCCTTCATTATCCCACAATGGTGGGAGCTTCTGTGTTATTTTAATTGTAATTGAGTTGTAAGGTTGCATAATTTAACTCTTCATACCCAAAATATAAAATCTGTCTTCGATGGGATTGATGTGAATAATCTACTTATCTTCAGATTCTGTCGTAATAATTTTTTGTAGGGCAAAAACACTTACGTTTGTTCCAAATGGTTGTCTAGTTCTTACCTTGTTTCATTTTGTCTGCAGAATGGTGTTTACGAATGTCTAGTGTCTTTCACTCTTACCATAAAAATACGTTTATGGGGATTTGTAAGGGATCCCCCATAGTCCATATACTTCAGAATCCTGAAGCTTTGCACTTCTTATAAGCAGAATCTTCAATGAAATAGAGACTATTTATAACGAATAAATTATTCTATCTATACTCATTTTTGTAGCAGGACCTTCAATGAATTTGAGGTTGTAATAATGCATCTATAATATAGGCTATAAAAATGAAAATGGAAAGGCTAATTCGAAAGTTAAAAAAAGTTGCAGGAAGCCACTGCGGAATCTCAGTATTAGGCACATGGTTTGATATCAACTCTTGGAAGTCAACGGTAGGTGTTTAGCAGCTACGCTACGCGACTATACTACTTTGATAAACATCTTAAAATCTTTTAAAAAAAAAAAAAAAAACATCTTCTCTCAATTGAAAATTTAAGCCTTTGTTAACCGTTTCTACATATCTCTTATTCTCTCATTATTTATTTGTTTTTAAAACTTAAAACAATATATTTGTTATTTTAATTTTATTATTAACTCAATTCATTATTGTTTACATTGATTCTTTTCAGTACAATGTTGTTTACTTCATTTCATGCACATCTTTTGTCAAAACTTATTGAACATTCTTTAATAATTTATTGTTTTACTATACATTTTTCTTTGAATATATTTATACTTTTTATTTTTATTTTTTATCATATTATTTATGCCAATTAAATATAAATTCAAATTTAACAATCATTTAGTAAGAAACATTCCTGCAAAGTTCTAAAGCAGTAGTTATTAATCTATTGAGTAGGTATAACTCAAATAGGCACTTGGCTAATTCACATTGAATTCTTGATCAGGAACTTTTGTATAATTTTGTTTTTGTATAATTATTGTAAAGTGATTGATCAACTGAAGTACGTTCTAATATAAATTTTGTGAAAGATTAATTTAAACGCATCTCACTTAAACGGTATACTGTTGAATATTAACAAGTTTCTGGGGTGCAATATTTTAGCTTCATGGCATAAAAAAACATTTTAGATTCATTAGACTTTAGAGTATTGCTTCCTGCACCTCTAAAAAGTGTTTCCTAAACCTCCAATTTGCATTCCAGAATGGGCTTTCCGGAATGCAAATTTAAGATGCAGGAAGCACTTTTTATAGGCTGGTCAGAACCAATTGCCAAGCCCATCAACTAGTGTGCAACTCAACATGTTGGTGGATCCAATTTAGTGCACTCCATTTTTTGCTTGGTGCACCCCATTGGAAATAATAAAGCACATGGATTCACTTATGATGAATGGACTGAAAGGGAATGATTGGACACACGGGTGAGTGTAGCTGAAGTCATCTATCTTATTTGTTTTCTTCTTTAATAGTAGTACATTAATCATCTTGTTAAGTTATTATATCATCACTGAAATAAAAGTTATATAAATTTAGAGTACATAGTAGTGTACATGTAGTAGTATATAATTTATCTTTTTCTTGTGAGTGTCTATGGTCAACAAGTCTTGGACACTCTCATCATCATTACCGAACATCGTCCTTCTTTTCATGCCCAATTGCTTCTATGATGAAAGTCAATATATTCCCTCTCACCCTTGCCATCATTAATTTTTTGGACGAACTTATAATGTTTTTGTTTATCAATATTATCTTAATCATCATTGTTATTATTGCAATTATGTAATAATCATCCCTTTTCAAAACAAGCATGCATGCTTGGATCGAGTTTCATATTTATTTACCTATAAGTCATGAAGGCTGATCGCTAATAAATTAAACCATGAATAAAATTATTGTATATAACAAACTTTAGTACACTAAACAAATATTAACACATTGAATTTTTTTTAAGATTTGACTATCTACCATCTCACAAGACAATTTGAATGATATGATAAGAAAATTAAAATGTTATTCTCTTGTCCAATGGAGTATAAATACCTTTGAGAGAGGACAAGAGATAACCAGGTAATATAAATAGAAAAAATAAAGAATATAACGAAGGTACGTAAAAATATAAAAGTTGCACATCAACTACATATTTCCCACCAACTAATTAATATTATTATGTAGGCTTGTGTGATTTAAAAACAAACTCAAATGGATTAAAATTATAAAAATAAAAATTATTCATAAATTATTTTTTTATATTAGAAATATAAATATTGATAATTACTTTTTAATTGATTATTAATATATGTAACATAATGTATTATATGTGTTTCTGTTTTAGTGTTCTTGAAATACTAATTAATAGGATTCTTCAAAAAGATTCTAAGAATATATATTGCTATTATATAATTATTTATTATAAATTTCTCATATATATATTGAAAAATACTAAAATATATAATATAAATATTTTATATTAATTTTATAAAAATATTATTATTCTAGTGTTTAATACAGCTAGCATATTACATACTATTGCAAATATATTTAATAATTACAAGTTGGGCAATGGGCATCACCATTGCAACAGCGAATAAGTTTTTTTATTATCTGTTTATAATCCACCTGTCCGATGTTAATTTAAAAAACATTGATCCTTTCATAAGCCTAGCTAAAACAAACACATAATGTGTAATTTAAAAATCTGAATCCAAGATTGAACGAGTATAGTAGTACTATATATTCGGCCACCACTACCTCTTAGAGTGTAATAATTCCAGGCAGCTACAGATTTCAAGAGCCATGAAATAGTATCACTCTGGTGAGTGGTGAGGTGCAATTGCAAATATTTTAGGGCCAGTTTGTCGCATACTTTGCCAGCATCGCACGGCATCGAACAAGAGATAATATATTATCACTGCCATAATTAATAGTAAAAGAAAAGAGCATGAGAAATGTCCCATGATGATGTGCAAAATTGTTGCATGGCTTTAATTGCTTTGCTTTTCTCATCTCATCGTGTTCTTCACTTCGTGATTTCCTTATAGCGTGCAATCATGCATGCGAGGTAGAAAGAACCATGCCCCGCCTCATCATTGTTAATTTCTAGAGCTTACTACTAACAGAGATTGCTGTTAATTAATAGATTGTCTACTTAAGAGTTAAGACGCTGCACACCACATAGTTGATAGTTAGTTACAAAATTCATTTTTTTTACTTAGTATTTATATTATTTAATAAAATGTATCATCAATGCAGCACGATATATCTGTTATGGACAACACATGCATTATATTATGGTCCACAAATGCAGATGCAGATGCAGATGGGGTTTGCTAATGATGCTAACTGGTTACTGCAACAGTACTAGTACTGCTACTGCATAAGCATGAGCATGCAGACACCACAAAGCTGCTCCAATACTTGCTCACCTTAACTATTCGATTATTCATTCCTCTCACTCTCACTCTCACTCTCACCCAACCTCCATTCCACATCATTACTTCATTTCAAACATATATATATTAGCCCTAGAATAGTTTCAGTTACAGTTATATATCTACAGGATTAAAAATTCCATTCAATAGATTTCTAATCAGACACTTGTGTTTGGGTTAATTAATTACTGTACGTACGTTTTTCCAAAGCGTTTTTTTAGAAACAGCAAGTGTGTTAATTGGATACTTAAGAATGTGCGAAATTCCATTTAAAGTTTTTATACACACTCACACTTATGGTTGGACTATGAGTCTATATGGCTTTTCCTACATTCCATTGACATGCAATTATTACAAGATGTTCACTTTATTCCATTGTTCGTCTTCTGAAAGATTGTCCTACCCAATAATTCATGCATCCTCTCTTTCTCCTCTCTGCAGTTTACTTATCATTAAAGCCTGCATCACTTCCATTATTGCAATGATCTCAAAAACACGACATGTCGCTATATTTTATTTTTATTTGAGGCTATGTATGTTTTATAACATAAAAACCGAAAAAATAAATGTCTTCAATTTAAAATAATTATACAAATTTAAAAGTCTTCAATAGCACGGCAAGAGTCATACCAGCTTCCTCACAAAAGAGTGAACGGATAGACTTGACTTTCACTTTAGAAATTTATAAACTACAAATTAATTATAGAATTTTTTTTAATTCAAGAATAAATAACAATAATTTTATTTAAAAAATACGATAAATATCTAAAGTACTATTAAAATAACTTACTTTTTATAGGCAAAACATCTCAAATTCTACTTCTTTTTCTTTCCTCAAACTTTCTTTTCTAAACCAAACATACTCTAAAATAACTTGTAATTAACCCAAACACACCTAAATATATAACATTATATTATAATTTGATACACAGAATATATATATATATATATGAATTTCTTAAAGTATTTACGTCACAAGAATAATGAAATGGATATGGTAGGTCCGGGCTGATTATTAATAGCGCAATGTTTCAGGCCCGCCCTTGTTTTTTGACTATCTAGGGTGTGAAGCGAAAGTAAGGGAGTGGCATGAAACAGTTCTATGTTTAAAATAGTTTTTTTTTCTTTGAAAACAGAAAACAAATACTAGTAGCATGGTAGAAAGTAAAAAAAAAAAAAAAAAAACAAAAGAATAAGAATAAAGAAAATGTAAGAGTTGTTTCAATTTCAATGGATTCACGTGCGTTTGTCAAGTTGGACCTGTCGGTCAATCTTTTATTCTCTACGCAAAGGCAGCATAGTAAATAAAAGGTAGCTTTGTTGAGGGTTGGTTATTCATTTTTGCAACACTGTGTCTTTTGAGTCTCTCTAACTTTCTTTGCTTTAATACCCTTTATTTATTTTGCAACCATAGTATAGTATAGTATAGTATATATAATACTTGAAACTAAAACCGTTGTCTTTATAGTTTCTCTAGCCACCCACGGTATCTTAAAGTTGTCGAAGATGGAGCTAGCTTTGAGCTTAGGCGACACACCCAAACCCTCAAAAAATGGTTCAATAGTGAGTAGTTTCTGCATAGCACTGGGCATTGACGACAAAAGGGGTTCTTCTTCTTCTTCAGATCCACCCCTTCAGCTCGATCTTCTTCCTTCAACACCCGTTCTTCCTACTTCTTCACACCTTCGAATTCCATGGCTCTCCGATGCACGTACGTAATAAACAAAACACACTCTTTAATTACCTAGGGCACTATGTTTTTTATTTTCATTGTGTTTGTGTATACATAACAGTGGGTATGGAACGTGTGCACACTTCAGAGATTCCGGTGAGGGTGGTGGTGGATGACACCGACGACGGTGCAGCATTTTCATCCCCCAACAGTGCAGTCTCATCTTTTCAGATGGATTTCTGTGTCGGAAACAGTATCAGAAAGTCTCTTGAGGCTGCCAGCGACGACGACAACGACGACGAAAACGGCTCAACGAGGAAGAAACTAAGACTCTCTAAAGAACAATCAGCTTTCCTCGAAGACAGCTTCAAAGAACACACCACTCTCAATCCCGTACGTAACTCTCACTTTCCTTTTCTCTTTCTCTTTCTCTATCTTTGAATAATCATGTTATGATCAAAATCTGCAGAAGCAAAAACATGCGCTGGCAAAACAGTTGAATCTCCGTCCCCGACAAGTGGAAGTTTGGTTTCAGAACAGAAGGGCAAGGTAAGAACGTATACTACTACAAAGAACACGAAACGATGTTTGCTGGTTTGGTTTTTTCTTCTTGACAAATAAAAAACAACAAAAATGACAGGACAAAGTTGAAGCAGACAGAGGTGGATTGCGAGTACTTAAAGAGATGCTGTGAGAGTCTGACAGAAGAGAATAGAAGACTACAGAAGGAACTGCAAGAACTGAGGGCTTTGAAAACATGTCAACCATTTTTCATGCAGCTTCCAGCTACCACCCTCACCATGTGTCCCTCTTGTGAACGCGTCGCCACCAACACCACCGCCGGAGCCTCAGCCACCGCCGCCACCATTAATAATAATAATAGTGCCTCTGCCCCACCCAGCAATAATAGTGTTGTTGACAAGCACAGAATATTGCACGGGCCTAACTAACGGTCAAGCCCACCTGCAGCAGACCCACATGGCCCATCAGATTGCTTTATGATCTGATTGACCATTATATTTTGTCGTTTAGGTATAAATTATAACGATGTACGTATATCAAAGAGGACACAAAAACATCCAACTTCATGCCGAATTTGCTATTTCTATAAAAGAGTCACATCTTCAGATTTTCTTAAATTTTGACTTCATTATCTTCATTCTTTCTTTTGTTATGTTTCTTAGCTTCTTCTCTCCACATATCATCGGAACAATGATCTTTGACATCAATGAGGAGTTACCAATTAGTATCTGAGTTGCTTTATATTTTATCTCTCTCTTTCTTCACACTTCTTTTCTTTCTCTCTTTAATTTGTAAAAGAAAATGTACAACTATAATTTCTCTAATTATTTGTCGATGGAAATGAAAACCAAAACCAGAAGTTCCAGGATATCAGAAGCTACTGCCATCAGTATTAAGTTTGTAAATCCCCTCTGTTGGAGGAAGCTACTTAACATAAAGACTCTGTTAAGGAGGACGGTGCTGCTTGGTAAAAAAAAATCGATCAATAATTCAATGCATGCAGATTGATGCAGAATCCTCTATTCACACTAAGTTAATTTTATCTTGATAGGTGACAGTAAACACTGAAATAATTTCTGATTCGTCGTTAGTATTGAAATTTTTACTCTGACATTAAAATTAAAATCATATTCCAAACTACTAATATGGATACAAAAATATCATTAATAACAATTTACTACTTTTTATTCAACAAACAAATACATCCACAAAGTAAGCAAACAAAATGCCTTGTCTTGTTTTTTTATGCCCAGACTTACCTATATTCCTGTGAAAGAGGTAATTAATTATTATGGTCATTTATCGCGAAGTCAAAAGGGTGGTAATTGGAAGATAGCCGTTAAAACTCTTACATTTTTTTTTTGCTGCATCAAAACTCTTACATATATAGACAGTATGTTTAATGACAATTCTAATTAACTTAACCAACCCATCTATTTCGAAAAATGAAAAACAATCCATCTTTTGGATGTTTTCTTAAACAACTAACCCACAAACAATCCATCAATTTTAGGGAAATTGGGCTCCAAAATCTTAGGTCTTTGATTTAGATGGCTACAAGTCCATATATATACTAATTGCCACTTTGGAATGAATATGAATATTCACGTCACAATTACTCCTCCAGTCATCGTTCCATACGAGGCAAATTGATTTCTTCAGAGTGAAAATTTGAAAATGTCGGTTTTTTTTTTTTCATAAAAAGATTTTAAAAAAAACCTCGAATAATAATGCATACGAGGAAGAAAAAGTTCCATTCGATCTCTATAAAATATTTTTCACTGGAGCAACAGAAACCGCCATCATTATGTTATTATACAGAGGAACAGCAAGAAAAATCCTACTATTACTACTTCTACTATTATTACATTGAATGCTTCACAATCACTGTTTAAGTTTTCGTCCAACGAAGTAAGAAAAAAAATAGAATGGAAAGGATTATAAATTAACTGAAGAAGAGTGCTGGAACAGTTCATTTAAATAATTTGATTATAAATTATAATAAAAAAAAATCTAATTGATTATAGATTTACAACAAGAATCAGCCTTTCAGGCTAGAAAATAAATGAAGATGCAAGGTAAGGGATGATTTACAATAACAAATAATGATACATATACCACCCTCGTATTCTCAACTCTCCTCACCAATTTATGTCTTCCATATGAACAAATTTATTGCACAGTATCAAGGTTGTACTCACATCTCTTAATTCTGTATATATTATATCGGCTCGCTTTTTATGAACCTTCATATAAAATAGAAAAGGCACACTTTCTGTAAGGTTTCTTTCTTTCTTTCACTATCCTGGACATGCGTGGGAACAAAACTGGAACACATTGCATCTGTTACCTATGTGCTTTCTTCTGCTCGTGCCGGTTCCAATACTCTCGCAACAGAAGTTCGGCATAGAGAATTTCATTCCATATATCAGGAACACCGGGAAGGCACCAGTGACTGCAGTCTTGGAATCTCAATGGTGATTTTCTTTCCTCGGGTGATAGATTTTGCTTCCTGTATATCGAGGGGTGGCCGTCCTTCCGGAAATCCGTCATTCTAGTGATGTTTTGGTAGGTCACATGGGTTTTCATATTCTTTAGCACCTTCTCCAAAACCTTCATCTTGTCTGGATACTCGGTTAGGTACTTCTCGTTATCGATTGGATCGGTTTCACTGTCGCATTGTCCACCTGAATTCCATTGTCCACCACTAAAGGACCAAAGCAACACAAGTTTCTAGTGATCAGTAAGACTTCTAGTTCCATATTCTATTGGGTGCTTGCTCATGAAATGTATTTTCAACTTGCAAGTAATGAAATTGAAACAAAGAGTAATTGTAACAAGAGTTTAATCTTCATCTATTACCATTGTAAAGATTTTTATACAGTCAATCAATTAGAAAACATCTTAATTAAGACTTTTAAAGCAATAATTAGTATAAAAGTCAACAATTTTTTCTTATATGATATATGATATAATCTACGATGAGATTAGATGATAGTGTATCAATACATTTAAACTAAATTAAATTCACCTGAAGTGGGAAGCAGAATAGCCTCTGAAGAAGACCGTGGTCTTGGATGGATTTATGTTGGCATCAATCCATCTGCTCCAAGTTGTTAAAGCTTTTCTGAATGCCTCAAGAACGTTTAATTCAGCATAAACATGGCTACCTTCTTGGTAATAGTCCTGCCTGAAAATTGTCACGGTCAATTTTAGTACATGTTCACAACAAGTGCTCCTCTAATCTTGGAACTCACGAAACAGCTATGAATTACAGGTACATAATGAAACATTTAACAGTGTCAAAGTTGAGTGGCATTACCCTTTAGAAGTTTTATCATGAGTCCACCAGTGGCCAGTGTTGAAGATGAGAATATCTGCATCTTTATATTGAGACAAAGATTTACCAACTAAATCAAGACGAAGTGTTTCCTTCTTTGTCCCGTTCTTATCAGTCATTTCCCCTTCTTGAACCAAGAATGGAGACACAAAAAGCTCCACGGTGAAGTGATAATCCTATGGAGATACCAAACCAGCTCAGTGAGGTAAAGAATAACAAATCAAAACAGAAATAAGGAAAACCAGAACACTCACTTTGAATATAAATGAATAAGCGGCTTCGCCTCTGAAGAGAACTCTTCCATTCGCTTCATAAACTCTGTGTTTATCTTTCACAGCATTTCTCAATATGCAAATCAGAGACTCCCACATGTTCCTATTGAGCGAATCGCCAACAAAAACCACTCGCTTCCCTCTAAACAATTCCAGCATTCGATGCGCATCCAACCTATTATTACCAATTCAACCAAATTGGGACCCCCCCCCCAGAAAGAAATAGCAAATGAATCAATTCAAGTATAATACAAAACAATCAACTTCACATTAGCCAAACAAAAATAGTCAATTTTGGACAGACATAAGCACTCATCAAATAAGAAACAACTTTACCATCTAAAACAAAGCAACAAAAATTAAACAGATTTGTATACATACCTTGGAAGGGTGCAACCATTTGGCTTCCACTTATATTTCTGGTATTGCTTATCAAGCCTTCCATTCCTAATACAATTGAACTGTTCATCTATCAAAGAGCAAGAATCTGGCTTATAGAGAGGGTAGGACTCATCCTTAACCCACTGTCCGTCAAAAAAATCACACTTCATCAGAGACTCCATCATCGATTCATCATCGTTCCCCTTAGCATGATTCTTCCCATTGCTCTGTTTCCTCGCCAGAGAAGCCGTGTAATTATCATTCGACACAACAACACCCTTTACCGAAGAGTCAGAACTCGTGTTCTGATGCGGAACGTTCTGGAGAGGGAGACTCACTGAAACATTGGTCGCAGTTGCAGACGCAGTAGCATTTGTGGTTTGGTTTGTGTAAGCAGGTTTAGCTTCACCAGAGTTAAAAGTCTGGTTTTTTACAACACCTGGTGGTGACTTCACATCCAAAGTTGGCGCGTGAGGACTTGTGGTCTGGTTTGTGGTTGGAACAGGAACAGCATCTTGGGATGAATTCAGTAACTGGTTTGTGGTTGGAACGGGAACAGGAACAGGAACAGCATCTTGGGATGAATTCAGTAACTTGTTTGTGGTTGGAACGGGAACAGGAGCAGGAACAGCATCATGGGATGAATTGAGTAAGGTTTGTGTTTGGTTTTGTAAAGCGGTTGCTTTGAGTGATTGAGTTTGTGTGGTTGTGTTTGGAAAAGGAGATAGTGAAGTGGCGTTGGTAGATCTAGAAGAGTTAGGGAAAAGGAGTGAGAAAATGTTGGGCTTGTTGGAAACGTCGGTGGTGGATGCGGAGGAGAAGATGTTTGTGAACCAGGGGGATGAAGCGTTTGGAGAAGGGGAAAAGGCTAAGAAAACAGTGAAAGCAACGAAGGAGAGTATGAAAGCGTATGCAGCAGACACTGTTTTTCTGGTTTTGAGAATGGAGGAGAGGCTCTTGAGGTCCGTGGAGACGTTGCCACCGCCTATGGGAACGTACTTGGTGGCATCAGCCATGGTGGGTTGTGATTTGTGTCTCTATTAAGAGATGAGAGAGAGAGAGAGAAAAAGTGAACTAGTTTCACACAATGGCATACAGTTGAGACATGAACAGATGAGAGAAGGAGTTTGAGTGTGAAATTCAGTAAAGAGTGAAACGGAAAATAGGTGGGTGGGGTGGGTGAGTGATGACTGATGATGTTGGGGCCAGTCACGATAACTAAAATCTAGAAAGTGCGTTTAGAATACTAAGACTTGAGAGTTGAGAGTCGGGAGTGTAAAGTAAATAAAGAAGACACACACAGTGAGGGAAGAAGGAAGCATCCGCTGTGTTTGTTTGCCCAAGACTTTCTTTTTCAAGAATCACGATGATAGATTGTGAGAATAAGATGGATTATTACTTTCAAAATACAAATTACTTTAACTTCACAGTTTTTATAACGGTACAAACTTGTTAACTAGTGCATTAGGGCCCGTTTTAATTATCTATTATTAGAATCATCAGGATAAATTTTTTCTAATTAGTTAATTTTATATAAATAAATGATAAATTAATAAATTTCATAAATGATTATTAAAATTAATCATTTTCCATAAATTTTAATTTCATTCAATCATATGTAAAATGTAAAAGTATAAAAAAAATTGTAAAAAAAAAAAATCAATCAATCACATGGAAGAGTTTCAGTATTTATTATCTAATGTGTATATAAGATTAAATATAATTATAAATTATTAAATTATTATCATTGTTCATATCATATATGATATATTTATATATCCTAATTTATATGTATTAATAAGGAGTATAACTGAAAATAAATTGCAGAAGGAAAACAAAACGATACGTCAAAAACACTTTTTTGTTTTTTATACACAAAACTGTTTCATTTAACATTATTAAAATTAATATAATAATTAAATAAAGACTAATTATTGGATTTAACAAACTCATTAATATAATAATAGAAAACCCTCTCTCTCTTAGCAAAACTCATATAACAAACTAATATAACACTCTCGTTAATATTAATTAATGGATTTAACCAAACTTTTTTTATTGATTAATGTGATACATAAATAAACTCATCAATGGCCCAGAATCTCTTAATATCTAACAATAAATGTACATGTAAATTTAACTTTTAATAAATGTCACACGTTTTCTTAAAAAAAAAACATAATTAACTAATAATATAAAATAATTTTATACTATCCTTTAATTATAAATTATAATAATATATCTTTTAAAATGTTTATCTTAAAATCTAACAAATTTACTATATAAACGACGTTGTGAGTATGTTTTATAAAGTTAGTATATAACTTATTTTCTAATTTTATATTATAAAAGATATCTGCACTAAAAATATTTATATATTATAAAAGACAGTGTCGTGTCGTGTCGGTGAAGCCGCGTTTTGCAATTTGGAATATTGGATTGCAATTTATTTATCAGTTTTGGTTCAAGTTTTAAAAAATAATAATTTAATTTTTGGTAGTTAATTTTTATCATACTTTAAATTGTATAGATATTGTGTCACACTTCATATTATTATAATTTTATTTTTATTTATTATTATAATTTAATTTAATTTTTAAGTTATTAAAAATATTTAAATTTTATTGGTTATAAATTTAAATTTTAAATTATTAAAAATACTTAAATTTATATTATAACTAAAAAATATTAAAGTTTAACTAACTACGGAGATTAAATTAGATTAGAGTATTTTTAATAATTGAGAATTAAAATAATATTATAATAATAAATATACATAAATTAACAAAAATAAAACTATAATAATATGAGGTGACATGTTATATATAAAAAATTTAATGTTATTATAAAAATTAAAAATTGACAATCAAGATTAAATTAAAATATTTTTAATAATTTAAAAATAAAATTATTTTTTTAGAAAAACTTTTGACTAAAATGAACAATTAATTAAAATTTGATTACTAAAATAAGTATTAAGCTCATTGAATTTACAACACAAAAATACAAAATCAGTTTTTTTTTTTTTCAAAAGTAATGAAGAATTTTATACTTTCCTATTGATAAATTTATTCTTCAGACTTTGAATGAAAATATGTGAATTTATTTATATTCTAAAATTTATTTTCAACACTTAAAACAAAATAGATTCACGGTTTTTTTTAATTTAAATTTCATTAATTTAGAAATATAAAAACATACTGTATTGGGTATATGATGATGTAAAAAACAAATACTTAATTTTTTTTTTATATTTTACAAACTTTACCTTTCAATAATATCATAATTACTAAAATAAATTAGTTATTGATACGAGTAGTCACTAAATTTGATTTCCTTAAACTTAATTTTCTTAAATAATGACGAAAATTAATTATGAATAAATTCATATCTACTTCATAACAATATCATCCTTAAAAAAAAAATCAAAGATTTTAAAATATAAACCGAATTAAAAGCATATATTTTCTATCCACTCTATTCCTTCCACCGTACCAGCGGTACTGCCAAGACTTCCGTACGTGTCAATGCGTGTCAATTTTTCATGATCGCGTTCTATTGGACGGCTTGGATCTCCGGAACCTTTTCTGTGACGACGCTTGTTTGTAACGGTTCACCACACGCGCTTCATCATTGTCGGTTACTTCTTTTTTATACTATTATATCCCTATTGTGTGGATGGATATGTCTGCCTATCAAAGTGTACTGTACTTTATAGGACCACAACCTCTCTTTTAAAACATACAATCCCCATCATGTTAAACTCTTCACCTTATATTGGGCGCACTCAAATTTGTAAGCTCATTGACCACTTGAAAATAATGAGTTCATTGCATGTATATATAAATACTTTTGTTTTACAAGTAATAATTAATAATATTAAGATATTATTAACTATTATACATGGTTATTTACTTATTTACATGTAAAAAGATGGTGTATATTCTTATGTATCATAATTAAATCTCATTAAAACTTACCAGCAATTACTCCGTATGTTTTGTTTTAATAGTCGAAATTTAAATAAAAAAAGTATTTATATTTATCTATCGTTTTCAAATTTCAAGATAACATGAGATATTATTTTGTGACTATTATAATTAAAATAAGTATTTTTTTATGATGTCACCGTACACCTATGATTTTTTTCCTATTTCAAACTCTTTTCTTTTCTCTCTGTGTCAATATGCATTTAGTTAGTTGATGAATGGAATAAGATAGGGAGAAATAGGGTGAATAGAAGTAAATACCACCGAGTGTTGACAATGTGCAACATGCCATGTTTAGTAGTAAGAAACAATGTTAACTATAAGAATGTTTGACTTGAGAGAAATAAAAAATAAAAATAAAAACAGAGAGAAATCGAAAGAAGAAAAAAAACCAATTGTTAATCAATTAATTATTATTTTTTGAAACTAATTATATATAATTCTTGCCAGCATGTGTTTAAAATAATCACTAAATTAAAGAAATGGTGGAGAAGGCTTGTGAGTTTGAATATATTCTAATAGCAAAAAATTAACACATTAACAATTAAAAAAAATCTAACTCAATTGACTAACATGGATGTTAATATTGTAAATTTCCAATATTATCAGAGGTTCAATTTTATCGATAAAAAAAAAACAACTAAAAAATAATCAATATAAGCCAAAATAAAAACCAATTTTCTATCAAACTAACCTACTTTATTTGGCCAGAAACATATATTACTATTATTTTATAAATAAATTTACATAAAAAAGTGTAAGACTCACATATTTGTATTTTTTTCCTCATTTATTTTCACTCAACCAAACAAATATAATTTTTACATGTTTTTTATTTTCTTTTAATTCCTCTTTCTTCTTTTTTTTTTTCCTCCATGTTTCATCTCTTCCCAGACAGAATATTAGACATCCATGAAATATTGTCCTTTATGGTAGAGAGAGTAGTTTTTGCTGAAAAAGGATGAATTGCCTCGCCGTACTGAGAAATGTTTATACAGTCCTTAGTTTTCCCAAATATAGAGTAAGAAATGATAAAACCACTTTTCTTGGTAGTTATTCAGCTTATTATAGCTAAATTCTGTTATTCTGCCTAACCTGTTTTTCTAATTATATTAACGCGTGATATGTTGTTGGTTTGTAAAAAAAAAACAAAAAATTATAAAGTGACGCTTTTGTCAAATGTTGCCTTTCCTCATCAACACTATAGTATAAATCAATATCTTTCATATGATAATAGTTTCATTCAACATAAAATTATATTAACATAGTTTTTCTAAGTTTAGAGAATCATAATTTTTTTTTAATGATACAACAAGATAATTAACTTTTATAAATAAAAAGTTATAATTATCTCACAATACAAAATTATATTTGAGTACACTACAATTTTTTTATTCATTTAATACATTAAAATTGCCACTTTTACTCTTATTCCTATAAAAATACTGTAATTAATCAAAATTCTGAATTGTTATTCTATATTTTAGACAATAAGATCAATCAAACCTTAATAATCATAATAAGTTAGTAAGTATTTATGCATTTACATAACAGAATAGATAAAATTAATTAGAATACTTATAATAAATTTGAAAAGACCTTAATTACACATTTGACTAGTTCTGACGGGATCGTTACATAAATTCAGCAATTGTCAAGTTATTTCCTTGGAATTGAAATTTGAACGACATCTTCATTCTAGACCATGCATGTATATTTCATTCTTCATTCTCACAAACCGGTGGTTGATTTGTGGTTCATTAAATTCGCGTCACATTCATAAACCAAACACTTCTCCACCGACTGAAACATTATACATTATACTCCAACTGTACCCAACTTTAGATCATGCTTGTGCCATTCCTTCCAACTCTGTCATCACTATTTGTAGTGTAGAACGTTGACTGCTTGCAATTTTATCTCTCTAATTCTTTTTTTGGTCAAACACGTGCAAAGTGTTGCATTGTGACTATTGTCTAATCTCATACGTTACGATTCACGGATACAGTTCCGTTTAAATCAGGAACAGTTTAGTTTATATAAAAAAAAATAGTTCAATTCAGTTTAAATAACTTTTTTTCTATAACAGACATTTCTTAGAGTGTTTTTTTTTTTTTCCAATGAAGGCATTTCTCAGTAGCTAAATAAATATTTCTATGACTACTGAAAAAGTATATCGGTAGAATACCAATAATAGAAACATATTATTTATACAGGAATTTTGAATATTCACTTTTTTCTTCTATTTTTCATCGATACTTCTTATTGTACAAATTTTGTAAAAAGAACCTATACAAATACATTTTTATCTAAAAAATAAAAAAGTAAATGTTGGTCATAAATTGCTAATAGAAACCATGTGAGTAGAAAATTAAAGACGTCTGAGGTTTCTGAAGTTCCACATGGCGATTGTGGAAATTAGGTTATTCTTCCCAAAATACAAAAAGACAAACAACGTGGTTCAGAGAAAAAGTAACACCCAAATCCCCAACTGGAATCCACCATTTGGGGCCAGCAACGAAACTGGTACAGACGCCACCAACAAGGCATTGGAATTTGGAATTACCGAATTAGACATAGAATCTTAATTTTATTTATAAATTATTTTTAAGTTAAATTAAAAATAAAAATTTAAAAAAATAGTGAAAAGTTGTTTTTTTAATATATATATATATATATATATATATATATATATATATATATATTTTTTTTTTTTTTTTTAGGCGTTTCAACTAAGAATAACTTTTAAATGAAAATAGATTTTTTCTCTGTATCTTTTTCTCAACAGTAGAAATATAGAATCAAAACAAACACAATTAAATCTCTATTCAATTTTCTTTTATAATTGCATGTTCTTCATTTGACATATTACAATTGAATTTTTATTCTTATCCTCTTATCAAGCATATACAATTTATTGAAAGAGACTTTCTAATTTTGAAAAATAATAATTGTATATGCTTAGATAGGAGAATAAATAATAAAGATTCAATTGTGATATTTTCAACGAAGAACACGCAATTATAAAACTTAAAATGAAACTTTTAATCTAATGCGTTTATTATTTTTAATTTTAATTCAAATGTTATTATTGTTTGTTATTGTTTAAAAGCTGTTCTCATTTCTCACTTAAAACACTCCTTATATTTTTTTTTGACAAAAACTAATAAATTAATCACTAATATTTTTCGATAAAAAAATATTAATTATTCTAAAATTTCAAAAAGAGAGAACATGAAAATAAACTCCGCATAAGTAGCTCTAGGTAATTTATTATAAAATTATTTGTTTCTATTTTTTCTTCATTAATAACTTTTATTTTAAGAAATTTTTATTAATTTTTTAACTTTTACCTAAAAATAATTTATAAATTAAAAATAGTCTGGAACATAATCATTTTTTTTCCACAAAATTAGAGACACTAGAATTGAATTCGATCCTTTTAAATTTAAAAAGATTTCAATTTAAGTTTTATAGACAAAAAATATAGTAAAAAAGAAAAGATTTCAATTGCTTGGAAATTAAACACGTATGTATTTATGCCTACGTGCCCTGACCAGTTTCTCTTGCACCGTTGGATTGTTTGAACCAGTCCACGACCCATGTGACCAATAAGTTAAGAACACAGTTCTCATTTGTTTAGGAAAAAAGGAAAAAAAGAAGAAGAAGAAGAAGTAGTAGTTAATAAATTTGTGAGTGTACAAGATTAGTGAAGTCCCTTTGGCCTTTAGAAACTTTAAGAAACAAAAAGACGGGGCTAGTCACATGATCCACCGACCCTATTATTTATAAATTCTAAGAGAGAGAGCAACGCATGATTTGCAGTTGCAGTCACTCACATACGATAACAATTTGAGTCCCAGCAAGCATTGCGGAAAATTAACTATCATTTTTGTTCTTCCATTTGAAGCAATACTTCTCTGCCCCTGGAAAACCCATCATAGCTTTCATAAAAGAAGGACCATTATTTCTTCTCTAGCATGAGCTCATTCATTCTACTAATTAAGCCCCTAATCGCAAAGTATAGAAATTGGTGGTCACACTTCTCGTTGTGGACCTTTAGTCTGCATGTTAAAATAAGAGAAGCCTTAACATATGGTCAAAATAACTTAACAAATTTGACTAGTGAAATTGTTCTTATATTTGGGCTCAGTCCAATGAAGTTTATATTGAGTCAACCCAGTCCACAATTTGACTATTGGGAATGGAAGATAGATAAATTTAATTTCCAGAATACCCATACTTCTTTCCCATCCCTTCCGGACCAAAAAGAAGGCCTATGGTTTTAATAAGGAAAAAGAATTACAAAGGGCTGAAAGAGAGTGAGGTGGCGATGTCTTTAATTTCTTTACTTCCTTTGGCATTGCATTACTATTTGCTACACTACATACTTTAGTACTTAAGATTCCGCTGAAACAATATACATTTTATATTTTCTGGATCGAGATCGATAAATCTATGCTAATGGATGGAGAAATGGGTAAGTCTGATCGACCGGCCCACAATTAGGTCGGGTTAGATTCTAAAAATTATAGTCTAAACAGAAGTGAATTTTTTTAGTCAGATCTATCAAATTTAATGGTCAAAATGGACTTGTCTAGGCTGGCTGGATCACAAACTGACCTATTTAGACAATAAATAATAATTAAATATTAAAATATATAACTTAGTTAATAATTAAAAAAAACATAAAGTATGGTGTCTAAAAAAAAAAGCTACTTGTATGTAATATGTAAATTGTAATACCTCTTGGGCAGCTGCGGCATTTGTGTAGTTTGTGTTGTGTGCAAATTGCAATGTTTTGGAGTGATTTTATTGTTATTTTGTTGATGATTGGAGTTTTTTTTTTTTTTTTATTGTTGTTTTATTTTATTTTATTACTGGGATGTTTAATTTCAACAATCTTAGGTATTGATTTGAGATTTAGACAAATTTTATGGATTATTTTTAATTTTTATAAATTTTATAAATTATAACCATGGTTTAAAACATGAAATTTAAATTTAAATTTAAATACATATTATTATATGCTATCAATTTGAATTTAATTATATTTTTTTCTAAATAAATTATAAATTTATATTTTGATATTTATTTTTTTATCAAACTTTTTTATTTTTAAATAATCCATTTTGGTTCAATGATCTAATATAAGATTGGAATAGACCTAACATAAAAAATTGAGATTCACTGAAAACACAAACCAGATCTGAACCAATCCATTTTAACTACTTGACTCTATGTATCGGATCGACCCGTCCATTTTTGCCATCCAATAAGAGCTCGTGATAGTTCAAACAAGTTTGGCCGTAAGTAAGCGCATTCGACTAGAATATGTATGCCTAACCTGTTCAATTTGTAATGCACTAGATTTGGTCCCGAAGTAAGTTTTACATTATAATTACTTATGAAGAGATCTGATTAAGCTTATTGTAATGATTGAATTGCAATATAAGGCAGATCAGGAACACGTGATATGTTTCAAATAGGTTTCTAAAATAAGTTTATTTTTATACTAAATTATTATTTAATGATTAAGAATATTATTCGTATATTTTTAAAAAAGTTTTTAATGTTGTTTTGTTAGCATTTGTGGTGATGAGAGTCGTGTGTAGTCTTGAGTTCATTACCGCTAAGCTTAAGAAAGTCAACGTAAATAAACATGCAGTCTTGAATTAATCAATTTAATTAAGGATTAAAATGAACAGGACGAATTTGTTATCGTTAAATTTCCTCTGTTATTTGTGGGAAATTGTTCTTCAATAGAATACAAGCCCATTTGTTAGTCTTGTTTGTAACATGGGCTGTGTTTCAACGACGGAGTGGATGAAGGCCTGCCTATTTTTGCAAAACATAAAAATTAATTGTATTTAACAAAAAAAAAACTATTATTATTATTAAATAGCATGAAGCATGCATCATTTTCCTAAATAAATATAGTGTGTAAAATATAAAAAAAGAAGGTATTGGATAATGCGCGATGCATAATGAATAATACATTTCCTCCCCTATCCTTCCTAAGTTGTGGGCTGTGGCTGTGCACACCTTGCGGATAAGCCATTTTATTTTAAACAATTTAAATTATTTTCTTTTCGTTTTCATCATTTTATTTTTCTTCTTCTATTCCCCCCTCAGGTCTCAACCTGCTTCACAGAAAATCTCAACCACCGAGAATGATTCTGTTCCTTTTACCTTAGAAAGTTTTCACCATCACCTAATTTGTTGTAATTGAAAGAAAGATTGAAGCTTGGAGAGAAAAAGGCAAAAGGGTATGTCTGTAAATGTAATAGGCGCGTATTCATCACCATCACATTTTCTCGTTTACCAGAGAGATCAACAGTGGCCACAGTACTTGGTGAGTGGGAGAGGGTCGTATCTGTTGTTTTCTGAGAATAAGAGCATATGGGTTGGAAGCAGAAATAGATCAGAAGCGAATAAGATTAAAATTAGGAGGAATATGCGTGTGGAAGCTATGTGGCCTGATTTGTCAAGACCCAGTGAGTTAGAGATGGAAGAAATTAATGATTCTGAGCACCTCGATCAAATTCTACTTCATGCCCAGCAAAACTCACAGCCTATTCTCATTGATTGGTTCGTACTTCTCTCTCCATCTTTCTACTTATTAGTTGTTGAATTCAATTTTAGTTTAGATTTGTTTCATTTTGCAGTTACTAGTACTAGTAGTAATTTTAAAATATTTTTAATTAAAATATGAGGTGATGTAACATTCTCATATATTTTTTTTTCTTATACTATCTTATCCTGGCTGGCTCTAAATACTAGATAGAGGATAATGTGGAGAGTGGTTGTAGCTAGATATTTTGAACATTTCGTTGCTGCTGTGCTGTCATATTTTGGGAACTCGACTATCCTAATGTCTTGGACGAGCCTCTTGATTCTTGAGTCTTGGCGCAATTAAAATACATGTTGTCTACATTTTTATATCCTCTACCAATAACACAACTTTATAATGTTACTAGTCTACTAATAATATATTCTGTTAATCTTTATAAATTTAGGTGGTTTTTTAAAGATTAATTTACAAAAAAAAGGAAATAATTATGATCATCAAACAGTGTATATAGTTAATTCAAATGAATAAGTAAAAAGTGTAAATAATTCAAATTTTAGGAAGTAGAAGTATTTAATTTTAAAATATAAGTGTTGAAATTTGAGATAAATATAAAAAATAAAAAGTAAAATTCAAAGTTTAAAATTAAATGTTATGACAAAGTGGATTTTTGGTTGAAAAAAAAAGGAAATTTCAAATTATAAGAAAATTTGAAAATAATTAATAAGATATCAATTTTGATTCTCTTAGTAAAATTAACACCGATTTTGCAGTTCAATCATAAAAATTAAAAAGTGATGTCAAAATGTTTTGAAGAAGAAAAATGAACCCTTTTACCTCTAGAAGACTAAAATGGGTTTAATTTAAATATTGATTAGAGTTATGTGGTATTTTGCATTTGATTACTCGTTTTGTTTGTTGTAAAAATGTAGGATGGCTACATGGTGTCGGAAATGCATCTATTTGAAGCCCAAGTTGGAAAAATTAGCCGCTGAATATAACGACAAGTAAACCATTATTCATTGTATCTTCTTCAGTCAGATGGCTCTTAATGTTGTTACTAATTCATTTGTTTTTCTTATTTTGTCACTGTTTCAGAGTCAAATTTTATTTCGTGGATGTGAATAAAGTACCTCAGACTCTAGTCAAGCGTGGCAACATATCTGTAAGTAGTATGAATTTTCATTGTTAACTTTTTCTGGTAACTATGTATTACATACATAATTTTGTATGCTCTTTTTCACTGTTTTTTATTTTGTTGTTCTGCATTTCAGAAAATGCCAACAATTCAGGTGCGTCTCCCATTAAATTACTTTTTCTATACGACAACATTAAAGTGAGGATGTTATAGCTATAGATATCCTAATTAATGTGGCAAAATAAAACGAAAATGTGAATTCTTTGCAGCTGTGGAAAGATGGAGAGATGAAAGCAGAAGTTATTGGAGGGCATAAGGCTTGGCTAGTTACTGAAGAAGTCAGAGAAATGATCAAAAAGTATTTATGATACATACTTCTGTTTTATTTTTCTTGATCCCTCAACCCCCAAAAGAAAAAAGAAAAAAGAAAAGAAAAGAAAGAAGTTACAATTGAAGAAACTAATCTTCCAATGTTTTTACTTCTTCTTTTCAACTTTTTTTTTTTATGTTGGCAACCGCATGTATCAGACATGTTAATGGAACTGTGTACAATATAGCTGAAAGAAATTTAAGTGGAAAAGGAAGATGCTCGGTGTTTCTCTCTCCCCTCTCAACCGTTAGAGGAAAACAAGTTTGGAGAATTTTCTACTAATAGCTTTTATTAACTTTAAAAAGAGTTGGATTCACTTTTCTTTTCTTTCTAAAAAAGAATTACAACCTCAAGATGAGTGAAGATAAACCGAAGAAGGGAGCTTAATAAGCTTTTGAAATAGAACTAGAAGTCTTGTGTGTGTAAGTTCTTTTCCTATAATAATCAAAGTAAGGAGCATATTATCAACAACGTCGCTTTGGCCGAGTGGTTAAGGCGTGTGCCTGCTAAGTACATGGGGTTTCCCCGCGAGAGTTCGAATCTCTCAGGCGACGTTTAATAATTTTTGCTATACATTTTTTTGGCTTTCGTTGTATTCTTAAATTGTTACGCATTTTCATACAGTCAAGAAATAACTTTCCAAATTGAATTTTGAAATTCTCTCGTAAAAAATAATAGAATTTTGTATCTAATATCATATCACTTTTACTGTGCAGTACTATTTTACCAAAACCAATAACACTATACGTACATAGTTTGTGAGGAGCTTCAATTACAAAATCTTAGGTAATATGGTGTTCACTGATTTGGTATTGAGTATTCGTTCTCAACAAGATATAAATTAATTTTGAACACACGTATTAAGCTGACAGATTCATTTAACCCGTTACTTAGAGAAATATTTTTTATAAAATCAATTTTAACCATCAGATATAATTAACATATGTTTTCAAATTAATCTGTGTCGCCACAAAAATACTTAGTTATAACTATCAGACTGGTTCAGTTCAATCTTCAGAAACTGCATACCTTCGTATTGACAAACAGAAGAAGCGAAATAAACAGAATCAACACAACATACCCAAAGTAAGGAATAACGAGTAGCCAACAGTTTGATATTGAAGCAAATCAAGCCGGAAAAAGAAGAAGAAGAAAAAAAAACAAGCTGAGGCAGGCACTAGCAGTCATAACGCATCAAAACCTAATTTGTACTTAAGAGTTAAGGCTAGACCATAAGATTTAAATGCTCTGCTTGCGAAGATGCTACAACACCATGGAGCACAAACATTCCAACTGCAATATTGACAGAAATGGACCACCACATTTTATCACCAGGTAAAAAGCCACCATCCACAGAATTATATACTATTGGTGATTGATCCCAATTAACAGTCTGCTTGGTCTTGCATAAATTACGTTTTCACATTAAGAACGTTAAAGTTACTCTGAGTAGTAGCTTAAAAAAGACATGGATCAAATGGTTTTTGATGAAACACCAAACACTAGCAAAGAAAATACTCGCAGAAAGCTTATATATACGACCCACTTTAAAAAAAGTTGGAGCTTGATTGAGGGTCATCGGAAGTTCTAAAACTCCCAAGTGCAAATCCAAATGCCACAGAACTCACACATTGGCTAAACAACAAGCTCCCCAATTTTAGAAGCTAAACAATGCCTCAACAAATGCCAACAAGAAAACAGAGCGAACGACCACATCACATCATCAAATCTCCTTGGCCTACAAAGGCACTGCATCCTATTCTTAAAACAATCATACTTCATTCCAAGTTTAAGGTAAGTAAGTAGCAGAGGCACAAACGGGTTAACATACTTAGATAATTCATGAATCTTAGCCATTACAAATTTATATGTATAGAAATTAAAAAACAATGCAGCCGGGAAAATTTGATATCGATAATAAAAAAACCCCTCTAATTTAATTTTTCAGTGGAATTGATATGCAGTTTTAAAGCAACGTGACAACAGACATTAATCACAAAAAACGTTCAAACCAAACATGGCATGTTGCAGAACCGCAGCAGATGCATAAAGATCTTAAAGAAGATGCAAAAGGCAGTAAGCAGCATTGCAATCCACAATATCCAATAGTCATCTCAATAATAATCCATTAATCCTTCCTAACTAGTAATAAATATCAAAATCCGCGCAGGAAATAGAATCAGAAAAATCTCAAATTCCAAAACCAAAAACCGCACGTATCCTCTGGAAAATAAGATCCCGCCATCCCCTTTCCGTGTTCTCCACCACAGTAGCATTCCCATACCTGTAATAATCAACACCAAACCAAACCAAACCACCTCAGCAAATCAAACAAACAAAACACTCATAAAATTGAATCCACAAAACCAAAACCAACACTCACCTATCCTCTTCAGGCACATCAGTGTGTGTCAGCTTCACAACCGTAACACCCGATTCAGGCTCCTCAAACACAAGCCTCACCTGCAAAACATACACATATTCTCAATCATGTTAAAAAATCATAGATTTTCCTAACAATTATTAAACATAAAAGCCAAAACAAAAAAACTTACTGTGGAGTGAACCCCATCGATCCAGCTTCCAAACCTCCATCTCTGAACAATTAACTTAGCCTCCTGCAACTCCAAATTAGTTCCAGTAACCGACCCATCAAAAATGCTAAACTCACCCCCAACCTCCTTACTAATCCTGGCATTGCTCTGCGTGAAACCCTTCCACCTATTCTCATCCATCAAAATCTCAAACAAATCCTTCGCCCTGCAATTAAACTTCTCCGTCATGCTAATACTCTTCACCCCCTTCTTCTCCTTCTCCTTCTTCTCCTCCTTCTTTTTCGGAGGAGCAGTTGTCGTCTTCTTCGTCGTCGCCGCCGTGGCTGTCGTAGCCACCGCCGGAGAAGGAGACGGAGAGGGAGACGGCGCTACTTTCTTGGGTTCCAATTCGTCTTTAAGAGGACCGCCTTTGGCCATGGTCTGGACCCAAACCCTAACCTTCTCCAAGATCAAGGGCTTCCCCTTGGAATGCATTGCGTCCTTAATTCTCTTCCCAACCGGTCCTTCATCGTTAACAGTGAACTTCAGCTCGGGATCTTCGTCGGCGTTCTCGTCGGAGATGTAGGGAATCTCGACGGTGCCGTCGACCTTGAGGAGCGAGGCTCCATGGGAGTCTTTGGCCTCGCCCTGCCAATTGAGGGTGAGGCTGATCTCGTAGCCGGGGATGATCTTGCCCTTGCGGACGTTGACGTAGGCCTCGCCATCGAGGGAGCGGAGCGACGTCGTTTTGACGAAGAGGTTTCCCTCGCCGTCGAGGATGGGGAGATTTGAGAGGAGGTTGGAGAAGAGGGTTTTTGACCAGTCGAGGCAGTTGGTCTCGGACCAGTGCCAGTTGTGGACGTTGGTGCCGTCGGGGCGGTCCTCCACGATCCACCGTTTGTCACCCTCGCCGTAACGGGCCATCTCAACGAACACAGTTAGTAATTGAATTGGAATTGGAATTGGGTGAGTGAGAGTGAGTGGTTTAAGGGTAATGATGATTATTATATGTGTGGAATGGTCTAGAATGAGAGGGTCGCGTCTTGAAAAAGGAAGGGTCTAGAAAGATACGTTGGTTTGGGTACACTTTCTTCACCAACCAAGGCTCGCAAGGGTTTTTGGATTTTGCTTTTTAGCTTTTAGTCTTGGATTCTTGATGGTTCCACTTGAGTCCAGACTGAGACACATATTTTTATTTTTTTTATTTTTATATTGCTTATTTCATGAAAATAAATAAAATCGTGTTATCTTATTATTGATATTTTCATGCCAATGCAAAAACTTAACTTTTATTTTTTTTCTTATAACTATTTGAATTTTAAAAAACATTCTTCCGAATATTAGATTTTAATCAAATATATTTTAAATTTTACACACAAGTAGTGGCATTCTTATAAAAAAAATATTTAGATTGATTTGGTTTGAATCATTAAATTATGTAAAGTATTGAAAGAAAGGAAGGGATGCAACAATGAGGCACTCCATCCCCAGCAAAACGACATCGGAGCGCGAGTCAACTCCTGAATCTTCTGATTCTGACGTATTTGCCTCCTTCCGTTTCCGCGGCACCGTAACAACGAAGCGGAGCCAGCGTTTCAAACGGGTCGCCAAACCCAGATTACCGGTTCAACCAACCGAACCGGTTCGGCGTTCGCTCAGAACCAAACCAGACATTCATTCTTCCGGTAAAATGAAAACTTTGCCCCGCGATTTCTTCCAAATCGACGCGCTGGACCTCGCCCCTCGTTTGCTGGGAAAGTTTCTTCGCCGAGACGACGTCGTTCTTCAGATCACCGAGGTAGTTAAATTCAGTATTCTATTCCCACTACTACGACGCATGCGATTTCGTCGTTTTGGTTTGCATTTGTGATTATTTAACGTGCCAGACAGGTTGAAGCGTATAGACCAAACGACTCCGCTTGTCACGGTCGTTTTGGCGTCACTTCTAGAACTGCCCCTGTTGTAAGATTAATGCTGCTACCTTTGTTCTCAGTTTAAATGCTAATTGATTAAGGTTGTTGTCTAGAATAAAGTAGTAACATTGTTGTGTGTTTGTATTTATTTTGAAAGTTTGGAGCGGGTGGGCATGCATATGTTTATCTTTGCTATGGTCTCCACATGATGCTGAATGTTGTTGCTGACAAGGAAGGAGTTGGAGCTGCTGTTTTGATACGCTCTTGTTCTCCCGTTACTGGTAATATTATATATAGCACATTCATAGTTACTATGAAATTAACCATTTTGTTATTTGTTGTGACATACCTCCATGGCCCTTTATATGTTTTTTGTGTGAGTGATTCAGTTTATGGGATACATGATGATTAGATATTCTGGGTCATTCAAGTGTCTTCTTAAAGTGAATGCTCTTACTTAGATGAGTTGTTTAGGTTATTTTTGCAGGTCTTACAGTTTCACATAGACTTAAACACTTTATTCAAAAATTCACTTCAATGTTAAAGTGCTAAAGTGAGTGCTTAACTTGATTGTATGGGTCCTATAATACTTGAAAAACATGCTATTTAAGGTATAGTTTTGTTAAGCAACGGTGCAAATGTGAAAAAAAGTTAAACAAGGTTGCTTAAACTTAAGCAATTCATTAAACACCATCATTGGAGATACTCTAAGGAGAAAAAGAAAACAAAATGTTTGAGAGATGATTAAGTGTTATTCTTGCTGTGTGCAAAAGAATAAGGCTGTGTTTGGTTTTTCAGTGAGGGAGCTCCAAACTCAGCTTGGACAGTAAACTCATTTTTGTGTCATGTTTTGGTTATCCCCAAAAGCAGGTTTGCACATGAAAAATTTGCCTGGAAACTCAGGTTTATAGAAGTAAGACTTGGGTTGCTTTTGCAAAATCAAAGTCCAAACATGCACTTAATCATCACAAGCTTGTAAGTTTCAGCTTATTTGGGTTGTGTAGTGTGTACCAAAAAAGTGAAGACTATTTATTTGAGTGTCGTATAGTGGCTATTCATAGAAGTGTCAAGTATGTGAATAAAATGTATGTGCAACCATTACTCTTGTTGCTAATCTGAAGCAGCATGCTAGCTGGCTGACTAATTGGAAAGATGAGGCTTTCGGTGCAAGTCCAGCATTGTTGTTACCATAGCATCATTCGTTTCCTTCTCAGTCAGTAACAGACTAACTCTTGCACAAAAAACTCAAATCTCTTTACTAGTTACTAGTATTCATTGTAAGGAAACCTTGCATGAAAATATTTATAGATTTATTTATAATGTTTAAGTGTTTAACAATATCACAGGATTGGATGTCATTCAACAGCGCAGAGGTCTAAAACTAAAAACTGAGAAACCTATACTTCTTACCGGTCCTGGGAAGGTTAGTTCCTTTCCTTCCCTCCTTTACATCTTTTTGAGATGCTTCTAAGGAAAATAATCGGTTAATGTTTTGCACTGCCATTTGTCCATGGCCAATGATATCTACATTCTAGTGCTTTATCATCAATTTGTCAGCATAGGCAGTTGTTTTGTAATTTTGTTCATAAAATACAAACTATCTACATTTAGTTGCTTTGCCTTTTTCTTAAGGACTTACAATATTGGTGGGGATGATAATTTTGTTATCTAAAATATCACCTAATTTTTGGAATAGATTAACCTGAGTGTTCTCCCAAATCTTAGGTTGGTCAGGCACTGGGTCTTACGACAGAATGGTCCAACCATCCTCTCTATACACCTGGTAAGCTTGTAATTCAACAAAGTGTAAAATTGACAAATGTTTTTTCAAAAGTTAAAAGGTGTCTGTGAAGCAGGTGGTTTGGAACTCTTAGACGGTCCAGAGCCAGAAAACATATTGGTAGGCCCACGTGTTGGTATCCAATACGCTTTGCCAGAGCATGTCAACGCATTGTGGAGATTTGCCATTGCAGGCACCCCTTGGATTAGTTCTCCAAAAAACACTCTCAATCCGCCCTAATTGTGTACTAGGGAGAAAAATGGTTTGATGATTATTAACGGATTACGTAATTTCCCTATGTATATACAGTTATACACCTTAGACAAGATATTAGAAATGACTAATGAGTCCCGTACAGCTGTTTTATTACTGCATCAATGCTTCTATTTTCTCAGCAATGCCAGTATATTAAGAAAAAATCAACTTCAATTAAGGTATGGTAAATTTTTATCCTTAAATTATAAAACTAACATTGATTTTAGCTATAGAAGATTGTTATTGTCTTTAATAAATGAGACACATTAAAATTTATGATTTTAATAATTTTTTTAAAATAAAGTATGTTTAAAAAAATGTATTAGAAAGTGTCATTAATATTGATTCTATTATAATTGTTGGTCCACTGTGCTCTCAAATGACGCTACTTAGAAATTCATATTAAGAGTATAAGATAATGCAGCAACTCAGCGTTCTTGATAGGATCAAACACACTCACTAACTTAGGGAATAGATTCTCTGCCGAGACCTAAATTCCTCCGTAGGCCTTCATTTTCCCCCACTTTCACGTGAGAACGAATAAATTTCTCTTCATCTCATTGCAATTTATTTTAGAAAAATTGTTATTTTCAATCTAGGAATGAGGCTGGGACTTTTTCATTTTCACTTTCTTTCTAACTTTCAAGCTAATTTTAAATGTTATTATTATTTTTAAAAAATAAAATAATATTTACTGAAAAATCTAACTCAGTTAATTGAACCGAATACAAGATGTTGTAAATGATATCAAGTTTGATTCTTACCAGTAAAAAATAAATAAAATAGTGTTTCAAAATTTAAGAAAAACAATATTTAAATTTTTATTTAGTTAAGAATTCAACCTATATATCACATTTTGTGCTGATGCAATAGATTGAGCTAACTCAGACTTCAACAATAATATTTACTTTTACCAAAACATAACATTGGTAACAATAGACCTCTACAATTCTATCAACTAGTTGATTGCTTTAACTGGAGTTTTGCATGCATCTTTATGGACTAGCCCAAGTTAGAAAGAATGTCACTGGTTGGCAAAATATTTTTTTGGGTTACCAGTCAGCAGCTTAATGATACCAAGAATAGGAAAACTACAGTGGCTAAAGAATAATATTGTTTTGCATGAAGTGCCATCTATTCCTGAAACTCCACGAAATAATTCATTACCGTGTACATTGTACCTTCTCACAACATTTCCAAACACAAAGTTGTTTGAACCCCTCCAACATTTTCAGCCAAACCAGTAATTTCCTACTAAAAAATCAACAATTCTAATAACAAATACGGATATGTTATAAATCTCTAGAATAAAAATTTCATTCTAAAAGAAAAGTAACCAAGTTTCCATCACCCAGTTTTCCAAGTTGAAATACGACTACTGTTAATACTTAAGCAATTATTCCACTAATAACCTCTATTATTAGCGGTAAGAACCATAACAAAATAAGGCCTCACTCTTCAATACAAAAGACTGAGCTAATAGAAAAGAAAATCTAAAACAAACTCCTTCATGTTACCTTAGACGTGTACAAAATATATTGAATTGCCATCTTGATACTTCATTCACCTGTGGCTTTATATTAACTGCCACAAGGCAAAAAAATTCAAGCACTGTGCCGAGTGAGGGTAAATCAGAAGAAATACACAAGAATACAGAAACTAAATTTTCAGATGACACCCATTTTCATTCAACCAAAATCTAAGATACATATGAACAATCTCCAAAAGCACAGCTTGCAAAAGTTGCTGAAAAAAATAACTAAATCATTAGATTTTCAGATACTTACGTCTGTACTACTCACATCGTGCATCCAATCAAATATTTTAATGGCTCCATATCTGCAACAAACAATCTTGCAAATCACAAAATGTGACTACCTGTAGATGTAGAGATGGAGGAGGTCACATTCTCCGTAAAAAAAAACACAAGGAAAAAGAAATTAAGGAAGTCAAGATATCCAACATACCTATGGTCCAAAGGAAGTTAGCAACAAAAGAATTGTTCCACTCAAACACACAACGGAAGTTAGCTGGTTGCAAAGCTTTTAATGCCTTGTCTTTTTGAAGAAACAATGCTTCAGCTTGACCCTCAACCTCCTTATTCACATGTTTCCTACATGCTAGGATACAACCGCCTATAAAATTCGTTGAAGTCAAGACGGAAAAAGAGAAATTTTAGATCAACATGCTGCTGTACAGGCAACTGAGAAATGAATCCCTCTTGCAATGATGAATACTCCTTAGCAATTGCATCCAGATCTTGCTCCATATTTCGTAGAAATTCACCAGCTCGTTGAGTTAGAGCTTTCCTCCCATCAGCAACCCAGGATCCTTGTTCAGCAGATTTATCACTTGGTTGCTTCCGTGATCGTGATTTATTCTGGTCTCGAGAGGATAGGGAGGATTCAGTGAATCTGAAACAAACACATGATCAAATGTCAGACATGGTGATATATTTTGTTTTCAGGGGGTAGATAGGTATACAAATGAAAAAGTAAGATCAATACCTTGCTTGCAACTCATGAATACCTTCATACAACCGGTCTGCACGGCTCCGAAAACGTAATATAAGATCAAAAATTATGAATAGTGACTTGTAAAGAGACTGGGAAAGCTCTCCAAGGAGAGATTTCTCTACAATAGAATGCAGATATTTCTCATGAGCATCAAGTACATCATCAAGATCCTTGGCTACCTCCATCTCACTTAAAAAATTTGTCCATGATATCTCCAACACTTCAAACATTATATAATATTGCAAGTTTGAAATGAAGTGATTAATTTCAACCCAAAGAACCTGACAGCGCCTCAATGTCGAAACTAATTGCATCTTTACTGCATGTTGCAATCTTGTAAAGGAATTAGAAGTAATGCAGTTTGGTTTCATGGTCTTCCAGGCGCCAGTAAGCGCATGCTCCACTCTTCTAAGCTTCCACAGGAAATTAAAAATTCTTAAATACCTTGCCATCACAGACTCTGTGAACACTGTATCAAGTGGAACTCTTGCATCATATTCAAGTGAAAATACATCCCAGCCCCTATCACCGCTCTCGTGTGGCATCATTTTAACCCTGAGTCTATCCAAAATGTCAGGATCATCATACTGAGCATTAGATGCCCGAATTGCACTTTCCAGCAAACCCGAAAGCTTAAAAGAGCTTATAGTGTTAGCCGGCTCAGAAAGCTCAGGCCCAACAATATCCATCAGATACTGCACAAAATCACCTTGCCCAAGCAACAAATACCGCTTAATTGCAAGACAGTGTTCTTTGAACTTGTACCTCTTGAAAATCACATCCAACAAATGCTTATCAATCCTCTTTGAGGCTTCATCCACCAAAAACTCAAGGGTGTCCGTCTCCCCATATCCAAAACCACCTCTTCTCGCCATTGCTCCCTTATCAGCAACAACCGCGGTTGCAGCATCAGCCCAACCGCGATCATCACAACAAACGCGGAGAAAATTAATTGACTTCCCAGTCCTCAATATCCTCTGTGCGAGCGAAGGCGGAATGAACAAAGGAAGCATGGTATCATGGAGCTTATACCCTTCTCTCCATAGGGACTCAGCCTTCACAGGCTGCCCAACAATGAAAAACTCGGCAAAGATATCCTCCAGCTCCCCTTCCAAAACCCACCTCCTCACCATCTCAAACAGTGAAGAGCACACCCTCTGCAGCAATTTCCTCATGAACTCATGAACCAGTGGATCGCCATGCTGCGCATGCAAATGAATCGCTCCAGCCATTGCCCCTCCGCGCAAAACCCTGCACTTCTCAACCAAATCAGCCATCAGCCTCATCTTCACCATGGGCTCAGCCAGCCAAACAGCCAGCCTTCTGAGGGAAAGATAGTTCCCGGAGCTCACAGATTCCGACACCAAAGGAATTGGGTTCGAAGCCTGAGCCTCAAGAATCGCCAGCAGCTTGTAATACTCACTAAGCTCGTCCTGCAAAGCGGAGCAGAAAGCTTGGCCAACGGTTCCCACGTCTTCATTGGGGAACCGATCCATGCTCTGCGAAATGTAACCGTTAACGTTCCTAAACAAAACCCCTAATTCACAGAGATTGTAAACCGTACTCCTAGTGGCTCTCTGAACCCTAATCGAGTCGGGTATAACATAACGCTTACTCTCGGTGTCGAATTTCACGAGATTACCGTCCACTCCCTGGCACGCGTAGAGCACGTCCTGGACGAGGATCTCTTCCGACACCTCGTTTTCTTCCTTGACTAGAGTGACGAATTCGCGGAACGCGACGTCGCGGCGGTTTTCCGGGTCCTTGGAGATGAGGAGGGCGCCGTTGCTCCAACCTTTGTCGGAGGTTGTTGGTTCGGAGAAAGTGAGGTTTGGGAGGAGAGGTGTGGTTGTGGTTGTTGTTGTGTTGTGGCGATCTTGGGAGATGATTTTGAGGAGGTAGATGACGGCCCATTTGTTGTTGACGCTTTGGGCTTTGGAGGCGAATTTGGAGAAGAGGTCAGCGAAGGAGAGGGCTTCGGAGGAGTGGCCGTGGGTGGCGAGGCGCCGCTTTATGGAGTCGGCGATGGCGGCGGCGTCGGGGGCGACGGAGGGGTTCAGACGGCTCGAGAGGATGCGGAGGGCGTACCGGAGCGAGTTTCGGAATTCCGGGGAGTTAGGGTTTAGCGGCGGCGAATTTGGGGGCAGATTTTGGGATAGTAAGCGGTGGACGAGTTCCTTCACCAGATCTGAAAGCTTCTGCTGGTCTTCTTCTTCCTCCATCATGCTCTTGTTCTTTTTCTTTTTCTTTTTTTCTTTTCTGTTAATTCAATGGAGTGAGACTGTGAGAGTGTTGAGGAGAGAGAGAAAGAATGGGAAAAGGGAATGCTTTTTTGATTTGGTGTGGGCGGGGAAATGAAATGAGGCCCTTTATTTTTTGAAAAAAGGCCTATTTCTGAATCTCTATCAGTAACAGTACAAACTATGGAATTGCAAATGTCCAATTCACATGATTTTCTTTTTTTCTTATGCTTTGTTTTCATTTTTGGTGGATGAATCGGATCCCTGGTATTTCAGTAACATTTTTCTCTGGGATTCAGTAGCCATCACTTTCGATTTTTATTAATTGAAATACAAACTCTTTTTTGTACTGTTTGGTGAATTTACAGTGATGGTATAAAAAATTAATTATATGTTATTATTATAATAACTTTATTCACTTTAAAAATACTCATATTTAAGATAGTTTTATTAGTTTAGAGTCAGAGACAAACTCACAAATTTAAGTTTAATTACTCATTTTGTCTCTTACTCTTGTCTTTAAATTTGTGCAAATTTGTCTTTCATTTTTGCTTTTTTTTTTTTTTTTTTATCAAATTACTATCAAAATGGGTCATTTATTTTAAAATAAATAATTTTGATTATTATTAAAAAGGAAAATTCATAATTAAATCAATTTCAATTAAAAAGGTAATTTGTATCACAGCTAATTTAAGTTAAAAAAAGATAAGCTGTATTATTTTTTTATGTGATTGATTTATTTTAAACTAAAAATATATTTTGTATCATAATGAATTTGATTATGTATTAAAAAGTGTAAATTGTATCATAATTTAATTTTGATTGAAAAAGATAATTTGTTTCATGACAAACTTAATTCTAAAAGGTGAATTTAAAAAATGCAACTTATATCGAACTAATTACGCAAGAAAAATAGTTTTTTTTTGTATTAAAATTTCACAAAGAAAGAAAGTAAAGCAATGCAAACATGCTTCGTTGTATTAATTGTTTTGGACCTTTTGGTTGTGTATCTGTTCTAATTCTAATTTTCTACATATATAACGAAAACAATCTGTATTGGGTATTACAAAAATGAAAAGGAAAAATAAATGTAAACTCAGAGAAAAGGTGATGAGAACAACATGGGCCATGTCCAATTCATTGTCCTCGTAACATATTTTTTTTTATGCTTTGTCTTTTTTGTTGGGTTGATCCATGTGCTTTCATTCATACTTGTTGATCCATCGTGATGAACTCAAACAGCTATTGATATTATATTATAAATTATAAATTTAAAACCGGGAAGCTGAAATTGGACAAATTGTGAGACTAATATCGGTGTTATTATATTTTTTTTCTCTTTAAAAACATATTTTATTCTATACACAATATTTGAAATTTACTTATTTATTAAAAAAGTTAAGTATGTAGTAACTCTCCAAATTATGACTTTTGGGTAGACTCTGATGTGTCATCTGACCAATTTACCCTTTCAGTTACGGGAAACAGTTACAAATTTACAACGCAAGAAAATTAAGGAGAAAATAGTAATAAAAAACACAACCCTTTCAGTTACGGAGTTACAGTGCAAGAAACAAAAATGACGTCAACAGAGACAGATTCAAAAAATAGTTAAGAAAAAAAATGAAAAATATATGATTCACCACACTATAATCCTTCCTTCTTTATGATTATAGATAAGTTAATTTTTATAAAATTATTTTAAAAATTATTAAAAATAATGAATTATAATTATTGAACTATGTAAAATTAATAACGAGTGCATAAACATTAATCTAAGACAGAATTAACCAAAAATGAAAAAAAGTGTTTTACTTTTAAACGTCGCGTGCGGGAAGGGTCACTTGGACCACCTTGTTGTCTTGGCAACGTATCGTTAGGAACGAGACCAGACAACAGAGACGAAGACCCCAAAAATATTTTTTTATTTCCCCAAAACTCAAAAAACCAAAAAAAACAAAAAAACAAATAATAATAGAGACATAAATCAAAGAAAGAAAGAAAAGAAAGAAACAGAGCACGATACAAGAAAATCAATCCTGCGATTTCGAAGCAGAAGAAGAAGGACAAGAACAGGAAAAAAAAACGTTGGTATTATTATTCTTCAATATCCATATGCATACCAACAAGACACGCTTTTTTGTTCAATCTCCATAGCGGGGGTAATTTCCGTAACTCCCGGAGCTCTTCCTTCGATGCTTTTTTCTCGTCGCTAGTTTCATTTGCATTATGATTTTTTATATTTTTTTTTGTTCTGGTTTTTCCCCCAATTGTTTTGTTTGTGAGTTGTGACACACGCACGTAGATAAGGCTCGGAATTCTCAACTGGGTATTTTTTTTTGTTTATTTATTTTATTTGTTTGTTTGTTTATGTGTTTTGAAAATTTCACATCTTTGTGGTTTTGTGATTCTACCCTCTGATTGGTGATGGTTTTGAACGTATGTGTTCAGATTCGTCTGCATTTGCCTCTCATGTGCTTGATTTTTGTTGCTCTGTGATTTTATATATGGGTTGGTTCTTGCATATAATAAATTGTCAACTGGTTGTTGTTTGAGATATTGCTCTTAAATTTTTCATTTTTTGTTTTATTTTTCTGTTTGTTCCGGATTTTGATTGGTTGGATTGAATAGGAAAAGGTAGTATTTTGGCAAAGCCAACCAGAATACTTATGCTGCTTAATTGAGGTTTTGGGTTCTTCTTTTATATCTTTGATTTTTCTGTCTCGTTTTGATCTCTTTGATGGGTAATTTGAATGAGGAATTAGGTAAGGGATGATGATCTCTACCATGATTCAGTTTTGTGTTAAATTTAAGATGCCATTAAGCAATAGAATTTGTTTGCACTAACGCATTTCATTAGAAAACAAAGAACTAAGATGAGGGTCAATGTAAATGAATAGAAAGAAATGTCATAGTCAGCAACATGTTTGTAAATTTATTTGGGTTTTGGATTTTCCCAGTAAAATGATCCTCCCGTGGCCTGGTGAGGGGTCCAGGAAGAAATTACTGTTTACATTTATGATTTTTGGTTTGTCTTTGTTATTTGTTTTATCCACCGTCCTCAAGCTCAAGCAGCTTGAAGCTTTGAACAAATAATTTAACAATTTCATATTAGTTTAGCAGTTGGAATGACACTGTTTGGTAACAAATATATGTTCTACTTGTCTTCCTATAAACATGTAGTGACTTTGCATATAGACTGGCATATTGTTTGCTTGATATTTGCAAAAGAAAATTATGTTTCTGCCATGCTTTAATGACTGCAAATACTGTCTTCTTTTAATTTTATATTATGTGAAAAAATTGTCATTTATTCCTCACCTAGTGGGAGAAGGCTTTGCTGTTGTTGTGAAAATTTTCATTTATTAGTAATTTATCCATGTTAGGCATGTATTGACAGTGAATGCCAAGTTTTCTGATATGCAATTTTGAGGTAACTATGTAACATGATGTTCTTTTCATGTTTCAGACATTTTTCTTTTCTTGATTCCATAAATCATGATCAATGCTGCCAAAACAAAAATATTATTTACATGAAGTTTTCCAGAAATGCTAAAGCAGTCAAATATGCAGTTAATCTAGTTACTATTACTTGCGAATGTAGCTTGCCTTTCTAATTATTCTACTGAAACTGTATCCGGTCATCATTCTGACTGGAAAAATGACATCTTACTTGGTCTTGCATGTTTCTTTCTTTCTCTCTCTCCCCCCCCTATTTTGTACTAAAGAATATCAAAAATTGGCTATAACAGCATCTACTATGTAACTTCTTGTGCATTGACCATTTAACTGTTTAACAGATGTAGCATGCCATAAAAGCAAGAGCTCTGGTACCTTATCATCTGGAAAGAAATACTGCAGATCTAGGTTAGCGATGGCTCCTGGAAGCAGTGTTTTCAAAGAAGTTCTTGAATCTCATCTGATGTCTTCCGATTATGAAACGGGAAAGGCTAAATCCGAGGCCAAGAGTAACAGTACATCTACTAAATCTAGCGTTGGTTTGAATGGAAAGAGTTCTATTAGTTCAAACAATGGCGTGTATGAATTACTTGGATGCCCTGTTTGCAAGAATTTAATGTATCCTCCAATTCACCAGGTGCAGTGCTTACAATTTCATATTTTGAGGGTCTTTGTGTGTTTGAAAAACTTTTACTTGAAATGCATCTTGCACGCCATAGGCCTCATAGGATGATTGCAGATAATATCAATTGTGTACTCATCTTTCACGGCAAAGGCTTCTCCATTGGGGCTTAATGCTGGTGCATATTAAACTCAATTTTAGTAACCTTAATTTCCTGGACATTGTGGGGTAAGTTTAGTCATTGATCTTGAGTGAGACATGGAGAGATGTAGTGGTCAGGATGAGCAAATTTAAAATCTTGAATCTTTGGGGTTTGATGAAATTATCATAGCTATATATTAACATTTTTTTTTGTAATGTGAGTTACATGATAGTTATCCATCCAAATTTGGTCCCTATCTGTTGTCATTAATTTTCTCATTAACATAAGTGAATATTTTGGAGTATTCCAAGTAATAGCTAATAGATAAAAACCTTAAGTTTATAGCCTTTTATAGTCACTTTCTATTTTTAATTTGATTCTGATACCCTGCCCATCCTGCAAAAAGAAGTTCAGGAATCAGGAACGAGACTTATGGTTCAATGGCTTATGCTAAAGGCAGTGAATTTTCATTGAGATTTACCCTTAATTAGGAATGAGAAGCAAGAAGACAATTGTGAAAAAAATTGACTTTAGTGTTGCTAATTTATAATTGTTATTGTTGGACCTTTCCACTGATGCACGTCTAATCCTCATGTAGTGTACTGTGCTGCCTATTCTACTGAGAGCTCTGTTGGATATTGTAGATGGTTATTAAAACCTGCTGAAAGTCTGAAACAACTCTTTAATCATTATTTCCCTTCTAATGCTTACTGGGAATTTATCCTGTCTTGTAATTTTCTTCTAAATTTCTAATATTTTGCACATGGCTGCAACATTGTGTGTTTTCAGTGCCCAAATGGCCATACATTATGTTCCCATTGTAAAGTTGAAGTCCATAATATCTGCCCATCTTGCCATCATGATCTTGGGAATATAAGGTGTTTGGCTTTGGAGAAAGTGGCAGAGTCATTGGAGCTTCCTTGCAGATATCAGAGTCTCGGCTGTCATGATATATTCCCGTACTATACTAAGCTCAAGCACGAGCAAAACTGCGGATTTCGACCATACAATTGCCCCTATGCTGGATCTGAGTGCTCAGTGATGGGTGACATTCCCACTCTTGTTTCCCATCTCAAGGATGATCACAAGGTTGACATGCATGATGGATGCACCTTCAATCACCGATATGTCAAAGCAAATCCACAAGAAGTTGAAAATGCAACATGGATGCTAACTGTAAGTTATTTAATGAATCATAATAGCTGGACTGTTTGATGATGCTATTTCTTGCAGACTGGCGTTTTTTACATGTTATTTAATCAGTGTAGTCTGATGCCATATCCCCTAATGTGTAGCATTTAATTTTAGTGTGCAGTGTGCACATGGCCATACTCCTTTGTTTTGAAAAAAAAATCTACTTCTTAGACTATTTTTAATTCTCTGCATTCAGAATCATCATGGGACATGGGTCACATGATGACATATACGTAGGCATAGTCTTTTGACTTTTGATGAATAATTTGAACACATGGAATTCAGTTGCACGGTTGAATTCTTTCTTCTCTTTGATTTGCTTCTAAACATTTCTTTTAAGTCTAAGCTAATGTAATGAATCCATCTTTCGTTTTCTGAATACACGTCATCACAAATTTTATAAGTTTAATGGTCATGCTCTGATAGTGTAAAATTGTTAATGTATGGTAAGTTTATTGTCTTTTACAATAAATATGTTAAAAATCAAACTTACCATACATGGTGGATGTCAGTGCAGTGTACACCTTATTTTCTTCCTTTTATAGTGACCTCTTGATGTTAATATCTAGCATATGCCTAATATAAAGAATCCTCCCACTTGACATGTCGAAGTCTCATGCTTGCAGGTTTTCAACAGTTTTGGAAGGCATTTCTGCTTGCACTTTGAGGCGTTCCAGCTTGGCTCAGCTCCAGTGTATATGGCTTTCTTGCGATTTATGGGTGATGACAATGAAGCAAAGAAATTCAGCTACAGCTTGGAGGTTGGTGCAAATGGCCGCAAACTCATATGGCAAGGAATTCCACGGAGCATTCGGGACAGTCATCGAAAAGTTCGAGATAGTCAAGATGGACTTATAATTCAGAGGAACCTAGCCCTTTATTTTTCTGGTGGAGAAAGACAAGAGTTGAAGTTGAGAATCACTGGTCGTATATGGAGAGAAGAATGAGACATGTAAATAAATATAATACTATATTATTAGAGATGTAACCATTGTTTTAAGATTTTGCTCTCTTGCAAAGAATGAAGCACACTATGTATGCTTAACTTGTCTCTCTTCATAGATTTCTCTTTCATCTCAATATAGCCTGTGTCTTAGTCCTGAGGGTTACTCTCAATGTGGCTCAGCTTTCTTTCCTTTTTGGACAAAATTATGTGCTTCTGAATATTGGAAATCAAACTTACACAGTTAAGTTTTTTTTTTTTTTTTTTCTAACTTTGGTGCACTAATGGTATTCTCTAGTTATCACTGAGACTAGTAACTTATAAACGTAAAAGGCAATCTTAGAGGAAAGAATGAAGAAAGTGCTTGTTTGTTTATTATTATTTTCTACACAAGTTTAATGTTTTTCGCAGACCCAAGCAAGTTTTGTCCAAAAGAAAGAAAAAGAAAAATGCTGCTTTTAAAAGCTCATCAGAAAGTGGCATTGTGATTATGTAAAAGTAAACAAACATAAAAAAATTGATAATTACCCTCGGGAAGGTAACATAGAATGAGAAATTTATTTTTATTTTAATTTATATTAAGATTCTTTAACTATCTAATGTGTACAATTATTTCTCTCATTCATAATAATTTTATAAAATATTTAATAGTTAAATATATACTTGTAATTTTAGTTTCCTATTTTTTTAAATTTATAATTTTGATTCACTTTCAAAATGAAATATTTAAAATCATATATATATTTTTGTAAAATATATATACAATAATAAATAAAATTTATGTTTCACAATAAAAATTTATTTTAATATTTAAAAAATAAAGATGTATAAATTTGACTCCTAACTTTTCTTAATATATTTAAAAAGATAATAACTAATATCGTATTAGACTTTTAAAAAGATAGATATCTAAAAACGTAACGTGAAATTATTTTTTTTTCTCATGAATAAGACTAGAGTAGTACTATTTATTCATAAAACAAAAGAATATTGACCCAAAGTTAATCACAATTAATTTGACAAGAATTTACAAAATAAATCATTAAACAAAAAAAATTCTAAAAAATAAACACTTGTAATATATGGTTTGTGTTAGTGATTAACGTATATTTGATTTGAAGGAAGTTTATGAATTACCTCAAATGGATGGAATGATTCAAATGTAATTTTGATACACTAATAATGTCAAATGATAATATTTATATATATAAAAAAAAAAAATTTAAAATAGCTGTCTCGGAATTGTATATGTATCTGGAAGTCAAATGATAAAATTTCTAAGTTATACGAATAACTTCACATATTTCTAATATGGTAAGATTATGAACTAGAGAAAGTGTTTAAAAAAAGTTCCTATAAAGTTTTTGGCAATAATATTAATAGTGATAGCGTTATGACAGGTATTATTAGTTACTAAATGAAATCCTTATGCAAGGGACCTCGTATGAGCACAGGGTGTTACGTAGTACTAAATTACGCGCTAGCATTTTGATTTGCTGTCAAAAAAAAAAAAAAAAAAAAGATGAGAAGAGAATAGCAATAACCATGTAATAAAGACAGCACTAAAATAGTGGGAAATGAACGAAGGACGTGCATCCATCGTGGGGGCACGTACAATAACACAACCTCGCAATCGTTTAGCTTCTGCTTTTTCATTACCCAAATTTGCCTACCTCCTCCTTCTGCATTTTCCATTCCTTCAGAGTCTTTGTTTTTCTTCCTCTTATCGCCTCTCTCTGCCTTGATACAACGTAATTCATCGCAACTTTCCTCAGGTAACGTACAACATAACATTCAGACAAATAAATAATATGTCTTTCATACACAATCATGCATTTTCTAGATCTTATTATGTTTACGTCTTGATCCTGTAGGATAAACTTTCAGGTGATTCATTCGAAAACGTTTACTGCGAATGGCTTATTGAGAGTGCAGCAGGTAGAACTATTACTTGAAGTTATGTTGTGCTGCGGAGGTGCAGAGGAGGAGAATAGTGGCCCCCCTGCAAACCAATACCAAGCTGCACCACCTAGAGGGGGTAACACATATGGAGGAGGTAACATCTTCATTCATTCTTATATATAAATATGATTCTTTTTCTTTGTATTTGGCTTCAACATTCACAGGTGTATCTGCACGTTTTGTTTTGGACACTCAAAACAATTGAAAATCAAAACAAGCGTAATTAAGCCGCTTTAGCTTTCAATTGTTCTGAGTGTAACCATAACCTTCCAGAGACTAAAATCATAAAGCCACCAAATTATAATAATTTGATTGAGTATATGATTATGATATTCTAAATCACAAAATTGTCCCTCAAATACCATTGTAACAGAACCTAACATTTTAAAATTTCATTATTCTGTTACTCTCATTTTTATGTCACACATTGTAATAGTGAACTGGAATCCAATCCTTAGCACAACCTTTTTTTTTTATAGAAATTAACCATATACTGTATGATACTTTTCCTCTGGAAGGTTATGTGTAATAATTTGCGGTAACCCTCCATGAAATATAGGTAATGATAGAGGAGAGCCTAGGGGCAATGTTACAAAGAGTGGTGCCCCGCAGAAAGTGTTGCCAATTGAGATACCATCTATGCCATTGGATGAGTTAAACAGGTTAACAGGGAATTTTGGTACAAAGGCTTTTATTGGCGAAGGTTCCTATGGGCGAGTTTACTTTGCAAAATTGAGTGATGGTACTGATGCTGCAATTAAGAAATTGGATACCAGTTCTTCCCCAGAACCTGACAACAACGACTTTGCAGCTCAGGTAAGATTTGATTTGAGAATGCAAATCCATTGAAGCAACAATGTTTTGGTTCATGGTATGTATAGTCACGGATGTCAATATGGATCTTGCAGTTATCAGTTGTTTCAAGACTGAAGTATGACAATTTTGTGGAGTTGATTGGATATTGTCTAGAAGCAGACAACAGAATTTTGGTTTATCAATATGCAAGTTTTGGTTCTTTGCATGATGTGTTACATGGTAGGTCCAACATTGTTCCCCGGAGAAGAAGTGCTAGCAATGCTCTCTCTCTTTCTTTCTCTCTGACATTCTCATTTAAAGACTCTTTTACGATGGGTTGAAATTTATTAAAAATCATTAATTTTGGTAAGAATTAGTTAAGGAAATAGTTATGGTTCTTTTTCTGAACACAAATTTTTTGCTATTGCCAGGAAGGAAGGGTGTGCAAGGGGCTGAACCTGGTCCAGCTTTAAGTTGGAGTCAGAGAGCAAAAATTGCATTTGGTGCAGCAAAAGGTCTAGAGTTTCTTCACGAAAAGGTTCAGCCTTCTATTGTTCATCGCGATGTTAGATCTAGCAATGTCTTACTATTCAATGACTATGAGGCCAAGATAGCTGATTTCAGCTTGACAAATCAATCTTCTGACACAGCCGCTAGGCTACATTCAACAAGAGTCTTGGGAACATTTGGCTATCATGCCCCAGAGTATGTCCCTAAAGAAACATTCCTCATATTTTCAGTTGAGATCAATTTATTGTCAACTGTGCTTGATTGGAAAAAAAAAGGATTTGAGTTGAATTAGTTGGTATATAGTTTATAGCTTATACTGTTTTTCATTAACATGAAGCAGGCTTAATAACTGTCATATAACTAATCATAGCCATAACCTTATATGCAAATTGAATAATATTTGTATGCCATGACTAGACAAAATAACCCACAAATCATTTCCTGTTAGAAATAAGCACTATCCATCCTTTGTGTATTAGAAACAATTTCATGTTAATGTAAGTTTGATTTTGTTTTTAAAATGACTACTTTCATCTTCAGGTATGCCATGACTGGGCAAATAACCCAGAAAAGTGATGTTTATAGCTTTGGAGTTGTGCTTTTAGAACTCTTGACCGGAAGAAAGCCAGTAGATCACACAATGCCCAAAGGGCAACAAAGTCTTGTAACTTGGGTATGTGTTTGATGACCTTAATTGATTTACTTTTCCATTATAGTCTTGTAGGTATGTGTTTGATGACCTTAATTGGTTTACTTTTCCATTATAGTCTACTATTTTGATTATTTGGTTTTTTATAACTATTTCAGGCAACTCCAAGGCTTAGTGAAGACAAAGTGAAACAGTGTGTGGATCCAAAGCTAAACAATGACTATCCGCCAAAGGCTATTGCTAAGGTTTGCTCCTTTATTCTTTCACTAAAGTTTAACTATATAATATACTATCTTTGGTCCTTATTATAAGCAACAGTATGTGAACTGTTGCTTATAATAAGGATCGGAAGTAATAATATCCAATAAACTTTTGAGACTAGTGACTGATTATTTGATGTGGATATATGTAGTTGGCTGCAGTGGCAGCACTTTGTGTTCAGTATGAAGCTGACTTCAGACCAAACATGACCATCGTTGTCAAAGCTCTCCAACCACTTCTCAATGCAAAACCGCCTGGTCCTGAAACTCGTGCTTGATATTGTGATCTCATTTAGTTATGAGGATTATAAGATTTCTGTGCAATTTGTAACACAATGATGGAAGTTGATTTGGTTTCATTGTCGCATAGTATGTATTATGCTATGCCAAAGTTGATTTGGTTTGCTTGCTCTCCTTTTTTAGTTGGAAACATATGTTTGTACACATAATGAATGATGGAGACCAAAATTTGGCCTATGAGAATCAAATGTAAGAAAAAGAAAATTCAAAAGCCTTATGTTAGTTGAAAAATATCTTTCATCCTTTATTCCTTTTGATGCTAGCTAGTAATTGACTACTGATTGCTGCAACTGTATTAATAGTTATGTACAATTAAATATATTCTAGTTGATTTGGATGGTGTCACGAATTGCTTGGTGTTGCTGCTGGAGTCACTCTCAAATGGTGAGAATTTGATGTTGCCACAGGTGGCTAAAGGAGATGTTCCTACAATGAATATAACTGATCTCAAACTTGTATACAGGGTCATACACCTGTTATTTATAGGCCTGTGTGTGATATGGAATTTGATGGTTATCCAATTTGCTGACTATAGTTGGAAAAAAGCTCAAATTCTCTTTTATTTCTCACTACGAGGTTGTAGCTTCCTATGGTTAAGTTAAGGCACTTTCATTTTTATTTTTCTTCAAGCCAAGTTCATATTATCAACTAAAGCTGATTAGTATCACAAAAAAATAATTCAACACAATCACACGGCAAGACAATTAACCACAAACCTCTCCAACATGGTGGTGACCTTCTTCAAGCCAATGACCAACTATTTTCAAATTCTTACATCATGTCATGGTCTTTATTACTTCCAATCAAGCATATTACAGACTAAAACACAATTTACTTCTCAAAAATCATAATAATTAATATACTGATATACATAATATGTATGTTGACAAGCCACCAAACCCAAAGAAAACAAGTCATTTTACAAATCACCAAATAAATTAATCTTCACAGGATCAAGAAGGCTATGGGAACTTTACAAAACCCAAAACCTCGTTTAAGTTTTTTTTTTTTTTTTTTTTTATCTAAACAAATGTTAATTGTTAATTTATTTATTAGTTTTTTTTTTGTCAACCCGTGGAGTTGAACCTGCGAAGCCAAAATCTGATTTAATTACCAAAGGAATCAACCGCTTCCCTTCCCTCTTTTATAATGATGTTTTAAAATAAAATGAAAAAAAAAAATCATCTAAACTTTTTTGAAAAGTCTCTTGGCTTGCTGTAAAGAAAAAAGAAAAGTCTTTTGTCTGTGTTATTTTTTTTTGTGCCATACCTCCTCCTCTCGTTCTTATTATATTGATTTATTAAAGAATTACTATGATGCTTGTGATTTTTTTCTAGTTCCTCGTAAGTATTTTTCTCTATAAGTAATATTGTTTGAGGAATTGTCATACACAAACATGGGTCTCTCTCTTTCTGATATGATTCGAACTTTTATTTGCACATTGTTAGGATGACTAAACCAATTCTTTCGCTGAACTCAATCCTATTGGCAGATATGTGTTTTTTTCATCAGTAATTTTGATGAACCCATACTTTTAAAGATCTAACTACTAATTAGTGAAGACACTAGATGATTAGATAAATGATCGCAGTGGAACATTAATTAATCCGTATGAATTGATTTGTATTAAAAAAAATTAAAATTTTATACTATTTCTTAAAAAAAACAAAAAAATAATCACATAACAATTTAATATAATTCTTTAAATTCATTCTTTAATTTTAAATTCATTTTAAAGTTTTAAACAAAAAAATTATATAAAAATTATTCATTAGCATTTAATAATAATATATATATGAATAATAAAATTATAATAAGAATAAAAAAATTATGTATTTATATTTACTTATATACATAATATATTACACTGTTATAATATCAAATATAAATATAGATTATATATATTATTTGTAATATCTTTACCAAATAAACATTGTGGTCTGCCAGTTAAATTTCACTGCAAATTGGATAAAAAAATGAAAAAATTTTTTTATTGGATTTTGGATGATTTTCAAAAACGATCTAAGCAAAACTTATACACATGTTTGTATTTTTATTCATTGATAACATCACTTGTATTTTTATTTCTTATTTATATATATATATATATATATGTGTGTGTGTAAAACACATAACTCATACTTATTAATAAAAAAATATAAATAAAATATTCTTACATCGTCGGTATAAAATCATTTTATACTCAGTTAATTATAATTTACCATTGTAATAACTTTTGAAATAATTTTATAAAAATCAATTATTTTACAATAAATGGGGGGTTGTGATTGAACAGTGGATAAATTTTTTTCTCAAAAAAATATTTAATTAAAGATAAATATTTATTAATTATTTGAATTAATATGCATAAATGTAATTATCAAATTTTATAAATATATTTTTAAAATTTGATATGATAAATTATTTTTTATTATGTTTATAATATATCTTACCATTTATTTAATATTTTATAAAAATAATAAAAGTAAGAATAAAATCCAAAACTGATTCAATCCAAACTAATTTAAATTGGATTGAATTTGATTACATCGTTTTTTTAACTAAATCGATTAAATGATAAATGAAGAAAACTAAAGTGATTGGATAAGATGTTTTTTCCTTTTAAAATTGATCAAATCCAATCCAATTCGCGAATACACTTAAATTCAAAATCTATTAAATGATAAATGAAGATAAATATTGCTTTCTTTAATTTATGATAACAATTTGATTAAATAATTTTGATACTACTATTTTTGAAAGTGATTGGTTTCAATCACTCTATTGTAAAATAGAAAAATCTAGTTTTCATATTTTTTAAAAATTGATAATTTTAGTTGCTTATTTTAAGATAGAAACATTTAGTTCTTTGATTTTGTAAATTTTGATCAAAATTCCTATTTTAAAATAAAGATATTAGTCTATGTTTTGTAAAATTTACATTTCGATCAAAATTTACAAAATAGAAGAATTAAATGTATCTATTTTAAAATAAGTGACTAAAATTATTAATTTAAAAAAATATGGAGACTAAATATCTATATTTTAAAATGAAGAATTAAAATTAAACATTTTGAAAAAAAATATGAGGAACAAAATTGTATTTAAGTCTAATAATCTATAAAAAAAAAAAACCTATCATTTAAAATAATTCCTATAAATACTCTGATTCAAAAATAATGATTAAGTTGCTGATAAAAAAATGATAAAAAAAATAATGATTATGATTTATAATATATGATTAAATATTGATAATATTTAATTAGTTATCCAACACTTGTTTGTTATTAACTTTTACAACAAACTTGTATTACAATGCATCAAATCTAACATTTCATTAGTTTCAGATATGAGATATTAGATTTATATTTTTGAAAATGTTAAAATAAGTATATATGATATACAATTGTAAAATATATATATATATAATATACTTAGAGTTTAATGCTCATATATATTATTAGTTAATCAAACCTATTATTTTAATAATTTTTAAAATAATTTTATAAATTATTTACACCTGTGTGCACATTTCCTCAATATCCATGTTTGTTTTAAGTTTATGTTTCATTTATATAAAACTATTTGGTGGAAGTAGTTTGAACACTAATCTCACCAATTTAGACGAGTGTATTATTTTAATAGAATAATTAAATTCTTACCAAATGAGTAGTAAATAACATAAGAAAGGAAGAAGGTTTATCTTTGAGAAATATTTTTTAATATAATTAAATATTTTATTATAGACTTTCAAATCATATATAATATCAAATATTTACATTATATGCTTTTATTTATTTCTAAATAATTACATTTTTTCTTTTAACATTTGACACGATTATATATTGTGATTCGAACTCAACAGTTACTTGAATTTGATGGAATCATTATGAATAACTACACTTTCTTTTGAATGTTTAACACAGTCATACATTTATGATTTAAACTCAAAACTAATTAAACTAAAAAAATTAGTCTTTTGATCTTGAGTATGCAGATGTACAAGTAAAAAAAAAAAAATAGTAAAAGTAAAACCTTAATTTTTTTGGTGGACTAATGGTTCAAGACTTTATTTTCTGATGAACGGCTCTGGCTTCGGCAACGAATCACCAGATGGCGGTGGCGATCATCCCTTTCCTACTCCACCTCCATGACCATCTTTCCGTGATATGTTCATGGGAGATAGACTCATTCCAGCACCCAGGCCCAGGGTGGACCTAATCCAACAGCCAATTGGCAAGAATTGAATATGAAGACGGTAATCCCCTCAAACCAATGGTTCATATCTTTGACAAGGTGTTCGATGGGCTATGTGCTCCTTGGCAAGATGCATTAGTGGTGAAGCTTTTGGGCAAAAGTATAGGCTACTCTTTGATGCGGGATAAGCTACATAGACTATGAAAACTAGTTACGGGCTTTGAAATTATGGACATTGGCAATGGTTATTTCATGATGAAGTTTGACAACGTAGGTGATCACCAAAAGGTTATGGATGAAGGACCCTGGATGTTATTTGATCATTACCTTACAGTACAACGTTGGTCTCCTGAGTTTATCTCTCCATCTGCGAAGATTGAAAAAACGCTGGTGTATATTCGCTTTTCGGGGCTCAACCTTATTTACTATGATGAAAGCATTTTGTTTGCATTAGCAGCGGCCATTGGGAAACCAATTAAGGTGGACTCCAATACCAAAGACACCAGGCGAGGCAGGTTTGCACGAGTTTGCATTGAAATCGATCTTACTAAACTAGTTGTTGGGAAGGTCTGGTTGAAAGGTTTTTGGTACCGAGTGGAGTATGAAGGTCTCCATCGTATATGCTTCACATGTGGTTGTTACGGTCATGTTACAAGGGAGTGCACTAAGAAGCAACTAGAATCTCCGTTGGAAACCCCACTATCAACCTCACAAGGAATAGTGCCGCCAATTGCTCCGGCAACCATCGCAACAACAGTAGATTCTCCAATTATTGAAATTAATGTCCCCATTAATTCAGGAGAGCAAGTGGAAACCGCAACAAAAATAACAGATGCCAATCATGATCCTGTTCATGGTGATTGACTTGTTGTGCAACGAAGGAAGAAACAGAATAACAATAATTCAAATTCAAAAAAGAAAGAGAATATGATGGCTCGGGATTTTATTCTTAAAAAGGATAAGAATAAATTCTCTCTCCCACAACAGAATCCCAATATTCGTGGCAAGAAAGAGAAAGTGAGAAATTTAAAAAGCAATCATGCAAATTAATCTAGCCACGTGGCCCTACCTGCTCATAAAAGATCACGTTCAGATTTTTCTACCCCCATTGCACAATTAATTCAAAATGCTGCAAAGATCAACATGAATTCACGTGAGACAAATAAAAAGGTACTACCTCCAGCTCATACTACTCCACCAGACCCCACATCAACGCCATCATCGTCCATGTTCAATATTCATGCGAATAATCATGTAAATCAAAATGGGGTTAACACCACAGTACCTGGTGTGCATGCTGATGCTATTGCATCGAACCTTAATATTGATGTGGTTATGGTTGAAGATTCTCAAGGTAAGAAGGTGGCCAATGTGGCTCAAGAGTTAGTCCCTGTAAGCCAAGCCATGCCACGTAGGGCCATGGCTTAGGTTCCCCTCCTCTTTTCATTATGTTGTCATGAATTGTTTACAAGATATATCAATCATATCATGGAACATAAGAGGAGCGGTTGACCATTGTATGAAACGACACGTCAAACATATGATTAAAACCCATAAACCTTCCCTTTTCTTTATCTACGAAACTCATGTTCAATTCCATAGGGTTGAAAATTTTTGGAAGTCATTGGGGTATGAGAAGGTATTTATTCAGGAGGCTAGAGGACATGCAAGAGGTATTTGGGTTTTGTCAGAAAGGTTGGATGTCAACTTTACTCTTCTACACTCCACGAATCAATGTATTACCTTCGGCTAGAGAAGGCGAATAGTAGGTGGAACTGCTCTGCGCTGTATGCCTCCCCTATTCCTACGGTGAGGGCTATTCTTTGGGACCACTTGATTGAGATTGGTAATGACATGGAAGGACCGTGGCTAGTCATTGGCGATTGGAATGAGATTACTCAACCATCGGAGGTCACAGGGGGAGCCTTCCACCAAGCTAAGGCCAATGCTCTTTACGGCATTCTCACCTAGTGTGGCCTTATTGATATGGAAACCACAGGGAGCTTCTTCACGTGGCGCAGGAATATTCAAGCAAGGGGGTTCATAAAAAAAAAACTCGATAGGTGCGTGACTAACATTGATTGGCGTCTTGCCTATCTTAATGCGTTGTTGGAAACTCTTCTCCCCCACAACTTGGACCACAATCCTCTCCTTCTTTCTTGTCAAAAAGCTGACTCTCGCATAAACCCTTCTTTTCATTTTCAAGTAGCTTGGCTTTCCCACCCGAAGTATGCAAATATTGTGACACAAGCATGAGGTCAAACTACCGGAGACACTTTCCATAAGCTTAATAAGGTTCGTGACAGCTCTATCACCTTTAACAAAGAGGTCTTTGGGAATATTTTTCAGGACAAAAAGAAGTTGGAAGTTCGTATCAAAGGAGTTCACCGAGAACTAGAGACTCGGGCTACTTCCGACTTGATTCAGTTCGAGAAAGCCTTGCAAGACTAGTACAACTAGATTCTTTTTCGTGAAGAAATGTTATGGTTTCTGAAGTCCCGTGAGAATTGGGTAAGATTTGACAACAAGAATACCAAATTATTTCATACTCAAACGATTATCAGAAGACGCAAGAATAACATTTCTGGCCTGTTTATCGATAATATTTGGTGCACTGATGCATCTCTTATTAAGAAGGAATCCCTTATCGATAATTAATTAATCCAAACTTTTTTATTATTTTGTTTGGTTGGGTGCTAAATCCTTACTGATAAGTAACAAACAAATGGGCTTTGTTGTTGCTTTTTGAGTTTTAACAGCGCCTTATATTGGGAGCAGCCAGCATTTTCCGAATTACCAATACACAAAAAAAACAAACCAAATCCAAATTTTCCTTTTTCTCCACACAAAAAAAATATATTCATTCACACACGCAGTCGCTCCCTCGCTCGCTCACACCTCCAAATCTCATCTCACCGTCTCAATCCTAAATCGATCAAAACAAAACCCCTACTTGGCTTCTCTCGATCGTGTTTACGTCTTCGTTCGAATAGTCATTCCCTGGGTTCGGTTTCAATTTGATATCGTTATTCGATCTATCTGTCGTCGCTGGCGGTGTTTTTATTTTTTATTATTATAATAATAATTATTATTAATCCTGGCTTGTTTTTGTTTTGCATCGATTGTAGATTTCAGAATTGACATGAACGGTGGAAGCATTGGTGAATGAATCTCGCGGAGTTTTGAAAATGCCGGGATTAGCGCAAAGGAATGAACAGCTTCTTACTAATGGCTCATTGACGCCGACGACGTGTTCGCTTTCTGCACATGGATTCTGGTCGAAGAATTCTGATGACGTTAGCTACAATCAGCTCCAGAAGGTACTGAATTCTTATTCTTCTTATTTGTATATATATATTTTTTTAGTATTGATTTTTGGATTGTTGCTGGATCACTGTTTTGTATTGATTGTGGTGTTAATAGTGTGATGGTTTGATTGGATCTTACAGTGGGAACACTTGTTGGATTTATAGTTTCACTGTTTTTTTAATGATAAATGTCATTCAGTGATGGTTTCTGATATTTATCGTGGCTTGTTCTTTGGTCGCCCCTTGAACAATATTTGCCAAGTTTTCATACTTAAGGTTAACATTGGATAATTCTTTTGCAATGAATTATCATCAGTGAATCACACAAACTTCAAAATGGAGTTAAAAGTACCGGTGTCGGCCACTAACAGATACTTCTACTCGTGTCATACCAATTTTAAATTTTATTTGTTTATTGTTTAATTTTATACCAATACGGGTGGTAAATTGCCACAATAATGAGACAGATGATATTGTTTTATTGTGTCTACAATGATTAAAATGTTGCTTTTGAAACATTAATGTCTCTATTTTAGTTTAGCATTTAATTTTGTGTTAATATTATTTTTGTTTGTTATAACCCTGCCATGTGTCGTCTAATGTGATTTTCAACATTCGTCTTATTCCCTTGTTTATATCAAGGTTTTAAGAAACAGTTCACTGCTGCAATTGTGGCCACAATATCAAGGCTTTTGTGATTGTATCATGACTGTAATTGTGGCTGCATCAACCACATTTATCTGCAATTTTTTGCAATATCAAGGACCACAAGAAAACCACAACTGCAACCACAATTTAAAACCTTGATTTATTTTCTATCTTATATGTGTCTGTGTCATATCCTTGCTTCCTAGCTAATCAATGATATCAGGCAACTATCAAAATTGTGGGAGTATGGGGGCAGAGAGGGAAGAGTTTCCTTGGGAATTGATGATAATTCACACTTGTGGTTTTAAATTGTGGTTCAGGTTGCAGTGCAGTTGTGTTGTGATTATTAGCAATATTGCAGGGAATTGTGGGTAAATGCAGTCAATGTGGTTGCAAAGGCCTTAGAAACGGAAATATTGCAGCCACAATTGTGGTTGCAATCTGCAGCTTAAAACCATATTTTACAGATTTGACCTTGGTCATTCTGACCTTGTTCTCTTGATAAAAATGAAACTTGTGACATGCTTACTTTGTCTCTTATTGGTATATAATATATTATATTTTTGACATTCAGTTCTGGAGTGAGCTGTCACTGCTAGCTCGGCAAAAACTCTTGAGGATAGACAAACAATCCCTTTTTGAGCAAGCTCGTAAAAATATGTACTGCTCCAGGTGCAATGGGTTGCTTCTTGAAGGTTTTCTGCAGATTGCTATGTATGGGAAATCTTTGCAACAGGAAGGGGTGGACGCTCACTTTCCTTGCACCAGATCTGGAGGTTTGAGAAAGCTAAATAATGACGGATCAAGCATTATAAATGGATGCCAAGATGAAATTCAAGATCCATCTATCCATCCTTGGGGAGGTCTGACTACAGCGCGTGATGGCTCATTAACACTTATGAGCTGCTACGTGTATTCAAAGTCTTTGAAAGGACTGCAAATTGTAAGTGCGTCTTATTTATTAGATTTTCATCCCATCCTTTTCCCTGTTGGTAGCTAAACTTTTGAACTTATTAGGTCTTTGATGGGGCACGTGCTAGGGAGCGGGAAAGGGAACTGCTTTATCCTGATGCCTGTGGCGGGGGAGGCCGTGGTTGGATAAGCCAAGGAATAGTTAGTTATGGCAGAGGACATGGGACAAGAGAAACATGTGCCCTGCATACTGCCAGACTTTCATGTGATACACTAGTGGATTTTTGGTCAGCACTGGGAGAGGAGACTCGGCTTTCTCTTCTAAGGATGAAGGAAGAAGATTTCATTGAGAGACTGATGTACAGGTGTCTATCGATTTTTACATTTCTTACACTGTCCTAAGCCTTAGATAAGTGAGGTTTGTTACTAATAATGATATAAATTTCATACTAGAATCAGTCATACAGTTTGAAATTGACATACAATGAATGAGAATTCTCTGAAGGGTTTACATAAATTTATGGAATATGGCCATCTTTGTTAGGATCACCCCCCAAAAGTGTCAGGCGGAATAATGAGAAAAAAAGAAAGATTTTGGGGGTTTGATATTCTTACCCATTATATACAAGTGATTTGTAGTCAAATAACTATATGTTGGATTCTAGGACAATTGAGCTGCTGGTTTGATGCTTGAACAGGGGACAATATCATAGGCATGGAGTTAAAAAATTCTCTAGCAACATACTCCAGTTGCAGTAAATGATGATTAATTAGTGCAGTATAAATGGAAAAAAAGTTTGTGTTGCATAATGTTGTCATATAATGGGAAAATACTGTAGTGATTCATGGATTTTTAGGTTGAAAATTAGAACTTTAACAAGGATAGGCTATATGGGGGAGAGCTGCTTATTATTATGTCTGTCAGTAATGTGATAATCTTCAGTTCTTTGTTTAATGTGTATCTTCTGTCTGCTTTCATATTGCCCTGGGCTCTCTTGTGCTGGGTCAACTAAAGGATGAATCTATTAATTGCATTTCTTGGCATAGTCCGTCTGATATTTGAAGGTTTTGTCCTGATTCTTGCGTATGCTAGTTTAGATTAGACATTGCATGATTAAAAACTATTACCCAGGAATGGTTGTAGCTCTTGCTAGAATGATTATAGTATAAAATCCTGGAGAAGAAGAATGATTCAGGCTGTTATAGGACTGCCATCATTTATGACATCACAAGGTTTAGGCAATTGGATTACTTGGGACTTGCAGATTGTATACATACACAGGTAGTTTGGATAAGAAATTATGATTTTGTTGGAGGCAATTAGATACTTTGGGACTTTGTGCACTGTAGATATGGACTATTAGGTAAAAACTGATTATGCTTCGTAAGAGTTGTTTTCATGCAATTATTGAGAACTGAGAAGATAAATCAGCAGATGAGCTATTGTTAGGATTCAAACTGATATCATTCTCTACTCAAATGGTGTGGTGATTACTGATTTTCATTAAGGTTTTAGGCAATAATTTAGCGAAAACATTAATGTCCACTGACCTTTTGTGATGGTGATTTTGTTTATTAGGAGATTTGTTAAAAGGTAACACAAGTGAAGTGAGTATAATGACTAATGAGACCCTTAATTAATGGAACTTGAGTTAAGAAAGACAAAGAAACAAGAAAAGAATTTGAAGAGCAGTCTACTTATTATAAATTATGGACAAGTCAGCTTCTTCACCTTCAGCATGATTTTGACAAGACACCTTTGTAGATTAGAATGTTAACTTTGTCTTTCTGATATAAATTGGAAAAACTATCTATTATAGTTTCATTGCACTATTTTCTTTTTGCACGTTATTACTAGTTTATTAACTTTTAAGTGTTTGTCTCTGGAGTTACATGTTTTGTCAGCAAAAAATATTAAGTGAAGCCTTATGTTCCATGCTGTTTCTTTAAAATTTCCAACAGTGTGTCTGGTGCTGTCTTGTTGTACTGGGTCAAAGAAGTTGCTGCTTTCTATCATCAAGTGGGTCTTGGTGTTATTAGAGTTAGACTATGGACCGGATTTTTTTTAATAAATTTTTTAGTCATTTCTTTTGAACATTTTGTACTAATGCTCATTTGAATACATAAAAGCAATGCCTACTTGTACATTCCCATCGTGATTTAATCTATTTTGTCATCATTAGAAACTATATGTGAAGTTTTGCTTCAAAGCTTTATAGTATTTGGTGAGATCAGTTTTGCCTATACATATACACAATTGTATGTTTTTAAGGATAAGGATGTTTCTATGCTTTTGGTTTTTACTAATGAGTTACCATATCTATCAGGTTTGATAGCAAGAGATTTTGCAGAGACTGTAGACGAAATGTTATTCGAGAATTCAAGGAACTAAAAGAACTGAAGCGCATGCGCAGAGAACCTCGTTGCACCAGCTGGTTTTGTGTTGCTGACTCTGCCTTTCAATATGAGGTGTGACTTTCACATTTTTATCCTGTAAAACCTATGGTGATTGAGATTTCAGTGGAAGAGTCTGCGGAGTATCTATGAAAAGATAGTTTTGTCAAGCTATTGGCAACTAGAATTGAAGTTCTACCTAACACGACATCCACCCATTTGCTTTTATTAGGTATCTGATGACTCAGTTCAAGCTGATTGGCGTCAGACATTTTCTGATGCATCGGGAACCTATCATCACTTTGAGTGGGCTGTGGGGACAACTGAAGGAAAATCTGACATTTTGGAATTTGAAAATGTTGGATTGAATGGATGTGTTCGAGCCAGTGGCCTGGATCTTGGTGGTTTGAGTGCATGCTTTGTCACCCTCCGAGCTTGGAGATTAGATGGACGCTGTACTGAACTTTCTGTTAAAGCTCATTCATTGAAGGGTCAACAGTGTGTACATTGCAGGTTAGTTGTCGGAGATGGTTATGTTACAATCACAAAAGGGGAAAGTATCAGAACATTCTTTGAGCATGCTGAAGAGGCTGAGGAAGAAGAGGTAATACAAGTTTCACTGAGAAAATAAACCTTGTTAATTATCCATCATTCATTTGATTTTTGATAATTAGTCATATGGAATTTGCCAGATAAGTTTCATGTTATATAATGTATGCTCTCAGGATGATGATTCAATTGACAAGGATGGGAATGAGCTTGATGGAGAATGCTCCCGTCCCCAAAAGCATGCAAAAAGCCCTGAACTTGCTCGAGAATTTCTGCTAGATGCTGCCACTGTTATTTTCAAAGAACAGGCATGTTTAGTGCCAATTTATTATTTTCTGTGCTTGTCTGTGTTGTTCAACCAGACAACCACTGACTGTGTCTTATCCTTTCAGGTTGAAAAGGCTTTTAGAGAAGGAACAGCACGCCAAAATGCACACAGCATATTCGTTTGTCTTGCACTAAAACTGCTGGAGGATCGAGTGCATGTAGCATGCAAAGAAATCATTACGTTGGAAAAGCAGGTCTTAGTTATTATGCTTTTAGGAAAAAGACTGTTGGGGACAGGAAAAAAAGCTCTTGTTTCTATTTTTAAAATACACTTCCTAAATCCCAATTGTATTTTGTCTACAGATGAAGCTTCTTGAAGAAGAAGAAAAGGAAAGACGCGAAGAAGAAGAACGCAAGGAGAGGAGAAGGACAAAGGATAGGGAGAAAAAGCTTAGAAGGAAGGAAAGACTAAAAGGAAAAGAAAAGAAGTGTTCTGAATCAAATGAGGGTCTTGGTTCTCCTGAAATCTCAAACGAAGAATTGTCTGCAGTTGCTGATATGGAGCAAAATAATCCTATTAGCTGCAGGAATTTAGTTATTGAAACAGATGAAACTAATCTGAGGGATGATTCTCCTAACATCCAAGATGAAGAAGAATTCTCTAGCGACTGTAGTACTTTGAAACCACAAGACCTCTCTTATGATGATTGTGAGGAAGAAATTTCAAATGCAAAAGATGAGATGGGTCAGTCTACAGTTGAACAATCAATGCTTTCTCATCGAAGACTAAGAAGTAGGAAGGAATTTCAACCTGACATGCCTATGAAGTGGTCTGACAGACGGCGATATACAGTTGTTTCAGAAAATAGTGTGATGGTTGGCAGATCTGAGCCAAGACATTATGGAGAGAGTTTTGTGACATCATCCAGGGTAATGAATGGGTTGAATAGGCCATCAAGAGTAAATGTCCCAACTAAATCCAATTGTCGAAATGTTGGTCCTCCCAAATTTTATAGTTCCAAGAACCGGACGAATGAAAGATGTGATATTCATTCTTGCAGTTGTAGCTTGAATAATGAATATAAGACTAGTGTTGAGCAACATTCTCCTATGACTAGAGTTAGTCGGGAGACAAAACCTACTTGTCAGTCTGAATCTGCAGGAGATACATCCAAGCAATTTTGTCGTGGTAATAAGAATAATCAAGTAGACTATATGCATGAGAGTAATGGAAGACCCAAAAGTAAAATCATCTCGGGGAACTATGCCAGCATGGATTTGTTTCAATCGAAGAAAGTTTGGGAGCCTACAGAATCTCAAAAGAAATATCCTTGCAGTAATTCTGACGCTGATGTTATTTTGGGGTCCTCTAAAGTTCAAGGAGCACAGTCTGGTCTGGTCAAGTCATCTATTGGAGAAGCCGTTGATTCAGGTGAAAATGATGACGAGGAATGTAAATCAAAAAGATATAGTGGAGTGGATGAAAGCTGTCAAAATGATTTTCACATAGAAGCTGAAGGTTCTTGTAGCTCTACAGAAATTGCTTTGGAGGAACCTGGAATATGTCCAACTGGAGGCTTTGCTTTAAATAATTCTTCTGATCCAACTCAAAGTAGCACTTTTAGTTCTGATAACTGCTCATCATGCTTAAGTGAGGGTGATAATAATACAACCTCGTCAAACCATGAAAATACAGAATCCTCAATCACATCAGATTCAGAAGATGTTAGCCGGCAATCTGAATTAAGAAATAATTTGGATTGCTTGGAAACTGTCTTGTCTGATTGTCATGAAGTTGCCATAGAGAATAGCCAGAATGCAAATGGTGAGGGTTTGACGAAAAGTTCAAGTTCACTGATTGGTTCGTCCTTGAATGGTACAAGAAATTGTGCATTGGGGAATGTTGTGGAAACTGCCCAAAATTTTGACAATTGTTTTTCCACCACTAATGTGTGTTCTCAACCTCAAAGTATGCTTCCACCGGTGTCAAACCAAAATATACATTTCCCAGTGTTTCAAGCTCCTTCAGCAATGGGTTATTTTCATCAAAATCCAGTTTCATGGCCAGCAGCTCCCACAAATGGGTTGATACCCTTCCCACACTCAAATCCCTATTTATATGCTGGCCCTCTTGGATATGGCTTAAATGAGGACCCACGCTTCTGCTTGCAGTATGGAGCCTTACAGCAACCAACTTCCTTATTCAACCCTGGTGTTCCAGTTTATCAGCCAGTTGCCAGATCTAATGTCTTAAATGCAGAGGAACGGGCTCGAGTTTCCAAGCCAGCTTCTTTGCCAGAGCATCTTAATGGATCTTTTGCAGAAAGGGTCTTTCCAGCTGGACCTATTTCCAAGAAACCAGCATCACATGGAGAAGTTAGGCATGATAACTCTGCCAAGTCACTTGAGAATAACAATGATTTTTCCTTGTTTCATTTTGGTGGACCTGTAGCCCTTTCAACAGGATGTAAATCGGCACTCTCATCTTCGAATGGTGATACTGTTGACGATTTTTGCTCAAAAAGTTCAGCAGATCATGTTGAAAAGGTCCATAATTGCAATAAGAAAGAGACTCCAGCCATGGAGGAATACAACTTGTTTGCAACAGGTAATAACCTAAGGTTTTCAATTTTCTAAAACGATAAAGTGAGAAGTATAAGGTGGCTGTTGCGGAATCCAGTCCCTATCTTCACATATGGTAATATGGAGGTTTGAGTACCTTGTAATTTGGTGAACAATAAGCTTTCTTTCAGCAATTTCCTATTTAGCCTATAGCTTGATTAGTTAATTGTTGCCCAATTGTCTCCAGTCTTTTTTTTGGTGTAGAGAAAGATTGAGAGTGTTGGTATTTTAAAGATTTTTTTTTTTTGTGTGAGGTCATAATCACCTTAAAGTTTCAATGAAGCATTTGTTCTTCATAATTCTTTTTGTCATTCTGAAACCAAAGCAGTCTTTATAGTGAAAGCTGTATTGGAGTTTTTGAGCTGATATTGTCATTATGATTAAAGCATTTGCTTGACTCAGGTTGATTCTTTTCCTCCGCCGATGGATACCTGTATCAGGTATTGAATTGAAATTTAGATCCTTTCATGCGAATCTCACACTGTTTTGTTACACGTAGAGACATGCAAAAGATTTAGTTCATAGTTTTAATGGGTGGCTGATGTGTAGCACCTTTCAGAATGATCCAATAGAAGTCTTGTTCGGCCATATTTGCTGTGTTATAGTTTGGTGCTTTCGCCTTTTTAAGGTGAAAATTCTGAGGTATTCTTGAAGTACTACTCGTAAGGGTTGAAGTTTGATTTGAAAATTAAAAGTTTACTTATTAAAAAATAATTATAAAAATCAACAAACTTATTGTCTATAAAGCCTTTTCAATTAACCAAAGGGATTGATGTAATGATTAAGTATATTACATTTATATGTGATAGAGACAATCTATTTACAGAAAAATCCTTATTCGATTTTGATTGTGCGAAAACTTTTTAAGTCAATATCAATTATACTACTACGAGCGAGATTAATCCTTAGTTCAATAGGTTAAAAATTATCTTTGGTAGGACAAAAAAAAGTATAGTCTTTTTCTTTCATACAATAATTATATAAAATGAGTTTAATATTGCTTAAAAAAAAAAAAGAAGAGTCTTAGTCATATAAATAAAATAGTTTACCTTCTAATTTAAAAAGTTGTATGTGGATCACGGAAATGTTACATTTATGATTTAGTGAAAAGGTCTCAGTTTGATACCCTTTATGTAAAAAAAAAAAAAAAATTGGATTAGCGGAAGTCATTGTAAGCAAGATTAGTTTATGATTTAGTGAGAGGTGAGAGGTGAGAGTTAGAAACATCTATTATCTTTGACTTTTGATAAAAAAAAAAAAAAAAGTTTCATTGTATAGCATATTTTTTTCATACAATTTATTTATAATTTAAATTAAAATCATTATTAAATACTGTTTTAAATTTGGTCATCGTCATGCATATAATTTCAGTTTCCTGTTCTGTTTTTATTGTGTTGACTGTTGAGTATCGTATTTCTAATATAGGTGTTTATAAATAGATCTAATTCAATAAAATTAGACAACTTATCCAAAACATTATAGATTAAATACATGCATAAATATTTTCATTCGTAAAATTGTCATTTATATTTAAAGTTTTATTTCTTATATATTTATAACAGATTGATAACGTCCATTCTAATTAAAGAATATTAACCATCAACATTAAAATATTTTAGACTAAAATATCTTTTATTTATTTTATTTTATTAATTAAATATGAATATTTTAATAATTTAATATTTAATTAAACATAAATAATTTTTTTCTCCTATCAAAATCAATTATCTCCTTAAAAATAAATTTATAAATGATGAGTGAGAAAATATATTTTTTTTAAATTAAATATTAAAATACTATAATATCCTTAAAAATAATTTATTTTAAATAAAAATATTAGTTTTTTAGTCTAAAATATTTTGGTGTTAGTTACTAAAATTTATGACGTTAACAACCCCCTTTATAAAATTATCTGTGACTTATATTTACTTAAAAAAATATATTTAATTAAAAAAGAACTTTTTTAAAATCATTGAAAAATAATTTTTTTAGTAACAATAAAAATGTATTGGTCCTCCTATTTTAAAATTGAAACATTTAGGCTTGTTTACAATAACATATTGGTCCTCCTATGGAACTTGGTGTTGGATTGAATGGGTAAATGTGGTAGTGGATGAGCTTCTGAGACTATCATAATATTTAGAGTGAGGCAATTTAGAGATGGGAGAATCTGGATTTGAGCACAAACAATCCAAGAGCCATGCAATGCATTATACAAGTTAGGGAAAACCTCACATATCTATCAAATTATATATTATTTTATAATTTTTCATCCAAAAACTCAAGCTAGCAGTAAAAAAGGAAAGCATCATATAAATGTTCAATCAAATTGTGTATTCAAATGTACTCATAGTTTTTAAGCCCTTGAGCAGATCAAAACGGCTAAATAAAGGCCAGGTTCATCCACAAATTCAGCCACATCAAAAGAATGAGCAGCTGCAACATTTTCTAAATGTGTTTTATCAGGTAGGTCAGAAACTACTACATCTGGGTACTGTTGTCGTTGCTGTTCTAATACTTCTCTCCCTTTGGGATGACTGATAATCACTCTTCCACCTACAGGTCAAATCCAAAATCAAATTTTACAACTTGGGAGCACTGAGCTAAACTTCACAAGGCAAGAATATTGAGCTAAGACTAAGAAAAATCACATGAAGAACTAAGGGTCTGGTTGGATATACTTATCCATAAGCACTTATAAGATAAGAAAATCAGAAGGAAAATGAAAAAATCTCCTCCATAAACTAATTTGTAGAAGCTCTCTTCATAAAATGAAAATGAAAAGAAAATTCAGTGTTCCAGGAGTGTTTGTTTTGAAGCAATTTCTTGTCTTTACTCCCAAGATGCAAAATAACTTAAACCTTCATGAAAACAGTTACAAGAAAAATTACTCAGTGCTTCATGAAAGCTATGGCGTTTGTGTCTCAGAAGTAAATAGAATGTCTGTTCATATTGAAAGAAGTTCACATTACAATATAAAACTATAGGAGTGCTAGCAACACACTCCTACTACATCTCTACTACTAGTTAAAATTTATTGAAAACCATGAGGGTAGCCTCATCAAACAGGGCGTAATTAGAGAGTTCTTATACAGTAGAAGATAGTAAGAGGGTAAAATGAATTAAGCCTCACTCGTTTAACTACTCCAAAAAAGCTGCCTTTAACACGTGTATAAACTAATTTTAACTTAGATTGTTTATTGAAAAGTTGATCCAAACAGGGCATTAGCAATTACTACAAAGTTACTGAAATTGAAGAGAAAAAACTCACCCGGTGCACATTTCCCAGCCAAAGACCCAAGAACCTGGTCGAGTTTGAAAGGCAAAACAGGTAGAAAATAGAGAAAAACAGCATCAAAAGGAGCCCACTTTTCGGGAACATAAAGAATTTCCCCTTGCCAGCACTTAACCCTGTCGTATTTTTCTTTGACACAGGCCAGTATGAGAAGCGAGTCATGGACAACGAAGAGAGAGGGAGTCAACGCCGCTAAGGAATCGACAAAGTCTTCGGACCCACTTGAGACCAAAACCCTCGAGCTCTGTTCAACCTTCGCGGAGGATATAATGCGCTCAGTGCTGCTTCGGTGTTCTTCGCCGCCGCCGCAATCGAGCACCGACCAGTCATGCTCGATGATTTCTGGGATGGAAACGAAAGACGCGCCCTCCGGGAGGGAAATGGGGGCGTCGAGGTTTGAGTCGGTGGCTTGAAGAAAAGTGGGGTTTTTATGTGTCAGAGAAATTGGAGAGAGAGTGGGAGTGTGGAATTGGAATGTGTGTTGGTGCTTGGTTTGAAGAAGGGGGCGGAACTTGTAATTGCATGGTGTGAGAAGAACGAAGGAACCTAAAGAAATTGAATTCATGGAAGAAAGAACAGAGTCAATGGTGGTGCAGACTGTGTGAATAAACGAGGATAGATTAGAGCAGAGGAGTCAGAGGACTACTATTGAATAGGGTCTACGGTACGGTGACTTGTACAATATAATAACTTTTTTTTTTCCTGCTTTGCTACTAATCTTATTATTATGTTCAAGAATTTCATCCCTTTATATTATGTACCAAAGTGTCACCATTTTTTAATTGGTGTGAATTTAGTCTCTTGAGAGTCGAATTTCAGGTCTCCCAAATTCTAATTCTTAACGGTTTTTTGTTTTACTTTTATTTCTAGTTTTTTGGTTTTACTATTTTATTATTTTTTAATCTGGATGTGTTTTTTTTATTAATTTATTTTTATTATATATTTAAAAATAATCAATTTTATTTTTAATTGTGAAATTGTAACTTACTAAAATTATTTAAATTTCAGTTTTGATGTTATTCGTTGGATGGTTTTGTGCATCATATTTTTTTTATGGTTATAATGTTTTATGTAGATAAGTTTAATAGTACAGGTTATATATCTTGAATCGGTTTTAAAATGCTTCAAAATATTGTTCTAAGATAAAAGAAAAAAAAAAAAAATTACTTCGCAGATTTAGTGGATTCCTTTTAACATTTTCCAAATGACACTTTTTTAATGATTTTGTTGATGTTTATGTTTTTTTTTTTTCAAACAATATTCCAATAATTTTTATTGAAGATAAGTTTATCGGTACAAATTTTATATCTTAAATCAATTTGAAAAATCTTTAAAATGATGTCTCAAAATGCAAAAAAATAATTAATTCTAAACTTAATATTTAACAAATTTCTTTTAAGATTTTAACTAGGAATATTTTGAGCGATCTTAATCATATTTTTGAGGGACACTTTTTAAAAATTATAAAAACAATAACAAACAAATTATAAAACATAAATAGAAATTAAAAAAATGATAAATAAGCAAATAAAAAGAAAAGAAAAAAAACCATTAAAAATTCAATTTCGAAGGATTTTAAAAAAAACTTGGAAACATAGGTGTGATTTCGGCTCACCAGGACCGAATTCACACCTTCTAAAAAAAACGAAAAAAGTGGCACTTTGGTAGATAATCAACAAGGGAGAGTATTGTCGAGTATAAAAATTGGAAAAGTGGCACAACTGTAAGAATGTCAGCATTTCCACCAGGTAACAAGTGACAGTGTAAATAACAGATGGTGTATTTAATAATAGAAAAGTGTAAATAGAAAAAACTTTTAAAGACATCTAGCCATACAAAAAAGACCATACCAATGTATTTTAAATGATTTAAAAATTAAATTTATTTTTTTTTAAAAAATGAGACTAAATTGAATTATTAATCAATAAGTATCCAAATAACTCATTTTATTTTATTTTTATTTTAATTGATCCTCTTATTATTTAATATTTATTTGAGTATTCAATTAGATAATTTTATTTGTAAAAATTATCTCAATAAATATTCTTATTATTTGAATATTAAATTAGATCATTTTATTTGTAAAAATTATTCAATTATATCATTTTTGATAATTGGTTATTCAATTATGTCTTATACTATACTCAAATTATTTTCATTAAATTGCTTGTGAATTCTCTGTTACTAATGTGAGGGATCCAGATCTCTTGCAATGAAATTCTACTGTAGGGTGTAATGTTACATTTTGCACCACAAGTTTTTACTTATTTTAATATTTTATTTAAAATATTATTAATGTATGGTGGATGATGAGATTGCATGGGATAAAATCAATGTAGGAGATCCATGTCTCTAAAGTGACACATTTCTTTAACTTTAATTGAAGAAAATAATTTAATTTAATTGGATAATTTTTATAAATAAAATAACATAACTAAATAACCAAATAATAGGAGGACTCAATTAAAAATGAAAAATAAATAAAATGAAATATTTGAATACTAACCCATAATTTAAGGATTAAATTACACGTTAAGCCAAGAATATACATGAGTGTGTTTATTTTTTTATTAAAAATTATTAAAATTAAAAAAAATAGATAAAAAGTGCATTCAGACAATTAGATCATTTTTTTAACAAATTTTAATCAATAAATAACTAAATATATTAAATTTAATTTAATAAAAAGTGACTAGCTATCATTTTTTGTTAGCTAAAGAAATTAATCTCTCAGAAGTGTGAATATATATATATATATTTGGAATCTTAATTAAGGTTTGTGTGATAGATTTTTCATGTCTAAATATATATATAAAAAAAAAACTTTTTGGGAAACCATGTCCGTGTACAAACCTCTATACTTCTCTTCTCTACGGTTGACACTAAAATGATAGCTGCTGCATGCATGTTAATTATTCCTTCTTCACAATCATCATCACCCTTCACTTATAATGAGGGCTAGCAGAGTTTGAACATAAAGATACATATTAATTTCTTTCTCCCCAAATTCATTGTCATGTGGGTTATGCTGGTCAATGAATCCAAGTTGGTGTTTTCATGAAGCGCAGTGTTGTGTTGAGATTATAGCTAGTAGCCTAGTAGCTGTTACTGTGAAGGTTCACTATTTATTAAATGTCCATCAAATAATTATAAGTTTTTTTTTCTTAATTTGCTACGGTTATGCGAAATTGAAGAAAAAAAATTGGAGTTACAGTGTTGCAAAAAACTGAAGGAGTGTGAAATATGTGAGTGATTTTTTGAACTCAGTTGGAATTGAGTTCAAAGAATATATCTGATGTGTTAGAATGTACCGTACAAGTCTAATATTCACCGAGAAAATATTGTTCCTATTTACTGATGAGTGATGAGGATAACTGGTTGGAATTATATGCATGATCACACATGAGGAATAGTATGCCTTTTTCCAATTGCGAATTTGTCGAGGCTGCAGTCACGTCTGACTACACTGTGGTTGCATGAATTATTCCCATTCCCGTGAGCCCAAATAAAATACTATAGGTAACGTCCATTGCATACTTTGACATACTTAGTTGTGGCTTAACCATAGCAGTGCAAATGGCACAAACCCATCAAAGTGTTGAAGCCTCCAAGCTTCCTTGTCAAACTCAAACATATCTAAAGAATATTAATATTATTCCACTTTCATGTTGATGTGTACGTGACAGAAGAAAACAATATTGTACGTGTATTATATGCATGTAATTAGAGTGTCAGCGAATAAAATTAACACTGCAACACATGTTTCATTCATATTATATATTCATATATAAAAGCATTAGTTATTAGTTCAGCAGTTGAGGGTCATCTTCTTCCGTTTTGTTAGGATGGGGTTGTTTGTTGTTTTTGCATTGGAATTTTGTGGTGTTTGCATCTTTTATTGTTTTTTTTTTTATTTATAAAAAAACTGAGTTTCTCTGGGTTGCACTTGAACAGTGAATATGGAAGATCATTTAAAGTTAAAGGCACCATTTTTGTCAAGTAATAATGGTGAGGTCAGCGAAGTGAGTCGTCTCAAATGCGATTTTTTCTCCAAATTGCCTGATAAGGTTCGGTGTGGTCTCGATCCTGTTCTCTCATCATGTCATATTGACTTCACAAAGGCCACTGGCTTAACAAAAGGTATTGCTGAGTTTTTCTTTTACTGTTTTACATGCAAATTAATAAGATATAATAATATCAAAAAGTTTAATTACAATCTATCACCTGAATGCAATTTAAACTTTATATATTGCTTTCTCTCAGTTAACATATAGTTTCTCATGAATCATGATTATATATATTCTTCCTTAAGATACTTTTTTTCTGCCCGATCAGTGCATGTGCTGATTGGGAATAGGTACACAATGTTTCTGTTATGTTAGGCATCAACACTGAGTCAATCTATAAACAAAAAATGCTGGAGTTTTAATTGTTCAAAGAAAAAAAAAATTCAATTACTATAAAGAAGATCTTATTTGAATCTTGCTAATTAAAGTTGTAAATTAACAAAGATTTAAATAAAATCCAGTACACATTATTTTTATTTTTTTAAAATAAATACATTAAAGATTTTTTTTGATTGATAAGAATCGAAAACAATATTATAAAAAATTTACAATAGTCACACACCCTATTGAATAAATTGAATTAAACTTCCTTGATAATTCCTTAGAAAGAATTTAGTATCATTGATGTAAGATGTTATAAATATAATATATAAGCTTGATAAAGAAAAAAATAGAAAGAAATAAAATGTGTCATTTTTATTGAAATATTAAAACAATATACTAGTAAATTATTACCTGCACATGCATAATAAATTATTTGTGTTTGAATACAATAGTGGATATTTTTTTCAAATTTGGCTACTAAATTAACAATTTACGTGCACATACATAAATTATGTATGTACATCAACAATTGGGTTCTTATTTTATCCTTTATAAAGTAATTATTTAGCCATAGTCACCTTTATTTGCTATGAGAATATATATATGAACTTTTTGGCACCATACTCAAATTTCTTTTTTTTTTTTCTTCGTGTGATAGGGGAGAAAGAGTATTATGAAAGACAATTTGCCACCCTAAGGTCTTTCGAGGAGGTTGATTCAACTGATCAATCTTCAAATGTCATTGAGAATGGGTCAGTGCATGCGGAACAAGTGCAATCTGAAAGGGCAATGAAAATATCCAATTGGGCAAACTTTCTTTTACTCGCTATTAAGGTACGTACCGTTAGTTTCTTTCATTTGGAGCTTGTTTTTTTGCCAATTTATCTGATTAAAGAGTCTTTGTTATCTCCATCTGTTAGACAGCTGAAGTGAGTTACATGTATATCTATATATATACTCACGCTGATATATAACATATGTTAATAAATATGTTTGTTTCATTAGTTAATTATAAAAGAATATCTAAATTTCTCATCTTCCGACATAATTATTGGGCATAATTATATTAATACCTTTAGAACAATCTTCAACTTTCTTAATTAATGATGCCATCTTAACCAAGAATCACACATTTTACAGGTATTTGCAACAGTTAAGAGTGGTTCCATAGCTATTGCTGCATCAACACTGGATTCTCTGCTAGATCTTATGGCTGGTGGGGTACTTTGGTTTACACACCTTTCCATGAAGCGCACAAATATTTATAAGTATCCCATTGGAAAATTGAGAGTGCAACCCGTTGGCATTATCATCTTTGCCGCTATCATGGCTACATTGGGTATGCTAATTTTATTTTTTATTTTTTTATCAGCAATGTTAGTTGATTAGCCTTTGTTAGAAATGTTACTGGAGGCGACCTATTTCTCTCCATTCTCCATTCACTTTTTTTTTTATCACCCAACCCATCTTATAATTACTTTTATGTGCTTCAGATTTTCTTATTTGTTAATCCATTGTAACTAATCAATCTGTAATCAATCCATTTTACAGTTATTTGTAACTAGTGTAAAGTATATGCTGTAATTGCTAAAATTACACTTTCTTTTTTGACAACTTTTATTAAGGTTTTCAAGTGCTGGTTGAGGCTGTTGAAAAATTGATTAAAGGAAATCCATCCATGAAGATGACTTCGGATCAACTGTTTTGGTTGTATTTAATCATGCTAACTGCAACTGGCGTAAAGCTTTTACTCTGGTTTTACTGTAGAAGTTTAGGAAATAAAATAGTTCGTGCCTACGCTGAGGTATAACATTTGAGTTTAATGAAAATGCATTGAAAATGTAAAATAATGTTAGATTTTGAATTCTCATTGCGTTTTGTTATAATAATGCTTACCAGGATCACTATTTTGATGTGATAACCAACGTAGTTGGTTTGGTTGCTGCTGTACTTGGTGATAAATTTAGTTGGTGGATTGATCCAATTGGTGCTATTTTGATTGCACTCTACACAATTTCAAATTGGTCTAAGACAGTGCTTGAAAATGCTGGTCTCTCTCTCTCTCTTCTTATTTTATGTCTTATGCTTTGTTCAATTACGCACTCCATTTAAATGATGGCTACCTCTCCTTGGTTTAGTTTCCTTGGTTGGACAATCAGCTCCACCTGAAGTCCTGCAGAAACTGACGTACCTTGTTTTAAGATACCATCCTCAAATCAAACATATTGACACAGTCCGTGCCTACACTTTTGGAGTTTTATACTTTGTTGAGGTAAGTTGATTTTGTGTCATCTATTCATTAAATTATTACTTGCTCACATTTCTATATAATAAGTAATCATATTTTTTAATTTACAAAAAAATTTATAGACTTTATATAGAGATTGATGAGATCATATGGTTCTGATTTCAAATCAAAGGATTTAGTTCAGTTGATTGAATATATGAGTGTTGTAAACAGGTAGACATAGAACTACCGGAGGATCTTTCGCTGAAAGAAGCACATGCAATTGGAGAATCTTTGCAGATAAAGATCGAAGAACTCCCTGAAGTTGAGAGAGCCTTTGTTCATCTTGACACTGAATGTGAGCATAAGCCAGAGCACTCTGTTCTTGCCACTCTTCCCAGCAGCCAAATATAACATTATGGACTTAGTTTATTAGCTAATAAATCAATGTAGGTCTTTTCTTCTGTGTGAACTTCAAACTTCAAAGTATCTTTGTCTTGCTTGTTCTAGTAGCTGGATAATCCTCGAGATTCAATTACGTAATCTTGTAAGTGATCCTCTCCATGTTAAAAAAGTGCAACGTTGGAAGATTATTTAATTACTCCATGGAAGATTTCATCATGCAAATTTATTTCCAAGTATGATCAAACAAATAACAAATAGGTAATTTGTGCGCCAAAAAAGGTCAAATACTAACAGTAATAATATTTGGTGCTTTAGGCACATTTGAATATATTGTAAGGATTCACTCCAAAATTTAGCTAAAGAGTAGGGGATGCACTTTATCTTGTAAAATGTTTTAACATTATAAAATTATAAAATGTTAAGTATATTTTTATTCCTTGAACTTAATTTGAAATTTTGATTTTTAGTTAATAATTTTTTTTTTGATTGGTAAAAATTTTTAAATTTTTTTATTAAAGTTTTTAATTTCTAAACTTTTATTTGATTAGTTAAAATTTCTATTAAAAATTCATTAATATTTTTAATCCTTAAATATTTTAAAAAAAATCCAGTTAGTCTTAATCTTTGAAAATAAATAAATAAATAAATGAAATTTAAATTTTTATTTATGATTAAAAATTAAAATTTTAAAATTTAAAAAAAAAAATTTAACTAGTCAAATAAAAATTTAAAATAAAAAATCTTAGCAGCTTTAAATTATACAAAAGTTTATGGAATAAAAACATAAAAAACATATTTATAAATGAAATTGTTTTATCTTTCATTCGAGTTTAACAGGTATGTAAAAGTTTTTCACCGACAAGGACAAGCGAAAAGCTTCACTGACTCCCTGTCAAAGTCAACACGTACATGTGCAAATCTTCACTATATAAAACCATCACTTTCGGTCTCAGTACGAACTCCAAACCAAAACCCTCACTCTCTCACCATCTCTTACTCTCAGATTTTCCGCAGATTCTATTCTACCGACACTCTCTTTCTGCTCAAGAGCATCGTTTTCATTTGAACTCCCTTCAATTCCTCCTCTTTTCAATATGCCAAAATACACTGTTACCCACCCAGTTTCCCAGAGCGAGAGCACCGGCAGCAACAATGCTATCACTGCTCCCTCTGCGACTGCCGGAGACCAAAATCACGAATGTGATTCAAGTCTCCCAGCAGCCGCAACAACAAACCAACCCTCACGTAAGCCTGAACAAACATCTAATAAACAAAAGTCACAGCTAATGTTGTCACCACCACTACCATTACTATTCAATGAAACTGTTGCAATAGTGATTACTTCACTGTCACAACCACCACCAACAAGACCTAACAGAACCGCCGCAAATGTGGTTCCTTCGGTGATGCCCATTACACCACAGCCAGCCGCAGCTAACGTGGCTGGAAGTGGAGCACGCCAACAACATGCTGGCATTAATTACTCTCGGCCACATGGTCCGGTGAGATCTCTCGGAGTTAGTTTACCTGGACCCCGTGGGCGAGAGAATAGTGGAGTAATCCATCCCACTGATTTCATTTTATCTCCACAATTCGAAAAGCAGTGTTACGGTCTTTATATGAGGCAAATGGATCAACTGCAACAGCAACAGAATAAGACAGCGGATTATCTGTCGAAAATGGAGGGTGGTCCATCGAATCAAGCGCGCAGCTCTGGTGGTACCATTTTCTTACCACCATTTGGAAGCGGAGCAAGCCAACCCGTGCGTTACCCTCCTTATTATTCTACAACGGTGGATTTTCTGTCGCAAATGGAAATGGAGGCAAGAAGATCGGCGGCACCGATGCAAGTTGTTAACCCTCCGAACAATGAAATGCTTGCAGAGTGGGGTGCCACGCTTACACTTGGAAATCGAAGAAGGCAGCCTCAGAATTTCAACCTGAAGCTTAATTAATTAATTAGTTAGGCTGGTTTAGGGTTTTGTCCTTAATTTTATTGTTATCTTTCTCTTTCATATATCCTAGCTTTATTTAATTTCGATACAGGCTATGAATTTGGTGTTGTGGTTGTGTCGTGTAGTTTGTTTCTTTACCGGATTTTCAGTCTAATGGTACTTTTCCTTTGTTCAATCTTCAGTTATTGTGTTATTGTTTCTTTTGGTGATCGAGACCGTGAGAGGAGTTGTTTTCGGACCAGAACCATAAAAGTTTTATGAAGTTAAAAAAAATAATTTATTTCATTAATATGCACGTTGAAATTCAAACAATTATGTTTGTTCTATTTGTGTTCTTGCCCGGCGCTGGTAGAAAAGACATAATCTTCAAATGCAAATGTTAATATAAATTCTCTAGAACAATTCTAAAGTTGAAGATGACACCATTATTACAGTGTGTAAATATATTATAATATTTTTATCGTTCAAATTCTGTATGTATTGGATGGTTATGATAATATCGTTCATTAGTGTGTTAGGATAATTAGTGTGTTAGGATAAGGTATTTGAAGAGGGTAATTAATTAAAAAAAATTTAAAATAAAATGAGTTATTTAAATGGAATATTTAATAAGAAATTAAAATATGTTCATTTTAAAATAGTAATTTAGTTAATTAAAATAGTAAATTTGAAATTCTCCATCTCTTTTTTCACTTTTTCTCTCTTTTTCATGTATTATTTTTAGAAATTTAAAAATTATGTAATATTTTAAAAAATATTTTTGGACATTATTTTTAATGTTTAAAAATTATATAATATTATATTTTAAAGAGAATTTAATTTCTAATAATTCAAATATTTCATCTAAATAAACTATTTATAAAATAAAAAAAATTAATTTCTAATAATTCAAATGCTTCATCCAAACAAACTATTTATAAAATAAAAAAAATTTAATATCTAATAATTTAAATGTCTAAAATTTTAATTACCTTAAATTTTTAAAATGTTACCTCCCAACACAACACAACCAAATTAATTTGAAAGTGTGCAAGTACATCTTCCGACTATGATAACATTATTTATAAGTAAATTGAGTTTTTGTATTTGGTTCCTCTATTTTTTATTTTATATTTAAACCCACTAGCTAGTTAGTCTCCATATTTTTACCCCCCTTATATTAAAAATATACTATCCCCAATCCTTTTTGTGGTATGTCGGTTATTCATTTTAATTATTCATTAATGTTTTCATTTAATACTTACAAATATTTGATGATATATCATTAATTACATTTTTTATTTTTTATTTCACAAGAACAGTCAGCATCTTAAAAAAAAAAAAAGTCAACTACCAACAAGGTCCATTACAAATGATAGATGGTTGAGATCTCTTAAACTCCATTATTAATACTTTCTAATACAATTTTTTTAGTTAATATCTTTATATATTTCTTTTATATAGACATTGATTTCAGTAAAAAAAAAAAAAAGTGGACACCGTATATTTAAAGTTCGTTTAGAAGAATACATTTCTTATTATTTGTCCGTTTTCTTTTCACTTGTGACTTGACCTTAACTAATATTTATTTTTCCAGTTTTATGAAATTCTTAAATTCGAATATTATTTTTTCTTTTTTTTATAAGAATATTATTTTTGTTCTAAATAAATATTTCTTACATATTTTTCGCAATACATATTTATCATCAATTTTTTTATATTGACTAATGATAATATATTTGAGATTGTGTACATTAATGTTTTGTGGGAGATTTGACGTAAATAATAAAATTTGACAAAAAAAAATATTAAATTAGTGTATTTTAAATAATTTAGGAATCAAATTAAAATATTTTAAAATTTAGAAACCAAATTGAATAATTAATTATAATTTAGAGACTAAAATGTATTTAGCCCAAATTTAATAGTCAATGAAGTATAAAACATGACTTTATACAGCATAGTTTTAAAATGTGACAGACCCTTACATCGTATGGATACCAAAAATAGGGACAAGGTAAAAAGAAAAAAAGAGATCCTTATTATATAGTACAGTATCCATGTTCATTACACTAGATTTGTTAGATACACCACCAAGATTTTTAAAACTAAAATCTATTTTATTTTTTCTTGTCATTTTCTCGGTGAATTCGGTGATATAATTATTTGATGCATGGCAAATTAACACTTAGAGAAATTAGGAATATATAATGAGTCCACATGAAAGTAGTGATCCTAGCTTTTTTTTTTTTTTTTTTTTAAGTTAGCATTAGAAATATTACAGAATAAATGACATGATAGCTATTTTAAAGGAAGTATTAGGAGTACATGTAATTCAATTTATGCATAATTGATTCTCAAACCTATAACTTGGTTTTGAAAGATAAATCTTTTCTTTTTTCTTTGATTTATCTGAAAAATACGTATATTAAAGATGTAGTTTCACTAAAACTATGTACAAAAGAAGTAGTTTCACTCAAACCATGTACCAAAGATGTAGTTTCACTCAATTTTTGTAAGGATGTGGATACGTATGTATTCAACAAAAAAAAAAAAAAAACTCACTCATTTTCACCACATATCCTAATTAGTCCTCACTAATAAAACCATCTCTTACGTACACGGACACTCCCTCACTATATAAGATCATTTTACATTATCATTTTCCACAACACAGCCACTGCCTCTTCTTGAGAAAGTAGCATAGAGCATCATTTACCATGGATAAAGAGGCTGCTGGAATCTCAATCTCTGCTACTAGCAAGACTAGCACCGGTGACTGCATCGCTGTCATGGAGTCCCAGGGTGACTCGTTGTGCTCCGGCGTCCCCCTTGCAAGATCTGGTAGCGCAAAATCACCACCATCACTGTCACCACCACCACTAATTATACCAACAAGATCTGGTTGCGCAACAGCGGTAGTTCCTCCAGCACAGTCGTCCAAACCTAACAAAGCGACGACTATGGTTCTGATCACACCGCTACTGGCAGCACTACAGATCAACGGTAGCGCTGCTGGAAGTGGAGCAGGCCAGGACTGGCAGATGGTGGATCAGCATCCGCCACAGGGAACCGTGGATTTTCTGTCTCAGATGGAGGCAGGCGCTTTGGCAACGTCACCGGTGCAAGTTCCGAGGGAAAACCTTCCGATTGAAACGCTTCAAGAATGGGGTGCCTCACTTAGAGTGGGAAATGGAAGAAAGCGGAATGTGGATTTGAGCCTGAAACTCAACTAGGCTGGTTTAGGGTTTTGACTTTTTAGCAGTTTAATTAATTAATTAATCAATGGGGGGTAGGTGTGGACCTTGGTTGTTATAGTAATTACTTTCTCTTTCATCGCTTTGTTATTGTTACAGTCTATGAATTTGGTCCTCTTCAGTTCGGTTGACAGGTCTGTCTGTATGGGATCTATCGTGTCTGTCTTGTTGTTTGTTCAATCCCAATTTTCAGTGTTGTTCTCGGCCCTTTTATTAATTAAGAATATTTTTGTTTTTATTTTTTTTTCAATCTTCTCTCTGTTATTGTGTTATTGCTTCTTTTGGTGAGACCGTGGAGTTTGTTTCAATTGATCATCAGAACGAAAAAGTTTTATGAAGCCAAAGAAAACGATTCAATTGATCAATATGCTCTCATTGAAATCCAAACAATTTATGCTTGCTTTCTCTGTGTGTTCTTGCGCTGCCCTGGTCGAAAAGATGTAATCTTGAAATGCAAATGTGAAGTTATTGAATATGTATTTTCTGGAACAGATCTAACATCGTTGATTTTCTTTTAACTATGTTAGTATACGAAGTATTCATTATTTAATTAATAACTATTTTTTGTTAAAAAATCCAGTAAAGTAATTAAATCTACAATCTTTGGTGAGATATTTTTCTCTGGTTTTTTTTCTCTTTACAATACTCCAATACGAGATGCTGTTTAAAGAATTGGCGTTTACACTAGTATTAAAGTTGTAGATACCACCATTATTAGTATGTAAATATATTATAATATCTTTATTTTTATGTTATTACTGAAATTTTGTATGTACAATTAATTAGATGGATTTATATTCTCACTCATTTCATTTCATTAAATTAAATTATTTTGTTATTCTTTACGTCTTTTTCTAATCAGTTATATATGTATATATTCGTTGACGCAATTTTAATAATTAACGAAGGAAAATTCATATTATAATTTTGTAGGTGCATAAGATTGGATAGAATACATCGTCAAAGTTTACTAAAAACAAAAATATTTCCCAATTTTTTTCAAGCTAGTTAATTATAAAACTGATAAAAAAAAATACTTTTTTTTGTGCTCTTGCTAAATGCACCTTAATATTTTCTAAGTTCACTTCCTTTCTTCTAATTAAATTTTATCTTTTCTTGTTATACCTTTTTTATTTTTCAAATTTTTAAGATGTTATTCTTGTTTGACTTAATTGCAATTTTGTTCTTATAGTTTTTCAAATTCATCATTTTGATTCAATTAGTTATAAATTGATAATTTTGATTTTTCTAGTTTTAAAATTGACAATTTTGATTTCATGATTAATTATTAACTAATAATTGTGATTAATACATTTATTGAGTTGATTACACATTAATTAAAAACTATAATCATTTTTTACACAAAGAAAAAAATAATAAAAAAAATCATTTTTAACATTAAAAAAATCATTACTTACCAATCATGAAAAAATATTTTTAACATTAAAAACTAATTAAAATTAGAAAAAAACACTTTTAATCCCTTTAAACAATTAATAATTTTTAGTTAATTTATAACTAACTCAATAATTTTATTAATCATAATTATTAACTAATAAACGATCAAGAAAACAAGAATTATAGATTTTTAAAATTAGATAGACTAAAATCATGGATTTCTAAAACAAGGAGACCAAAATTGTAATTTAGTTTTCTTATTTTTCATATTTTCAAATTTTCATTTTTAAAAAATTTACAAGACATTACTTTTGTTTTTTTATGTTTTCAAATTTCAAAGTTTCAAAACATTCTTGTTTTTTTTTTTCATGTTTTAAAAATTTTCAAAAAATACTGAGGATTTTATAAATGAAACATTAAATAATTAAGGTTTTATTAATGAGACACTAAATATTTAGAGTGAAATTTAGGCTATATTAATGAAATCTTAATTAATTAAGATTTCATTTATGAAACCCTGAATATTTATGGTTTCAATTAAGAATTTCATTTATCAAAACCTTAAATATTTACGGTTTCAATTTAGGGTTTCACAATGAAACCCTAAATAATTAGAGTTTTATTGATGAAACCTTAATTATTTAAGGTTTTATTAATGAAATCCTAAATAATTAGGGTTTCATTTATAAAACCTTAATTTTAAGGTTTTGATTTTATGTTTTATTTATTAAGAGTTTCAATTTATGATTTTATTTATGAAACACTTAATATTTAAAATTTTATTTATGAAACCCAAAATATGTTGGGTCTCTATGGTTTCCTTTATGAAACTTTAAAATTCATGTCTTCAAAATATGAAAAAAAAAATTAATGTCTTAAAATTATGAAAAAAATATAAATTTTAAAAATATAAAAATAGACTAGTGTAATGTATTGAAAGTTTTTTAAAAAAATTGAAAAGTTTCAAAATATTAAAACAAAAGTGGATTATCTTAAAAACATGAAAAAAATCAAAATTTTAAAAATACAATTACACAACAATAATGTTATAAAATTTTCAAAAAATACAAGAATAATGTAATTAAATTTTTTTTTGAAAAGAAATGACTATTTTAAAAATAATTAAAAAAACAAGTGGAATGACTTGAAAAATATATAAAAAATGAAAAATAAGTGTAATTTCTTTAAAATATTATTTTTTAAAAAAAATTATAAACAAGTGGAATTTTTTGAATATTTGAAAAATATGAAAAAAAGGAAAATTGAAAAAAATAGTATTGCCTTGAAAATTGAAAATATAAAACAAAAATTTTAATGTGCTGAAAATTTTAAAAAAATATTAAGAAAAAACATGTGGAATGTCTTGAAAATTTTTAAAAAATGAAAATTTTTAAAATATGAAAAAATAAGAGTAATGTTTTGAAGTATTGAAAAATAAATTAAAATTTTAAAAATAATTAAAAATTAGTGAAATGTCTTGAAAAATGAAAAAAACAAAGAAAATTTAAAAATATAAAACACAAGTGTAATGTCTTGAAATTTGAAGAAAAAATGAAAATTTTAAAAAATATTAAAAAACAAATGGAATGTCTAGAAAATTTTTTAAAAAATAGAAAATTTTAAAAATATAAAAAAACAAGAGTAATGTATTTAGATTTAGAAATTTTAAGAATATAAAAAAATAAGGGTAACATTAAAAAAAATATTAAAAAACTAGAGGAATGTATTGAAATGTTTTTAAAGAATGTAAATTTTAAAAATATGAGACATAAAAGTAATGCCTTGAAAATTAAAAAAAAATTAAAAAAATTTAAAGTATGAAAAAATAGGAGTAATGTCTTGAAGTATTGAAAAATAAATTAAAATTTTAAAAATAATTAAAACTTAGTGAAATGTCTTGAAAAATTGAAAACAATGAAAATTTAAAAATATAAAAACTCAAAGTGTAATGTCTTGAAATTTGAAGAAAAAAATAAAATTTTTAAAAAATATTATAAAATAAATGGAATGTCTAGAAACTTTTTTAAAAATTAAAAAAATTTCAAATATGAAAAACATGAGTATTGTATTTAGATTTAGAAATTTTAAGAATATCAAAAAACAAGGTAATGTTAAAAAATATTTAAAAACCACAGGAATGTGTTGAAATGTTAAAAAAAAATGTAAATTTTAAAAATATGAAACATAAAAGTAATGCGTTGAAAATTTTAAAAATAATAAAAAATAAATGCGATATTTGGAATATTTGAAAAATATATATAAAAAAAAACAAAAGTAATATCTTGAAATTTAAAAACAAAATAAAATTTTAAAAATATAAAAAAAAAACTTTTGTAATGTCTTGAAACTGAAAAAAAAAAATTAAAAATATAATAACAACAATAATAATATTTTGAAATTTTGACAAAAAAAGATTGAAAATTTTGAAAAATATTAAATCCAAATGGAATATTGTAATATTTGAAAACAAAATCAAAGTTTAAAAATAATTAAATAACAAGTGAATTGTGTTTAAAAATTTCTAAAAAACTGTAATTTTTAAAAATATGATAAAACAAGAATAAAAATTGACATTTTTAAAAAAATGAATAAAACATGTGTAACGTCTTGAAATCATGAAATAAGGAAAAATTATAAAATATTAAAAAACAAGTGGAATGTGTTGGAAATTCTTTTAAAAATATATAAATTTTAATATTATGAAAAAACAAGAGTAAGTTCTAGAAATTTAGGAGAAAAATTAGAAATTTTACAAATATGAAAAAAAAGTGTAATATGTTTAAAATATTGATTTTTTAAAATTATTTAAAAACAAGATAAATGCGTTGAAAAAGTGAAAGAAAAAAACAAATTTGAAAGATATGGAAAAACAACAATAATATCTTGAAATTTTGAAAAAAAATAAAATTTAAAAAATTAATAAGAGTGTAATGTCTTAAATTTTTTTAAAAAAATGTTAAAAAAAAGAGGAATGTATTTAAAATTTTAAAAAAAATAAAAATTTTAAAAAAAGAAACTTTAAATTTAATCTTAAATATTTAAAGTTTCACAAATGAAACTTTAAATTTAATCTTAAATTAAAAATCTAAATATTTAAAGTTTCATAAATAAAATCCAAAATATTTAAGATTTAAATAAATTGAAACCCTTAATATTTAGGGTTTTATAAATGAAACTTTATATTGAATCCTTAAATATTTAGGTTTGATAAATAAAACTTTAAATATTTAGGATTTCATTAATGAAATCTTAAAATTTACCTAAAATTGAAATACTAGATATTTAAGATTTTGTAAATAAAGTGCTAAATATTTTGAGTTTCATAAATGAAATCCTTAATTGAAATCCAAAATAATTAGTGTTTCAATGAAACCCTAATTATTTAGAGTTTCAAGAATGCAATCCTATATTAAAACTTTAAATATTTAGGGTTTCATAAATAATCCCTTAAATATTTAGGGTTTTAATATATGAAACCTTTAATTTAAGCCATAAATATTGAGGGTTTCATAAATGTAACCTAAATCATTTAGGGTTTCATAAATAAAATTCTAAATATTTAGGATTTTGATTTAATGTTTTATTAATGAAACCCTAAATTTTATTATAAATATTTTGGGTTTTATAAATGAAACCATAAATCTAAACCTTAAATATTTAGGGTTTCATAAATAAAATTCTAAATATTCAGTGTTTCATGAATGAAATCATAATTTGAAACCTTAAATATTTAGAGTTTGTTAAATAAACCATTAAATCAAAACCCTAAATATTTAGGATTTCATAAATAAAACCTTAATTATTTAAGGTTTCATTAATAAAATCTTAAATTGAAGCCCTAAATAATTAGGATTTTGTCAATAAAATCCTAATTATTTATTTAGAGTTTCATAAATGAAATCTTAAATTCAAACCGTAAATATTTAAGGTTTTGATAAATGAAACGCTTAATTGAAAGCATAAATATTCAATATATCATAAACGAAACCTTAAGTATTTAATGTTTCATTGAAACCTGAAATTGTAACCCTAAATATTTAAGTTTCATTATTGAAACCGTAAATATTTAAGATTTCATGAATGGAGCATAAATTTCACCCTAAATATTTAATGTTTCATAAATTTAATATTTCATAAATGAAACCATACATCGAAACCATAAATATTTAAGGTGTCACAAATGAAGCTTAAATTTCACCTTAAACGTGTACGGTTTCATAAAAGAAACTCAAAGTGGAAATCTTTAATATTGATATTTTCATTTATAAAATCATAAATATTTATTATTTAAATAAATTGAAATATTAAATATTTAGTGTTTCATAAATGAAATAATATATTGAAACCCTAAATATTTAAGGTTTCATATATAAAACATTCAATCCAAAACCTAAATATTTAGAATTTCATAAATAAAAACCTAATTATTTATGGTTTCATTAATGAAACTAATGAAACTCTAATTATTTAGTGTTTTATTGGTTTCGTTTGTGAAACCCGAAACTTAAATAATTTACGATTTCATTAATGGAACCTTAAATTTAAATCCTAGATAATTATTCTTTGTAAAAATCTTAATTATTTGAGATTTCATAAATAAAACCCTAATTTTAAATTATAAATATTTAGGGTTTCATTCCTAAACCCCTAATAGTTTAGGGTTTTATTAATGAAACCTTAAAATTCACCCTAATTATTTTGGGTTTTATTAATGAAACCATAAACATTTATGGTTTCATTAATGAAGCTTAAATTTCACCCTTAATAATTAGGGTTTCTTGAAGGAAATCATAAATCGAAATCATAAATATTTATGGTTTTACAAATGAAACTTTAAATTTAACCCTAAGTTGAAATCCAAAATATTTAATGTTTCATAAATAAAATCCAAAATATTTAAGATTTAAATCAATTGAAACTCTTATTATATAAGGTTTCATAAATGAAACCTTATATTGAAACGTTAAATATTTAAGGTTTCATAAATAAAACATTAAATCGAAACTTTAAATATTTAGGATTTCATTAATGAAATCTTTAATTTGACCTTAAATTGAAATCCTAGATAATTAGGGTTTTGTAAATAAAATCCTAAATATTTACATTTTCATAAATGAAACCCTAAATTGAAACTTAAAATAATTAGTGTTTCAATGAAACCTAAAATAATCAGTGTTTTAATGAATTTTTAATTATTTAGAGTTTCATGAATGAGACCATAATTATTTAGAATTTCATGAATGAAACCCTAAATTGAAACTTTAATTATTTAGGGTTTTGATATATGAAACCCTTAATTTAAACCATAAATATTGAAGGTTTTGTAAACGAAACCTCAATCATTTGTGGCCTCATTAACAAAAGTCTAAATATTTAGGGTTTTGATTTAATATTTTATTAATAAAACCCTAAATTTTACCATAAATGTCATGGGTTTCATAAATGAAACCATTGAAACCAAAAATAGTTAGGGTTTCATTAATAAATTTCTAAATATTAAGTGTTCTCGAAACCATAATATGAAACTCTAAATATTTAGGTTTTTATAAATAAAAAATTAAATTGAAACCCTACATATTTAGGGTTTCATAAATAAAACCTTAATTATTTAAGGTTTCATTAATGAAACATTAAATTGAAACCCTAAATAATTAGGGTTCCGTCAATAAAACCCTAATTCTTTAGAGTTTCATAAATGAAACCCTAAATTGAAAGCATAAATATTTAGGATTTTGATAAATGAAATGCTTAATTGAAACCATAAATATTCAAGGTTTCATGGAAACCCTAAATTGTTAGGGTTTCATTAATAAAACTTTAAATATTTAAGGTTTCGTTAATGTAGCCTAGATTTCACCCTAAATATTTAGGTTTTCATAAATAAATCATAAATTGAAACCATAAATATTTAAGATTTCACAAATCAAACTTAAATCACCTTAAACGTTTAGGTTTTCATTTATGAAACCCAAAATGGACATTCTAAATATTTAGTGTTTCATAAATAAAACCTTAAATATTTAGGGTTTCATTTATATAATCCTAAATGTTTATTATTTAAATAAATTGAAAACTAAATATTTAAGGTTTCATATATAAAACATTCAATCAAAAACCTAAATATTTTACAATTTTATTAATGGAACCTTAAATTTAAACTCTGGATAATTATGGTTTTGTAAAAATCCTAATTATTTAGGTTTTTATAAATAAAACTCTAACCATAAACTATAAATATTTAGGGTTTTATTCCTTAAACCCTAATAGTTTAAGGTTTCATTAATGAAACCTTAAAATTCACCCTAAATATTTAAGGTTTTATAAATAAAAATCTAAATATTTTGAGTTTTGATAAATGAAACCATAAATATAAAGGATTTGATAAACAAAACATCAATTATTTAGGATTTCATCAATGAAACATTGAATTTCATTTTAAATTGAAAGCCAAAATATTTGGGGTTTCATTAATAAAACCATAAATCGAAAACATAAAGATTTAAGGTTTCACAAATGAAACTTTAAATTTAATCATAAATATTTAGGATTTAAATAAATTGAAACCTTTAATAATTTGGGTTTAATAAATGAAACCTTATATTGAAACCCTAAATATTTAGGGTTTCATAAATACAATATTAAATCAAAATCCTAAATATTTAAGGTTTCATTAATGAAATCTTAAAATTTACCTTAAATTGAAACCTTTGATAATTAGGGTATTGTAAATAAAACCCTAATTATTCAGGATTTTGTAAAGGAAACCCTAAATATTTAAGCTTTCATAAATAACCCCCTAAATACTTAACATTATAATAAATGAAATCCTTAATTTAAACTATAAATACTTAGTGTTTCATAAATGAAATCTCAATCATTTATCATTTAGGGTTTCCTTTAAGAAACCTCAAGCATTTAGGGTTTCCTTTATGAAATTTCAATCATTTAAGGTTGCAATGAAACCTTTTCAATACATATTTATATATAAAACCTTAAATATTTAGGATTTCATAAATAAACCCCTAAGTATATATTTAGGGTTTTATTAATGAAACCTCAAATCTACAGGGTTTAATAATTAAATATAAAACCTTAATATTTAGGATTTCTAAAATAAAACCTTAAATATTTAGGATTTCATAAATGAGAATCTAGTTATTTAGGGCTTTATCAATAAAACTATAATTAGGGTTCAATGAAACCCTAAGAAACCTTAAATTTTGCTCTAAATATTTAAGATTTGATAAATGAAACCTGAAATTGACACGCTAAATACTTAAGTTAAAATAAATAAAACCTTAAATAATTAGGGTTTCTCAAATAATGAAACATTAAATCCTAAATCATGAAACCCTAAATCCTAAACAATTTATGAAACCTTATATTGTACATTAAATATTTAGGATTTTACAAATGAAATCTTCAATTGAATCTATAAATTAGGGTTTCATTAATGAAGTACTATATTCTACCTTTAATGTTTTGGGTTTCATAATGGAACACTAAATTGAAATCTTAAATCCTAAATCATAAAACCTTAAATTCTAAACCATGAAATGAAACTCTAAACACTAAACCATGAAATAAAATCCTAAATCCTACACCATGAAACACTAATTCTTAAATAATGAATGACACCATAAATACTGAGCCATTAAATTAAACTCTAAATTGTAAACCATGAATACCTAAATTCTAAACCATAAAAAATGAAAGTTTTTAATAAGAAAAAACAAAAGAAATATCTTGAAATTTATATTTATATTAAAACAATTGAAAATATTAAAAAACAAGTGCATTGTCTTGAAATTTTTTAAAAAATTGAACATTTGAAAAAATATAAAATAAAAAAAATAAAGTAATGTCTTGAAAATTTAAAAAGAATAAAAATTTTAAAATCTGAAAAAATAAGAAGAATGTCTTGAAATATTAAAAAAAACTGAAAACTTTTAAAAATACAAAAAAAAAAAAACAAGTGTAATGTCATGAAATATAAAAAAAATTGAAAATGTAAAAAAAAAACATGAATATGTAAAAGATATTTATAAAAATTTAACAATTAATTTTTTTGGAAAAAAATAGTAATGTATTGAAATTTTTTAAAAAGAGTTATAAATTTTTTTTTAAAAAAATATAAAATAGAAAAACAAGATTAATGGCTAGAAAAATTTAAAAACGGAATTTTGGAAAAAAGATAACTGTCGTTAAAAATTGGAAAAAATTAAAATTATGAAATTATGAAAAAACAAATCTAATGACTTGAAATTTTTTTAAAAAAAGTAATAATGTAATTAATATGATAAAACAAAATTAATGTCTATAAAAAATGAAATAAAAACATTTTTGAAATAGAAAAAAATGTTGTCTTTAAAAAATTGAAAAAAAAAATTATAATATTAAAAAAACATTGGGATGTCTTAAAAATTTGATAAAAATGAAAATTTTAAAAATATGTAAAAATTAGAGTAATGTCTTGAAATTCTGTAAAATGTAGAAAAATATAAAAACAAGTAGAATGTCTTGAAATTTTACAAAGAATTTGAAATTTTTGAAAAATATAAAAAATAAGGAGAATGTCTTGAAAATTTGGAAAAATAAGTTTAATGTCTTGAAAATTTAAAAAAGTATTAAAAAACAAGTGGAATTAGTTGAAAATTTTAAAAGAAAATATACATTTTAAAAAATATTAAAAAAAAACAAGTTGAATGTTTTAAAAATATGAAAAAAATTGATTTTTTTAATATCTTAAAAACAATATGTAGATTTTAAAATTTTGGAAATTTAATAATATGAATAAACAAGTGTAATGTGTTGAAATTTTGAAAAATATTAGAATTTTAACAAATATGAAAAAACAAGAGTAATGTTTTGAAATTTTGAAAATAAATAGAAATTAAAAATATAAAAAAATAAGTGTAATGTCTTGAAAATTTTAAAATTAGTAAAAAAAAAAAAAAAAGGAGTGCCTTAAAAATTTAAAATGCATTTTTTGAAAAAAAAAATCTATATAAAAAAAACAAGATAAATGTATTGAAAGTTTTCAAAACAAAATGAAAATTTTTAAAATACCAAAAAAGAAGGTAGTGTCTTTAAATTGTGGAAAAAAAATGAGAAAATTTTAAAATAATAAAAACAACTGGAATGTCTACAAAATTTTAATAATGTGAAAAAACAATATTAATCTCTTGAAAATTTGAAAAAAAAAATTGAAAAATTCAAACTAATTAAAAAAAAAAACAAGTGGAATGTTTTGAAATTTTGAAAAAATAGAATTAAAAAAATAAAAAAATTCAGAAAAATATTAAAAAAAAAACAAGTGGAATGTCTTAAATTTTAAAACAATTATAAATTCTACATACATAAAACAAAACTATAATGAATTTAAAATTTGAAAAAAAAATGAGTATTTTAAAAATATGAAAATGCAATATTATTGTCTTGAAAATTTAAAAATATGAGAAAACAAGTATAATTTCTTGAAATTTTTAAAATAAATCAAAATTTAAAACAATGTTAGAAACAAGTGGAATCTATTGACAGTTTTAAGAATTTAAAAATATGAAAATCAAGTGTCATGTATTAATTTAAAAAAAATGAAAACTTTAAAAATATGAAAAGCAGAATAATTACAAAATAAATGTCTTCAAAATTGGAAAAAATAAAATAAAATTATAACATATAAAAAAAGTATTGTTGTGAAATTTTTTTTAAAAAAATGTAAAATTTTAAAAATATAAAAAAAAACAAGTGAAATATCTTAAAATTTTAAAAATAATAAAAAATGTGAGTATTATTATGAAAAATTAAAAGTAATGTATTTAAAATTAAAAATGTGGAGGTATAACAAGGAAAGTGAGTGTTCAATAAAAAAAAAGTGAGTTGTTGGTAGAAAAATGAATTAAGCTATTAGGTTTGGATAGTCGAACCTAGCTCCGAACTAAAAAAATAATACATTTTAAATTTATAAGAATGAAAAATTGAGTCAAAATTTTGTAAGGACTAAAAGTATACATTACCATATTTACATAGAATAAAAACATATTTTAGTTTTTAAAGAAATATCAATGTAGGTGTGTAGAAACAAGATTAAATGGGTAATAAAAAAATTAAGGCTTAATTGTAATTTGCATCTTTCTGATTTTCTGAAATAACGATTTTCATCCCTCAGTTTTAAAAGTGAACAATTGGATTTAAAAAACACACAAATTTGATCCTTCAGTCTATTTTAAAGAATTGATAGTTAGTTTTAACATTAACTTTGTCTACTTAATATTTTTGAATTAATAATAATGACCCATATTTTTTTGAATTAATAATAATGATCCATATTTTTTGAATTAATGATAATAATCCAACATTCTTCTCTTCCTTTTCAAAATCCTAAATTTTTTTCTTTTGAAGTCTCATTTCCTCTTCTCCTCCGAGACCTAACAACCCCACACCCTTTCTCCTCTCCTCATCTTCTCCCTTTCAGTGTTCGTTGTATGAGCCATTGAGGTTGAAGGAGAAGACATCGCGGTGATCGTGCGGAAGAATGATAAGTCTTTTCTGTTTCCAGAATCAAATTATGAATATATCATTAATATTTAGGATTTGTTCAAGAAAAAAAATAATAACTAGGATACTAATAATTTCCTAAATAGTAGGCATAAGGCAATTGCCTCATTTGCCTTCCATTTTTTAAAAAAATAAAATTGGTTGATTCATTTCTCCCATTCTTTTTTTCTTCCATCTCTGATTTTTGTTGTCAATGCAAATTTAATTAAAAAAATTAAATTCAATGCCTGCCAATTTATATGATTTTGTAATTCTTGTAATAATATTAAACTATTCATTAGACGAATTGATTTTTTTAGTGTGTCTACATCTTTTTTCTTTTATTTCTAACTTTCTTGTTAACAAGGCCGTGTGAACTGTAGGGCAAAAGAGGAAACCTTACCTTGTGCGACCTCTGTGACGCCTTCTCCTTTAACTTTGATGGCTTACATAATGAACACTGAAAGGGATGAGAAGAAGAGATGAGACTTCAGAACAATAAGGAAAAAAAATTAGGATTCTGAAGCAAAGGAGAAGAGTGTTGGACTATTATTATTAATTAAAAAAATATGGACTATTATTATTAATTCAAAAAAATATGGATTATTATTGTTAATTTAAAAATATTAAGTAAACAAAGTCAACGTTAAAACTAACGGTCAACTCTTTAAAATAGACGGAAGGGTGTTTTTGAAACTAGGAGGACCCAATTGTTCACTTTTAAAATTAGAGAATAAAAATCATCATTTCAAATATCATAGGATAAAAATTGCAATTAAGCCAAAAATTAATTAGAAGAAAGAGGTGAACTTAGAAATTTTGAAGTATATTTAGCAAAAGCTTTTTTTGTTTGATGGACCTAAAAAGTGAGATTTATTTCTCTTACCCTTTAACCGAACTAACTAGATGTAGGCTATACATCCCATGATATCAAAGGCCGAGAGAGGAGCCCAGCTTTTCTTAACATCATCGTACATTTTTTATTTTTAAATATATTTATAATCTTTGTAATATATTTGCTTGATGCTTTTAGTCTCCATTTTGTTTTATGATTTTGGTCCTTAAAAAAAATATATATTTCACGATTATAGTGCCTAATGATATTTTTTAGTTCGTATAAATTGCAATTTTTTTTTATATTGGTCCCTTTTATATTAAATTATATTTACTTTAGTCTCTATTATTTATGAAATATCGAGTTTATTCTTTAATAGATTGTTGACACATCGGTCGATGAATAGTAATACGAACTAAAATTATAAACATAATTTTATGTTGAATAAAAACATAAAACACATATATACTACCTAGATAAGAAACATATTTAAATCAATTTAAAATATCATATATACATAAAGAATATAGAATATCTATGGTAATTTAGATATAATTTACTCACTCACTACCAAATAAGTGTCGTATTTGAGTTTTTTTTTTTTTTTTTGTCAAGTGTTGCATTTGACTTTTTAAGCTTTTTTTTTTTTTATTGGTAAATGTTTATTGTTAGTTTGTTTTTTTTTGTTAAGAGGGAGTCAAACTCACCATCTCTCTCATTCTCTTCACCCTTCACCACCTTTACATTTCCATTTGATTTTTTAAGGTAACTAAGGTTTTTTTTTTTTTTTTAAATCATCATTCTTTTTCATCTATTTATTAATTAGTTTTTCTTGATTTGTGTAAAAGTAATAGCGTAAAACTTAAGATAATATATTGATTCTTATTTTATAATAAAAAATATTAAATAAGAACCAATTATTTTAAAGTTATATAGAGCTGATTGGTTCTTTGATAAAGTTCTAGTAAATATTGTCAATTTTATAGTAAATATTGGTTCTTTGTATAAAGTTATAGTAAATATTGTCAATTTTTGTATTAGCTCTATCTATTTTTTTATGGTTTAAGTTTCAAAGCCAGGAAGCTAAAGTTCATGTTTTGGCATGTCACAGTATGGTGTTTGTGGAGGGTAATGAAAAGGTTCATATTCAAGGAGGAACCAGTGAATTTTGGAGGTATCATTGACTCAATTAAGATGGTGTCTTGGCAGTAGTTAATTGGTATATAAAAAGGGCTCAAAACCGGGACTGTTTTATTCATCCTGGTGCATTAACCCTTTAGGTTGCAACTGAGTTGGATACAGTAATCAGTACTATGGTGGAGTTTTTTGGGGTCAGCAGTAAATTTTGTTAGTTTTCAGGGTATAGTAATAACTTATTGTACATCTAAAACTTTTATCTTGTATATTCTTTATTCATATAATATATATCATTCTTTTTTGCCTTAAAAAAATATATTTTTTATGTTTGCAATGTAAAACATTTTAATTTTACTATCTAAATTTTATTTTATTATCTATTATTTTGAATGAAAAATACGTGGCAAAAAAGAATACCCTTTAGATAATCAATTTGATACTATGCATCAATGTTATGTGGGACAAACAAAAAAAAAGACGAAAAACTACGGCTTATTATCAAGTCACGAGTTGTATTATTAATATATAATTATGTAAAATGTAAAGTAAGATTTTGTTACTTTAACTTTTTAAAATTTATGGTTTTGCCATTTTTGACGATTGGTTAAGGTTTTTAATTTTTTTTCGTCTAGTATTTTGGTTTTTTTCGTTTAATTTTATGTTTAATTGTATTTTTTTTTTCACCAATACGTAATTTTGGTCATTTTATTTTTTAATTCAAAATTTGAATTTTGTAATTTTTGTTTAATCGTTAAATTAGAGTGATTGATTACTAAATATAATTTTGATTTTTTTTTTACTTTAAACAAAATATTAATTAATTTTAAATCACAAAAAAAAATCAAAATATTATTAACTGAATTAAATTTAATTACCTTTTTCTACTAATAAAAAAAATAATTGAGTCAATTTTAAATTAAAAAAAATCAACATTATATTTTATGATTAACCATTCTAATTCTAATTTAATAATCTAATTTAATAATTGAATCAAAATTTCTAAGATTTTAATTTTAATGTTTTTTTTTCATACCCTTGTTGCTTCTTGCATTCCTTTTATTATTCCTTTTTGTTTTATGCATTCCCATATTTCAAAATCTACGTATTTTTCATTTGGATTTTATGAGGTGAAAGCAGGAAAAAAAAAATATAGGAAGCAACAAAAGTGTATGAAACAAAAAAAGAGGTGTAAGAAGTAATTTTTCTTGGTAACTTAATTATTTAACATTCATAATAATGAAAAAAAAAATCAAAACATTGGACTGAAAAACTTCTAAGGACTAGAACAATAAATTTAAAAAAATTAAGAATAAAAAACATCCCTTATTTAAAAATTGTACCTAGTATTCACATGCTTATTTTAATTTTTATTGTTTTCAATTGGACTTACCGTTATACATATTGTCTTTTAACATTTTCACATGCAAACAACTTTAACATTCAAATCTCTCCAATTGATAAACAACTCTTCAAACATACAATGAATCCCAAAAAACTGAGTTAACTTATTATATTCTATCAATAACTCTTTTTAAATTAACTAAAGTTAAAAAATTAAAAAAAAATATTAGACTAATATTATGTTAAAAAAAGGGCAGTAAAAAAAACATAATTAAATTACATTTTTGTTAATAAAAACATAAACATAACATAATAAAAATATAATTAAAATTATGAAAATAGCACCACATGAAAATTAAAGTATAAATAAAATTAATCGTTAGTTTTTTAAAAAGTAACAGTTAGGTTACAAGTTTTAAATACATATTATTAAAATATTATTTAACTACTATATTAGTTAATTTTTTTAAAATTAAAAAATTTAAAACATCAATGCTTGAGTATGCAACCAGTGCTCCAGCAATTAATCAAAACGTCTCCAGTGAGTATTAGGAAGCAACGATGCTGCCCCTGAAGCACAAAAAAAAAAAAAAAAAAAAACCGTTACATTGGCTCAGGTTGGGATTCGACAATAATCTGAACCATAGCTATATCAAAATCCATAATTTTTTTAATGACTTAATTATATTTTTAATCACTTTAGAAAGTTTTTTTTTTCATCACCAAATTAAAGTTTTCATTTTTTTTATTCTCAAATTCGTGAAATATATATATATATATAATTTTTTTTTTTTTTATGATTCATCAGAAAAAAACACTAAAATAATTGACTTAAACCACTTTTTTTTAGTTTCTTACTATTTTTTTTTTCATAGAATTAATGATTAATCTATAACTATTAACTGGGATAGAGACGGATCGGGGGGGAAGCAGGGCTTCAGCCCCAGTCCATCTTTATTATTATTTATATATCAATAATCTTTTAAATAATATATGTTTTATATAATCTAATTTATTTGAAAAAAAAAATCTAATTTAAAAATATATAATATATTAATTGATAGATATGATTACAAGTAGGATAGATCTATGGGGATAAAAAAAAATAAGTTTTTAAGATAGTATGTATTTAAATTTTTTTTGTTAATAGATGATATCTTAATTTTATATCTAATAAATATCTGATTTTATTATATATATATATATATATTTTTTTTTTTGACAAGTTTTACTTTTAATAAATTAATTTGACACTTTTCATCTATAATTTTTTAAAATATTATAAATTTTATTCTATTATATTACTCTTACATCACATTATTATATATCTTACTCTCAATTTTTTTTTAAAAATGACAAATTTTATAGTTATTTTTTATTTTTTTTTATATAAATTTTACATTAAATATTTTTTTAAAAAAAAATTATCTTTAATTTTTATAAAAAAAATTCTAGTCCTCTTTATTTATAGTTCCTCCTTACTTAAATTCTTGTATCCGTATTTGGGATGACATAATTTTTTTTTTTCATATTTTTCTCTTGCACCATTCAACTAAACTACAGGCTATCATTGTGTATTTTCTGCACCGATGCAAGTTCGGAGGGAAAACCCTCCAAATAATGAAACGCTTGCAGATGGAAAGAAGGCCGCCCATGGATTTGAACCAGAAGCTTAGGCTGGTTTAGGGTTTTGTCTTTTTACAGTTAATGGGGCATGGACAATTTGATTGTTATCTTTCTCTTTCATCCTTTAATTTGTTCTTTTATTCAATTTTTTGTCGGTTAAACCCTGAGTGAAGTTTAATTAATTGTTTCATTAATCTCGCGGTCACAGCCAAAAGGTATTACGTACTGTATAACTATAAGCCAAAAACTCCCTAAAAAAAAAACAAAAACTATAAGCCAAAGAAAATAATTCAATTGATCAAATATTGAAATTCAAACATCGATAGATAATTTTTTTTTATCCGTAAAAATTGAATTTGATATCCACTTAGTTATCCTTTATTATTGACGACTTAATTAATTTAGTAAGAGAAAAATGTCGCATATTCGACTCCCTCTCCCTAAAAAAATAAAAATAAAAATTAACAGTAAACAATAAAAAAATTCATCACTTAATTTGAAATACAAATATTAAGTTTTCAAAATCAAGTTATTAAAATATTAACTCTAATAAAATTAATTACTCTTTATTCTCACTATTTATGATCTTTGGTCATCTTGAAATTGATTTGAAGATGAGTGTTGAACACGAGGATAACTAATTACTCTTAAAATTCTTAAAATAGCTTAATCTCTTTATTAATTTTTTTATACGTAAAAATCAGTAAAAATTGGACGGGTTAGGAAAATAGAATGGTATGTCATTTTTTTTTTAAAAATCAAAACAATATCGTTTTAACGTTCTTTTAACATAAAAATGATATCATTTTAATATTTTTTTAAGAGTGTTATAATTACTAATGAATTTTATTTAATATTGTTGAACTTATATTATTATTTTGAGACATATTAAACATAAATATTATAATATATTTTATTTGATTTCATATATTAATATATTATTTAGTATATTATATTAAAAAAAATTATTAAAACCGATTCAACCCTAATTTACTATTAAATTTTAAACAAGTATATTCACCGATTTAGTTACGATTTTAAAAACTATGGTTACGATAGTCTCGCCCATTTCATTAAAAAATAATTTGTATAGTTGAAGATTGTTTAAAATAATTTATCAGTAATACTATACCAATAGGATATATATACCTTAGTAATATATCACTTAAAAACTTGACAATTAAACTTTCTTGGATTATAACAATTTTGAAATTATTGATCCCTTGAAAAGTTTCTTCCTTCTCCCTATTCATTTTGTGTTTGACTTATAATTACTCTTTACTTTCACTATTTATTTTTTAAAAATTTAATAATTAAGATTAGTCACACATTAAAACTATTAGATTTCAAGAAGATTAATGTTAAAAATGAGAATAATTCTTAGAATTATATTAGTCTTGAAGTATTTTGATTCTCTATTTATTGTTAAAATTTTTTATATTTACAATTAGTTGGTTATGATAGTCTCACTCATTTCATTAAAATAAATAATTTGTATAGTTGAATATTGCTTAAAAGAATTTTTTAGAACTACATATACCATCTGTATAGTTTATGCACATGCATATATGTTTTTTTTTTTTTTTTTTTTCTGAATAATATGCTCATATATGTAATATCAACCTTTTCATCAATATATACTTAAAATTACCTACATTTTTCTCTAAAGTGAATTGTCTATTTTAGAGGAGCGGGTTCTTATTAATTAAGATAACCACGGTCGAATTAGTGCATTTTTTTTAATGAAAAATGAATTTCACAATTTTAAATAATCATTGGAACATTTTTTAAACTAGTTGTTATTATTAAAATCAATAAATCTATCATATGCTAGTTTATACAAATTTTTGATTGAATAAAAATCTTTAATTTTCAGGAGGACATGTGTTGTTTTTTATTTTTCTTTTCTTTTTTTCACAATCAGTCATATATATATATACACCAGATATGGCGGAAGGTAAGGGTAAAGGTAACAAATAGAAATGAACAATTATTTAAGCAGTTCATAGTATTAACAAAGCATTTATTGAAAGAGATAGACTTACAAGGGAAAGAGCTTTTAAAGATTACAAGAGGGTAGAGAGAGGGAAGAGAGTTTAAGGCTTAGGAGAGCTGTGTCTCTCAACTCTTCAACTCACCTATTTATAGCATGACAACCACAGACGGATGTCAAAATCATAAATTACAATTTATTGAAATCCAATCTGAACACAGATTTCTTAGACGGATCTCAATCTAAAATTCAAAAGCATTTATCTAAACGTCGCTTTTGTCTTTTTGTGAAGACAAAAGTGACACTGTGGGCCCTATTATTTCTTTTAAAGAAATCCTTTGTTGAAAAAGTCTTCTAGCTGCCTCTGGTTGGGTAGCCAAATTGGTATTTTCTTAGTATATACGATAGTATTGCCTAGATGATCAACTATTGTAGTTACTATGTCCATTGCCCCTATTATTTTGCCAGGAGCTTCTTCATCAATTACCTTTAATTTTGTTTTGGATCCTAGTCACAGTTGATCCAAGTTTGCAATTTCTTGAATTCCAAAACAGTCATCCTCATTATTTAAATACGAATTACTGCATTGGGTTTCTCCTTCTAAGACCTCCTGTTCTTTATCGAGAGTCAGAGAAGACAAGGCCGCCAACAGTGTTGCCTTTTCTCTTCTTTAGATTTTCCCGCTAGTTGTAAAGACATTGCAGGATGCTTTGGAGTGCCTTCTTTTCATGATTAGGGGAAGGAATGATTTTCCAGTCTTCCAATGAGAAAACTTATCTTCCGTAAATTTAACTTCGAATTTTTTTCACCAAAAAACTTTTACCTGCGGCATAAAGCCTTCGGATAAGGAGCCGAATTATGCTTTGGTGGAATTCATAGAGATGCTGCATTAACTAGCTCACTCCCATTATTGAGCAAAATCTAATTAATTTTTCATGTACTGGTAATTTGGGAGTTAACTTTTTATAATTTTCATATACTGAGACTACCCTGGTAGGTAGAATGGCTTTTACAGGCCCTACAAGCAGAAACCAGTCTTGAAACCAGGTCGGTATTTTGGCTGGAAGGGCATATTTAAAGGTAATGTACCAAGAATGGCGAGGGTTAGGTTCAAGAAGGATCTTGAGTCATGCTTCTTGATAATCAAAATAATTAAATGTAGAAGGGTCAAAAGGTCGGGAAAATCTTTTTTCAGTAATTGGATTTTGGTTCCAATCCGTCAAGGTGAGAACCTTTAGGATTTTTAATTTTGAATAATTAATGACTGAAGGATCCCTTTTGTCTTTTTCTGGAATTATTTCAACAGATCCGGTGTCTAACAAGATGAGCTGATAAAACTTTTTATTCTTCTTTAGATCTTGGTCTTTTGGCATCCATCCCCATCCTTCAGGAGAGAATTCAGCCAGAATATCTGTTGGTGTCATTTGATCAAATTCAGGCTCTATGGAAATTATCCTTTGACATGACTCTTTTATGTGTTGATCTAAGGGTTTATGAATTTCGAGGTTTTGAGAATTATCAATAATTTGGCTTTTCTGAGGAGGAATTAATGGGGAAAACCTATTGGAAGAGGAATGAGTCTTTAGGGATTTAGGAAGGATTCTTAGGTTATTTAGGGATTTATTGGCTGCCACTTTGGAGAAGGAAGGGGCCAAATCATCAAGGGATAGGACGGATGAAGGGGCCGAAGGCCTCATGTTTGTGGGTTTGACTCTGTAAAAATTCTCGAGTTAGAAAATCAGGGATATAATTATGTTTTCTTTTTATAAATTCAACTTTGAAATCAAAACAAGATAAAAGACTTTGTCATCTAGCAAATATCTGTTTTGAAATGATGTTTTGAACGTCTTTTTCCAAAATTTCTTTTGCAGACTTATAGTCTACCTTTAATAAAAATTCTTTATTGACTAAGTCACTTTGAAATTTTGTGACACATAGCACTATAGATAAAATTTCCTTTTTTACAGTGCTATATTTAATCTGGGTTTCACTCCACGCCTCCGAATGAAAACGAATTATTTGTTTTTTGAATTGGGGATATTTTTGTTTAAGGACTCCTCCGAATCCGACCTCTGAGGCATCGGTTTCGACTATCATAAAAGCATCTGGTTGGGGTATTCCTAGACAAGGAAGGATTTTTACCAGAGATTTTACCTTGATAACTGTCTTAGTTAATTCAGGGGTCCAGGGTTTGGGGTTTTTCTTAAGCTTATTAAATAAAAGTTTACAAATAATTCGAATATGGGGAATGAAATCAGCTACATAGTTTAGGCATCCTAAGAACCTTTGTAACTGAGTTTTATCTTTTATTTCATTTGGAAATTTACTAGCAAACTCAATGCTTCTAGCTATTGGAGTTATTGTGCCTTGATTTATTTCATGCCCTAGAAATCTTATCTTAGTTTGAGCTATTTTCATTTTATTTTCAGATAAAACTATTCCATTTGCTTTAATTATATTTTTAAAGGTATTTAAGTTTTTTACGTGCTGTTCTACTGAAGAGGAGTAGATTAACACATCATCTAAATAGATTAAAGCAAAGTCTAAATAGGGATTTATGATTGAGTTCATAATGTTTTGAAATTCTTGATGGGGCATTTTTAAGTCCCATAGGCATCACATTCCATTCGTAATGACCAAATGAAACTGTAAATGCAGTCTTATATTTATCTTCTTCTTTAACCTTGATTTGATAGTACCCGGACTTCATATCAAACTTAGAGAAGATAGTGGCTTGATGAAGTCTTCCAATCAAATCTCTTTTATTGGGTAAGGGGTACCTAATCCATTTTAATGCATTATTTATTGGTTTATAATTAATAACCATTCTAGGCTCACCTCTTTCCTAATTCTCAAGGCGTTTTGTACATAAAACGTTGCACAACTCCAGGAGGACTTACTAGGCCTAATGAGTCCTTTATCAAGGAAACCTTGGATTTCTTTCTTACAGTATTCAAGGGTTTCTTTGTTCATTTGAACTGGACGAGCTTTTGTGGGAATTTTACTTTCATGAAAGTCTTCCTTGTAAGGTAAACTTACCATAAACGAGTTTCTTTTCCAGAAGGCAGTTGGGACCTCCGCACAGACTTCTTTGGAAAAGAAGTCAGTTAATTTTTTAAATTGGGCTTTTACCTTTTCTGTTTTTAATTGCTCCTCTATTCGTTTATAGAGAATTTCTTGTTTTAAGAAGGTTATTTGGTTTGATTTATTTTCAATTTTATTAAAAAAATCGGTTTCATTTATATAATAATAATAATAATAATAATAATAATAATAATAATTAATGAAGGATTATACTGTTTTATAATTGTATAATGTGTCAAACGGTCTTCTCCTTTCCTTCTATAAATGCATCACATTTGTTAATTAGAAAATATGATTATTAACTAGGATATATAGCCTCAAACGCAAAAGAGAAAGAAAATTTTGTTTGCCTTTTTTTTTCTTTCACAACATACAACTTGGATTGAATATCTTTATACGCGTCAATAACATTCCTAATTTGTCATTTAATTTCAATCTAGTGTATTTACTGTATTTAGCTAAAAGCCAAAACTCAGAAACAAACGTTGCATGTAACGTACACAAGCTAGAAGCAACACGCTCTCGATTTCAAGTTTCCAACCTCTGTCCAAAATCCCCAGTTTAGAACCCTTCTCTCTCACTCTCATGAGAGTCCCAACTTCTATATAAGCACACTCTTAACTCAGCTTTATTTCCACAAGAGCAGCATTTCCAATCCTGTCTCTCTTTCATTCCAAATGAAGGAGAAGATGGTTATGGGGGGTGAAGGCAGTAACGGAGCACCACCACCACCACCACCACCACCGCCATCACTGCCACCACTGCCACCAAAACGTTTGAGAACCGAAGCTTGGCCACTACCTCCCTCGAAACGTGGGAAAAGTTGTGTATGGATGGTTCCCATACCCCCACCACCAACTCCGGCTTTCCATGCCTACTACTATCCGGCGCTGAGGGATCGCGAGCCTCACCCGGTGACCCTGGATCTTATCACTTCGATGGAGGGCGGCGTCAACTTCTCAGAGCCGGAGACGGATTGGTGGAGGAAGCCTCCGAGCAACGAAATGCTTAAGGCGTGGGCTGCCTCGCTTAGGCTCGGAGATGGAATATGGAAGCCCCTGGATTTGAGCCTGAAACTTGGCATGGATTAGGGTTTCGACTCTAATTAATAATTAATGTGGCTGCGGACCTAATTAATAAACTGTAATCTTTCTCTTTCATAGTTTATTTTCATAATTAGTGTATGCATGTGGTCGTCTTCTGTTACGGTTGTAGCAGTTGTCTTGTTTGTCTGTTTAGGATCGTGCGTGTCTTGGTTGTAGTCTGGTCACTCTCCATTTTCAGTGTTGTTGTCACCTTTATTTTTAAATTAATAGTATTGTTTTTCTTTAGTGTCAAATCGATCTTCAGTTATTGTGTTATTGTTTCTTTTGGTCAAGTATCTATTTTTGCTGATAAACCGTGAGTGGGGTTAGCTTCAAGAATCGATCTGAACCAAAACGTTTTAATTATAAAACCAAAGAAAATAATTCAATTGATCAATATGCTCGATCCCATTGAAATTCAAACTAAAATCTTTACTCTGTGTCTCTATGTGTGTTCTTGCGCCGCGCTGAGTTCAGATCGAACACCCACTAAATGATAGAGCGCTGCATGTATATTTTACCCTATTTTCCCTTACCAAGGTAGTTTTGTTTCACTTTCTAGGAAAAGATGGTGTTTGCGTACCAAACCAGTCGCGTTTAACGTGGTGTTGAAAAAAGAGTTACACTTACAAACATTTAGCTTTTTGTGTCTTAGGACGTGGTTTTCCGTTATTGAAGATGGTTTTAAGCGCTTAACCAAACACACATTAAGAAATCAAGCCTTAAGGATTTAAAATGTAGACTGCAAGTATCTGGGTAAAAAAGTGGTTGCAACCATGGTAACACATTGAGTCTGGTTCTGGTATATACATGGTATACTGTGCCACAATTATTATTACGTCACAGGTTTGAGACACAGGGCATTCCCTAATTCCAAATATAACCCACATTAATCCGCAACAACTATGTCATTACTGGAATGAAACATGACCACACCAAAATCTAAAATCATGGTTACACCTGTATTCCAAACATGATTAAACGTTCTGTAGATTAGACCATTAGGGGCAAATGATGATAAGCATGTTATCAAGATGGTTCATTATTTCAGAAAAAAAAAAAAAACAAACACTGTTAATTGTTGTTGGTCCGATAACACACATTCTTCTAAACAATTTGAGTCTAGTAGAAATCCTACTCAAGACTAGAACTTGCCAGCCAAAACCAACACTTTGGGGAAGCTAATTAAGCATTAAGCATTTTACATATGTTCCAGGAAGATATAAAATTGAATCTGAGCAAGACTAGTTTTAAGAGTGAGAAATTAATTAGAAGCTTCTACTACAAAGAGTAAGTAATTTTAGAAGAATTAATATACACCTAGAGCATATAAATTGCAAATTTAGATACTAGATTTTGAATCTAAATCATTCATGGTCTCTGAATTAAGATTTCGTAAGATGGAAACCTGTTTTGCTCCCCTTAACCAATTCCTATACTGGATAAATTTTAGTTTTGAATATTATCATGGATAAAGAAGAAGAAAAATCATTATTTAAGATCTGTTCAAAAAATTTAAAATTGGTCATCCATCATATCTATTTAATGAAGAAAATCCAATCCACTTGCTGAATAAATTCAATGGATATTTAACATTTCCATTTAAAACGATTTCTTAATAAAAAATAACAACTCTCTCATAAATTAGTAATAAAGGTTTATAAAATATACGTATTTACTTCTTGATTTGCTAATGAGTACTCTAAAGACTTTTCATAGTTTAATAATTAACAAATAAAAGATTATTCTTGAAAGTATAATAGAAAGACATTGATAACATTAAACATTACATTTATTAAAAACATTTTTAATTTCTTAACTAATGCTCTTATGTTAAAGGGGTGGTTAACATTCTCAAATACATATTTGGGGTTGAGTAATAAATAAATATTTTTTTTATTTATCAACTAATTGTATGTCATGGGAGATAGGGGTGTTTATGGTTCCTATATATTTGGCCTGAAATTTGTATAGGATCCTTTTTTTTTTTTTTTTTTTTTTTAACTTGCATCCAATCCAATTCAGACCAACAATGTATGGAACAAGATTAATCAGGACAATCTACTTATTGGCATCATAAATTAATTTTAATATTATATATAGTTAAATCATACAATTAAAGAAGTATAGCGCACTACAATTAATGTGTACTTTTCGATGTATATTTAAAATAAATAATACAAATATAATTTCAAATTAAACAAAATATTACTTATTAACTCCAAAAGTTGTATTATTAATACATGATTATTTTAAAAACTAGTAATTAGTGGGATGAAACGGCTCATGACACCCCTAGCTAGCAAGATAATAAGCAAAAAGGAAAGATGTATTCTAACCCAATTACAAAGTCCACATAGTTGGCACATTACAAAGAATAAGCGGGAAATGAATTATTTAAATAATTTTTGTGTTGGAATAAAATGAATTGATGGATAAAAAAAACTATTAGTTCATTTTTTTAAAAGGACTGTTAGTTAATTTATGATCCTTAAAATTAATGTATTAAAAAAATGTAATTCATTCTCACTTGAAAAAATAATTAACCCATCTATCAATAATTTTTATATTGAAGGATTCCTTTACTAGAGAGGAGTATTTAAGGCTTTTTACAAAATGGAAACCTCTAGTCATTAGTGTTGTGGTAAATGCCTCGTTAAATTTTCTAGTAAAGAGAAAGATGTTCGAATGCTTATGTCAAGATGTGGTTTCAATGGCTCTATGCGGTTTATTTATGGCAGGGACTTCAACGCAATAAAGACAAGGAAAGCGAAAGGAAACAATTGTTGCTTTCTAGATGGATTCCAGAGAGATTGACAAATTTCAGGAGTCTATTAAGGATATGGATTTGATAGATGTGTTTGTAGTTTTGTACTAAGGAAGAGATTAATCTGGTCCAGTTCTGAGGATTCTGCTGAGTCACTTGAATAGATTATTGTTCTTACGTGCTAGAGGAGTTGATAGCTAGCTAGCCTTGTGGAGGGTACATGCCTTGTGTGTACTGTAGATAATAGGGATATAAATGATCATTGTCCTTGATTGTGGAGCCAATATTACGGAACTGAGTTTTCCAAATAAGATTTGAAACAAATTAGAGACTAATTCAAGTAATTTTCGAAAAAAAATTAATTGAATACCTAATTTCTAATTCAAAATAAGAGGATTTTGTTGTAATTTCAAAATTTCTAAGAAACAAACCACGTCTAAATGCAAAATGTAAACAGATTTAATGAAGAACAATTTAATGATCTATGCTTATGGACAAATTAACCCAAGCTCTTGAGATGTGAAATTGTATATTTTTTTTTTCTTAGCTTTCGACCCATATATAAATCATCAAAATTGGAGTCGCTTATAAAAAGTTATAATTTGAACAAAAGACTATGTCAAAATTAAAAGAAATGTAATAATTAAGAAAAGTTGATACTTGAACCAGATACTTAGTCTTACAAAAAATTCAATTAAAATGTCAAAATCAAAAATAAAAACATGTAAAAATATGTCAAATGTAACATCATTTCCCTAATAGTTGTATATGATATGGTGTGTGTATTTGAGGACAAATCTATTCTAGTTTAGGAAAAAAAATAAAGAGTAAATAGTCAAATTTGATCTTAAAAGTATAACGTGTTGACAGAATAGTCTTTGAAAAATGATAGAATGAAATTTAGTTCTTGAATGTGTAAAAAATATGATATATTAATCATATCATCATGTTCCGTATGTTATGTTAAACGTCTGCGCCTATGTTGTATCTTTGTACTAATTTGTCATACGAAAGAATATCACTTGAGTTACTAATTCACGAAAGATGCAATTAAATAAGTCTGATACTTGAAAAGTTTACAATTTATTGACAAATTAGTCTCTGAACAATGTCATTATAGATCTTGAATGATATACTTATTATTAATATAGTCCATGAATTAGTAAAATTAGCACAAACGTTAGACATAACGGCAAACGAAACTTGACGATAGGATTAATATGTCATACTTTTTACACAGTAACTAAATTTTAAATTATCATCTTTTATGGAAGAATTTGTTAATGCATTATACTTTCAAACAAAAATTTGACAATTTACTCAAAAATAAATGTACATGCACTCATAATGTTATAGTGAGAAAGATAGAAAAAAAAAAAAAGGAGAAAAACATATCAATTATAAAAATTTATGATGCAATAAAAAGATTAAAAAAATAGAGAAAAAAGTATAAATGAAAAAAATTGAAGTATAGAATAAGGAGAGCTTTGTTATGTTATTTTAGAATCATATAAGATTTATTTTTTTAAATAAATAAAAAATTATTTATTTTAAATCAAAATAATTTAAATAAATACACTAAAAAATATATAATTATTTATTTTTATTAAAATAAATATTTATTTTATCAAATAAATTTAAACAAATCATATCATTGTTGAGTGTAATATGAGGGATAATAGTAGTGGGTTTCATGATTGAAGGGGTAATAAATAAAAAAAGAATTAATGTGAAGAGTAAAAAAAGATTTTCAATTCTTTGACAATAACTTAACAAATTTTGTCAGTTTTTTTAAAAGGCCTTTTTAAATACTAATTTTAACTTATCTAAGAATTAAATTAAGTTAAAGAAATTTAAATTTTCTAAAAAAAAATTATACGTGTATTTACTTGAATTATTTTGTATTTATATGTATTTTTTTTTAGTAGAGAAAAATATTTTGTATATGCAATAAAATATATCCTTTTAGTAAAATTACATGTCTATTTTTTTTTTATTATGGAACATACGTTAATATAACAAACTTAAATATATTTTTCTTTAAATTTGGGTTCACTATTTTTTTTATCCTCTAATTTTTTTTTTTTAGTTTTTCAATTTAAAAAATAAATAAATTTCTCCTAATTGAATTTTTGCATATTGAATGCATAATTTGTGACCATTGTTTTACCGTATGAAAGACTAAAATGGTTTTAAAAATAAAATAAAATTAAGAGATTAAAGAAAGTGAATTTAAGAAACAAAAAATAACAATATCCAAAATTTAAAAGAACAAAATCATATTTAAATTTTTACAATATACTTGTATATAAACAAGAATCCTTATGTATTATTTTATCATGGATCCATAAAATATCAAAACCAGCTTGAGCTTATTTTGTTGACCATGAATTCTATGGCAACTGCAGGGGTTTTGTCTGACCCAGAATTGGAGTGTAAGACTAAGAGGGATGTTACAGCAAAGGTGTGGCATTGGCTTAGCATAAAGGAGAATTTCCTCTCTCAGAAGGTGCCTAGATGGGAGATGCAAATACAACTTTCTTTTGCTCTTGTCTCAAGAATTAGCACAAACAGAATCAAATTTTAACTCTTAAATCAGGCAAAAAATTAGTAGAAGAAGAGTTGGAGGATGTTAGAAGGATTGTCAAGGATTCAAAAGGTTAACGTTGAATCATTTTAATAATGAGTCACCCTACCCTTGATTGGAACAAGAGTCTGAGAGATTTGATGGTTTCAAATTCACTTTCTTTCAAGGACACTTCAAAGTCTGAGGTGTGTGAAATGGTTCGTGAATTTTACTGAAATGCATGATAAGCTACTAAAAAGGAAGTCCACATATGGTACCCGAGTTTATACATATTTCTCTTATTGGAAATATTTGGTTTTAAAACTGTATTTAAACTTCTGGATATATACACTGTTAAAAAAGGTTTTAGGGTCTGTCATTTATTTTTGTAAAACTGCCAAATTTTGGATGGTGTGCTCTTGGTTAATGAGTTGGTGCATGCTCTTGGTTAAAGTCAAATAATTGTGAGCATAGGACAATTTTTTTATTAGTATCAATAAAAAAATTACTAGGAGGAATCAAATGGAAAATCTTTGGGTCTATGCTGTGTGATCTTATTAAATGAGTTTGCTCTTCATCTTTTTTTTTTACTTCAATACCTCATAATTAATCTCATTATTTCCATGGCAATAATAGTTATCAATACATTGAGGGATGCTATGGAAAATATATAAACTGACTAGGATAAGCAGATGACATTCTAGCCATGTTAGCATTATTTGCTTTTCTAATGGCATAACTAATATATATGTACTGGAGTTTCTAGATTCTAGCCAAGTTAGGAGCAGCATTACTTGGTTTTCTATGCCCGAGGCTTCATTACCCTCTTGAGCACCCATAACTGAATTAATCCATCCATTTTTTGCTTGAAAAAAGGCTCCTGAATCATCACGAATGCAGCAACCAAAATCTGTTCTGCAGTTTTGGCTAAAAAGACCAACATCAGTATTGCACTGTAGGAGACCACGATGTTTTCCCCAACCAATATGCACTGGCCGGAGTTTCTACGGCAGGAACTTGGATTTTCTCTCTAGCTGTTAACGTTTGAGCTTGTTGCCATTCGTTGAAGACAAACATCATCAGCTCTACGAATTATATATGCCATTATCTTCAGATTAGAAAACATCGATCATTCCAAAGCCTAGCATTTCTTTAATTTCCTCCAAAGACTCCAAAGCAGCATAGCAATTGCCTACACTTATTCTGCTCTTCAGGCCTTGTATGAAGAGAGAAAACCAGCTCAGAAAAGGATTCTACGTACCCTAACCAATAAGAATAAAGATTTTTAAACACAATTTGCAAATATACAAGAAAGTGAAAAAAAATATAAATATAAAAGATGATATAATTTAATAAGAAGAAGAAAAAAAAAAGATATGTAGTAAGTGTTTATTAATATTGAGTGTAGAAAAAAAATCAGGACTCAGACTAATAAAATAAAGTTTTAATTTTTCTACCTCCAAATATTAATAAACACTTACCAGATATTATTTATATCTTTTTATTTATCATATTTTTCATCAAAATTACAATTCTCTTTCTTTTTCTCTCAGTGTTAATTAATACTAATATAGGATATCTAATCATCACTATTCAATAAAGTAAGTAAAAGATATATAAAATAAATAATATTACTTATCGATGAAAACATTATTAATTGATATTCTAATGCATACATAATTTGCTATGTTATATATGTATATGTAATATCAACCATTGATTTTCTCATGATTGACTGAGATTATTTTTTTTGTCTCTATAGTGAATTGCTCATTTTATAGGAATGGAATGCTTATTTATACAATCACTATCAAATTAGTGCAATAATTTTTCTAGTAATGAAAATGTATTTACTAAACTAAATTATTTTTTGCTTGAGTAAAGGCATGTAAATTTTTTAATAACTATTGAAACAACTTTTAATATAATTATTATAAACCAATAACTCTATCACATATATTGAATTTGTAATAAAATTGTAATTTTAATGTAAAAAAAAATTCACCTTGTCCAAATATGTAGTATTATTTACTCGTCTATCTATTTTCTCTTTTTCATCAATCATTCATATTTAATCATTAATGTAGGAAGAAATATTTATCTTGTATTTTCAACTTGCCTTATTTTGTTCGAATACGAAATCCTTGTAATCAATACCATCCCTATTTAACAATTAATCATGTCTTGGTTAAAAGTAATTAGAGTAATAGTAAAAAGTAAATAGTAAATATTGTAAAGATACAGCGCGTCCACAGTTTAAGCGATAATCTTTACTACAAAACCATCGTGTTTTCATTTTCACTTTTCACTCAAACCAAACCCTCGTTCGCACTATATAAACATCACTTTACACACACTCACTTTCACAGCCACAGCCACTGCGACAGACAAAGTGCAATCTCTTTCTTTCTAGCTACACCATTTCTCACCCTTAGCCAAATTCTAACATGGCAAAGGAGAACAATAACAAAATCCATGTCAATGTCAATATCTCCGACCCCGACAACGAGAGTACCGGGAGTAACGGGGACAGCCCTGTCACTTCTCCCTCCACATCTGACCAATGCTCAAATGGCAGAAAACTTAACAAACCACAGCAAGGTCCCAAACCACCAACCCTAGCATCCCCACCACTCTCAACTAACCCAAATGGATCCAATGCACGAGTGCTTCACTCAACCCCGCCACCGAGTTCGAACAGGACCATCACACCTATGATTCGGATGACTCCAGAACAAGCAGCATTGTGGTTCAACTGTGGAGTCTCAACCGTGCCTCCACTCGCTCCACAACCAGCAGCGTTATTGTTCAACCGTGCTGCTCGTAGTGGGGAGAACCTATACCATCGGTATCATCCATACCTGAGGACGACGGCTCCTCGGCAGCCAACGGAGACCGTCGATTTGCTGTCCCGGATGGAGGTCCGTGGATCCGCTCATCTGGGACAGATCATGGATCAACAGACACTGAGAACATATGATTATCTGGCGCAGGTGCATAACCAACCTTGGAGAGCCATTGATTTCTTGTGGCAGATGGAGGCAGCAAGACCGGCGCCGGTGCAGATCCCGAGGGCCAACCCTCCGATTGAGACGCTTGCAGAATGGGGTGCCTCCCTTGGAATCGGATTTAGAAGATGGCGGAAGGTGGATTTGAATCTGAAGCTTGCTTAAGGGCGCTGGTTTTAGGGCTTTGGGTTTTGACTTTTAGGGCTTAACGGGGGTGTTGACCTTTGTTGTTATGTTTCTCTTTCATGCATGCTTTATTTTTTCGATAGAGTCGGTGAATTTGGTCCACCTGAGTTGTGGTTGACTGCTTTGTCTGCATCGGATCTAGCGTGTCTAGCAGTTTGTTCACTCCTCATTGTCAGTGTTGTTGTACTCTTTTTTTTTTTTCTTTTAATTAAAAATGTTTTTTTTTTTTTTCTTTTGGTCAATTTCATGGTTATTGTGTTGTTGTTTCTTTTGGTGAGGCCGTGAGAGAGGAATTTGCTCCAATAGATGAAGCCGTAGAATACAATTCAATTGATCAATTATGCCCATTGAAACTCAAACAATTAATAATGCCTGCTCTGCGTGTATCAATTGGTCAATTGTTTTTTATCCACCAAAAATAAAATCTTGCGCGGCGCTGGTCATGAAAACAAAAAACCTAATCTTGAAATGCAAATTGGGGAAATAATATTATTGGTACAAATATTTATTAGTTTTGTATATAATTAATCAATTTAATTGGTTGGACATCTTTTAGTGGGTCTTCATTCTTAATCATATTATTTTTAGTTATTTTTTTCTTTAATAAGTTTTGAATCCATATAAAATATTTCTTTTATTTTAAATCTCTATAAAATTTTTGTAATGTTTTGGGTCCTATAATATATTTTTTTAGGTATCTCAACATCATCTTAACTGTTAAGTTAAGTGATGATGTGACATTATCTCAATATATATTAACGATTGATATAATGTCATGTCATGAGTAAGGACAACAAAAAAATATTTTAGGGATTTAAAGTAAAAAAATATATATATATTTTTTAGGTACACAAAATTTATTTAAGTTTTTTTTTTCATTCACAAAAAGACTCAAATACTATGTCCTTTTTTGCATGAAAATTTTTTAAAATAAATTATTTATTTTTATAGGAGTAAAATGCTCATACACAATTAATCATAACCTACCATTATAATGACTTTTAAAATAATCTTATAAAAATAATCATTTTACCATAAATAGAGGAGGATTGTCATGTGAATAGATGTCAGAGTATTATCACTGTATTCGTTTTGTCTTTATTTAATTAATATATTTACTTAATTATCTTAAATATATTAATTTAGATTATTAGAATGAGTATATGTGTTCACTTTTTTAAGACAAATTTAATTAACATTAAAATAATATATTGATATATATCAATTACCCCTTTTTTTTTCCAAATTTTTTATACATTTTTTTTATTCAAACGAAGGCAATATTAAGATATTTAACATACTTGAGCAATCTTTTGTAAAAATAAAAATAAAAATACATGAACAATCTACTCAACAACTTGAGTTATACCCCTTTGATTTTCGACATCCTTTTTTTCTCCAGTTTGCAGATTAAAAAAGATATATAGCCTCTACTCTCACTTTGTTTTTATCATTATTTTCATAAATCGCCCATTATATAACCTCGCTTATCTATTTTTTTTTAATAAAAATATAGAGAAACTGTGAGGCAGGAAGTGCTTCTTTTTTCCCTAATTTATATAAATAAATCAATAAAATGATATTTCTATCATACTTAAATATAATATAAAATAAATTTTAATGATATTATTAAATATTATATTGATTAAATTTGTACATGCATTTAATGAATGGTAGTATAATTTATTAAATATTATTCAATCTAATGCTATAAATGCATAAATAATTCATAATTGAATATAGTATGTATTAAATGTAATAATATCTATATATACATGCTATTAATTATATCTATATTTATTAAATATAGTAGTAAATTATTAAATTTTTAAGTATTACTCCCATTTGGTTCTTATTATAAGGCATAGTTTTGAAAAAAAAATTATCCTTTTCTTTCCACTAGTTATCCTTATTAAATGTTTTAAATTTTTGTGCTTTTATTAATAGTGTCCACAATAATAATTATTAATAAGAGTATAATTGGTACAATAATAAAAATTCATTAAAACCAACAAAATTAATTACTCTTATTCATTTGTGTAATTGATGTTCAAAGTTCCTTATAATAAGGATGAGAGTATTAACTGAGTATGAAGGATTTTTTTTTAGGGTAAAAGATTAGTTCATTTCATTAATAATAATATAATTTGGAATATGATCAAAGGTTTGGATGTGAATATAAGATCATGTTGTTCTAGCTAAATTGTGAGCAACATAATTAATTTATCTCCTAATAAAACTCACTAGTGAGTTTGGAACATGTAAAAAAGATGTATACATTGAAAAAAGATGTTATAAAAGTCTAAGAAACTCTCCTACTAACAAAAAGGAGTATGAAGGAGTTATAAGGTGATTTAATGGTTGAATGAAAAAGGGGAAAAGAGAGATCGCAAGTTCGATTCTTTCCTATTAACAAAAAAACTAACAATTAACATTTCATAATAATTAAAAAACTAGAATATAACTCTAGTGAAAAACTCTCTTACAAGAAAACATGAGAACAATTAATACCAATTAAAATTATAGATGTTAAAGATTAAAATATTAAAAAAATAAAATTAATATATAATATAATCATCAAATCTATTTATATTATCTGGTCGTAAAATCTTAAACTATAATCCTAAAATTATAAACCAAGGACTCCTAAAACCTTGAATCCCAAACCTGAAACCCTGAACTATAAATCATAAAATCATAAATGATGAATTCTAAATCCTAAAACATTGAACAATCATATAATCCTAAATCTTAAACTCAAAATCATAAACCTTGAACATTTTAAGGTTTAGGTTTCATTATTTCAAGATTTAGGGTTCAATGTTTTTGATTAATGGTTTAAGGTTTATGATTTATGATATGGTTTATGCTTAGGATTTTATGGTTTATAGGTTTTGGTTTTAGGATTTTAGGTTGATGGTACAATGTTCAATGTTTAATGTTTATGGTTTAGTATTTTGGGTTTAGGGTTTTAGGGTTATAAGGTTTATGGTTAAAGTTTTAGATTTTTTATGTGTTATGGATTTTAATTTACCATTTAGGATTCAAGGCTTCAAGGTTGTGAGTTTTAGGGTTTCTGTTTTCATGGTATAATGTTTAACGTTTAATGTTTCAATGTTTATGTTTCATGGTTTCAATGTTTATGGGTACAATTTATGGTTTAGGGTTCATTATTTTTGTTTCATAGTTTATGGTTCACAATTTTATATCTAAGGTTTATAAGTTCAATGTGTATAGTTTAGAAGTTTTAAGGTTTACGATTTAATGCTTTTAGGGTTGAGGATTACTGGGTTTAGAATTTTAGTTTTTAGGATTCATAGATTTAATATTCAAGGTTTAGGATTTAAGATTTTAGGATTTTTAGTTTTAAGGTTTATGGTTTCACGATCTTAAATGCAAAAAAGGATTAAAAAAATCTAGATCTTACAAATATTAAAAAACAAGTATAATGTCTTAAACTTTTTGAAAACATCTTATAAAAAAAACAAGTAAAAATAAAAAAGGAAAATTTTATAAACATAAAAAAAACAAGAGTAATGTCTTAAAATTTTATAGGATTGGATGCCAAAAAATATATGAAAAATATTGAAATTAAAAAAATATATGAAAAGGAAAGAGTAATGTTTTAAAATTTTATAGCATTGAATACATAAAAAATGAAAATTAAAAAAAATCAAGAATAATGTGTTGAAATTTTAAAAATATCGGATGAAAAACAAAATTGGAAAAAATGAAAATTTAAAATTATAAAAAATATAAGAGTAATCTCTTGAAATTTTTTAAAGCATTGGATGCAAAAAAAAAAAAAAAATGCATATTCTAAAAAGATGAAAATGACAAAGTAATGTCTTGAAAATTTGGAAAGTAATGGATGAAAAAAAAATTAAAAATAAAAACCAAAGAGTAATGTTTTTAAAAATATGGCCGATAAAAAAAATGTCTTAAAAATATAAAAGCATTGAATGCAAAGAAAAAAAAAAAAAAAAAGAAGCAAGAGCAATGTCCTAATATTTAAAAGCATTGGATGCAAAAATAAATTTTAAGAAAAAATAAAAATCAAAGGCAATGTCTTAAAAATTTTAAAAGCATGGTATAAAAGTGTAATGTCTTACAAATTAAAAATCTTTGAAAGCAAGAACAATTTGGAAAAATAAAAAAATTTAAAATATGAAAAAAAATGTAATATTTCGAAACTTTGAAAGCACTAGATATAATTATTTTTGAACAAAATGAAAATTTTAAAAAATATGAAAAATTAATAACATTGTCTTGGAAATTTTGCAAATATTATATGAAAAAAATGATTTTTTTTAAATATATTAAAAAAAATTTAAATATGATTTAGTAAGATTAATGTCTTCTAACATATGAAAATTTTGCAAATATTATATGCCAAAAATGTTTGAATTTTTATTTTTTGACAGATATTAAAATTTTTAAAATATAAAAAAGCAAAAGTAGTCTTTCAAAATTTTAAAATATTAGATGCAAAAAAATATTTGAAAATATGAAAAAATAAAGACCAACGTCTTGAAAATATTAAACGCAAAATTTATTTTTATTTTTTTGAAAAAAATGAAAAAATAAAAATGCAAAGTAATGTTTTAATTTTTTTTACAATATATGATGAAAAAAAATCTTGAAAAATAAAGAGTAATTTCTATGAAAAATCTTGAAAATTATGAAATAAAATAAATGTATGGCAAAACAAGAGTATTGTAATGAAAATTTTGCATATATTAGATACCAAAAAAATTGATTTGATTTTTAAAAATATTTATAAATATGAAAAACCAAGAGTATTGTATTCAAAATTTTGGAAATATTAACTATGAAAAAAATGATTTAAAAAAAAGTTTTAAAATATGATAAAGTATAAAGTAGAAGTAATGTCTTCTAAAATTATAAAATATTAGATCCAATTTTATTTTTTTTCAAAATATGAAAAAACTAATGAGTATTGTCTTGAAAATTTCTAAAACATGTCATAAAAAATAGAAAAAAAAATAAAAATTTTAAAATACGAAAATGCAAAAGTGTTTTCTTGAAAATTTTGAACATATTAAATGCAAAAATAAAAATTTATTTTCTTTTTTTAAAATAAATAGATTAATGTCTCAAAATTTGAGAGCATTGGGTGGATGCAAAAAACAAAACAAAAATTGAAAAAACATAATTTTTTCTTAAAAATGAAAAATTATGAGTAATGTCTTGAAAAATATGAAAAAAAATAATTAGTGATTAATGTATTGAAATTTTGAAAACATTAGATGTAAAAAATATTAAAAATATGAAAAAACAAGAATATTGACTTGAAAATTTTGCAAATATTAGATTTCAAAAATAAATGATTTTTTTTAGATGCAAAAAAAATTGAAAATATGAAAAAATGAAGTAATAACTTCAAAAAAATGTAAGCATTGGATGCAAAAACAAATTGAAAAAAATGAAATTTTAAAATAATTAAACTTTAAAAAATATGAAATAGAAAAAGTGTTATCTTGTAAATTATGAAAATACTAGATGAAAAAAAATTAAAAATATGACAAAGCAAGAGTAAAAATTGAAAGCATTGATGCAATCTATTTTTTGAAAAAAAAAAAATTAAAAATACAAAAAATCAGAACATATACTCATTCTAATAATCTAAATTAATATATTTAAGATAATTAAATAAATATATTAATTAAAAAAAAGACATATAAATACAATAATAATACTCGATATCTATTCACATGACAAAATCTTCTTTTATAATATATAATAGATTTGAAATCAACATTAGTTTCTATGCTTTAAAGGTCATCCTCTCCTAGATATATCAACCAAATAAAAAAGAGTAAATTAACAGATTAGACCTGAAAGTGCAGTCAACTTTTACTTTAATGCCTGAAAGAATAAAAATGTCATTCAAGTTATTGAAAGTGTAATTTTTGTCACTTTAGTCCTTCTGTTAAACTTTTCCATTAAAATGTCAACTACCATTATGCAATAGATTTCCTCATGTTATTTATGCATGTCCGACAATTGTCATGTAGATAAATAGTGTGTTACAAGAACATTGATGAAAGTTTTTTTTTTTTTTTTTTTTTTTAAATTTTATAGAACGAACTAAAGTGACATGAAATTTACATTTTCAGGAACCAAAGTGAAACTTTTATTATTTCAGGAACAAAAATGACAATTGACTATACTTTTAGATACCAAATGAAACCTCAACCAATGAAAAATTAAAAATGGTCCAGATTAGCTCACATTTGGAAGAAAGGAGGTAAGAATGCAAGGGAGAAGGGAAGGGAAGCGAGTCAAGCCACTATAATTTGGATGTACAAATTGGACCCTTGCTTGCTATGGACCAAAAAGGATATAGGGATGGAGGGGGAAGAGAATAGCACACTTTCCTGCGTACAACAATCTTTACACACCTCTCTCTCAAACCACTCCTATTGAAAGCAAATTGTAATAATGGATCCACTCAAAATCCACTATTACGTGATCACATCAAACGTCAAAACCATCCAACTGCAAACTCTCTCTAGTTGACCCTGAAACCTCAGTTTCAGCTCCTTGTGACTTTTTTAGCTTTGCCACAAGGACCCACATATTGGCAAGTTCATTTTCCAGATATGCTTCTCTTTGCTTTGACTCCTCAATCTTTCTTTGAAGTTCGATCTCTGTCTGATCTTTCTCTAAAAGGGCAGCTTCAAATGAAAGTTCCCTTTCTTTGCTCAAGGCTAATTCTCTCTTGATATTGGCGTTTGATGCACCCTGATCATTTCTTCTAACTCTAACATGACTTTCCCTTCGTCCATTTTGGACCGTGCCACTAGTTCTACGTTCCGCGGGTGGATTCTTGGATGCAGCTAGCTCGGCAGCTAGTCTGTCGTTCTGGTTCATGAGTTTGGCAACTTCTTCTGACAGTGCCTTAAGCTCAACAGCAGCAGCTGAAGCTAGCCCTTTAGCATAGGAACTCTCTTCTGCCAATTTCTGATTTCTAAATTCTAACTCCTCCTTTGAGTCTGTTAGTTCTTCCATTCTCTGCTTTAGCTCTTCTATCTCACTTATCTAATTAAGAAGTGCACAAGATCAGTGGGAATGATGACTTGACTATATACAAAATACTTGATGCCATTCGTACATGATAACTTGACTAAATGCAGAATAGATGGCAGATACAAACAATCAAATCAATCAGTTTATTCTAGACATTTTCTTGTCTCATAGGAATAATGTAGAGATTAGTTTTCACTTTTCAATTCGTAAAATTTGATACTTAATCACACTATTTAAAAGGTTTCTTCACAAACTAAAAGCTCCTAAGGTAGAAAACAAACCCAAATGGGAGTTAGAGATATAAACCAATTTCAGATTACACTCATTATTTTCAATATTTTGTCAGAAATAAATAAGAAATCAGGTACTTTCCTGAATCAGGTATTTTTCATGAGCAGATTCCAACCTTTTCAAACTTATAAGCATGGTAGTGTAGACAGGCTGAGGTTTGGTATATGTACATATATTGACCATGGGACTATGCACGTAGCCTAAGATGAGAACATAAAGTCAAGTTGTGATTTAAGTAATTTCTAATCTTGATTATTCGTGGTATATCCAACAGTTAAGATTTTCTCCCCTTGCTACTCATAAGTCATAACAAGATAGTGCTCTCACTTGAAATAAATATTTGCCCAGTGATAATAAAGTTAAAATAAGTAGTTTGCAATGATACTGTATCATTAGAACATTATATGCAGCTTTTTGAGGGAAATTACTGAAAAAGTAATCCCAGCCACAGGAATGCAAGATTAAAAATTGTAAGAACATCCAACAAAGACCACACAAGGTACCTGTGCTTGCAAATGAATCCCTTCATTGGAATTGTTTATCGTCACATTCCCCTTGTCAAGGTGAAGTTCACCACAATAGTCTTTGGTTGCAGAGAAATTTTGTGAATGATTGACTACAGGGCTGAAATTTCTCAACTCCAATGCATCAGCAAGTTGCTGCTTCAGAGAGGCAATTGTTTCTTGCTGGCTTTCACATTCACAAATCTGATAATGCCATTACTTGCTTAGCTAAGAATACAACAAAAATAATAAAAAGAATTTCAAGTTTAAGCTAGATATTTTACCTTCTGATTAAGCTGTTCTTGAATTACACGGTTATCTGCTGCTTTGACCTGAATTAGCATAATAATGTGCATTAGTTAATACTGGGCTCATAAAAAAAACGAAGTAAGGCCACATGTTCATGTACTGGTAGAAATCTTAGAAGTTGAAATGTCTATGCTACATGATCACATAAGAACACTACTTTTGTCTTGCAGGATCAGAAGCATGGCTTTAAAAATATTGATTATATCAAATTGTTGACATAACTACAATGTATCTTTTATTCTGATTGGAAAGTACTGCAACATAATTGTATTTAAGAACTAATAAAATAGATTTGACCTCCCATATTTTCCACAAAAAGATTACTGTAGGGTGCTATTTTTCAATTCAATTCCATTTGGACTTTCAGTCTAAGGCAATGAATGATATGTTGGCAAATATTAGCAAGGTGTAAACAACTTTCACCTCTAATTCAAAGGATTTCTCGTTTAATTGTTCCATCAGCTCAGCAACAGTCTGTTGTACAAATCAAGTATTAGGTTGGACTAAAAACAAGTGAAAAAAGCAATAATGATGCCCAGTGAACGTACCTGCAATGCTCCTGACTGTTCTGTCTTATCTGAAGCAATGAAAGAATTAGAAATTTGCTTTTCCAGTAAATCTATTTGTTCACTCTTTGCTGTAATTTCATCCTTCAACCTTTTCATCTCCACCTTGGTATGAATTAAACAAAACTTTCAGCCATAATGGTCAGAGTTATAACTTTAATAACTCAAATAAACACATCTAATCCATAGAGACTAAAAGGAATTAGTAACCTACATGAACCTGACCATTCTGAGGATTTCTTGTTGCTTCATCAGACAGCCTCTTCAAAGCACTTGAATGAAGTGCCACTTCTCCAGATAAAATCTTATGCTGCTCCCTCAGAAGATCAATCTGATCAACCGATTTGATGCTTGTCTAGAAATTAAAAACAAAAGTGACATCTCATAAGGTAAAAGTATAGATGTCCACATAATACAGTCATCACTCATCACACATATTTGCCAAGAATTCAACAGCCACATATCCACCATATTTCTTCATCTTAATATCATGGATATTTTCCCACAAATAACAGCGGTTTGATAGATATTTCTCAAAATGATGGTAACCTATGCCTACTATTTTAGGTATGAACATTGACACTTCAACAAACAAGTAAAATGATCACCAGATGAAGTGTAATACTTGAAAACAAAAGGAGGTAACAACTGACCACAAAACAAATAAACTATGTTGGACATCGGAAAAAAAAATTCTGGTTAGACAAGGACATTCATTCACTGAACTGCACTTGAAGGTAACACAGGAGACCAAAAAATATATGCAGCAGTACAAGCACAAATGAGGTCTTTTGTGGTGAATTTCAAAGAATTTAAGTGAGTTTTGACAGACAATCACTTTACTGGTTTTTGGAAAAACATATATACACAGCCTGGTTTTTTGTCCTGTTCAAAAATAGAGTGAATATGAAATTTTCCAAATGCTAGACATTGGCACTTTTCACCAAAGCTACAGTAAGAAACAAAAAAAATAGTCAATTACGTACCAAAGGAGTCTCCTGTCCCAATAAACTATCCTCATGAATAAATTTATCCTCTCTTGCCTCTGATGCAAGATCAGCAGACGGAGAGCTTTCTGCAGGTTGAGAATGAGAAAGTCTGGACTCCACATGATTACCACTTTCTGTTTGAGGTGTAGAAGGTGTGCTAGTAGATTTTGCTCCACTGGATTTATCACTTGTGCCTGTCAAGGCACTGTCTCGTTTCTGATAAAAATAGTGAAAGACATTAGCTTAAACAAATAGAAATTAACTTAAAGCAAGTGGCCCAAATGAAAAGATCCATTATACAACTTGGGTTATAAAAGATGTTAAACAAGGTACCTAATCAAGCACACCCCAGCATGCAAGAAAATGAATGTTACTTAAGCTAAATGTGAATGTGATTATAAACTTGTGAAAAGTAACTCTGTGACAAATGCACCGCCCAGAGAAAGCTTGAATTTGTGTAGTAAAATGCTGTCAAATAAGTTTTGGAATGATGATTAAAACTCTCATTTCTCAAATTTCAAGTACTACTTATAAACTTCAAACAATTCCTAGTAAAGAAATTCCAATTCTTAGAGATGTCAATGTAATATAAAACAAATTATGTATCTACACCTAACAGCTTAACCTTGGCTTAAATATGTTTTAGGTCCCTAATATATACCCCAATTTTGTATTTCCTCAGTAGTAAATTTTTCTTTTATGGTTGCTCCCTAATATATATAAAAAAAATTTTTAGGTCCCTACCACCAGTTAAATGATGACATGTCTGTTAAATATTTATAAAACAATTTGTGGCTGTTTGTAGTCCGCTAGTATTCAGCTAAAAACCGCTTGAATCAATTGAAAAAAATAAAATTGTGGCGGTTTTGATCATTTAACTAACGGCAAGGACCTAAAACAAAAGTTTTGATACATTAGGGACCAACCAGAAAGGAAAAATTTATTAAGGAGTCAATGCAAAAGTGTGATATATATCAGGGACCTAAAACATATTTAAACCTATTTTCAATCATGTTATAAATATCCCTACCATCAGCAAACAACAATGGACAACTTACACGTAACTTCAACCAATTTAGTAGTCCATGTTTCTTCATCTTTTTCTCGCCCTTAAAAGAATCATCAGCTGTTGCAGCATTTCCCTCCAGATTAACATACAAATTAATATTTTCCTCCTCTAAGATTAAATCCCGCCTTTTGTATGGAAGGTATGCCAGCTGCAAACATCATCGATAATTAAAAAAGTGAGGAGAATTGAAAGTAATCTAAATTCCTGGTATATGGAAGAAAAGGGGATAAAATTGAAGCAACATAAGACATACTTCCTCTTCCCCGAAGGAATGTCTTCTACGAGAACCAGGTCTGTTAGGAAATCTTGTGGATGGTGATGCTTTTGTGGAGACCAAAATCAACTTAGTCAACCGTTGAATTCTGCCTAACAAAGCAGCTTTAGCTTCTTCTTCTTGTTCCAATCTGGATTGCAACTTAACTTGACCATCTTCTAACTGTAAATAATTAAATTGAGAACCATTCAAGATCAGAATGCTAATTAACAAATACTGATGAATTCAATGTGCAGCAATTTTACTTCACAATGATAAAGTAGATTTATTTCAAAATCCATAAATTATTCCTTTTAGAATTTTAAAAAAAAAAAATCCTTTGATATTTATGCAGGGTTCACATAGGTACTCCCAAGTCCCACCAACAATAGGAGTACCATTCTACCTTTTTCTAAAATTATAGACTTCATACTAAATATCATAGAATAAAGTAATAATAGTTACAGACTTGAGTAATTGAAGTTAAAGGCTTTTATTGCTTAGTTTGTAATTTTTATTAATCAATATGTAATTTTATAAAAGTAATACAGCGCTACCTACTGCAGAGGGAGTACTGTAGTGAACCCTGGTTTATGCTGAACTTCTAGGAAAGCACAAAAATATTTTTGAATCCAATATATATATATATATATATATGGAATATTTCAAGTGAGAACAGAGGACATGAGAATAAATAGTTTTAACCCTTAGATTAATATTAAAAATAATATGTGGCTGAGATTAAAACTTGTTCTTTTAATCTCAGCCACATGATTTTTTTTTTAATTGTGATCTAAGGACTGTTATTGTTTAATCTCATGTTCTCATTGTAAATGTGTTCTCATTTGAAACATCTCCATATATTGAATATAAAATTCACAAATTCAACAATGAATCTTATGATATTATCTTGATGGTCATGCATGTCAAATTTTAGACAATTGAACATTCATAGATATATAATTTTACATCCAACATTTACTTATATTCTGAAAAGTATATTATATGTTGAAATAAAGTTGATTGATGAAATATAAAATAATTTAAAATTGTATGAAATTTGATATACTTGATCTACTTAATGGGACCTCTCAAACCAACAGTTGGATTAATGAAATTCAATGTTTATAAATAGTTAGCAAAGGGAGTAAGTTAAACAAGAGTTACTCCTAGACTACGTTGACCCCTTCCCTATATATAGAAAGAACATATCAAATGACATCTCTTCTTATTCTAAGAAAGAAGAACTACAAATATAAGTCATTATATCATATTTGAATGGTTGAAATTAAAAGAAAAATGTACATGACTTTTTTAAGTAGACATGTGAGTTGTTACTATTAATTAACTTTTAATCTTGACCATCCATGTATAATTGTGTTATCCAAATTTATAGTTTTCATTTCTCACAATAAATAGTTCTCAGTACTTGAGAGAGAATCCTAACAAAAATCAAATAACATAAAAGGCCGTGATTTATATATAACATTACCTACCTTCTGTTTTAGGAGCTCAATGTCATCATCACCAGTATCTTTTGGTTGAACTGTGACAATACCCCTCTTTAATTGTTCCAATTCTTCCTTTAAGCATTGAATCTCGTGTTGGTATTTCTTGATAAGTGACTTCTCATCAATTATCTGCAGGTTTAATTCAAATTTTAAGAAATAAAAAAAAAAAATAATGAGGGAACTGAAAGGATGTAATCATCTACAAGAAAAGGGGTTCCAGAAAAGAAAAGCAGTAGAACTTCTTAAGAAACAATAGAGATAGAGCACTATCTAGTTTCCAAATTACACAAAAATATATCACTGAATTTTTAAAGATTTGAAACACCAACTACTGCATATATAGAAAATCTCCCCATTAGAATAATATATTGATTATATATTTTGAGTAATAGAGTATCTTAGATTATCTCCTAGAATTAGTTTCCATATTTTCTCATTATCTGTTACAACTTACAATTGGTTTCCTCATTTCTTTATTATCTTGTCATATGTTTTCTTATTTAGTTAGTATTATAATCTAGTATTAGTATATATAACGTGTTGGAAAGTCGCTTTAATTGCAGTCACCCCCAAACTGTCTTACTTGAGGCGAATCAGAGTTGGTTGCCAGTATATCAAAAAGGGGCTACTTACGGAGGGACTAACCAGAAAGGCTGAGTGAGGCATCTTAGAGTGTAGCAGCCAAGGCGTCGGCTCAAGGGGTTGAGATCCCACTCAACTACTCAACCTACAAGCTGATTTTGTGGGATTGAGCTAGAACCTAAGCCCATACACTGATTAGGGGTAGTGCTTTATGATTTGTATCACCTTGTAACACATCACAATATTATACATCATCTCTATTCTCTCAATTTTCTCCTTCAATACCTAAAACCCTATAATGTCAGCATTCCCAATTGCCTTTTAAATCTGGGGTTCATAGAAATTCTTCCAATGCAATAAAAGAAAACCATCCAAAACATCACTGATTCTCTTCCATTAAAAAAATTGTGAGATAAACATACCCCAGAATCGCACAGAGTTGGTATGAACTTTCAAGCTAAATGAGGAAATGGTGACGAATGTGAGAAATTTCTATACTTATGCAGAAGACAGATTAGGAGCTGTTTCTTGTTCTTTGTATTGTGTGCAGGCTGTACATTGTCATTTGGTATGAATAAAATTCTGATTTAACAAAAAAAATGGCATCAAATTTAACTTACCTTGTTTTGTGCTGCTCGTATTTCAATATACTTTGCCCGGTGAGCAAACTTCAATGTATTATGCGTCTCTTCAGTACTACTTGATGAAGGGGTTACTGTGCAAATAAGCTGTATTTAAAAAGACAATAAAATATTAGAGTTGCTAATTTATGTTTAAGCATTTCTACCACAAAAATATATGCATGTATGTGCAAATAGCTACACAAGGTTAGCCTTACAGAAACACGTCCATGACCACTGAGCGAAGACTGAAGTACTCTAGTCAATTTGGAATCCCTGTAAGGTATGTGACTAGCTTTATCTTCAGTCAATTTTGAAATAACCTGTGGAACAAAGATAATAACAATTCAACACAGGCATAAACACACATGTCCAATGAATACAACAGCATCCAGTAAATTATCTGCGCTGGAAAACCACTGTACATTAATGTACTATCATTCTATCAATAACAGTGGAAAACACAACTGGTTGCTGAACATCTCATGATGAAGAACTGAAAACATCCTAAAGTAAAGCAAGGTGACCATTGCACAACAAACATATCCCAAGAGAAAACTCAAAGAAAGAGAAGGCCAGAAGCTTAGATTTCAAAAAAGTAAGTCTGTGAAGCAAGTAAATGGATCAATGATCATACAGGTTATAATACATTCTAACATCAATGAGATGAAAAGGTTTGAGACCTCACCGTTCCAAGAGTTAGAAGACTTTTATTGATATAAGATCCTTCTCTCCTTCTCATGCCGGTTGTTTCAGCTTTTGAGCTCTCAGAGCCTGCTAGGTCGATGAGATTCTGCAAGTTTAAGTAAAATATTAAAAAATGTAAGGAAAAAAATATATATATAAAACATGAACATGATATCATTACCCATGTTAAAGAAAATGAAATTCAGCCCAAAAGTTTAAGTTAGTTACCAGTTGTGACAGTGTTACTGCTTCTCCTTCACTATTTTCACCACATGGACTACTCTCTATAGTCTGTTACAAAATGGTATGAAATTAAAAAGAATAAAAGAACATCATATATATAAGACAAGTTGAAAGAAATAGATAACATCTTGATGTTCCATTTTCTTGTTCCTGGATTGCTTAAGGTCCAGATTGTTATATTACTTATTATTGATGACCATTTAGGATATAGTTTTAATAACTACCCCCACCTCCCAGCAGGTCCTTCTTATTTTAGGAAATATAAAACAATAATAAGGGACATTCTCACCATGACTGTACAACTACATTATGTGCTTATTACATGTTAAAATAGGAGAAACAGATGGATAATTGAGTGTAAACCGTGTATAAGAATACATAGCGGACTGCATGTTTATATAGGTTAATTACATTAATGGTACATCAATAGAGGATTATGTTCCTATAAATTGTAATTATGAATAGAATCAAAATATTAATTTTGATTTTCAACATTACATTTAAGTTGTCTAAAGTGACTGTAAGATGTAAACACAACAAATTAAACATAAACATCGATATAATTAGTACATAATATTAAGAACCCCATAGTTAAACAATTAAAATAATATGATTCTTCCTTTAAGATAGTATAAACCCACCAGGGTAAATATTGTATGGCTCCTGCTGCTGAGTAGGTTGAAGTTTGTGGACCCAACATGTCTGTGCTCTGTTATCAAATCAAAATTTTCTCAAGAATAAAGGGACACATTAAATAACAAAACAGTAGGGGCATCAAGTAGAATTGTAGAAGAACCCAATTCTTATGATCATTCACAGGACCAATAAACAGTTTTATTAGTTTTTATTAAGAGCCCATAAACACTATATATGCAACTACGTTTTGAGAATACTACATAAAATTTGTCAAATAATACAGCTGGTATTTTAATACGGAAGCATAACCTATTTCCCAAAAGAAAGTAGCCCAATGAAGAATATTATGGAGATGAGTAGGATAGTTTGTTTTCTTGCTCACTCTACATAAATACTCAACTTTAAAAGTACATAAAAAACATCAATAGTTAATTACAGAAGACACCAGAATAAAATACAACAGCCCACGTTATTATGGTACACAAAAAGACCACTAAACTAAAATAATCCACAAGAAAACAAACCTAGCTGGAACTTATACCTTCTCCAGCTGCAATAAGGGACAATGCATGAGCAGGGGAGAGTACAACTTCTTCCTTTATTCCCTCGACATAGGTGCCCTACATATGAATCAATATACACATGATACAGGCCTCCTTCAAACAGTAATCGAAGAATTGTTAATAAGCACTCATTAAAGAAGCCAGAGTAAATCATCATTGATAAACCAAAATTTGCTTTTATGTATCAAATGGTTACTTGGCTCAATTGGCTAGGACATGTACTAGCCAAAGGGCTTCTGATGAAATGCTTTCAAGATATATCAGCAAGCTGAGAATCATAAATATCCATTCACCAGTTTGAAGAAGAGTATTAGTAAGTGTAATTATGTGTAGAATATTTCCTTATTCATTGTAATTAGGATAAATTTTCCTAACTTCCTTCTTACTATTGTTAAGATTTGTAGCCTAAAATCTCTAGGTTAGTATTTATTTTTCAAGTCTATATGTATGTTGTATGTACTGCTATAACTTAAAAAATACTATACAATTTCAGTTCTCTTTCCAAGTATGAATCAATCATAGAAATTCAGAGCAGAGAATCTTTACTCTTAATTTAGTGGTATAGCGATAAATATAGAGGAAGAAAGGTAAGAAAAGCTATGATCAGTACCTGAGCATCCTCTCTGATTCTTAAGTTCTGCCCTGCTGGATTTAATAAGTCATTAACCACCTAAAATAAAAAGGAAGCTTTGAGAATAATACTGAGAAAAATTTCTTCATGCTAAGTCCCAAGGGAAATAGCTATGTCGCTGGAAGACAATCCGCGTGAACATAGCATCATAAGAAACAAGCTAGATAGCAAGAAAACCCACCTCATTGTAGATTTCCAAGTATGAAACTCGAAGAAGAAACTCTCGGTTTGGAGTCTGGTATGCAGAAGAATCAGACTATGTAATCTCTATAATGCAAAGTTCAACAAAGAGAGTGGTATTTGACATACCTCTTGGATAATGCTAAAAGCATCCTTCACAGCAAGGGGTATGATTCCAGGAGATCTTTGATCACCCTGCAAATATGAACTTATGAGCTATAGTGTCACATCAACTAATCCAAATTCGTACCAGAACTCAACATGAGTAAATGCCACAGATAGTATTAATTAATTTGTTATCAGAAAATGTAGCATGACAAATTATTAAGTAGCAAATAAGGAATGTAAAAGCTCAATGATTGTCTAAAGTCACAAAAACAACTTGTTCAGAATGGGCTTGCTGCCTTAACTTGTTCAGCATATGTATAGTATAACAGCAGCTAAACTATGTCCAAAGACCATCTATAGATCAGTAGTTGGTAAGTTACAGCTTTTTCTTTTTTTTTTTTTTATCGACAAATGTTAGTTGTTAGTTTATTAGTTTGTTGGTTTTTTTGTTAGCGGAGGGAATCAAACCCGCGACCTCTCCCTCCTTCCCTTCTCCCTCCACTATTTGAGCTACCTTATATCTCCTAGTAAATTACAGCTTTGACAAAATGATTTTGAGATTGTTCAAGCAGTGCAATTTTGATAATATATAACATTACCTAGCTAACACAACCTACCTGCTTCAGACCAGTGTTACTTTATACTTCAGTCTTCAAATATACCACTTAACATGTTTAAGAATCAAGAGAAAAATAACAATACTTTTATGTATTTATCAGAGGAGAAAGCAAGTGTTAGATATTTTATATAGTATATAACAACCTAAAATAACCAAATTCAAGATAAGAAGGAACAAATTAGACAGTAAAACAAATACTGAAAATTTTACTATCACATAAGAGGTAGAACAATTATGACACAAAATAAGACCAGAAATAGAGCTAGTACTGAAAGCAGTTGCTCTTGTTATTAAGAGTACAATTCCAACTAGGTACCATCAAATCAACCTTTACAATGCATGACTACAAGAAATTTCAAATAAAACAAGGAGTAGAATAGAGGCTAACGGGAAAGAGAAAGGGATGGAGTCTTTGAAGTTATAATATATCCTGTATCCACTAGCAAGTTTTAATAAGTTTACATTAGAATGACCCATTAATGTGAACAGTTTTAAAGAGTAAACCAAATCCTAATGATCAGAAAGAGGTTATGCTATCTTCAGTATCTTGTAATTTCATTTATAAGATGCCAAGGCTAAGAGTTGTAGTTGCTGCTGAAACCAAATATAGTTGCAAATCTGTATAATTCCTCATGGGACTCAATTTACTAGTCCAGAAAAACCATGAAGCTCAACAAAGAGAAACAACCTCTAGTTACCAACCCATCAATAATATATCAGAATAAAAAATGGCAAGTATCACAATAGTCAGCAATTTCTCTTTTGTGAATTAAGTGTGGTTTAATAACCAGTGTGACATTGAAAGACCATAAAAAACATAAATATATGTATATTTATCATAAACATGCAGATCAACAAGATGAAGGCAGAAAATAAGTGTGGCCTCACATGCATTGTATGGGTCTTCCCACTGCTTGTTACCCCATATGCAAATACCGTACCTGTATGAAAAACAGAGGAGTTCGTAAGTTAATTACTCAATATGCCAGGAATGCAAGTTAAAAAAAAATCTAGAAGTTACTCAGCCACATATTTCTCTATGCAAGGTAACTTTTAATTGAAATGGTCAACTTCAAGAAGAAACAAGAGTAAAAATGAAAGGTTTCAATATCAAGGAAATTGCATGACTACCACCCATATGAGAAATGTGATGTGAGTCACAAAAATTTCCATGATCTGAATCATCAAGTTAATTCAGTTTCTTTTCATGAATTCTGCCTGGGTATGACCCTACTGGTTATTTTGTTGCATGCAAAGACAAATGTGCAAACTGATTTCTATGATGCCAAACTCAAATCTCAAACCTCTAGGGGTTACATCATGATCTGGCTACCAACCTAAGATAACATGTTTTGCAATCTTATTTTATCATATAAGAGGAGTGATCGAGAAAGCCAAATGATATGACATTTATACAAAAGGATCAAAATTGTATGGATGCAGATGGCACTGCAGTCCCTCAGAAATTTTTCAAAAAGGCCTTCAATACCATTGTTGCAGAATCATATCTGATTTTGACATTAATGTTCAACAAGATATGGATATCTTTGACTTAAAAAGCATTGCTCTTATCTTTTAATGCAGCTCTACCAAAGTGAAAATAACAACTTTAATTTTAAATGAGTCTAGCTAAGAGCTGATCAGCCACGTCAAAATACACTAGATCATAATACAAATACCTAATTACTTGACATATGACCAAGATTCAATATTATCTCAAATCTAATCATACATCCAAAATGTGATCTGTATTGTATTAAGGATAACTTCATTAAAGGAAGGATAGATTCTGTTCTTTGACCATGCTGAATAGATCGTAAGTAGTAAGTTCGATCGGTAAATTACCATTGATACCCTCCATAGCACCACTAACAACATGCTGAGCAGCAACATCATAGACTTGACGAGTAGTGGTTGTGGGACCAAAGACACGATCTAGAAACAGATAAAATAAATTAATAATTTAATGCACAAAATTGGCAAATGAGATAGGGAGGACTGTTTATTATTGAGAATGACATGTACATTACATGATGATCTATTGGATTTACCATAAATGTACAATTTCATGACATTTGAAATCTTTTTTCTCAAATAGGATCATGACATCTTGGTGAATATCATTACTCTGGCTATGTCATGAACACTAGGAGAAATTATTAATAAAAATCTTGCACTAAATAGTTTTAGGGAAGTTTTGGGTTTTGTTACGTAGAACCCAATGGCTAACATTGATCCATGTAATTAGTACAATATAGCTCAATTGTTACTGTGTTTGTTGTTCACTTCAAAATGGACCTGGAAAGTGGAAAGGCACAGTTTTTCCCAATTAGGTCAGATTATGATGATTCTTCAGGCTTGTTTGTCTAGCATCTGTCTTTAATAAATTCCAGTGCAGATTGTTTGATGTGTGTAGTTCATGTATGACATGCTAAAATGCATTTAATGTTCAAGGGTACTAGTGTCTAGGAAGTTGCATCACTTATTATAATCCTATGGAATAGTAGTCTCCATTAAGTCTATCACGAGTCTATATATATGGATGATATGCAGAACGACCAGAACCTATATACTGCATTCTCTTGAATAAGAATAAGAAAGCATTCCCATTCCCTAAGTTCTCTGTAGATTTTTTTCTCTCTCTATCTCTCTTCCTCAGCCTCTAAATTCAACAGGGATTACTCAATGGACTAAAGACATTAAGATATTTATTTTATCAGGTGTAGGAGATAAAAGGATCATTTGGTCAGCTGGGAAATCTGTTGTATGCCCATAAAGGAAGGGAGATTCTTAAAAATTTAATGCACAATAATATTGCTTCAATTAGTAACTACAATGTCTCCCTGAAGACTTTCTCCTTATGGTAGCATATGGTTATAAAGAGCAAGTATGGTTTACATTAAAATGTTTCCAAATTCCAATCCAGAAATTATCACCACGTAAGTCCTTGGATTCTGAATATTTTTCATTTTGTTTTGGACTACTATCCCTTTTAGAAGTATGTAACAGAAAGCACATTCAATTTTGGGACTATTTTTCTGCAAAAGTTTTCCTTGCTTCAATCCCCCATCCTCAAATTTGAAATTAATTAAGGCTCCAACATTTCTTCAATTTCCCATTTCTCTAGGATTCTGAGAGAGAGAGAGAAACACAGATACTTCCAAACAGACGTATCTTTTAGTTTTTGTTTTAGATCCTCCTTCCAATTTCTCATTCATTTTACAAACACGGAAAATTTCCTTCTGAAGAAACTGTTTTGAAACCAAAACTCTGTATAAGGTCAAGCCTTTCATTTGGGCAGCTGTCTCAACAAGATTAATACTAATGGCATGCATCACTGCAGGCACATATACTTAATAGCTAATCACTAGTTGTTCTAATTCAGGAACAGTTTCACATTTGTTTCTACATTTTTTAGCAGATACATTAAGAGGGACTCTTGCTTTTGGACTATATATAGTGATCCCTTGGCTATCTTGAAACTTGGAGAACTTTCTGATGATTAATTTGAGAGATGAAGAGAGATACACTCATTGTAAATTGGTCTTGGGACCTTTGGTCAGGGAGGGCAGCTCAGATTTACGAAAGAATGCATCTTTCCTAAGTTATACTTTAGGACATTTTTTTATTTATTTGGCTCCTCTTGCGTGATCAGAACATGGATTTATTCATAGATTTACAGAAGGATAGGGGGTCTATTTTGTAAAACAAAAATCTGGTTTCTATTTCATTGATTAAATCATCATGAAGTTTTACTCAAAAAATAAACACAAAAGTTTAATACTTCAATGTCAATGTACCTAAGAATGTAGAATAAGTATATGCATATGGTATGTTGTTCATTCAACCTGAAAAGCACCATACTCATACTCATAATATATGCTTGCTTGACCCCTCCATAGTTCATACCAAAAGAACAAAAATGTAAAGAACAAAATCCCTATTCATAAATGTCAGTTTTGCATATTATACCGTATGCATATGCTATGGATGGGTTATACTCATTTCGCACTATAGTTTCTCCATCTGCATACCAAGCAATCTCCTCTCCTTGTCGAATTTCCCTTGGACTGTCCAATCAAATTAACAGGCATCTGAAGAACATAGTCACAACAATGACACATGACTTGGAAAAAGGCCACACTTACTTCAGAGGCCGGAATCGAACCGTCACCGTGACATTCTCCTTCGCTCTTTGCACATCCAAAGGTGGCGGCACAGCAGCAGCAGCAGTCTCCGGAGTAAAATGATGCTGCGGCTTACTCCGAACCGAGGAAGACGCCGGCGAGCTCAGGCCATCAGCGGATGTCTCCTGAAACTGCTTAGAAGACGAGGTGGTGGAAGAAGAAGGCGAATTGGCAGCTTTCGAGACACTCAATCCGAACCTTCTCGATTTCACACCGTGCTTCGACGCCATTGGCACTTCTCCTCAAACCTTCAACAATTAACAGCATCATTTAAACGAAAATTCGTTGAACTAACGGAAAATTAACAAGAAGAAAACGTTAATCTGTGAGTGCAAAGTGCAAAGTGCAAAGTGCAAACCGAGCTTAGTCTCTGTATAATGCGGGAAGAATAAAAAAAAAAAAAAAAAAGGTAAGAATGGAATAATAATAATGAAGAAGACCTGAAAGGAAGGAATCAGAATTCAGAGGCGCATTGTGGAGTAGGGGAAGAGATCGCGTAGGAAAAGGAAGAGACAGATCCAAAAGAGAAAGAAAAGCGTGTGTCCGAGTGCGAGTGAGAGTGAAGAAAGAAAATAAGAGCACATTCGCGGCATCAAAAAGAAGAGAAGAGAGAATAGGTTATTGCCATGCCTTGGCTTGGAAGCGATGGCGACGGGATGGCCTTCATTAACAAGAAAAGCGAAGGAAGGAAGACTTTAATTTTCAATCCAACTTTTTTATTAGTGTGATGATTGACAATGATGAGTGCTATTATTGCTTTTAAGTTGTTGGATGATGGAACAGAGAGAAAGAACCATGACGCGGGCATGGTAAGAAGTACTGTAGTTAGTTTAGTGAGTGAGAGAATAAAGAAAAGTGTGATAAATAAAATCGGATAAAGAGAGTGTGGAAGGGAAATGGTGCAAACAAGACACAAGACAGAAGCTAGTTGGTGCCGTGTGGTGTGGTGGGTCTCGTCTCGCGTAAAATTCTGCTCTCTTTTTTCTTTCTTTTTTTTTCTTTTTCTCTTTAGCTGGATCGATGCACATAAATTAATTAATTATCTTTTCTTTTTTTTTAGCGCGCATGGAGGCAGAACCGTAGGGCTTGGGTTCCTGCCTGTGCCTAATTTATTTGTCTTTCACGAGAGGCGCGTGCAGAGAAGGTAGAAATGAATTAGTTACTGTTTGTTATACACTGATACGCCAGCAGTGACAGTTACATGTGTAAAGGGATGGGACCTACGACAGTCACATTGGTTCTCCAAACTTTCAATGTATACAAATTTTTCATGTTTGTTTGATTTTGATATGGTAATAAGAAACGTTACCTTCGTATTGCGATCTCTATCCTCGATTCTCATTTGTTGTTATTAGTAACTAACTAGTAGTAGAAGTAGAACAATGTCATTCCGGGTATATGTTTAATTAGATGCATAAATATCATCAATTTTGTCTCTAGCAATTAGTTAAACACATTTTATTTTATAATGTAACGATTTTCTTTGCTTATACTGTTGTTATGATTTTAAGATAATGAGCAAATTTATCACATTATTATATTGTTGTTTGTAATTAAATTAAGTCAAAGGGCACCTTTGAGATGTGACGTGTAGAGCCGTAGACTAATATGTAATTTTTATTTTTTATTTTTAAAAAGAACGGCTGAACCGGTGGATCACTCTCTACAACCAGGGGCGGAGCTGCATATAAGTATGGGCTGCACCTCACTATGAAAAAATGAAAATATTTTTTTTATTGAAATCGAAGACAATACTATTAAATTTACAACAGTCATACACAATTCTCAATCAACTAAACTATACTAAAAACTATTGCATATATCCACGACTAAAGACAAATGACAACTCCTAATCATATTCACCTACTCCTCGGCAATGTGAGCTGTTGAGCTTTAAATAAAATTATATGCGTATGATGATAAAGGGATGTGGGGTATGATTTGATGTAATTGAGTGTAGTTAGTATTTCTCTTATGCAGAAAATCTCAGTATTATTTTGGTTTGATCTGTCTATAAGCTCTGGACTTGCATCACGCAGTTGCTCACACATACCCGATCCTTTTTTTCTAAAACAACAAAGTGACGTTTGGTGCTTCAGGTATAATTTATAAATGATTAATTGTTCTTTCTCTTACAGGTGGTTGCAAGTTACAAATGATAATAGTATAAAATTTGAACTTATTTTCCAACTAATCACTCATTGCAACTGCTTTTTATCGGGCATTTCTATCTTATCACTTATGCATTATCAGGGCAAGCTTATATATTCTGATGTGCTTTCCGACTTCCGAGTAAGATATTTTTCCATCCTTTTTTATGTAACACTAGCACCTCAATTATTTAATAATATGGTTAGATTAATCAATAGCTTTCTGTAATGTTATCAATTTTTTAATTGAAATCCCATATATACAGTTAGAATACACCTTTTGGAAGTTTTGAATGCTTGCTCTGTCAATTCAATGCCTCTTTATGTTAACAATCCAATTCAAATCCAGTTGTAGGATTTTGATTAATGCTTTGATTTTGGGTTGAATAATTAGTTCTCCAACCTCTTTGATTGTTTGATTTCGAGTTGAGGAGCTATGAGTGTTTCTCTGAGCTCTCATTGTCAACTCTCAGACCTAATTTAATAATGTACTAGTAGTGTTTTAGGAATTTAGCGATCCAAAAGATTAATTTTGCTCTAAAAACAAATACATGAAATTAATTACATAAATAATGATATTCAATTCCATTCTGATTTTTTAGCATCATTGCGAGCGCTAAATTCCATTTTACTCCCCTCTCCAAAAATCTATGTTACAGTGTGTACATTACCTTTTTTTCTCATTAAACAACTATGCAATTGCAATACACCGGCAAAAAGCTTAAACAAGGTAAATTTCAATGTAACGAATTTCATTTAGATCACAGTATCTAAAACTAATCTAACTAGGAAGACGTTTATTTAACATACAACATGAAACTATTACCAAATCAATTAAGTATCTAATGGAAACTGGATGTCAGAACGAGATAATCCACAAGGATACCCAATGATAATGACTCAAAATTTCTCTTTTTTTTTTTACTTCTCAAACAGTCATGGAAGAGTCATTTCATTCAGTATGCGGCAGTATCTATTATGGTCTGAGGTGTTTTTGAAGCCAGGAAGGAAATCTGTAAAGAATCTTAGAACCGCAGCAAGATGTTGGGAGTCATTGGAAACAAATGCTGCTTCTAAGAACAGTGATGGCCGGATGGTATCCACCTGAAACAAATGCTGCTTTAGACTTTTGAAATTTAAACAAAATCATAAACATGATGAACAAAAAAAAACAGAAAAATAGAATCATAAACACAAACACAAACATAGGTAGGAATCAGGCTCCTTTTCAAGGCGGCAGGCATCTTTTGCTTGCTACTATGTTTCAGCAAAGGACTATCTTTCTCCAGATGCAGGGAATAATAAACTATCATACAGAGCTAACTGGATGAATGAAATTTCTACAGCAACAATGCCTATATATGAGAAAAGTGAAACACTAGGGTCCTCAGTTTTCCATCATCTCCCTGCTCTCTTAATTATATAAAATACTACTAATAAGTAATTACTTCCTATACCAGGAGTCAACACAGTAGAAATTACCCTGTATTTCCGTGCATATCGTAAGGCTTCAAGATAGTATCCATCCTGCACGAGCAGTAAAACATAATCGTGATGTAAACCAAGTTGTCTCAGCATATCCAGACCGAGCTTCCTAGTTTGGGTATTCTGACGACCAGACTCTAGGAGTTGTAGCGCAACTTCTTTAGAGGGCTCCAGAATCTGCAATAAAAAAAGACAGATCTTATATTGAAATTAATCATAATTCAACATATAAAGGCTTCCCCCACCTTTACACTTATACAGAAAATTTTCTAACCTTGTTTAAGACAAACAACCCGAGCTCTGCATAATGTTCGTTGCGGGCAAGGAGTTGAACTATTAATACATAAACATTTGGGAGTACACGAATCTTCTCTGAATTTGCACTGTAACAATTAATAAAGAGTTGAGGGGCACCGACAATAGTGGAAGTATAATTTCCATCAGATCAAGAAAAATATAGCACAAAAGCCCATGAATATACACCATTTCTAGTGGACACCTGGTACAACTGACCTAATATATGTTTATTACATAATATCCTAAAAAAGTCCATCGATAGCTTAGGGTGATTAGTTTTCTGTTCTTTCTGGACTCACCTTCTTTACTTACAAATTATGATATAATGACTGTGGACCAAACTAAAATTCATTAGAAAGTAGAGCAAATCTACGAAATGCATTCAGAGTCATTGAACAACTTCCTAACTCAAGTAATAGCATACCTGTGAAGGAACTCAATAATGATAGCAACCAAGTAAGAAGGGTCTCCGACCATCTCCTCATCAACAGGAGACAAGACAAAGCTGTACATCTCGTCTGGCGAAATTGCTGCAGAAGTAAGATGGGATTCCTCTTGCCCAGACTGAAGAGATGATTGCATAACATAAGCACCATGAGATCCAGGGCTCAGAGATATCTCATTATTCACTTCACCCTCCACTTGAGCTTCCTTTGAACTGTGTTTTGGATTTGAAGACTGAGACTCGTCCTCAAAATCCAAACTTGAAACAGTTGAAGCTTTATTAAGAGATCCACTGTCTACTCTTCTCGTAGATTCATGGATGATTGATTTTCCCATTACATTTGTTTCGATAGCAGATACCTCAGCACCGGTATTTTGTACAACAGAAGTTGATGTCTTCTCTGGTTTCAGTCCCTTAAGATAGCTACCAGTTTTAATTGAATGAGAGTATGAGGTGACTAGTACATTTACAGCCTTGGAAACCACAGGCACAGGCCTATGCTCTAGAATAAGTGTGCGTGTTATACCCAAGCACAATTGTTTAGCCTGAAAAGCAAAAATGAGGTGAAATTAATTATTTATTGCACTAAGTGGGGATATTTATTGCACTAAGCGGGGATACATAAAAAGAACAAAGCATAAATCTATGCTAAAGGACGACTAAGGGTGGCAAGTGATATCAGGAAAACTTTATTGTACTAACTAGGCTAAACCCAGGATGCGAAAAAAAGATCAACACAAGGCTTTTTAACTTGGTACTTTCCTTTCTCAGATGCTAAGCCTGCAACATCTAGAAGTCAAGAGCGAGGTTATCCTCCAGCAAGTTGATAAAACTTGCCAAATATGAGAAACTAAAACTAAGTTTATTTTAGGATCTCAATCAGCATTCAGCATATATATGATTATGAACTAAGCTATCTACTGGGACTGTAGTAGAAGCTCCTATATATAATGTTTTTAATACACATTCCTGGGCATAATTCCAGTTACAAACTAATTACAGCAAAGCTGACTTGTGGACTGAATTAAAAAGAAATAGCAGATAGAAACTGCAGCACTATTGCAACTTGAAAAATTAATCAATTAGAAGCACTGGAATAACAAAGCAGGGAGAAAGATACCTTGTTAGCTTCCAATTTCCGCCGCTGCAGAAACTCTAATACTGATGGGACCTCTGAGCTACTAGAGGAAATTGCCTGCAAGATAGGATTATTCATGAAAAATAAAGCACCTATGTTTGGTATTGGCACATAAATGAACAAATAACTGACCTCTAAGTCTAAATTGAACTTCCACAATAACTTAGTGGTCACATCACATACAAGGTCAGGCACTAGGAAAGTCCATGTATTGGCGTATGTAACTGCTTCATGATTACTCAAAACATTACCATCTGAACTCTCACTTTCTCTACCACTAGATTGAGATAAAGTGCTGGATCTGGGGAAACCCCTTAATAATAAAGGAAGTGGTGCAGATATTGGTGCTCGAGAATCTGCAAATAGATCATAAAGTATAACAACCTTTGCATCAACTTGATGAATAAGAAGTACATTGTCGACCACACTCACGGCAATCCTGTTGGAATAAATTGGTAAAGAGCCCTGCAAATATCATGAACATCAGTCTCATTTTTCAGTCTATAGTTCAATGGAGAATTGCATAACTACTATTATCATACATACAAGCTCTAGGATAAAATTACATATCCCAGATGGTCATATCTTATATGTGTACCTAATTAAAATGCCTTTGCCAATTTACTATATGGCAAGCAAGTGTTTAACATGGTGATAATTGTCTTAGATTAGACAGTAAATTGGTACATATGTGGTTGTATAGACATGTAACTCAGGAAATTGTTAGAAAATCAATGTGTATTATGTTTAGCATATGCCATGATATATTTGTGTAAGTTTGGTGATCCCTCCTCCTTAAAATCTTTGAAAAAAACAATCTTCTTTTGATCTTGATGGTAGGGCCAATTGGAAAGCCTAAATGGTGATGAATTGAAGAGATTTCCACTCGGTTTTGGAGCATGAATACATGAGCCTTGGAAGGGAGATTGTTGAAATGTGCTTGCTGTCTAGTGTGTTAAAACGCCTAGAAGTGTGTTTAAACATCCAGGATCATGCTAATTACACATAACTACTGACCTGTGCACGTTTGAACATCCAGGACCATGTGAAAAGTAAATGATGTCAACTAACTTTCTTAACCAGTGTGAAAGTAGTTATTTTTGCTTATATATGAGTCCAGAGGGAGTAGATGTTAAAGAATCACCAAAGTAAAATAGAGGGGAAAATATTCTTCATAGAAATTGTTTAGAAATTTTTTCTGGATTGTTTTTAAACAAGAAATTTGGGGTGAATTGAAATAGTAAATCATTCAGAATTTGAGAAAAACCAACCTGCTGTATCACTGCATCACGATATAGCCTATAAGAATGGAGCAGCATAGCAATTCTATCAACTTGCAAGCAGTATATCCTACCATAACTGTGGTTGATTGTTAAATATATAAAACTTTAATTAGGAAGCTATATTAATTATAAGTTTGATGAAGTAAATATAGCTGATACATACACAGTTACAATAAATACGTCTTCAGCTGCTAAAACAGGCTTACTATTTGCCTCAGATTTGGCCATAACCATCTCAAATCTTGGCAAGCGAACAATATCTGCAGATGAAATCTAAGAAAGGCATTGCTGTATTAGCCAAATGAAATAGCACAAGAGCAATATCAGTTGATATTCTACATTAATACTCATGAGTCACAACAAGCACTATTATAGAAGCTGCATTGATACATGTAACATGTCATTCTTTTCTAAACAATAATGATATCAAATCTTATTTACAAACAAAAATAAATTACAAGAAAAAGAAGCAAGCCATACACACTCACCTGAAATCCATGGAATGTCTTGCACTGCATGCCAGAAGCAAGAAGAACCAGGCGACTTTCATGGGTGTAAACATACCAACTCACATTCAGTTTCTTTGTTTGCACCAGTTGCAGTGATTTTGACTCTGAATTATATGCGCACAAGTCTAGACCACTGTTGAGGAAGTTTGTAATTTAGTATATCCTTAACTTCAAAAAAAGAAAAAAGAACAAAAGAGAGGAGGAAACATCGATAAAAAACTTGGGAAAATCACACCACAAAAGCTAGTCCTCATTGGAAAGCCCAAGGGCATATAAACCCCACACTAGACTCTCATAATTCTGACATGGGACTCAAGTCACATCCCTAAAAATTGGATCCAAACATCCTACCATGCTCTGCTGTCTTAGACAGTGCCCATGTGGGCTGGCTGTGCACTAGTCCTTTAACTAGTCTCAGGCAAACACGACAATGCTACTCATTCACAACTGAGAGACATGGTGAAAAGCTTTGATACCAATTGATAAGAACATTGGGAGATCCACAATTCCACACTAAAAAAGCTAGTTGTTATAAGGGCACAAGGACTTATAAATCCCACACTAGAATCCCATACTTCCAATGTGAGACTCAAGCCCCATAACTTGCAACTAGACCTGACAAATACTTGGGGTGTAGTGTCATGTTTACAACAATTTAATGAACTATTACTATATTAGAGCATTATAGATATTAAAAAAGCATCAATAAACAATGTAAATCATATCAACAGAGAGGAAGTAAATAAGCTAACCTTACCTGGTCTTAACAAGAACAATATCACACTGTTGACTATCTGTCCAAAAAAATCCAAGTAAACTTTCTGATTCTGGCCTGCAGTTATGGCTAAAAGTCCCCCCAGTCTCTCTATCCCAAAACTGTATCTCATGGTTTGATCGTTGGATTGCTACTACCTTTGTGTCTAAAGAATACCGAATAGCTATAATAGGGCCTTCACTTATTGAATCAGTGGTTGGATCAATGAGAGGATCAAAGGGACCAACTTTCCAAGAAAAAACCTAAATGTTACAAACACAAGCACACAATGTGATAAAGAGATGAACAAGGAAGTATAAAAATTGAAAAATGAATCATCATTTTGAAACAATTTAAAAAGGTGGACATATAATACACACATATTATATTCACCACCAAACAGTAAATATATGAAGCATGTCACAATATAGTAGACAACAGCACGGTATAGTGGAGTAGCAAAGCGGCAGAGCAGCGGCTTTTCCCTTTCTATGGTGGTGCGACCATGATAGATGCTTCAAAAACCCATTTTTACCCCCAAAACAACATGACTTAGGTTTTTTGGGGTAAAATTGTGGTTTATCCTCCATTTTCTAATGCATTTTTTGTTTCAGAAACATAATAGGATTTGAAAACCTTTTTTGTTGACTATACCACAAAAATTTACCTCTAGCTTGACCCATGTTCTTTCACACTTTACCAAACTATTTTTTCCCTTTGTTCCATACTTTCTTCTTCTGTTAAACTTCTTAATTCAAATTCTACTCATTTTTATCTAATTTGTCATGTTAATTTTCTATTAATTTCACTACCATCTTACATTTCTTGACTTCATTACTATGTTCTTATTGCTCCTAAATTGATGATGATTGTTTGTATAAACTGACTTATTATTTATCATGAATTTGTTTAATTTTGGGCTTTTTGGCATATTTATTTCTAAGTGCATTATACTTTATCCGGATTTTGTAATCATATATACAATAGTGTCCATCTTGCTTCCTGCTATCCCGCTATAGTGTTTTCATGCTGGCCACTGCATTGCTATTTGAGATTGATAACTGTGTACCATATTACCTGGTCAGCTGTTGGAGAGAGTAGCAACTTATTTCCATCATCATAAAATAATCCACTTGATCCAGGAACATTGCACCGAAGTGGTGGATACTGAATGTAAGCATGTGAAAGACCATCAGATCCACTCAGACCTATATTAGGCTTTGAAGTTGATGCTTTTCCAGACATGTTAAGTGCCGTTTACACAATGAGTGGCAGATGTAAAATAACAACTGCAGAAAAACTCCCAAAATTATTTACACTAGACAGTAAAAGCTAAAATTAATGCATTTATGATTAACAGGAGATATAAGTGCTGAAGGTTAAACCTTGGCCTGAACAAAGTTGTAGGACCTTCCTCTCAGACGTATGATTGAAAAATTCTACAAAAACTACTATTCATAATCATTAACCTTTCTAGTTTGGTTTTTCAGCAGCCCCCAGAACAAGGAAACAAGAGCATGTTCACTTAAACCTTCTTTCTGAGCTGCTTGGAGAAATATTTTGAAACATGAAATATTTATTAGAAATGCCAAAAGAAGGGTAACAATTATACAGTAGACACAGCAAAACAGTTTTAGCAACAGGGAAAAGCAAAAAAAAAATAAAAGAAATTATAATCAGAAATAGCTTCTAACATTCTAACTCTTTGAAAGGGTACTCTTGGAACACCAATGGGCATAAAATGGAGAAATAATAAAATCATATATCTAACTTTAGTGTGGAAACATAAGAATTAAAGCCATGATCAATTTAAGGGTATGATTGTTTAAGTTCAAAAAAAGTGATCATGTGACAGTGACACAGCTTTACTTAAGAGGATTTTTTTAAGAGCTACTATTCTAAACTCCTTATAAAAACACAGACATACATTTTTGAGTTTTTTGCTTTTTTATTTTCCAAAATAATTACATAATTACTATAACTTTTTTAAACATACATTTTTATTATATAAGCATTTTTATCATAAAAAAACTAAAACAAGCAGGCCCTAAATGAAGTGTGCAAAAAGGTTTCTCTCAAATGTTTTCAGAATATTGCTCAAAGAAAAAAAACAAAAAAGGTATTTCTTTTACTTAAAATGTAAGAAAGAACCTTATAGCTAAAATGCCTAGCCAGAGCAAAAATAAAAATTTATTCCGAGCCAATTGGAGAATACAATACCATATTCTGCATACAATTTTTTAGTGCCACAAATTCCTTCACACACATATCACGTTCAATGTCTGGAACCTTCGCTGCAACACAGCTCCCATATGCTTTTGCCTATTTGATTAGATCTTAACCAAATCAATGTTTATGCTTATGTCCAACTATCAGACTATACTAAGGATAAGACAGAAAACATAAGAGAAAAGGAAACCACCTGTAAGACAACCCATTCTACCTCCTTACCAACTACCTGACACCTCAATCATAATCACAATTTTAAAGCATCTATCTAACTAAAATCAAGTCAACCATTTAATTGAAGGTACAAACAAGTTATGCACATTACTATTCTGTATAGGATTCTAACCACCAAAACGATGTAACAAAAACGTTCTACACACAATGTCACCATGTAAACCAAAACCAAAAGCACGCACATTCCTTGCATACTAAAACAATATCAAACCTGAGATGAACAATTCACTAAAATGCGCTTGAGAGTAGAGGCGGTATTCTTCTTTTCCTTCATGTCGACAACAGTGCAAAATATACACAAGCCACAATTAAACGACAATCAACTATAACCTACCAAAAAATAAAACAACAAAATTACAAACATATATTTGTATTTGCAAGTTTCAAAGAAGCTTATATTTACTGAAACAATAACAACTAATTCAAATTTCCAGAATCACATAGATTTTCACACTGAGAATTTCAGTAAACAAGAAGATCAAAACTCTCAAGGTACCTTCGCCCTAATTCGCTTGCACGCCTAATCTCGCGAGAATAATAGAAATCGAAACACATGCCAAACGAAGAAAATTGAGAATCTGTATAAAGCGTATACATATTCTTCGTGTAGAGAACGAAGAGAAAACAACGGAAATGAGAGAGAGAGAGAGAAGAAATTTACCATCTCAAGAATTGGCCATATGCATTCTGCAACAGAATTAATCGTAGATCACGAATACATAGATTCTTCTACTCCATTTTATTCGTAGTAATAAATAATGGATAAACAGAACAACGATGCTGCAGTGAAACTACCTACCAGTCGCATTGCTTGCGCTGCTAGTTGCGAGCGACTTACTGGAATTTCCTTTCCTCTGCACTGCATTTCGTCTGTGGGCCCGACCGAAGTGGCAGATCATATTCGGGCTCGCTCGTCCTGGTAAGCCCAATTAAAATTAGACCTTTTAACCCAAAGCTGAGGACTTAAAATACTGGGCCGGTCCAAATAATTTTGCTATTTACACTGTTGGATGTAATTTTTTAAACACATTCCTTATTAAAAATTATAAAACTATGAGTCACACTTGTATAATTTCATAGGTAATGATAAAAATATATTTGTTTAGTGTATTGTTCACATTTTTTTCTGAATTTATTAGCCTTGATCCAACAAATATCGATCATATTGACCCTTCTTACAAATGTTTGCAATTTGCAAATTAATCAATAGGAAATATGAGGGGGAAATAATAAATCAATAATCATTTTTTTTTAAAATTAAACCAGTCACATTGAATCGATGAAGGCATTAGTTTAATATTCATAGTTTAATCAGTTTTGATAAAATAATTTTTTTAATATAATATACTAAATAATATTTTAAAAAAACATAATATGTATACATTTATAATATTAAAAATTAAATTCTACTGGAAAGTGTCATAAGTTATACATAAAACCAAATCTAATAAATCATAATATTTAATTTCAACAATACAAAATAAAATTATATATTTTCTAAATTTAAAAAGAAAATACAAATTATAAAAACTGGTCAAATCATCAATTTTTAGTCGATTTCACGATTCAGTGTCGATTTAATTAAATATTAATTTAGGAGTTATTCTAAACCAAACACAATAATGATTCATGTTTCAACTTATTTAACCGACCGATCTAGTTCAATACTGAAAACACATTCATGAAAATTTTAAAAGAAAAAACTAATATTCTAACATTAGTTAATTGTTGTATTTAGAACTGAATGCTTGAATGCTGACATTTTGTCGTTTTAACGGTGAAACCAATAGAAATAGAAGAATAGAATAATGGATTACAACTTAGAAAAGTGGAAATCTCAAATCCAACCACACCATTGCTAATAATAGAAGGGTCTAGTGGCCATGTCGCCTAGTAAACATTTTGATATTGTTGTCATATAAAGCCAGGTACCAAATCACACTATATTTGTTTCCATGTCAATAATTGCCAATGATAATGAACAAACAAAATACAATTAACTAGCAATAGAACTTTCTTATCTTTCTTGTTTGATGCAAATTTATGTTGGGATATAGTTATAACATGCTTTATGATTGTCTTAAACTGAGTCATAATTGCAACTTCCTCATACTAATCTAGCTGTAAATAAATAACTAAAAAGAATTTGATGCCGATTCTGTCAGCCACTTTTTTGAAGTTTTGATGTTCTCCCTATTCCCTAATATGGACCAAGAGGGAAGTCCTCCCAAAGGGAAAACTCACCCATTTTTCATTTGATCGAAGGAATATAAATTAGTAATGGGGTTGTGATACAATTTTAGTTGACCACAGTATTTTGTTTTTAGAAAAAAAATGATAAATATTTTTTTATTGAAGACAATTTTATTATAATTTTGTTTATCATTCAATGTTAGTTTGCTATTTTTTTATTGATTAAAAATTCAAACTCACAACGATCTCTTCTTATTCTTTCAATGACAAGTGCATCTTATAATCCTTATTTTTTCTCAAATTGAAATTGAATAATATTAGTAATTTTTATCAGTTTAATTTTTTGAAATAACAATTTTAATTATATATTTTAAAAGCGAATAATTGGGTTTTCCTAGTTTAAAAAACGCACAAATTTGGTTTCTCAATTTATTTTAAAGAGTTGACTGTGTTTAAACGTTAACTTTGTCTACTTAATATTCTTAAATTAAATGACTCATTTTTTTTAATTAATAATAATAATTCAACACTTTTCTCCTTCTATTCTAAATTCTAAATTTTTTTACTCACTAGTCTCCTTATCTTCTCCTTTGAGATCAATAACCCCGCCTCCCTTCTCCTCTCTTCTTCTCACTCCCTTTCAGTGTTTGTTGCATGAGTCAAAGAAAAGAGTCTTGAACAATTATTGTTAATTCAAAAAAAAAATTAATTTAAAAAAATTAAATAGACAGAGTCAAATATTAAAACTAACGATGAACTCTTTAAAATAGACGGAAGAAAAAATTTGTACAATTTTTTAAATTAGAAGTACCGTTCACTTTTTTTTTAAATATAAGATGAAAATTTTCCATCTAAATATTTAATGTATAGTTATTGCATGTCAATATTTGAATTTCAAAACATTGATTGATTAAGCTGAAATAACCATATGACAATTGACTAATAATCATACTTTTTTTTTTAAAGAACTTATTTTATTTGTTAGAAACTTCCAATCAATTTAAAACTCTAACTAATTGGGATAATTATATGACGATGGAATTGCCCACACAAAAACCATCAATATCAAAGACCTGTATATTGGCTTCTCTTGACTCGCAAGTCGCAACTCATCGTGATGCATGGGTAACGGTTCAAAAGGAAATGCACGATGATTATGACAGAGGCTACATAACAATTAAATTCCCACTTGGTCGTCATATCATATCTAACTATATATGTCACTCTTTTTTTTTTTTTTAATTAGTAAGCAATATATGGATATTTTTCAAAAGAACAAAACGTCATTTAAAAAAAAAAAAAAGTATGCTTATAAAAACATATGAAAACGGAATATATGTAGCATTAGTGCATAAGTGCATTAACTTTTGTACTTACGGGTCGCATTTAATTTTTGTACCAAAATATTTTATAAATACAATAAGATATAAATATTATACAATATATAAATTCATCCATATAATTCGTGATGATCATGTATCAATAAGATGATATGAATGCATGTATTGTCCTACCTACTTAGAGTGATTCACACAATTGAGGAGATTGAGTAGTACGGAAGGTCTTGTTATAGATTGAAAAAGGTTATAATAATAATAATAATAATAATATCATCAACTTAAAAAAAAAAAAAAAAGGAAAACCAATGAAAAAGTGTGGAGAATTAATGGGGTTGAAATAAAAACAATAAGAAGCTGACGTGTGTAATAAATAGAATGGACTAGTTATGATTCATTTCCTGGTTTGTACTTCATTAAGCTTTACAGTTTGAAGAAGCATTATGATGATGCATGCGTTGTCTATTTGTGGGGGGTTAGGGAAGATGGGTTTTGTTTCACCCACTTTCCAATATCAAAGGGCCCCTCTACTACACTACACTATTAAGCATTTAAGAAAAGGTCAATAAGTTAATGTGAAGAAAAGTCACGAAGGAAGATTAAAGCACAGTGCAACAGAGTCTGCTTGCTTATTTAGGACCACTTAAAATTGCCAGAAAGCAAGGCCACCGTCATAATAGAACAGAGAAAGATCACTGCTTTTCAATTAAGCCTTGTGGTGTGCTGCAATATTTAGCCTATACCAAATACACTTTTATCTTTTTATTTTTACTCACACATAAAAATAGTTACAACATACATACAGGAACAAATGTTACAAGTTAGTCTTTCAGGATTATGGATTTAACCTAACTCAACTCTAAAGATTTCCAACACATCCCTTACATATAGAATTACACATTTCAAACATGAAAAATAAGTGTTTTGACCATGAATTCATCAGTATTGTTAGGGTCATTTTATTTGAAATATTGTTTATTTTAAATATTCGATAACTGTCTTAATTTTATTATTTGTAAAATACATTTTAATAGATTAAAAAAAAGAAATTGTATATAATATTTCATTAATCATAACTTTTAAATTATATGAGACTATCTAAAGTATCAGAACAATAATTAATGATTATCTTTCTTTTATATATATATATATATATATATATATATATATTAATTTAAGTAAGTAATACTAACAAATTTTTCTGTGTCCAATCAAATTTATCGTAAGAATATAATTGTATAGTAAATATATTGAGAAATTTCAAATTAATTATAGATTTGCTAGGGTAGAAATTAGAAAAAGTTTTCAGAATTTTTCCAAAAAAAGATATTATATTTTGTTTCAATAAATAAGCTAAAGTTCTTCTAACTTTGTATTTAGAGAAAGACGTTGTAAGCACCAAATGCGCAAACATAAATGATTATTGCTCAGAAGGGGAAATGACAATGTAAACAAACGAAAAAGCTGGTACCACTTGTCAATTGGCACAGGATCAATGATATTGTCGGGACGATGATCTTTCCAGAGGAAATTAAGAAAAGAAATCTTATCTCAATTAATCAAGGTGGAGTTTCATGCTAATTAATGATTTGATTACTAATTAGTAGAATCTTAATGTCAGGAAAAGATATATTAATAAAACTACAAAAGCTATCTATTTTAATTTGTTTTTCTTCTATAATTGATATTATTGTTGATTGTTGATAGCAAAACATACATATAAGACATCCTGTGGTCACCATAAAGATTTAGGTATGAGTGAATTATGCATAGAATAATTAATGATAATGATAATGACTATATAGTTAGTAGTCAATATTAGACATAGAACAGTCTCTAGTGTCAACATCTTGAATTATGGATGTGGACCAATTTTCAGTCATTGAAGTAAATGAAAGGAGACATCATTCATGTGAACGTCGTTAACATACAACTACCAAATTTAGATACAATTCTGTACTACATTTAATGTCAAACTCATAGAACATACAAATTTGTATGGTTCTCTTTCTCTCTCTGTCCCTTAATTCGTCTCCCTCACATGATCTGTCATAAACAGCGACAAATGAATCAAAGTTACTCAGAGAAGTCTCGGTTAAATGTTCATAGAATATCTGAGGAACACAACAACGAGTCCATTATTCATAAATCTTCCAAACTTGTTTTTATTGTAGGGGGTAAGAGTTAGATTGATTTGCAATTTAAAAAATTCATTCTTTTTTTATAATTAAGTTTCTTTATAAAAAAAAATATTAATGAAAGATGATCAATGGCCAACTAGTTGAAGCCATGATTCTTCTCACAATTAATGTAATTACGAGTCAAATCAAGACACGGGAACTGCATATCTCTATCAATACAACAGATATGACCAGCTAGTCACTTGGAATCTATCAATGCAAATCCATTCAAATTCATTGGAATGAAATGATAAGTCGATAGAACCTTTTATTTGAAAGATAAATAATTGGGGAGTCAATCCGACAATATTTCGCTGAATATTTTGATGTTTTTTTTTTTTCCTTTTTAGAGTTTAATGGCCATTCAATGAAAAAATAACTTCTTTCTTAATGAAAGGGAATTTCGGATTTCCTACTCTAGTTTGTTATAAACACATGCAATAGTGAAATGGAATGCCCAATATTTAGTTGATTATCTGTTCGTGTTTTTACCTAATTCAAGTAGTTGTGATCAACCTATATATATCCATGCCATCACATATCTTGAAACATATAAATCAGTGAACAAAGGTTATTCTAACTCAATCAATGACTGAGTTTTAAAAATGCAACTACATTCAAATTTGATAGCAAAAGATTTGTTGTTTTTAGTAGTCTTATGGGACTAAAGTAAAAAATAAAAGGGTTAAATTAAAAAAAAAAATCTACTACCTTTTTTTAAGCTCATTAGGGATAAATAAGATTTTGTTTTGTTTTATTGAATAGTAATTTCTTGAAGAATGAGTGGCATATGTATTCCTTCGTTCCTACTCCAAAACTATAAAATGGAACTCAATTGTGAAGCTGAATAACATGTACAAAATTAAATTTATATGCAGATATACGTAATTTAGAAAAACAAGTTCCACGAGGGGACCAGATCAACACAAAACACAAACTAAACACTTAAACATCGAATTCAAAACACTTATAGAAAGAAATTAAATCAAAGAGACCAAGGATATATATCACATAATTTAGTGGATCCACAATGCAAATTCAATTGAATACGTGAAAAGATGCCCTTTGTGGTCCAAACTCTCAAGTTTCCGACAACAATGACACATTGGCACCGTATCCTTCAAGCTTCAAAGTTAAAAGTTCAAGGAATTCAAAGGACAATCCTTATTCTATTATTTGACAATTAAGGGTCTTACAAGGCGCACATATCAATCATGGTCTTAGTTCATTCATATATTTCGTGTGGTTATTAATTGTTAACTACATGTTTGTGTGTGCTTGATGGTTCCTGGTCTACCAAGTACCAAAACCTTTATCCTTTAGGTGGATAAATGGTGGGTTCTCGTGTTTTCTGTGCCACTTAAATCAGTTTATTATTATTATTATTATTTTTAAAAGCTTCTATGTATTTTTTTTCCTGAGAAACCCTTTCTTTCTTGATCTCTGAATTAGAAAAAAAAAAAAAAGTTCTTTTGATTCTTAACATTGCATAAGTTGAAACCACTAAAACCGTAAAAAGTATGGGTTTAAAGCACACAAAAATAGAATATAATTAAAAACAAGAAAAGAAAATAGAAAAAAATAATCAACCAAGTTAAATGGAATTTTTAAGACAATCCCAGACGATACCAAAAACATGTTAAGATCACAAATAAATGTATCAGTCTACAAATAATAAAAAGATGAGAAAGAATTATCTTATCCATATATAAGGATTGTAGTTTAATAATGATTATAAAGTCAATCAATTATTTTGTTGATTGAAGCAAAAATAATTTTATGGTACCTGAAGTTGAGTTTTTATATATTCTTTTCAATTATCTAGCTACGAATATACTAGTGTGTATATACACTTGCATGCACAAATCTCAAACAAAATTATCTAAAGTCATGTCCTTTTTAAAGATCCTTGAAACGTCGCTCATGATGTTACCGAATCAAGAGACAAAGTTAACGAGCAAGTGATCATGCTCACGTCAATTAATTTTCTACTTTATTTGGGCATATAATTAAATGGGGCATTTGCAATGGAAACCCCAATATGTGTATTATGAATGAATGTTTTAACTATATATATGGTCCCCTCGCCCCCAAATTTAAGCCTCTCATCATATGAGGGTGACCTTATTGGCAAAGAGAAAAGTTTCCATGCATGAAAAAATTAAAGGGTAGTTGCGCCTGTTGTTGTTAGTATTAAAGGAGAAAGAAGGCCCACTTAAATTTTGAGATTGATGCAAATTTAAATCTGTCATTGGAATCAAAATTGGCATAGAGTAGATATTTTACCTTCAATTCTTCGAAGAAAGTTCAATACTATTATATATGTTCATTATCTTGACAAGTAGCTGGCACGTAATAACAAAATAATTGCCTAACCATGAGAGAGAAAGAATAGTGACATATCCTGGGGATGGCAAAGAAAGGTGTGGAATTATAAAAGAATGAAAGGTCCATATACTCGATAGGGGTTTATATAAAACAGTCTAAGAGCAATGAAGATATATAGTATCTTTGTGGATTTAGGCTTAATTCATCCTCAAAAATTAACTTATTGGATTTGAATTGTTTAACATTTATATATTTTATCTTGATTAACTCTAGTAATTAGATTTTTTTCAATATAGTATACATAATTAAGAATTCTGCTTATTAGTCATTTTTTTTTAATGACAGTGTCGGTAAAAAAAAAATCATAATGGATAACATTTAATGACAGTGTCCTTAAAAAAAAAACAATTAATGACAGTGTTTTTTTACAGTGGGCATGCATAAAATAAAAGAAGAGTAAGAGACAAGGTGGGATATCACACATTTCACCGGTATTTGAAACTACATTGGCTATCCGGGCCGAGTCTAGTACAACTGTAAGAAAGTTATTCCCTTCAAGTTTTTAATGTACTTGACCTCACGAGAATCATTATGAGAGGCAAAATTCACTTCTAGTTAAAGTTCAAACAATTTCTTGACATATGAGTAAACAAATCCGCTAGTGGGTTTGCGAGGAGAATTAGTTATCTTCAATGATACTCCAATTGATAGCAAATATGAGAGGTTCCACATATATATAAAAATAAATAAATAAATAAAATGAGTAGTTCTATATATTGTCCAGTGTGTGAATATATATAGGATTTCTTTCAGTTTAATGAAATGGCTAGTAATAGAAGTTTGATTTCAGTTTTGAGAGAATTTAATAAAACTCTTGAGGGTCGTCAATGGCTATAAAAGCTAACTCTTCTTTTCTAATAAATATTGACTGACAACTTACAATTTGTTATGAAACAGGAAATTAGACAGAGGGCATTGAATAGTGTACGTACGCAGCTCAATATATATATATATATATATATATATATATATTGGGAAAGATGAGAGGGAAGAAACGAAAGAAAGGAAGAATAAGAAAACAATATATACATAGTGATGTCTAGAAAAACAAGAAAAGGATATTAGATGCATGGAAGAGGTGATGTACTTTGTTACTGAGAGGGAGAGAAAGGGCAGAAAGATTACACTCACGGTGTAGTGTGTGATTTCTTCAATAGTACAAATTATTTTGAGGACCACTTTTTTTGCAGAATCCTGCAACAGATATGAAGTAGCCAACAAAAAATAAAGAACCGACACCAACTAATAGTACCGTATTCGTATATATGGTCCAGGAAAGAGAGAAGAATTAAAGTTTTGGGGTAATTTTTCTGTCTTTCTGAACTCTGAAGTTACCAATTAATTAACGTGGTCGCCTGATATATAAATTAATAATACTTCACGAACTGAAACCGTGAGAGAACAAAACAACGTGTGTTTACAGAGAAAATTAAAACCAAGTACTGTGGCAGCAGTGGTGGTAAATCTATCTGCGATACTTGTTTTGATTTTTACCAAAGAAAATCACTGCTTCACTGCCATAGTATATAACTATATATGTCCAATATCTGGCATGCCTCAACACATTTTTTTTTAACTGACCTTATCAACTCATTTTAACTTTAACTACCAAAAATTTGCTTCAGCAAAATGGAATTAGAATTTGGAGCTTCTTCAAGATATCATGGCATAATTTTTGCTTGATAGAAACTAAGAACAATATGTGATTTATAGAAGAATTATTGTGTTGTTGTCACTAACTTTATCAAAGAGAATTATAAGATTGACAATAGATTTTAAGAAAATAAAACCAAAAGAAGGTTCAAAACGAGGTTTTAAATTTAAAACAAAATTAAGATGATCAGTCCAAACAGCTCCTAAACTTTTCATTGTGAATTGAAAATATATAAAAAAGAAGAAGAAGAAGAAATCGATATCGTATCCAGAGAAAAAGATTATGCCATGCGCGGAAGACTCCAAAACTTTTGCTTGATGTGATTAGCTAGCGTACTTACTGCTTTATCTTGCATGATATCAAACCAAACAATATCAGCTACCTTAATAATTGAAAATATGTTCCCACCAAAAAAGTGGGAAAACTACATGAGCAATATGATTGAATATGGTCAATTTTTAGAAAATAAAAATGATATTTTGCACTAATCGTAAAAATTGTGAATTTTAAAGCTGTTTCCTTGAGCGTGCGTGATCACTGTAATGTAATGGAAGGGGAAATTAATTAATCAAGTGGGGGATTTTGAAATGAGGAAAAGAGATAATTTAACACTAGATATTGAGATGAATTTGGTAGTTCATACTCTAAATTTGATCATTGTTTATAAAATAAAAATGATAAATTATAGTACTAAGTTTAGTTATGTTTTCAGACCCTAAAATTTGGGGATAAGGCTATATATACATTGTGATATTTGATTTCAACCCTAATCCTTTTGTGATTTTATGTTTATCAGTATTAATGTATCTATTTGTATGTTAGGTAGTTTCACATAATTTAGGAGTAGACTCTCAAGAGAATTTATATATCTTCTTCTCTTTTAATCCATTAAAAATTAAAATGTATTTTACAAGGAATCTTGACTATCATTGCTTAGGATGACCCTAGATTTATAAAACTTGTGAAACACAATTAAATTAAAATATGTTTATATATATTTATTTTTGTAAATGAATTCTCGCATAAAATCTGGTTTGAAAGAAAGAAATGATAATATTGGTCTTCAGTCCCATAGATCGGTTGTGCCGGTACTTTGAGAAGCCGAAGCCTTTATCAGATTTTGTAGCGTTGTCAGGCTTCACTCAGAGATGATTCAGCCACCCCAATTGTCCATTATATCAGACCCCACTCTCCCTTTGTTCTTTCTTCATAGCTAGCATAGCACCCTCACTCACTCACTCACTCTCACACCCAAATTAACATGGACAACATTAACACTGATCAGAGAGAGACCCACGACTTCATGAACGTCGATTCTTTCTCTCAGCTCCCCTTCCTCCGCCCCGCACCGCCGCCCTCCAAAGAAAAAGCCATCCGCCTCTTCGGCCATGAATTCATCGACGTGCCCCCCGACAACAACGTTAACTCTTCCGAACATAATAATACCAACAAAGACAACAACGTAGAAAACGGCGAAAACAGCCGCAGGTTCGAGTGCCATTACTGTTGTCGAAACTTCCCCACTTCCCAGGCCTTAGGCGGCCACCAAAACGCGCACAAGAGAGAGCGCCAGCACGCGAAACGACACCTTCAAACCACCCTCTCCGACGCCAACAACACGTACGGCTTCATGAACATGAACTACAGGTTCGGTTCCACGGCAGTGTCGTCGTCTAATTACTCTTACTCTTCTTACTATCCAACGTGGAATAGTTCCAACAGTGGTGGAACTGGAAGGTTCTACGGAAGCTCCAGCTCCTCTTATTCTCAACCCATCAACGGAAGCCCCTTGGGTTTATGGCGAATCCCCAGCCCCACCACCACTACTGCCACTCCATATTCCCAAAGTAACCCTATTTTCAACCGCGAATTACGCTCGATGCATCCTTTGCCTTTGCTTTCTGGCGAGGAAATGGTGAACGCGAGGATGGGGCACTCTGCTGCTTCGCAAAACGGGTTTGGTGGTAATTATGACCACAAACCCAGCGTAAACGACCATGTGAGTTTGGATCTTCATCTGTAACATCAAATTTACACAACACTCGTATATATGTCAATAACATCTGGAGCTGGGAGTTGCTGCCTGGGGATAATATATAATTTGAGAATTTTCATCATCCAGTGTTATTGTGGGATCCTTATGATCACGAGAATTTTAAGATCAAGTTATATATGATGATTCTCATATCAATCACTGTGTTACATATATTATTTTTTCTTTAAGCGTGATTTTTTTAACATCTCGACTTTTTTTACACTTTTTATATATATATTTTTTAGCTTTTTCTTTTTCTTTTTAATTTCATCACATCTCTTATAGTATATCATTTTCTTTCTAGTGTCTTCTTTATCTCTCTTTCTGCTTGACAGCCTGAATACTAAAATGTTTATTTATCAACATCCAACATTTCATCAATACTCTTTCTTTCTTTTCTTTTCTATTCTATTTCTCTTCTTCTATCATGTCATGTCATTCATTATATGCTTATATTTCTATCATGTCCACAGATAAATCATTTTTGAAAGAACGAAGAGTACTGTCAAATAATCACTGTTTTTTTCCTTTGAAAAGTTATATTTTCACAGCCGTAAATTTCGTACTATGCATACCAACAGACCAACCTTTTTTACTTAGAAAGTGACAGTCTTCTACCTTATAAAAGGTAGATGCGGAGAACTGGAGATAGTAAAATTAGAGGATGTGAGAGAAACAATTTTACTTTCATATATCTACACTAAAACATGAGTTTTAGATATATGATTTCTTAAGAAAAAGTTATCTGATACTATGGTTTAAAATTTACATATGATTAATTCAACCGTTCATCCAAAAGATATATGATTTCTCTGTTATTTTTGTTCAAAAAAAAATAAAAATCAACCGTTCATCCATTATATATGTAATACTTCTTTTCAATTTATCATTTTAATTCAAATCAGTTCGGTATGTGAAATTACTCTTGATTTAATTCGTGTCATTAACTAACGAACTAAAATTGAGAACATGTAGGGACCAGAATTAATTAGTCCAATAACACATATAGAATGGATAGGAAATGATTCTAGGTATAGAGATTGATTGATTTGATTGTTTTTTAGAATAAAAAGCAAAGTATATATATAATATTATTATTTACTGATAAAATACTACATATTATTCGGATCTAAATAGTTTTTTTTTTTTTTAATTATCAACAGGTTTAAATAGTTTTTTGGTTTTCTTAAATAGTCGCACTCACGTCATTCTCGGCCTGTGCTAGCTAGCTGCGAAAATTGTCCACTCGTGTGGGGATTATGTAAAGCGTACAAAACCGTTGAGCGCGCATGAACATTTTGTCCGAACACACGTGTGCGTTAACTCTAGCACATTGGCCGGACAGGTATAGTGCCGACAGAGGTGGGTTCAGATTCAATGCTGCAGTGTGGAAAACGTTCGATTATAATTTTGCAGATCGAGAAAGTGATATTTCATTGCCATTTGCTGGCACCAATATTATATTGCTCTCCAAAATGAACATCCATATCCATATATACCTTTATGCTCCTTTTGTTCTAAGTCACTTCTTAGTTTCAATTACTGCGCGCATTCTATATAAGGAGAGAAAAAGACAGGTGTGTGTGGATTTGTTCCTATCATCTTATTGTGTTTTTTACTCTTTATATGAGACCCTAGCTAGGGCTTCAGAGACAAACTGGGCAATATATAATATACCCTAGCTAGCCAATTAGCACACTCAGTCCTCTAGCTAGTTCTCTATTTTTCACTCGCTATCTAATCTCTATAAATCAATAAATGGGAAAAGGGACTTTTTTGGCGAGAAAAATGTTACTTCTTCTGGTGTTGGTGTTCATTACCGTTAATTTAGGTTGACTGGAGTTGACTCAGACCAAAGGGTGCATTTCATTTTTATTTTAACTTAGATATCTCTTTCTTGGTCGAGAGTTAATCATTAATTTCACTTATATATATAGTTAGAGACTAATCTTGATCTAAACAGTTATTTTGTCATACACAAAAAACTGAAGATTGAACTTCTGTACACATAATATTCACAGTACAAAGTTAGTATATGTTAACCAACCAGGTCCACCGCAATGATTGATGTTGCAACTCGTTGTAGAAAATTTGGAACTGTTATGGAGGGATCCCGAGGTGGAATCTGCAGAATTGATGTAATGGGTAGGTGATCATTCAAAATTGAAGTGACGAGTTAATTACTAAGTTGATGAGTATCATCCCATAACTAGGGAGACATGGGTCACTTATTAATTCATTGTCTGCAAACGCAAACTAATTGTAGATCACAAATGTCTTTTCTGAAAGATAATCTTACTTGAGTCATGTGAATAATATTATGAATAACAAACTTTTCTGTCAACTATAATGCAATGCATACTCGAGTCTCGAATTCAAAATCACTATCATTAGTTAAATACATGTATCGGTCTTTAACAGTAATAGTATAATACCATCTCTATTTTTTCAGATCAGTACTTTTACATGCTTACTGGTCATTCTACCAGCTGCATCGCTAAAAAAAATGGTGATTTTAAACTTTTAACTTAAATTTTAATATATATTGATTGTGAAACGAATCCAACACGTGAGGATTATTGTATTGCATTTCTGACATTTATTTAATCGTTTCCTGCAAAATTAAAACATATATATGATGCATATCAAATTAATTTGTGACCCTGACCTATATGAGTATTTCTAACTGTCTACACAAGAAGCCGTTCATGATATATATATTAACTCTATTGTGTGGGCGCAAAGGAACTAAAAGAAGATAACGTTTCGCCAAATCGCATGGATCAGGACGAAAAAACAACCCGTGTGGTGACTTCCATAAGTATCCTGATATCATAGTATATATATTGTGTTGCACATCTTAATCAAAAGCATTAGACAAGTCACACACATGACTCTGATTTTAGGGTTTTAGTTTGCATTTTTCTCTTTAATATTTGTATTAAAGATACATAAATGAATTCTGTTGAGAACTATGCATTTATTACAGTGATGTATGCCAAGTTGGAATTAGGTATTCCTCCAAAGCAAATCATAAAAGAAAACATTCAATTCAACATGTTTGGTTTTGGTTGTAAGCATCTATCAAGGAATCAGTGGCAAAAATATTAATTGTCAAAATTCGACCAGGATAAGGACAGAGAACTCGTATTTGATGATTATTTTCAAGAGTGTGTGATAAAAAAATACTATCATTTTAGCATTTCTCTTTCAGATAATCAGTAAGTTTGAACAAAGAACTTAAGTAATATATGGTTAAACGTAAACCAAACCCCCCAAAAATGCAGCGGCTAAACTAACTGTGCTTGTTCTTATGAAATTAGCTTTTAATTCAGTCTCTGATTAAGAGATCAATACGAAAAAATCAGAAACAAATTAATTAGTTGCTAGAATCGTTTTTTCTTGATAAATCTTTTGTATTCTAGTTAATTCTTTTACAAATGTTTAAACCAAAATTTGAATCTTGAACTAGGACGTAACCCATAAAAATTACTTAATCAAGGGACGAACTTTTTTCAATGTTAATAAATAAAATCAATAAGTATTAATAAGTGTTAAAATTTAGTCTAATATAAATATGTAAAAAACAAAAAGTGTGCACACAACAAAATATGGGTAAATTATCTTATGAGTCTTTAAACTTTTTGTTTTAGATTTGAAACTTTTTGTTGAGTGGAACTAATTTTTCAACTTTTTTTTTTATTTGGATTTTGGTTACTGGTGTACAATAACGCAGTTATATTTCAAGCATGCTTTATTATTAGCAGTTTTTAAACTGTAAAAAAATACTTCATTAAATATATATATATTTTTTATAATTTTTAAATCTTCATGAAACATTTTTAACATTACTAAGTAATTACTAGCAATTTTTAAAATCATTAAAAATTAGTTAATATCTTATCAATAATCAAAATTGACAGAAGGACGAAAATCAAACAAAAAAAAATATTAAATGACTAACATCAATCAATAAAAAGTTCAAAGAAAATCAAACAAAAAAAATAATAAATGACTAACATAAATCAATAAAAAGTTTAAAATTCAAAATAACTAAAAATATAAATTTTCAAAAACATTTGTCTTATTCACCACAAACACAAGCATGTAACTTTTATTTCTTACACTTAAATATCCAACGAAATCCCGGGGACAGAATTTAATTTTTAGTATAAATATGGCTACACAAAAAATAAATAAATTAGTATACATGTAAACAAATTTAAAAAAAATCAGGGGGTCGAGAGCCTTGTGCCCCTTGACATATTTCCGTCACTGTCATGAGCAACTTGATTAATGACACAAATCTTAGTAGCAACAGTTGTTGGTATAACATCAAATTAATTTAATCATTAAAAGCTGATCTCAGATTATATGTGTGAGGCTGCCAAGATTAGAAGGCCCAAACTTGGTTCAAGAAAACTTGGCACTAGCTTTAATAATTTGTTACAAATTAAATCCTCACAACGTACGGCACAACCCAAGTCAGTAGCGTACGTAATGAAAAACACCAAAAATAAACAAAATGATAATCCTCTTCTCCTCGCCTCCTCGGTACGTTTGTTATTAGTATATAGTATTTATAACTTTTGATGATGATTAATCTCAGCTTAAAACTAAATCTCACTAACTCCTATACTGGAGTTTCCCGTCCTAATTACTTTTATCTACGGGGTTTGAACTCTAGATATTACGTACGGAGACCAAACCCAATTCCAACTTGGATCAACACTTGTTGGTAAAATATAAATAGTATATGATTAACATATCATTAATTATGTTTGCTAATTATAATTACATTATAATAATTATAGTTATATCATAATAATTAAATGATAGACATAACACTACCACAAAAGTGATTTTTACGGCCGCTGATTCATTTTATAGTTTAGATCATTTGTGTTTAATTTAATGTAGCCATTAAAAAGTAATTAACACGATCAGTGTTATCCCAGTTTTTTCTCTCAATTAACTTCGATCTCGTTTTCTCTGCTCCGATCTCATTTTCTCTGCATCTCCGTTCTAATCTGTGATGCGCTTATTGTGTGCAGCGCCACCAAGGTCACGACACTCAAGGTCGTCAGAATCAAACAGGCCAGTCGTTAAGGATGAGCAATATGTCTATTTTTTAATTATCCTTTCTCTGTTTTTTTCTCCTATTTCCTTTTAGATCTCGCGCTATTCATACTATTGTTCCCTTGTTGTTCATCGATCTATTTGTTAATTTCAGATTTGGGGCCTATTTGCACAAACTAAATTAAAATAACTAATAAGTTTGATAATTGTTTTTTAAGATCCACAATTAGATCTGTCAACTAAATAACTGGATTTTGATTTTAGTCAACTAAATAACTAATAGGCTCAAATTATGTTCTCAATTTATCCGGACATGCATTTTATTTGAATTTTTCTTTCTGATGTCGTTAGTTCAACTTCTAGAATTTTTCTATTTGACTTCTGACTTATTGTCCTTCATGTTCAAATTGTGTTTTGAATTCTTGTGATGTGATCTCAAATTTTTGTGGTTTATTTGAATCTAATTTTCTATTTGTGGTTTCTGATGTATGATTCATTTGAATCTAATTTTCTGATTAGTTTCCACACATTTTATCTAATTTTCCATTTATTATTTTAATCCTTAATCATTTTTCCCCTTTGAGTCCATGAATATTGATATCTTCGTTTGTGTTAGATTATTTGCTTGTTGTAAATAGAGCAAAATTGACTGTCAAAGCTGTGAGACTGTTAACTTGTTTGTTTTTCAGTTTTACTTTTAAAGTTACGAGACTGTTAAAAATTACCAGAGAGGTCTTATTAAAAAATAGATCACGTTTGACTGGTTTGTATTGTTATTTTTACTGTCAAAGTTATTTTTCAATTTTCTGCTCTGTACAGTACCTTGATTCTCTTCCAAGTGTCAAATTAGATAGAAGACCGTGAAAGGAGGATAAAATCTTTTAGCAACATAAGCACACATACATTGAAGATAAAGGCTATTAACAGACTCACAACTTTGACAATCAATTAAAAATCTAGTCAATTTGGTCTGTTAGCATAAGACTTCTCTAGTCTTCTATCTTCTATCTAATTTGGCACTTGGAAGAGGATCAAGGCACTGCATAAAGCAAAAAAGTGAAAAATAACTTTGACAGTAAAACTGAAAAACAAGCAAGTAAGCTAACCGTCTCACAACTTTGATAGTCAATTTTGCTCTCTTTACAACAAGCAAGTAAGCTAACAGTCAAATGAAGGATATAAAAATTCATGAATTCTGAGGGAAAAAATGATTAAGGACTAAAATAAATGGAAAATTAGATCAAATATGTAATCCGAAAATTAGATTCAAATGAACCACATATCAGAAACCACAAATAGAAAATTAGATTCAAATAAGCCACAGAAATTTGAAATCACATCACAAGAATTCATAACATAATTGAACCTGAAGGACAATAACTCATAAGTCAAATAGAGAAATTTTAAAAGTTGAACCAAAAGGACGTAAGAAAGAAAAATTTAAATAAAATGCATGTCCTAACAAATAGAGAGCATAATTTAATCCTATTTTATATTCTAATTTGATTCACTGTATTAAAAATTAGGTCGATTTGGCCAATCCGATTGAGAACCAATAGTCAGTTCAAGTCAATTCACATATCAAACCATTCGTGCAATTAAATCGACCGAGTTTAAGTTAAACTGGTGACAAATCAGAAAAAAAAAAAATTAATTGATACGTATATGTCAAAATAATAAAATATACATTACTCAATGATAATAATAAAATATTCTGTTACATTATTCTTAACACTTCATAAATATATGCTAAAATAATATTATATATATTTTACAATTATTTATACATCACATTTATTTAAAAATATTATTTATTGTCTTAATTATACTAATTCATGTTCATATTGTTTAATATCAATTAAATAAAACAAAATATATAATATCATAAAATATACAAAAGAGTAATCAAAATTAAAATAATAAGTTTTATATTAAAATTATATTAATTTGTGATGTATTATTTTAATTTTTTTAAGTCAAGATATTTGTAATATTATATTAATTTATCATCTAAGTTTTTTTTAAGTAAAATATAAAATATAAAATTTAAATTTTATTTAATATAAATAAGTTATGCAAATTAATTAATGATTTATTGATTCAATTTCATTTATGAATAATCTAATATCTTTATCAGTTTGAAGTTTTTAAAAGTATGATTTGACTAAAATCAAATATCCAATTCTTTAGTTAATAGAATCTAATTATAGATCTTAAAGAAAAATTAACAGACATGTTAGTTATTTTAATTTAGCTTGTACAAATAGGCCTAAATAGAAATTAATAAATAGATGGAGTAACAACAACGGAGTAATAGTATGAATAGCGCAAGATTCGGAAGGAAATAGGAGAAAAAAAAAACAGAGAGGGTAATTAAAAAATTGCTTACTTTTGCTTTCAACCAATACCTAGGATTCATATACTTTTGCTTTCAACAGAATGTTTCTTTAAGGAGTTGAATATTAATCGTCAAATTCGTCTGTAAGCAATATTATTATGAACTCATATTCAAAATTTCAAAATTCCCCTTTCTCTCTATGTTTTCATTGGGGGTTAATTGAAATGAATAAAATATTTGACTATTCTAGAAGCAAAGGATATGAACAACGTACTGAACACTACACCTTGCACCACCAATTCCCCGTGCATGGACCCGACCCACCATAGCGTAGAGGAAAAAAGTCACAGCTCTAATGGTTTTGGTTTGCTTAGCTTGCAGATTTTGAGGATCGAGTGACCACTCTATCAAAATCAAGTAGTGTTAAAAGTTTTATAGCGTCAAATAATTCAAATTCATTTCAAGAAATTTACTATAAGAGCATGTTATTAAGCTATTTTTCAATAATGTAGGCTATAGATTAAATTTTAAAAAAAATGAAAAAATAAGTTGTTTTGATAAAACTAATATATGATTATTTTTTCTTTTTGTTGTTTTTATATTCTTTTTTTCTATAAATATTTTTTTTTGTTATATTCGAAATAAATTAATTATTTTTAAACCACTTTTTAACAAATTTATTCCAACACACCCTAAAAAGTTAATAATTTTACGATGATAATATATTATTGGATAATAATATGTAAAATTATTTTATATATATGTTATTATGTATATAACATATTTTTTCTTTAGAAAAAATAGTCATGTACGTATACAGTCATTCAAAACCAATTAAAAATCATTGTTAATATAATTCTTAAATTATTTATTATAAAATTAATATTAATAAACTCATTATACATTATATTTTATAATTATGACAATATATTTTTTTTAAATCACAAAAACAATTCTTAAAAACACTCTTGTTGAATAATACCTTTTTTAAAAACGCTCTTGTTGAATAATACTCCAATCATATAAAGAGTTGTTGTTACTTGTTAGCTTATTTTCAACTATAGATCACACTTTATAAATAAGAATGAAATTGATAGATTAGAAGAGATAAGAGGTTAAAAAAACTTCAAAATTACTCTCATTCAAGACAAACTTAAAAATACTCTTAAATGATTTCTAAAAACGTTCTGTGTAATACTACAATTATTCTAGTAGATGATAAGGAAAATTTGTTGCTCACGCACATTGATACTTGATACTGTATATCCGACCCAATCGGATTGCATCTTCTAAAAGATACCTGACAACAACAAAAAAGAGGTAAAGAAAATCCTACTTTTTACACATATCGTAATGATTTCACAAGTCATTAGCATCTTTAAGTGAAGTAACACACGTTAAAATCATAGGTAGCGTAAAAATAACTTCTTACTCCAAAAGCATCTAACAAAAAGGAAAATAGGAGAAACTAATAAAAGACAAGAAAAAGATATTAGAATGCTAGATTGCCATAATATTAATTATGAATAAAATCTTCCTACACCCCTATGCTATACACTAAAAAAAAAGAGAGAGATGAGAAAAAATATATATATATTATAAATGATACGATGGGATGAAATTGAAAAAAAAACAAGATGTTTAATAGAAATTTTATAATTTAAAATAAAGTAAAATATTCATATATCATAACTATATCATTTTATATAATAATGTATCGTTATAATAATTTTTAAAATAATTTTATAAAAATTAATTATCTCATCATATTTGTAATTGACTTATCTACTGTGTATACACCTTTTCTCTTTAGAATAATTGTAATTTTTTGAAAGTTTATAACTTTTGTTACCCTCCGAATACACTATCGTTCGTTGTTCTCTTAATTAATAATGGAACACGTAAATGTTGTACTCCACAACAGCATCCCCTGTTTTGGGATCAAGCGTGTGAGTCTTGGCCTGGGCATACCCACGTGCGAACCGGAAAGCCCGGGTTCCTCCAACGATTGGCATCTCCCTCACGGTGGAGAACACCGTGTTCCGCCCTAACAAGCTGAGTGTGCTGCCATTGTATTTTCCCTCCATGAACGCGAAATTCATGATCATTAATAAACCCACTTCGTCCTGGGCCGCAGAAGCCCAAATTCCCTGGGCCTTACCCACGAGTTTGGATCCGAGGTCTGGGCCCACAGTCAATGGTTCATCGGCCATCATCAAGGCCCCGAAACTGGTGGGGGAAGTGTTGGTCATGTTGGCCTGGGCCACTCTTACCGCGGAGGGCTTTGGGTCGCTGAGAATGTCGTGGAAGAAAAAGTGAAGGTGACTCAGTTTCTCTTTCTTTAGACTCAAAGATGTTGGGGATATGCTCCGGTAAAAATGAGGGGATTTTGCTGTGGCTAATGAGAAGAAGAGGAGCGTGAAAATAGAGAATGTGAGGGTTTTGGTGTTGGCCATGGAAATGGTCGAGGTTGTGATGACTCTGAGCTGAGGACAAAAGAATGAGCAAAGAGTCGATTTTTTATAAGCCATTTATAGAGTGGGTTGTGTGGAAGAACTGGAGGGAAGTTATGACAAGCTTTTTTTTTGTACATAAAGTTAAGACATGCTACATTAACGGTACTGAACTCTCGTGAACCTGGCACAAGAAATAACGGAGAAACCGAAGGTTGTTTGATTTGATTACTGTTTTTAAAAAAGCCAAAAAATTAAAAATTTACTTGGTAATTTTGTAAAATTATTTTATTAAACTATTTTTTTTTTAAATGTACAAACAAACAAGTTTTCTATTTTTTTAGTTTTTAAAATAAATTTTACAAACAAATTTAGCAAATTCTAGAACTGTTTTCAAGAAAAGTTACTATACAGTTTTTTTTTTTAACCTTCTTCTCAAATAAATTTTTTTAAAACTGATATAGAAAATAGATTTTAAAAATTAAAAAAACTAAACTAAATCAATCATAACATGCCAAAACTTTTTGGTGTGGAATCTCTTTTTTCCCTTTTTTGATCAAACGTGTCAGTGATTGTTTGAGATTTTTTACTTTCTATTTTGATACATGACTAGTACTGACTACTAACTACTAAACTACTAGTCACATGTCAATTCCAACAGTAATTTTAAGCAAGTTAGTTAGTCCTATAATATTGATGACCTATAGAATGGATTAGGTTATCTTTGAAATAGATTTTTTTATTATAAAAAAAAGGCCTATGGAATATGGATTAGCTTTTATGGTTAGGACTTAGGAGTGTGCATGATACAATTGATTCATATCTGATGTTTTATTAGTCCAAGATGAAACAATAAATTAGATCCCTTGGTATATATTACATAAAAAAGTAGACACGTGCTACAGTTGTTCGTCCAATGGAAAAATATTTGGTTGATGGACATGATGAGTGGCTTTAAGATACGATAATTATTTTTTATTTAATGTGTTAATAAAATATAATAACGATATATTTTTATGAGTTCATATTAATAAAGTTTCAATCAATTCCGACTATATATTCATGTCAAGAAATTAAGAACATAAATCGGATGTATCTTTTATTTCGAGACAGAAGCATTTTAGGTTAGCATTATAAGTACAGAACAAACTTTCACTCTCCTCTCTAAATATAATTTTATACAAAAAATTAATAAATTAATTAATTTCACTTTATAATTTTTTTATTTAATTCATATCTACAAAAATAATAAATTTTAACTAATGACCAAAGAAGAATCATAAATAAATATTAAAAACATCTTAACATTGAATATGATATTTAAAGTTTATCTATATTCTGTCCACCCAACATACCGCTAGTATGTTCCAATACTTCATCTTTCGGAGTAAATAGGAAACAATTTATGGATTGGTTCTTTAAATAATTTTTTATTTTAATAAAATAAATGATTATTTATATTTATGTAAATAAATAATTATTTATATTTATGTAGTGTGTATGTTTAAATTATTTATATTTATATTTTTAAAATTTATTTAATGAAATAATAATTTATTTTAATAAAATAAATAATTATTTATATTTTTAATATATTTCTCTAAACTGTTTTTATTTAAAATAATTTTTTTATTTAAAAAAATAAATCTTATTTACTTATGAAATAATCAATTATTCAATAATTACTCATTTTATAATCACTTATTATAAGTTTAAACAACATATGAAATAATTATTTATTTGATAATCACTTATTTTAATTTTAAATAAATTAAAAATTAATGTTTAGACAGCTGGAAAAACATATTCATGTACAATGTCTTATTATTTTCCCAAATTACATTTTTTTTTTATTGCTCTTGAATGTAATTCATTTTCCAAACACGCTGATACAACACATGTCCAATAATGTAAATCAAATCAAGCAAACTACTTTACTTATTCTGAGAACACTAAGAGAATCGTTCATTTTTTTTTTTTAAATACCGACGAAAAAAAAAACCTACTTAATAACAGAAAAGAAAAACGAAGATAAAATCCTAATTTGTTTTCATTCACTGGATGCTATTATGCTAATGCCGTAATGCGAATGTGACTACACAAGTCATCATTTTTTCTCAAGTCATTATCGTTTCTTAAGTCCATTATCATTAACAAAAGTAATACACGTGAGTGAACAAGCATAATCGATTACAAACAACTTATTGCAAAAGCATCTAATAGACTAGAAAGTAAAGACAAGAATAAGAGATTGAAATTGAACCATTTGAACGCACGACACTACAATGAAGTACATAACAGCACTGGCCACTGGTCGGTTAATAATGGAAGACGTAGACGTTGTACTCCACGACAGCATTCCCTATCTTAATATCAAACGCGTGAGTCTTGGCCTGAGCGTACCCACGTGCGAACCGGAAAGCACCGCTTCCTCCAACGATTGGCATCTCCCTCACGGTGGAGAACACCGTGTTCCGCCCTAACAAGCTGAGTGTGCTGCCATTGTATTTTCCCTCCGTGAACGCAAAATTCATGATCATCAATAGCCCCGTCTCGTCCTGGGCGGCAGATCCGTAAATTCCTTGGGCCTTTCCGACGAGTTTGGATCCGGGCTCGGGGCCCACGGTCAATGGGTCGTCGGCCATTGCCAGGAGTCCGAAACCCGTAGAGGAAGTGTTGGTCATGTGGGCCTGGGCCACTATCACCGCGGTGGGCTTTGGACCGCTGACAATGTCATGGAAGAAGAAGTGAAGGTGGCTGAGCTTCTCCTTCTGGAGACCCAAAGTTGTTGGGGATATGCTTCGGTGGAAACTAGTGGATTTTGCTGTGGCGAATGAGAAGAAGAGGAGCGTGAGAATGATGGTGAAAATAAATGTGAGGTTTTTGGTGTTAGCCATAACAATTAGGGAAAACTAAAAGCTGTGACTCTCAGAAAAGGAGAGAATTTTCGGAGAAATAAAGATGATGGACACCTCTATGATAAATGATATGATTAAATAAAAGAAGAAAGATAAGAGAAAGAAAGTGACGCTGTATTATGAAAAAATCGTTTATACTTTATATAGTGGATGGAACTTCTAAGTGTGGTTGGAGTTGAAGTACTTGACCTACTCAAAATAACTTGAAGAACCTTCGTCAATTGTGCCACAGTTGTTGACGGTGACGGAGAAGGTTTTTTGACCAAGACTTTTTGTACCACCATCCATCGTACAACTCACGTTGGTTTGTATATTTTGTTCACATTAATGTAGTTCATGATATTGGTAATTTTGTGATACGGTAGAAATTTAACAAATATAATATTTCAACATAATTTCTTAATACTCGTATTCAAAATGATTTCATATTCACTGATTAACTAAAGTATCACGCTTTAAATCACACGAAGCATAAAGACTATTTGTTATTCCCCCTAAAAGCATCTAACATAACAAAGAAGAAAGGAAAAAGTAAAGATAAGAATTAGAGATTGAACAACACTAGTTAATAATGGAAGACGTAGACGTTGTACTCCACGACAGCATTCCCTGTCTTGAAATCAATCGCGTGAGTCTTGGCCTGAGCATACCCACGTGCGAAACGGAAAGCCCCACTTCCTCCAACTATTGGCATTTCCCTCACAGTGGTCATCACAGCGTTCCGTCCCAAGATACCGAGTGTACTGCCATTGTATTTCCCTTCGGTGAAAGCGAAATTCATGATCATTAATAAACTCAACTCTTCCTGGGCCGCAGAAGCCCAAATTCCTTGGGCCTTACCCACGAGTTTGGATCCGGGCTCTGGGCCCACGGTCAATGGTTCATCGGCCATCATCATACGCCCAAATTCGGTGGAGGAAGTGTTGGTCACTTGGGCCTGGGCCACTCTTACCGCGGAGGGCTTTGGGCCGCTGAGAATGTCGTGGAAGAAGAAGTGAAGGTGGCTGAGCTTCTCCTTCTCGAGACCCAAAATTGTTGGGGATATTCTTCGGTGGTAACTAGGAGATTTTGCTGTGGCAAATGAGAAGATAAGCGTGAGAATAGAGAATGTGATAAGGTTTTTTGTGTTGGCCATGGCCATGGCTGTGACAGTGAGAAAAGAGAGAGAATTTTTTGGGGTACCTCAACTCATTCGTATGATGAAGCCATTTATAGAGTGATGGAAGCGTGCGAGGAAGACTGCAAGTATTGGAATGATTATTGACCAGAACCAGAGTAGCGTGAACAACTTTCGGCGATGGAGAGAGACTTTATGGACCAACACTCCAAGCGTTTTTATCCCACGGGTTAGGTATCGTACAAGTCACGTTGGGTTTCTAACTTTGTATGTATCTTAAAATTAACAAAATGTAGTAATTTGAGAAATAAAAAAAGTCATTATATTATGTAAATTTTCAAAACTCCGAGGTTGTTTTACGAAATCATTTTATATTCCAAAAAATATATCAAGGTGAGAATGATTATTTTCATGTTTGCAGATAGATTATCTGATCAAAAATGTTTTTTATTAAAAAAAAAAAATTACACTCCCATGTTTACATAGTTTTTATTCTTATGGTAATAGGGTGAAAACTTAGGTGACGTTTGATTGAGTGTTTTTTTATTTTTATTTTTAAATATAAAATAGAAAATAAAATTAAAAATATATTTTGTAGAAATTTAAAAAATATTTTTTAAATAAATGTTTTTGAAATAAGTCCAATTTTATAAATAAAAAATTATTATTATTTTCGTTTTGTTTGGAAATTACCGTACATAGCAACATAATTTATAAATTAAAAAAAAAATTAGCCAAACGAGACAAATTTTCTAAATCTCAATAAATTAAAAAAAATGAAAACATAAAATATTTTCACAAACTAACTAAGCGTCATATGAGATTATTCATTTTCATTCTCATGAAAATACATTTTCTAAGTCGAGTGCAACTTTCTTTTTTCATTTATTACTTTCAGTCTATAACATATTCTTTTCTTTTTTTTTAATAGAGAGCTATAATATACTCTTAAAATGTTAAAAGTTAATCAAACACATTTTGATCCTGGTATATGTTACGTCAAGAAATTAACACTTTCGATTACGATAATTTTAGGATGTGATGATTCCTAAAAACGCAAGATGATTTCATGAAACTTATGCCCTCTAAAAAAATGTCAATAAAATTAAAATTGGCCCAAAAACAAATATAATATTTACCTGGAACCTTAAATTAATATACTTGACCTTGCCTGATTATTTCAATAATTTTCACTACACGTGCAATCAACAAAGGAGTTACATACTTACCTACCACACTGAATGTCCAACAAAGTTAGTGGAGTGTCAGGAACGAGTGGGGCAACTGCGCAACTGGCTCATAGCATTAATGCTTGAATGTTACACAACACAAGTGTCAAGTGATTCTCTTATTCTTTTTCTTTTTTAAATGTGACTCCCAACAAATTGAACTTATTCTAACTATTCACTTTTCTTAATATTCCCTCCTTAAAACTCATAGAAGGCATCAGAATTTAAAAAATCATGAATAAAGAATTCATTGTACGTGCAGTTTCATTTAGGACCACGAAGGCTCAAACCGTACCATCATCAGAATTTTAGATTATAAATGGATAAATCATACTACAGTTATATTTAATTAGGGTCATAAAAGAACAACTTATAATATATTTAATTTTTAATGGTATAAATTGAAAAGTGTTTCTTTTACAAGCAATTATATTTTTTTTTATGAAATTGTCATTCAAAGTATTTATAGAAAGTTGTTTCTCAAAACATGAGTTGATTTAGGAAATAATGATGTTTCAATTTTTTAAACTTAAAAAATAAATAAAAATAAAATTTTATGATAAAATGATGTAATAATTTTATATATATTGAGACCAATTGAAAGTAATCATAGAAAATTATCTCACTATAATAGAGATTTAATTCATTATAGTAATTATATTAAAAATAGTAAAATTAGATGAACATATGTATTGATGGATCAGATTAAAAATAATAAAAGAGAGTTACTCCTCCATTGTGAATGCTCATGGCCTCTGGAATTTAAATTATGAATAAAAAAACTGAATTCAAGGGAATTCAGGGAATCACGCTCGAAGAGTCGAAGTCAAGTTGCAGTTACATTTTCGGGTCATCAAGACTCTTTAACATACCGTCCCAAAATTTAGATTTTGAATTCAGAAATTATGATTCGCTCCAATTTTACATTATGAATTCAGAAATCACATTGCAATTGCATTTTAGGGTCATCAAGGCTCATACAGACCATCACATCTTTACGCTAGAGTTCATTCTGCAGTTCCATTGAGGGTGCATACCATCTCAATTTTACACTATGAATAAAGAACTAGATCTTATAAATATAATCAGAATAAGTCTGATGCAGTAGTATTTGAAAAAAATAAATAAAGACTCACCACAAGCAAAGTTAAAAAAGAAGGATAGTGTATTATTTTTCTAAAATTTTAAGCTTATATTTGTTTATTTAATAACTCAACACATGTATATATTAGTCAAAACAAACCGTATAAATGGTTAGGCAAGCCTTAAACCTGTATTAGCTAGTCAATATCGAACTGTATATTCTCGTTGCAATGTCAACTTTCCCTAAGTTTGCATGAGATTCATCATCAATCAAAGTGTATAGCCATGCAAGCCAAAGTTAAGCATGAACCTTGCGTCTCCTTACACACCTTCATTGCAATATTCTCCGATCTATCTGCCTTTCCCGTTGAATATTCAACAAGTGAGTGACGTAAAGATGTTTAACCCCGGCCTAAAATTTCTTACTTTCATTTAATGCATGCAAGAGTTTGATGGCATACAGCATCAACACAACCCAACTTTGATTTGCTAAGTTGATTTAGGATCATATGAATTCATTAGTTGAATTATATATTCAGTGAGCGATATTTAGTTTAATTATTCCATGATCTATTTCAAGTTAATATTTCCAAGGTTAATTTCGTAACTAATGATTTATTAAGGACTACGTTGATGCACATTCATGCACCTTTTATTCCAAAAAAAGAAAACATAAAAAAGATCAACGCCCTTGATTCCAAAAGCATGAACAACGAATTGAATATGAGAAAATAAGGAGACAGTGTACAGAGAAGAATGAGATATAAAATTTAAGTAAAGCCGCAGAAGCTAATAATGGAAGACGTAAACGTTGAACTCTACAATAGCATCCCCTGTCTTGGCATCAAGAGTGTGAGTTCTGGCCTGAGCATAGCCACGTGCGAATCGGAAAACCCCGCTCCCGCCGACAATCGGCATTTCCCTCAGTGCAGTGAGCACCATGTTCCGCCCCAACATGCTTAGAGTGCTGCCATTGTATCTCCCTTCCGTGAACGCGAAGTTGAAGAGCATCACCAGCCCTAACTCGTTCTGGTCCGCAAACCCGAACATTCCTTGGCCCTTTCCCACCACTCTGGAGCTGGGCTCGGGCCCAGCGGTCAACGGGTCGTCCGCCATATCCAGAAGCCCGAAACGCGAGGCGGATGTGTTCGTCATTTGGGCCTCGGCGATCTTCACCGCGGTGGGCTTTGGCCCGCTCATGATGTCGTGCATGTAGAAGCGGAGATGGGTGAGCTTCTCCTTACGGAGACCCAAAGATGTCGGAGATAGGTTTCGATCAAAACGAGGTTCTTCTGCTGCTAGTGAGAGTGCAACAATGTACAAAATACTAAGCATGAAAGTTTTGGATTTGGTCATTGAGATAGAGATAAGACAAGTAGTTAATGATTGAGAAAAGAGATAGTATTTGTTTGGTGGATGGATACTACTAAAGATAGTATAATCAGCTATTTATAGGGTAATGGAAGAGCTGACGTTCGAGAGTTGACTTGCGCTTGAACGCGTGAACGATTGTGATAAAGAAACGTTCAAGAATGAGCTTCTCTTTTCCGGATAAGGATACTCTACCGTTCAAAAATCAACCATAAAAGGTCTGAAATATAAACATTATCTAAATTTATAAATAAAAGAATGTTATAAACTAATATGAACACATTATCCGTCTATAGTACTCTATGCCATTGGATGCAACTGCCCGCAGCCCCTCATGCAATTCCTTTCGAACTGTAGAGGGTGATCGATTCAATTAGTTGTAAGATTTGTAATTTAATTTATTCGATCATAGCTGTAATATTTGTATAACCTAACGTCAAATTGCTGAAACGATTATTAAGAAAATGCAAACGTGCCCGTAGTTTAAGGACAAACGGTGCAGCAGCCACCATAGTCGTACGTCGGGTATACACACACTAACGATGTCAACTTGTTTTTAGGGTATATTATTCTCTTTCTAAATAATTTTTAATTAAAGTAAAAAATTATATAAATAATTCTTTACCTATAACAAGAGAAATTTATGAATTTGATAGATAGATACAAAACATACGAATAAAACTCTACTGCTTATCACACTATTTTTGTAAAAAAAAATAAAATATTAATTTGAAAATTTACAAATATATAAAATAGTTTTTAATGAAAATCACCATTCGTATATCCTTGACGACACGGAAACTATGATTTCATGCATCTCGACAATTAGGACACACGCAAGACTTTTGACCAGGTCAAAGTCGTAAGTTTGGGATCCTTGTAGGACACAGGTCGATTAATCACCACAATTATCGCCCAATATGACTTGTCGTGTCGGTCATGACCTAGAACGTAAGTTGCTCCGAAGCTTGTAAACTAACTTGTTGCCCTCCATATATAACAGACTGACCTGCAACGCCAGGCTGCAGAAGACGAATTCGAAGATCCGAAAACTAGTCTAGAACTAATCTATCGAGTATTATTTTATAATAATGGTTTAAGTATATATATAACATACTAGTTAATATAGAATTAGAAGTGAATATTGACAAAAAAAATCGAACAATTCTTTCGACAATCAACTAAACCACTACTTATAATTTTAAAAAAAAAAATTGTTTCTTTTTGTTACAAATTAATTAAAAAATTATAACAATAAGTAACCATGTGATTGAAGTATATTATAAATTCTGATGACTTTTTTTTAGAGTCAACTCAACGACGTTGCGGGTTGGTATATTAGTTTATTTGTTAATTATTTTACATGCGAAATCAACTTTACATAAAAAAAAAATATAGTCATCAATTTTTAAACATAATTTTCTTTTCATGATCGAAGTGCTAATTCTGTAATTCATAATCGCTTATATCGTAGATCAAGAGTTTTCTTAGAGTTATATTATTTATAAATCTTTATAATATTATTTTTTCTATAACTTATCAATAATTATAATCTTATTTTATGTTCTTTTTCTTTTTCTATTCGTAATGGAAAAAAGAAATTGTTATCAGGTTTAAAAGTTCTATAATACACCTGTGACTTGCATACACACAAAGAAGAACAAATAGACAATTGTATGTAGTCTTCTCACTCCTCTGTGTACGGCTAATGACAAAAGTAAAAAGGTAACTAAATGAATGGCTTGTAACAATTTTTACTAACACGGCTATTATTCCTAACAATTAGTAAAAAAAAAAATTATATATAAACTATGATTTACACTTTAATATTTCAAGTGAATACACTCCCTTAATAACTAGTTTTTTAATAATAAAATAATTGATCGAATATAATTTTTTTCCGGACTAAATTAATATTTACTCACTAATTTAATTAATTATTCAAGGCATTATCGTTTTTAAGTCATTACCTTTAATTGTACTACAAAAAAAACATGAACGACATTTTTATTCCAATTAAAGAGCATTAACAACTATAGAAAAAAGGAGACAGTGGAGATAAGACTCGGATAAAGTAATAATTAAGATTTAAGAAGCATGCAACAATATATGAAGCTAATAATGGAACACGTAAACGTTGAACTCCTCAACAGTATCTCCTGTGTGAGGATCAGCATTGTGAGTGTTGATCTTAGCATAGCCACGAGCAAACCGGAAAGTCCCGGTCCCGCCAACAATCGGAATTTCCCTGACGTCGGAGCGCAGCGGGTTCCGCCCCAACAAGGTGAGGGTACTGCCGTTGAATATCCCTTTCGTGAATGCCAAGTTATGAACCATCACCAGTCCATGCTCTTTCTGGTCCGCAAAGGCCTGGATTCCTTGGGACCTTCCCACAACCTTGGAGTCAGGTTCCGGGCCCACGGTCAACGCGTCGTCGGCTATCAGCAGGAGCCCGAACAACGTGGGGGAGGTGTATGTCATCCGGGCCTGCGCTATTTTCACTGAGCTGGGCTTTGGGCCGCTTAGAATGTCGTGCAAGTAGAACCGAAGGTGGCTCAGCTTCTCCTTGTAGAGACCCAGAAATTCTGGAGATATGTTTCGATGGAAATCAGGATGTTCTGCGGCTGCAAGTGACAATAGAAGGCCCAGAGTAATGTACAAAATACTAAACATAATGTTTATGGATTTGGCCATTCAGACGCTAAAGTTATTCAAAAGAAATACGGTGGATATATACCCTCAAGAAGAGTATGATATGCTATTTATAGGAGTAGGTGGAGGATTGGAAATTCTAGAGTGACGGAGAAACGTTGTAATATTTGTATAGCCTAACATCAAACTGCTGAAAAGATTAATAAGAAAAGACAAACAGTAATCGAACCTCCATAGTCTAACGACGAACAACGCAGCAAAAAATCTGTAACCTTTAATTAATTTTTCGGTTATCATAGATCAAGAGTTTTCTTAATTAGAGTTATATCAGCACTACATATAAGACTTTAGCAACATTTAATTAAGTCTACTTTGTGATATATGTTACCAAATACATTCAATAAAGTCTATTTTAATTTGTAAAACTTATTAATCTAAATGCGTTATGCGAAGGTACGTACTTTGGATTTTGTAATTTCATTTCCTAATGGGAATGACAATGCAAATGAAGAAGCATTTGGGTACTCTGATTCAGATTGGTTTGGTGAAAAATATTTCCAAAGAGTACGTTAGACTATGTTTTCATGTATGGGATAATGGGAAGACACCAACTCTTGGTGCTTATTGAAGGAGTATGTGGCACCTTGTGTGTGGCTGAGTATATAAGTGGTTGCCTCAACGAGTGCTTCTCAAATTGTGTGAGTTGATAATAAATCAGCAACATTAACCAACGTGGCCAAGAATCCTTTTGCACATGGAAGAGGCAAACACAAATTAAGACACAATTTAATTTTCTTAGAGATTAAAGTAAAGCAAAGGAAAGATGAACTTGGGATGTTGCAATGTGCAGGTTGCCGATATTTTGACTAAGCCATTGAAATTAAAGTAGACAAGTTTAAGGACTTGAGAGATAATTAAGCTACTTGTTGTATCTCTGGCTGACATGAACTAAGGGTGTGTGTTTAAGAAATATGTAATTCAGGTTGTTAAGGCAGTTTGTGGTAATTAAATGATAGCCAAATGTAACTAACTTCATTGTTAGTTCCTTGTATTTGTAGACTACTTGTGTATAAATGTGATTCGGTGCTCAATAAAATTAACCAGTGTGTGTGTATTCAGAACTTCATATTCTTCTATGAATTTCTGCTTCTTGTTCATGATCTTATGCCAATACCAGATACGTGAGAAAGTCACACCATTTCAACCCTATATGAAATCAAGAAGCACCAAAAGAGCACAGAGAAATTGACCCGCGCGAAAGCTTCCGTTTCCGTGGTGCGATGGTGGGGAGAAAGAAATTGTGCAGTGCATATATAATATTTATTTTCTTTAACTACAATTAATAATAAATAAATATTTTTAAATATGTAAATTATATTATAATTAAAAACCATAAAGTATTTTTTAACATATAAATATTTTATATATTAATTAATGACAAATCAGTGTTTTAAAACCCAGCTGCTTGGCTCGATGGGAAAATCAAACCTATGGATGAGTTAGCTTGCCTATTCGATTGTTTACACGTGTGTGACCCAGTATTCAAGATTTCAAGTAATTAGACCAGCGTTTAACCGAATTAAACTAACACAACTGGTCACCGAATTAACCAAGAGATCGAGGACTTCTATAGCTAGAAATTAATACCACCATTATATTGATTGAAATTATGTATAAATACTCTATTTATATATACGGCTTATTAAAATTAATAATTAGTTTTAACAAACTGAGTAATATTTCTAAGAAACAATTCTGACGCAAGCCAGTGTCGTTTTTAAGTTGTTATCTTCAACTGAAGTAGACGTTAATTAAATCACATAGCAAGAATCATCAACGCCGTTTTATTCGAAAAACATTAACATGCACCATGGTATTAAGCTAATAATGAAGCGCGTAAACGTCGTACTCCACAACAACATTCCTTGGCCCTTGCCCACCAGCTTCGAGTCAAGCCCGGGCCCCACGGTCAACGGGTCGTCGGCCATCACCAGGAGTCCGAAGAGTGTGGAGGAAGTGTTCATCGTCTGAGCCTCCGCGATTCTCACTGCGGTGGGCTTTGGGCCGCTTAATATGTCGTGAAAGTAGAAGTGAAGGTGGGTTAGCTTCTCCCTCTCCAGGCCCAGAGATTTTGGAGGTATGTTTCGATAGTAATCATCTGCGCCTGCGATGGAGGAGAAGAAAAGGCTGAGAGCTGTGATATACAAAATACTAGACATTGAGACGGTGAAGGCACGTACGCAGGACGAGTACTAGTTGGGAAAAGAAAGAAGAATAGTATGATAAGCCAATATAGGGTGTGTGGAAGAGTAGAAGTTTTAGAACTTTGACGTGAACTGGGAAAACGTTTCGAAAACTTTTCAGTTCCATTAATTAGTTATGATATTTGTAAAACCTAAAGTCAAATTTCACCTCCGTGGTTTAAGCACGAACAGTGCAGCAATCAGAAGAGTCGTTACGGCCTTACCCTTATTGCAATGTCAACTGTTTTTATTGAGGCTAATAAGAGGAGGACCACTTTCTTGCCGTAGGGAACTATTTTTAGTTATTCAAAATGCAAATATATATCGTGAATATGATAGGGGATATATATATATATATATATCAAAGCAAAAGAGAAATATAAGGTTTTTAATCTGGAAAAATGAGGTACCTGTCCATAAATCATTGCTATAGTTATAATATTATTTTGTATCTTTAACTCAGTTCAGTTTCACATAAACTAAGTAGGCAATTCAGTTACAATTATATTTTTGATCGACAGATGATGTTAGTTCATGTCTAGTTTACATAACAACTTGAAATATTACAAACGATACGTGAAATATATTTTAATCACTAAATTAAAAAAAAAAAAAATTAAAAAAAAAAAAATATATATATATATATATATATAATATAATATTTTTTAATTTATATTCTTAACTGTGAATTAAATAAAATATATGAATTATTTTAAATACAAATTCAATATTTATTAAATTGTTTCTAAATATATACACTGATATATGGTCAAACACACACAATAATTTATTGCATAATTTGTATCCTTAATGATTATTTAAAATAAAATATTATGAATTATTTTAAATTTAATTATGCATATGGAAAATTATTTATAATCATATTATAATATATTTATCATCAAAAATAAAATATATCATTTTTAATTATAAAATCCTTATTTTAATTATTTTTCTTAATAAAAAAATTTGCAATGTTAAAAATATTATATATATATATATATATATATATATATATATATATATATATATATATAACTAATTTATTTATCCTTTATTGATAATTAAAATTAAATATTATAATTTTTGAAATAAAAATAACATGAGAAATTTAATTTTTAATTACTGTTAAATTTGACAAGATTTAATCCACCACTGTGATTAATTTCAATAAATATATATATATATAATATAATATTTTATGTGTGTGTGTGATGTTAATCAGGTCAAGTATAGTTTACATAATAATTTTAAAAACTAAGCATGATTTATTAAATATATTTTAATAACTAATAAATTAAGAAATAAATTTTACATAAATATATATACACAGTTAATTTTTTTTTTAATTTTTATTATTAATCATTGATTAAAATAAAATATTGTTAACTATTTTTAATTTAATTACATGTTTATAATAAGTTTTAAAAAATTGAGTAACATGTGTCACTACAATAAAATGTTGAATTACCTACCTATTATTTTCCACTGTGTCCGTGGATAAAAGGTAATTAAAACAATATTATCTATGGATATCTGTCGGTAAAGGCCAAACTTGTGGATTAAAATTGAACTACATTATCTACGGAATTAACAACATTATCACATGTGTGTTTAATAGCATTAATTAGAGAATTAGGCCAACAATTCAATTCTTTGGCTTCGTTGCCCAGCTTATTTTAAACTTTAAGTAACTTTAAAAAAAATAAGTAGAAGTTGTTTGTTAAATTTATTTTGTTTAGTTTAAAAACTCCTTTTAAGCGAAAAATTATTTGGTATTTTTAATAAAACACATTATTTATAATTAAAATTAGTTATTTCTCTAACAAAAATTAAATTTATAAAATAAAAATATTATGCAAAATTAATAAATAATGTTGAATAAACAATTTGCAATTAATACGTGAATGTTGGGTAATTAATTAACTAATCAATGATTGCTAGTTTCTATCAAAGCAATTGTTATTTGATTTCAAACTTTATCTATATAAGTACTATATGCTCCTCTTCTAGGATTATTTGAACTCGTTTCTATTTCAATATTCATTTTTTCTTTTCTCCCAATCATGTATTGTGGAATATTATCATATTTGTCAAATTCTTCATTTTTAACACTATTCATTTGAATGAAATTATGTAATATTATTGTCGTAACTATGATTTTTTTTTGTTTAATTAATGCATATGATCTCATGTCACATAAGATATGTCAAATTTTTTTTTTTCCAAATCCCAATTATTCTTTTAATAACATTTTTCAATGAAAATTGTACGAGTAATAAAGAGAGATTGACTGAGACAAACAAAAAGATCAAAATACCAAAGACAGTAAATATACTAAATGTGACATAACAATAATACAAAGTGTTATAGAACAAATCAATGATAACAAATAATGTATAAAACTAACCAAAAAGCATCTTAATAAATTGAATTAACCAACAAGATAAAACTCAAAATCTAACTTGGGAGCAAGAGTCTTTAGGATGCGGAGAAGATTGGTAATTTGTAGATGTGTTAACCTTATAATTGACTAGAGTAATAGTGATTTCATGTTTTACTAGAGTGGAAAGAATCAAGTTAAATAAAGGAATGAATCTCTAAAAAAAAAGTGACAACAAACTCTAATTAAAAATTATAATAAAGAGAGTTTTATATATATATATATATATATATATATATATATATATATATATATAAAAAAGAATGGAGAAAATTTCTCCATTTTTTGAAGAAAAGAAATATTGTCTTTTTTTTTTACCAAAATCTCTCTTAATTCTTGTAGGAGAAATCATGTGTATAAAAAGTAAATATATGTTGTAATTAAATAATAAAAATAAAAAAGTCTCACAAAGAATCGATAGTAACTATCAAGTAAAATTAAATAATAAAAATAAAAAGTATTTCGTAAAGAATCGATAGCTGTCAAGTAAAATTAAATAATAAAAATAAAAAGAATTTTGTGGGGAGCCAATAATATGATATATTAAAAAGTTTCACATAAGTCAATTTTAAGTTATTTTATGCAACTTTTCTTATCATCTCATTTTTTAAGATTTATATGTAAAAAATAACTCCTTAAAATTTAAGAACTTTTATACTTTTATTGTTTAGTCAAACTTCTCTTTTTAAGAAATTTATAAGCAAACTAAGGATTTGTTAATGTAATTTGATCAATAGTACTTGAGGCTACTTCAAGTCTAATTTTCATATATTGGGCAGGAAGAATTTTTTTTTTATATTATGTGCATATATTATTAGTGTTTTTTTATTTTTTATTTTGTCTAAATAAATTATATTTCAATTTTAGGGTAATATTTAATTTTTTAATAAATATTTATTATTTAATATTTTTCAAAGAAAAAATCGATTATTTAAAAAAAAAAAATAACACAACAATTCAAGTGATTTCATTTTTTTTTTCATTTAAAAATATTCACAGTCAAAATCCGTAAAAAAAAAAAATTGTTTTCTCATTCTTCTATTCCCTTTTCTCTTGTTCTACCTCTCCACACCACTGCTCCTCTACGAATTCTCAAATATTTCCCGTCTGTGAAGTGTGAACACGAAGTTAAGAAGCGTCACTGCCCCAACCTTATTCTGGTCCGAAGTGTTGGTCGTCTTGGCCTCCGCAATTTTCACTGCGGTGGGATTTGGGCCGCTTACTATGTTGTGGAAGTAGAAGTGAAGGTGGGTTAGCTTCTCCTTGTGCAGGCCGCGCGCTGCGACTGAGGATAAGAGAAGGCTGAGAGCTATGATGTACATAATAGACGTAAACTCTCAATAGTATGATAAGTTATTTACGGGTGGGTAGAAGAGTGGAAATTTCTTGGGGTTGGAAAAGAGGAGTCTCTTTTCAGTTACATTAATTAGTTGTAATATTTGTAAAACCTATCAACTCAAATTTAACCTATGTACGTATGATATGATAGCAAAAGATAAATATTAGGTATTTAATTATGATCATAAGGATAGTGCATTAAGGCTTTAAGAGTATAATAAAGTCTGAAAATCATAACGCTCTAGTTATAATATTATAGTTCATGTCTAGTTTACATAACAACTTAAAACAATACAAAAGATACGGGAAATATCTTTTAAATACCTAAATTAAAAATAATTATATATATATATATATATATTAATATAATAAGCTTCTATTTTATATTATTAATTATGAATTTGAATTATTTTAAATATAATTTAATATTTATAGGGTTTAAATTTTTTTTAATCTTTACAATTTAACGTTTTTTTTTATTATCGTCCTTACAAAATATTTCGTGTCGGTGGGAAGAGAGGGAATAAAATAATCAACTTGATAGTAAAATAAATAGAAAAAAGATTAAAGATTTTTTCAAGAACTCGTAATTTAATTTTCAAGTCTAATTTTCATATAATAGCAAACTTGTTTTGGTCCCTTTTTTTTAGTAGGGTGAATTGATTATTAATATTTTCTATATATTATGTGTATATATTATTAGTTTTTTTATTTTATTGTCTAAAAACTTATATATCAATTTTAGGATAATGTGTTTAATTTTTAATAAATATTTATTATTTAATATTTTCAAAGATAAAATCAATTAAATTATTTTTAATTTTTTAACGGTCTGACCCATGGATTAACAAAAAAATGTTATCCATGGCACTAACATAACCATCTAGCACATGCTTTCCGAGGTGTGCAAGTCCCGGGAAAAGGATCTCCTACCGTCTAAATTACACATTAGAGAATAAAATGTTAAATTTGATTATTATTTTTTTAAAAAAAATAATTTATAAAATAAATCAATGCTCCAGATCTTCTGCAATGGAATGGTAATTTTACGGCAAATATCCACTCCCGCAAGCCCCCTTCTATATGTCGACGGATCGTTCAGTTTCTTCTTTTGGTTAGCATGTATTATCTATGTTTCAAAAAAAAAAAAACGCGTGTATTATAAATTTTGACAGAGATTTGGTATCTGGTCCTAGAAGCCCGAACTTCATGCTTGATAGTGTTATGAGTTGCGATGAAAATATGGAATCAGAAGTTATGAGCATCTGCAAAAAAAATATTTGTATACAGATCGGTATTTTATTAGCAAAATTTTACAGTAACAGTATAAGTACAAGTATTATAGTATCATTGTGTCCATACTCGTAACTTATTTATATACATATATATTAATATGATTATAGTTTTATTATTTAAATTTATTTTATTATTTATTAATAATTTTAATTATTATTTTTATATGTTAATTTTAATATTTTTATTATATTTTAATTTTTATTGGTATTAGTAGATCAAAATAATATAGAAATTAGAAAGGTAAGTATTTGTACAAATATAAAAAAGTTGATTTGAATGATGAGATAAAAATATTATATTTATTTGTAATCCGCATTATGTGATTTATATTAAAAAAATATATAATTTTTATATTTGTCTCAATATTTTAAAAACTCTTAAAAATATACATTCTTAAAAATTTATATAAATCCATAATTTCATAACATAAAATTTATATTATTCACTATTTCATATTCAGTTCACTACTAAAACAAAATCAATATATATAAACACACACTTAACCAAAAAAAAGAAACACATTAAAAAAAAATTGAACATAAACATAAATGTACATAAACAAAACAGAACATAGATACATTAACAAAATTGAAGACCGAGACATTGTTTAAAATTTCAAATAAATTACCTAAGGATGAGTCGGAGGGTGCAACGTGGTGGTCAGAGGACACCATAGATACAACAACAGTAGGAAAGTAGTACAGCAGAGGGTGAGGTTGGAGGGCACAGTGGAGATAGCAGCAACATGTGAGAACAACATTCACGATTCGCAGGTTGTAGTACGTGACACGAGGGTGAGGTCGAAGGGCACGACGACGTGGCAACGAGTAACAAGCATCACATTCTACCAAGCAGCATGGTAGGGTTTCCAAATCCAAAGACTAAGAATAACAACAAGCCAAATGTTGATCCAATTCCAAAGAGGAAGTCCGATTTCCATTTTTTCGATTTTCCTAAACAAAATTGTTTTTCCACATTTTTTTTTTCTAAAGTGATCCGGATTAGGTGAGTAGATTGACAATTCAATCATAAACCCAATCGAGTTATACCGGGTCAAAACAAGCTAAACGCATAGTCGATCTAATGCACAAATCGATCCAATCTGACTACTAGTTTCCTGTCAGATCAACCGAATAGTTTCGATTTTTTAAACAGATTCAAATACCATTGTGATTTGTGAATTGTTTTTTTTTTTTCACCTTCCATATGTGGCTATCGAATCTTACGTTGATTTGCCGCAACCGGCTGCCTCGTGCGCTATGGTGGGTCATATAGGATTCGAAGAACCGAAGAAGTAATTAAATAAAAATAAAGATTTTTGGAGACATGCATTAGTATACATCTTCTTGAGAGAGAAAGAGAGCTCAAGAAAGAGAGAAGAGAGAATATAATTGTAGCTAAGATAATTATTGATATAATTTAATAGAATGAGAGAAAAAAAAATGAAAAAATATGTTTAACAAGTGTTTATAATGGTCATAATTAAATAATCAACTTACATTGGAATCTGGAACAAGAAATTAAACAATCAACTTATATTGGAATTTGGAAAAAGGAATTAAATAATCAACTTATATACGCAAAGCTTAATTGTCTTACTACTAGACTTTAGCTTTTTAGTGATTTTTTTAAAAGCAGAATTAAAATATTATAAATAAATTAGTTGATATATATTTTATGAAAATTAAACAAAGCTAAAAAAATGTGAAAAACAAACAAATAAAGACGTTATGGTCGCTGAAACTCGTCACAATATGCATTTATTTTATTTTCCATGCTTTCGTTGTCTGATTTGAAGTGAACTCTTCCTCCCTGACTAGTTGTAGAAGAATGGTAAGATATCCCTCGGAATTTATAAATGTTAGAGTGTTAGACTTAATATAAAAGTATAAATGATTTTTTTATATATAAAAATATTAATGATTTAGTGTCACCTTAAGTAAGTTAGAAGGATACTGAAACATGAACTTTCATTAATTTTCAAAAATATAACGGCATATTTGTTTTTTAGTTTTTAAAAATTATAAAATTTGTTTGGTTATCAATTTTTAAAAACAGTTCTTAAAAATTATTTTTATTTTAGTTTATTAGAACTAAAAAATTAAAACAATGTGTTTTTTTTTTTAGTCTCACTTCTTTTAATTTAAGAAAAATATGTAAAATGCTAATAATTTTATATACAAATTTCATATATTTCATTTTTTTTACATAAGTCTTATATCATTCTCCATATCTTTTAATTTATCTTTGTCTAGTAATAATTTTTAAATATCAAACAAATTCTTTTTTTTTTAAATTATTCTAAAAAATAATTTTTAAAAACAAAAATTAAAAAACCATTCAAACAGTCACTTTGAACATCAATTAGATACTCTCTCTGTAATTATTAGAAGGCACTTTAGATATTAATTATATAAGTAAATAATGTAGTTACTTTTAGTGATTTTTTTTTACTATTGTACCAATTATACCCTTACTAATAATTATTATAAATAAAAACACAACTAGACAAGTAAGAAAAAAGAAATAATAAATATTTCTTAAAAAATTTTAAATACTTTATAAAAAAAGATCATTTTTTTTTATAAAACTATACCTTATAACAATAATATTTAAGAAGATAAAATATATCAATATATATTCTTCAGAACAAAAAGGTTAAGGTAACAACATGAGACGACCCTGATGATAATGACATGCAAGCCAATGAAAATAGGACAAACCCGGCCAAAGAAATATATTTCGAGGTATATATGTGGTGTTGGTCTTAATCATAAGTAGCTATCAAGCTAGACCAAAACAAAAACACACTGATTAAATATACAATCAATTAAGTGGTCTCAAATTTCAATAGTGGCTGACGAAAACGTCGTATTCCACGATAGCATCTCCTTTGGAGAAATCGACAGAGTAAAACTTGGCTTGAGCGTAGCCACGTGCAAAGCGAAAAGCACCAGTGCCGCCAACAATAGCCATTTCCCTAACGGGTTCACTCATGATCATGTTCCTCCCCAACACGCTGATGGTGCTGCCGTTGAACTCTCCGTCGCTGAACGCCATCGTCATCACCATCATCAGCCCCATCTCCGACTGCGATATCGACGTGTACATTCCTTGGGCTTTGCCCACCAGCTTGGAATCGGGCTCGGGCCCCGCGGTCAACGGGTCGTCCATCGCCACAACGGTTCCGAATGGGAGGGAGTCCTTAGCTTTCCCGTTGGGCTCGGCGACAAACACCATGCTGGGCTTTGGGCCCGTCACGACGTCGTGGAAGAAGAAATGGAGGTGGGTGAACTTGTCCTCGCGAAAACCCGAAAGCGTTGGGCTTAAGCTTGAATAGTAAGTGGCAGTGACTAGAGAGAAGAGTAATGAAAGGTTAAGACAGACGAAGAAAATGGATTTGGCCATGAGAGTGAAGAAGAGTGATTTCCTGCTACTGGGATTAGAAATGCTTCTCGGACTCGATCGATGTGAGCACCAACTAATAATCACAAACTATATATAGTACTCATGCAAGGACAGGGGCTACGCAAAACAATAGTTTTCTAAGAACGTGATTCACGAGGAAGAGGAATTCATTCAACACTGATACTTTTCTGGATTTTGTTCACCAGATAATAAAAAAAATGTTTAATGTAACTTTTATTTCGTTAATTTTTTTTAATTGTGATACATTTGACCGAAAAGTTTGAAAGTTAACCTAATTAAGTTTAAAACAGCAATAGTAAATATTTAACTAATTGATATTTGTTTAATTTTCGATTCAAAAGAATCGGAAAATTATATATATATAAAGAATTTGTTAGAAGAAAAAATTATTCTGATTTTTGAATTGTACAAAAAGAGTATATCACATAAATATTAAAAAGTAACATTATTGAGTTAAAAATTAGCATGTTCATATTAAAATCAACATGATAATGTTGATATTTATTATAATCGTGTTAAATTTAACTTTTGTTAATTTTTAAATACTTTTAGTAAAAATATATCAAAATATATTTAAAATATATATTAAAAGTATCAAATTAAAATTTTTAAAATATTATATATTAAAATAAAAAAAATAAAAAGCTTAATGAATTAAAATTCACGTTAAATTAAAAAAATAAAAATATCACATACGTCAACTTGAAAACTGCATAAGTTAATTAATTATTGCGGCTGCGCTCAAAAAGAGTGAAGACGCTTCCGTTTATATTAGTATATTGTAAGGCGGGTCTGTGTAAACCTATTGATTAATTAATCCGTTCCGTTATTCATTTTCAAACATGTACAGCTTTTCTTTAGAATTTCACATGCACACACAGCACACAAGTGATATGGGCTGATGGCGCATTGGCAAATACCAACCACACTGGTCAGCTCAATCATATACTATATTAATTATAAGAATTGCCCCTTTTCCACACCGTCATATATATAGACTTGCACTTGTTATTGGTATAATACAATTTATTTTAAATAAATAATATTATTAATATAAATTTATAAAGTTCGTATATAAGAATGTATTTATTCTTTCAAATTTAAATTTGTAAATATATTGTTGAAATAATACAGGTCCCCAAAAATTAACTTTTCTCTCCATATTCTTACAACTAAAAAAATCACATTTTTTAACAACTCCTTAATTATTCTTTAAAAAAAAAAACTCCTTGATTTTTTATTTTTCTTGGGTACATATTAGAAAATAAAGGACGCGAAAAACAAAAACTCTCTTCGTCCCTTATAATATTATTATAAGATATAGTCAATAAATTTTTTGTCCATCTTTACAAGACTCTATTTTCTCTCTTTTTTATATTAATTATTTTTTATCTAAAATATTCTCATTTAGTTTCAAGTTTCCTGTTTTATGATGGCGAAGAATATGGAAAAAAAAATATATATTTCTTTTATAAACACACTAATGCTAATATTTAAACTTTAATCATTTTTCCTGATAAGCATAATTTAATCAATTATAAAATTATAGCAAATATAGTAACAGACGGAATAATGGAATATATACAAACTATCTAGAATATCTTGTTTTAGCAGCCCTAGAATTTGATTGGGAGCAAACCTCCAAAACCCATCCTCACGACTCACGCGGAACTCGTATATATAATGTTTGATAACATAATCAAAAAATATTATAAATGAGATAGTTGAAAAAGTTGAAATATAAATTATTAAAAATATATTTGAGATTACAAAATTATCCAAGAACAAAAATATATTTAAGTCTAAAAATAATTAATGTGATTTTCCAATGACCAGAAATATATTAAGTTAAAACAATTTCTACTAAATTTTACTATTACTTATTTTTATAATAAAAGAATTAAAATATAAATCACATAATTTGAAAATCCATTTTAACTCAAATTGATTTGGTTGTGAATAGATATCAAAAGTACGATTATATTTAGAGAATAAAAGAATTGAGTTGAATGAATCGAATTCAATCTACTACTATTTCAATAAAAACAATGTAATTTATACATTCAGAATTAATAACTAACTTCTAAATAATTGCCTAAACCATCAATAACTAACAATCTTCACCTTAGTTTAGCAATTACAATACAGAGATAGCTAGTTAAAAAATTCTAATTGAATTATGTTTTACCATAGGAGAAAAGATTTATATGAAATCATTCCCTTTTTTTTTTGTGTAAAACCTCAAATTACAAGCCTAGCTTTAAACCTAGCACTTTCAACTCCTTCAATGCATTCTTTCCTTTTGGACAACCATTTGCTACTAACAATCGAATGTCTTGTAGGGCAATCAACAAGAGTCCATGTTTGATTCTTCTGCAATGAAAACATTTCTTCTTCCATTGCTTTAATCCAATTGGTCTTGAGAGTTATTAATGGCCTCTTCATAGGATTCAGGTTTACAATTATTTTCAATTTCTTTTCCTACAACAAAGGTAAAAGAAATGAGGTTAGCATGACCATACCTATTAGAAGCCTTGATAGTCCTTCGTTCTCTATCTCTGGCCAAACAGTAGTCATTTGACTCATCAATTCCCTGATCAGGTTCATGCCTTTATCTAGAGCCTTCTTTGTGATCATTGAATGCTACAAGTGTATTAACCATCTGAATAGGCTCATGTGCTTCAGACTTCACCTGAGTTTGAACTTCCTGGCTTTCAGTAGGTTTGATAGGTACAATCAAATTTGCCATTTGTGCTTTATTAAACACCACATCAATATTCATAAAGCCTACAACTATTATCTGTCCCATCAGTGAATATAAGTCATTCTTCCTTACTCTTTTCATGATCAACAATTTTTCTTTATAAATCTGGAGGCTACCTTGATCACACTTGTAGCCACAACCTTTTTTGTCAAATGTGCTTAAAGAGAGCAAATTTCTCTTTAATTCTGGTACATGCCTAACATTCTCTAGTACTCGATCTGCCCCATCATATATTCTGAGTCTGATAAACCTAGTCACAATAACCTTACAAGCCTTATTGTTTCCCAGCAGCACGATGCCACCATCAACTTGCTTGTAATTTTCAAACCATCTTTTATTGGGACACATATGGAATGAGCAGCCTAAGTCCATGATCCATTCCTTTTGGGAATCTTCATCAGTTATAGCAAGTGCCTCTTGTAACATCCTAAAGTTATAAATTCCTAAACCTTGTATTTTATTTTTAAAAATATGGATTTAATTAAAAACTTAATCTATTAACGTATTATCAAAATATGAAATGTATTTTTTTTTATTTTCTTGTCTCGAAACTTACTACAAGAATCTCAATGAAACTTACTTTCAATACACCTATCATTCTTTTAAAAATAAGTATTCATTAGCAAATATCATTTACGAGAGACTTCTTACTTTTTATAAAATGTTTGATTCCAAATGATACTAAAACATCGGTAAACATGAAATAATACCAAAATTTTGCCTTAAACAATTCCATAAAAAGAAACATGATTTCACCTTTACATCTTTGGAAAAAAGACATAAGACATCTGACTTATATACAACAACATAAGGATCATAAAATTAAGATCTAATCTACCTTCTATTACACGAGGAACCAGTCCAATACCCAAGGTAGTAATCGAAAGAAAACTAACTCCCAGCCCTCACTAAGAACTTAAAAAGTAACCTCGAAGGCCTTCTATTCCCGAACAAGTCTTTTCACATCATTAATGTTGGTTGTAGCCATTTCATTCGATCTTAATTGATTACATGCAACATTTATCCCCATCTGAAAACAAAGTGTATGGAGTGAGTTTTTTCGCTCCTCTTAAAAACCAATAATCAAACGGCCTTCTAGCCACATACACAAACAACATCCACACCACAATGGCACACTCACGATCTCATTGAAGACCTATGTATTTCTACATTTGTATAACTTCTTCAAAAACTCGGGTCTGTTGCCACTGGAACTCCACGAACACAGTGGTCTTACACTTTAGGTGAATGACTGTTGGGAGTACACCCCTCTCGTCATTGGTTAATAGGGTTCTCACCAACTGAAAATGCATCGCGCTTAGTCAAGGTCGCTGAGCCGGTTATGTGACCCAAAGCCATAACCTAGCGCTATACCCCCTAGGACACCATACTTGCGACCATTTTTTAGATACCATTTTGTGGTCATCCACACTCTGAGGATTGATTCCTCAACAATGTTTCCCTCAGTAGGGATTATATTTCCAATGGGTTGTACGTTTTCTATTGCTACAAACACCGAACGATGGTCCACCAAGTGTCTTGTGAACTTCTCGTCCACAGCACCAACATGTTTACCTCACTACATTAAGTGAGTAGTTGTCGTCGCCTCGTTCATCACCACACACACAATTGGAATATTAATGCACATCTTATTCTAGTTGGTTTCTTTGACCAACTCTCATTAAGAACACCTTTCTCATAAAATGTGTGATTACATTGTGATCACGTCCAAACACGTTAGCTTCACTTGTACTGAGGTTGAAGGAAATCCTTTCCTTTTGCATCTCACTAAACACACCAAACAAAACAATATGTGCATTAAGCATCACACGCCTGTCATGAACACCGTTCATGACTCCACCCTATCAAGTTTTATTAAGTCTTATGTAATTCTCACATACACTCAAGTATTATGCTTCAATTAAATATACTACTCTAATCCATTGCAAGGGTCATACTTTTAAGTCTAAGTCCAATGGTTTATTTATTCCTATCTCATTACTTTAGTTCGTTATCAAATTTTGACTCTTAGTGTTAATTTGTTCATTAATTTCTTAATGAACTTATTTATTAATTAAGACTATGTCTTAATCTCACAAATGCACTCTATCGGAGTTCATTTGCTCCCCACAAGGACTCACCATCCTTGCTTCCCCAAAACAAACAATCAATCACACAATCCTATCAACCAATCACACGAATACAACCAACCCCACCAGTTAGTGCCCAAGGTTCACACTCCTCAAGTCTCAGATGCCAGTTGTAAAAATGCATGATCCACAAGAAATATTTAATCACATATCAAAATCACATAATACCCAATAACCAGAGGTATTCTTCTTTTAAGGTAGAACATTCTCTCCTACTTGCATTTCCAACAATTTATGTCATATTCATCAAGTAATTCAAGTGGAAAATGCTAGTACAATAATTATTTGACATACTTACAGAACTCATAATATCATGAAATTTGGCATAGATACTCTTCATCACTCTTATTTCGATTCATAAATTTTTCAGTTGAAAATTATAAGTATAAATATTTTATTTTATTTAAAAAGTGTTTATGAACCAACTCAAAAATCCACGATTTTCTATTTATTTACCTAAGTAAAAATAGTCATTTTTACAAATCCTTTTTACCAACACATATATTTATCAGAATTTTAAAACATTCATAAAGCTCCTTTTTGAATTAAATAGTTCTTAACACTCAACAACATGATTCAAAAAAAATAATCATTTATAATTATGAAATCCTTCAAGAAAATTCAGGGAAAAATATCACATACAATAAATCACTAGTAGTACCTATTTTAAATTTATCAGAATTTAAAATTCACAAAATATAATTTTAACCATTCAAAAACCTTACTGAGTGACTACACTTAGTTTTACTAATTAATTCTTGGAAAAATACCTAGAGGCTTTCTAAAATTCCAAATAAAATCATGGACGTTACCAATGATTTATGAGACAACATGGTGTTTCCATATTTCTTCAAAAGTGTCTCTAAATAATTTCCAAGAACAAAACAGCCTCAAACTCAATTATTTTCTAAATCAAATATTTGCCTTTTAAAAATAGTTCCTTAACTCCAAAAATTCTGAAATTTTTACCATAGCATCCAGAGGTATCCTAGAGTATCCAGATGGTCTCTTAACACTATAACAAAGCACGAAAAAATTTTAAAAAATGAAAACTCAGTTTCAACCCTATATACCAAAATGACCATTTTTCATCCAAAACAAATATTTCAAAGCAATTTCATCACCAAATTAGTTCAATAAGCTCAATGAAATAGTGAAAATCAACTAGAAAGCATGGTTTAAGGTTAGAATAGAATAACTCCTCTATACCTTAATTTCTAAAGTTTCAAATGCACAAAAATGGAGCTTAAATTGAAGCTTGTATTCTTCTTTATCACATGCTAGAATTTAAATGGTGGATTTATGCTAATGAACTTAGAAAATTAGAGAGAAGGTGGAGAGCTTCAAGAACAAGGAACCAAGAAGGAATTTTTTTTTTAACCAAAGGCTTGTTTTTCTCTCTCCCTCCACATAAAGTAAAAATTCATATTATAGTGCAACTGGCAGCTAGGGCCGACACTCCCTCAAATTCGTGCACAACTCCATTAGGAAAAATAGGTTGGGCCAATCAAGGCCTATTAGGTTTAAGGTTGGGTTTTTGGGCCCGAGTCGAGCTTTTTTCATGTTTTTTCGTCATCTGTGTTCCAAAGGTTTTCGAAACTAACCTCCATTTAAAAATCATTAAAATACCATTTTCAAATGAAAAAAAATAAAAATTGCACTATAGACTATTTTCATGGAAATCACAAAAACGGTCTGACCAAAACTAAAATTCAATTTTTATAAGTGAAAACACAAATAAAGCATACAATCAACATTAAAATTGTAATTATCATTCTCCGAGAACATTAAAATGATAATTACGCACAAAGATGAATAAAAATTACTAAATACACCCCCCTTTACAATTAGCAAAAAGGTGTTATTTTACGGGTGTTACAGCTCTGCACTATCATATCCATCGGGAGCCACGACCACATCTACCGTGCTTTTACTCCATTCATGGAACCTTGATTTGTTTGGACAATCTTTCTTGAAATGCCCTTCTTGGTTACATATGTAGCATTTCTTTTTGTTATTGAACTTCGATTTCAAAGGCTTCTTTCCCTTTTAATCTTTCTTCTCATGCTTGCCACTCGTGTAGAGCCCTTCACCAATTTCTTCTCTTTTTAGTTCACTCTCCCTCTGACTTTCTTTGGAGTTCAATGCAGCATTCACTTCTTCCATGGATAGAGTTGCCTTCCTATAGATCATCGTATCAACAATATGTTCAAATCTTCTAGGAAGGGAACTCAGTAGGATAATGGCTTGGTCTTCATCTTCAACCTTTACATCAATACTCTTAAGATCCAAGATGATTCTGTTAAAATCATCTAGATGTCTCTTCAAGGGCTTGCCATCATCCATCAATTATGCATAAAGACACTTCTTGAGATATAATCTATTGGCTGGGGATTTCTTCATGTATAGGCCTTCTAATTTCTCCAAAACATTGATGGTAGTCTTCTCTTTAGCAACTTCACGCAGGACCTCATATCCTAGGCTGAGCAGGATTGCACTGTGGGCTTTCTTTTCCACCTCTGCACGCTTCCTCTGAAAGTGCAGCATCTAGACTTTAATGAACAAGCAGGGCGTTCATCTTCACACGCCATAAACTGAAATCTTCACTGCCACCAATAAACTTTTCAATTTTCATTTGAGTCATTGCCATGATCAAGATCTTCCAAGAATTGAAAAAACAACCGCAACTACTGATATCACTTGTTGTGAATGAATATTAAAAGTATGATTATGTTTAGAGAACAAAAGAATTGAATTGAATGAATCGAATTCAATCTACTACTATTTCAATGAGAAACAATGCAATTTATACATTCAGAATTAGTAACCAACTTCTAATGTCTAAACCAATAACTACTGGTAACTGCCAGTTAATTGTCTAAACCACCAATAACTAACAAATTTATATAATGTGTTTGGTTGAGTTGAAACCAAAAGAAAATGTGAATCTAACAATGTGAAACTTGAAGTTGAATAGAGTAACTTCTATGTTAATATGTATAAATTGGACTTGGATTTGGCTTGGTTAAAAACGTGTTTAAAATATTTTCATTCAAATTCAATTTTGACAACTTTTGTAAAACGCACACTATACTGGCTTCAAGGTGAGAATAAATTGGTGAGAATTTCATAAAGAAATTAAGTTAATTTATTGTTGACATAATATCTCTCTCTTTACTTATATACTCACTTTTCTATTTATTTTTTAAAATTGTCCTCGTCTATGTTTCTCTCCTGCATGTAATTCTCCCTATTCTTGGTGAAGAGGGCTAAAACGGTAAAACTCAATTAGAAACCACAAGGAAAAACAACATAGCTAGCAAAGACAAGGAAAGAAAGTCCGGAACAAAATAAAATACATGAAGCGATGTATGTTTGATGTTTTTTTTTTTATCTCTTTTTTTTATTATATATACATAGAACCATGAACTTTCATTATATTAAATTATAAGGTTCAAGGTATTAAAGAGATCCAGTATATATCAATCTTTTAGTAAAAACAAAGTACTAGTATATGACATTATTGACGACGATCGAAAAAGTTAAGGTAAAATCAGAAGACGGCACTAATAATAATCGCAAGAAAACGACATTAGGAATTGACAACAAAGACCCAAAGAAATTTAAGTCTTATTATGCAAGGTGTGTGCATGGTCTGGTGGACTTCTGAGTTCTAAGCAGCTATCATATCACCCTTGGACCAAAATTAATGAATTATTATTTTTGTCCTGTAATATTTATCGTCTTTAGTGTTTTAATTTAATATAAACCAAAAACAATTAATAAACAGATTAAATAGAATAATAATTTGAGTGGTAGTGAAACTATTTTATATTTTCATACAGTCAAACAATTACCTTTAAACTCTAATCATTTTATAAAATTCACTACTTTATACATCATTTATAATTTTTATTAAAAATTATAAAGAGTATAAGAAGAAGAAAAAAAGTACTACGGTTTTTTTGTTTTTGAAACATAGTATTACGGTAATTACATTACACACTACAACAAAACATGGTTTTAACGGGGGTTTAATGTTGTATTGGCGACGGTTTAAACCTCAGGTAAATGCGTTTCCGGCGGCTGTCCTCTGCGTCGGGAAAGCATCCGTGGCAAGCATTTTATCAGCGTTTTTTTACAACCTACGGAAACCCACGTAATTTGCCAACGTTTTTGAAACCCCCGTTAATTTCATAATCAGCACCTGACCAAAGGTCATTGGTCATTATTTTATTGCAATATTGGTGTTGTGTGTGTAAAAAGTGTTGTTTTTTTTTATATTAAACAAACAAAATTGGTGGAAGAAAAATAAACTAAATAGTAAAGTAAATTATCAACTAATGGCAACACAATGTATTCTACTTGATCATGTGTACAATCTAGGTCCACAAACAATACTTTTCTCCAAATAAACTCACCAAAAGGTTTGTCACCACTCGACATGCCATACACTCTGGCATCACAGATTTGATAAGTTAGTTTCTTTATTATTACTGGCATTAGTAAACATACCTAAAAGTTTCTGGCTTTGACAATGGCCTCCATCACTGCATCTGCATCTCCATGCTGAGACTCTTGTGGTTGTCTCAACTCTCTTCCTACAACTTAAATTGATATTATTGAATCAATCTTACTTCAAATTGGGGGGAAATAATTCTGCAAGTAGAAAAGTAGAAAAATATTTACAGGGACAGTGAAAAATCACTCTGGTCTTAATCTGATGCTCGATTTTATAGCCTACACCTCTGGCCTCCATACCAGTAGACAAACACAGAATGCACAAGGTCATAAAAAATACAGCATTAAGAAATTACCTGACAATTGAAAACAAAAGCAGTGTCCTTTGCAGTAGAAGCAATATTATCTGCCAGTGTCAAATTCAAAGCTTTTAGGAAATGGTTATAAAATTATTTTAATCAATTAAGCATTGGAAGTAAATAAATAACAAATAAAAATAAATGTGAAGATGGAAAAGATAACAAAACCTGCTATGAAATCTCTTGATAACAAGGTTCCATGCATTGGGTTTGACAGGAAGTCGTTGATTAGGTCATGTTGACAGGTGCTCCATTCTTACATGCATGTCAACTTTCACTACATTGGGACAAAATATAAATCTTCCCATTTGAGGTTGGCCAAGAATGTCAGTTTGAAAACAAAGATCTAGACAAATGAAAAGAAAATACAATAAAGAATACAAATTTATAGTAAAGTATCTAACATGTTGAATCGGGAAACTAAAAATGAGTAGTAGCTCAAATGATGTAGCATTTTCAACTAGATATTGTTACCTGAGAGGAATGCCAAAAATTGAAGGAGCTATAATTGGAGATAAGCTGTTAAATTGTTTTGATACAAAACATTAACAATTAGGAAATGTTACAAAAATATATAAATAGATCAAATTAAAAATGATAAAGTGAAGAATATAAGATTAAAGAAAAATTAAAATTAAAAAAAAAAAGAGAGAAAGGGATAAATTCAGGATGTTATAATAATTATTTATCTCAAATATGCCTCAGTTTATATAGCAGAGTTCATTACGTTTTCAAATCATATTCTAACTCATTTATTAAATGAATGATAACACTTGTTTTGTCATATATGTTACTATGTTAGTGATTAATTGAAGAAAAGTGGCACAATTGAGGATAACTTAATTAACAATCACCAAAATAACTTCTATAAATTGAATCTTAGACTAAAGTTTAAAGTCTAAAGTACTTGTTACTATGTGTTTATCTTTTTGTTAAAACATAACTTAATTATAGTATTTTTCTATTCACATGTTTAAACATTATGATAAGTAATTCTTAAAACAAAGTCACAAAACTACATCCATGCATAACGAATGGTAAACTAAAAATCCTGGTTGCTGGCATGGGCCCTAGTCTAAAAAAAACACAAGTGTAGGGCCTGGCATGTAAATGAGACAACAAGGACAGCATGCATTTACTACCACAAGAGAGAGTGGATTCATAATTATTACAGCACAAAAACTAGCAACTGACTTTGTTGCCTGTGAAAACGTAGGGAGAGAAAAGAAAAAAGAAAATATAATCTTCACCATTTGAGACCAATCAGTGCAGAATTTTAATCTTTCAGATTTTAGAACAACAATATGATAGTTCATAATTTTTACAGATTCATAGTTCATAGACAACTATTTTAAGCTTCTGTACTTCACCAAATTAACCTTTGGGGATAAACCAGTACAGAGCTCTACAACAGGACCAGCCACAATCTCACATATTACAAATATTTTCATAGTGATTAGGAAACCAAATAAAAAACAAGTTATATTCAACCAATACAATCATACACTCTAATTAACACCCAAAAATAGCAAAAAAAGGACAGCTCTGCAACCGTCACAAGAAAATATAGGAGCATAGCAACTTAAAAGAGAAGTCATGACTTAAATGTCCAATAAAAAAAATAACACAACATATTATACATATAAAATCACAACTAATTAAAGAGGGTTTAGGGGATCATCCTCTACCTTTAAATTCCAATTTTGTAATAAAACGTGATAAAAGATAGTTTGCCTTACATATTGAGTATGAATTCATAATGACAAACTATTCTTAGTAAAATGATGATAAGATAAATGATGATGGTTTGATTATCTGGATTAGTATAGCAGCAGTGGATATAAATCTTATAAACGTCAAGTTATCAAATTGAAAACTTACAAGTTAGATATTTCAATTTGGTAATTGAGGGAGAGAGTGTTCCAGAAAATCCAACTGAAGCCAAGCCATATAGATTGATTAGAATTAACAAGCTAAAATCAGCAAAAAATAATTAGCATAAACTCTTTTAAAAAATGAAACACTAATTAGGTTCATATTGGTTTAGAATTATACAGAATTCATATGCTTAAACATAATTTTATTGGTTTAGAATTTTATAGTATGATAAACTCAAAACACCCATCAAGCTTACCTTGCTTAGAAAAATGCCACACAAAAAAGATAACTATGTTAACTCATTCTTAATATCTTAGAAAAAAGCCAATATATACACAATTGAAACATACCCCAACAAATGCATTGTCACCCAACACGTCAATTGCAGCCAAAATACTTCTGTCCACATCATAACAGAGAATACGATCATTAGTCTGAGTGGAAGTGGAATATGAAAAAAGCATGCATTTGTCATTTTACTGATCTACAACAAAATCATGGAGAATATACCATCAACACTAACACAACAATACAATTAATTGATGTTAATGATATAATTATTAATCAATATATTCAGTAGATACAAAACTAATAATTGTGCAGGGTATATTGCCTCCAACTTATGCCCACTAGATACAAAATTAGTATTTGATCTTTTATTTGCCCTCTAGAAGAGACATGAATAAGCTCAATAAAAAGACATTTCAGCCCTCCCCAGTGTTTTCCTTGCCTCCATAAGATCAAATCAGTACAAGACTAGTTATAGAAGAATTATCAATTAGCAAAATATATCCAGTAAATGCAAGATTAGAAGGATACTCACATGAGAGATTTTCCTTTGAAGATAGTTGATGGAGCAACTGCTGCCAAAATGCAAAAGGCAATGTGAAATTGCTTGTAGAAAAGAGGAAAAAAGAAATGAGCACTACACAAAACCAGTACAGAATTAATAACTACAAAAGTGAAATACATAAAAATTGACATGTAAAGCAAGAAGAACCACCCAAACTTCAAATCAATGTCAGTCCTGTAACACATGGCACACAATTATGAAACAAAAAGAACATCCATTTGGAACAATAAATCAACAGTAAAACAACAATGAATTCAGATTATAGAGTGATTCCTGTTCAGAATATAAATATTGCTACAAAAGCATTTACATATCCATGCTTTTTTAATGTGATTTTGAAGGTGATGGATGCTTCCCCATCCATCCCATTTCCCCTTCAAAATACTAAAATCAGATCAACATATTGCTGAAGGTAAACTTTGAGTCCACGGCTTTTCATACATGATAACAGTGTTGTCTTCCAAGGCTCACATTATCTAGGTGTACACATTGCTCTTTTAACAAATAGGCTGAAAAATGATAAAGTGAGGAAACACTAAGAATTATGGTAAATAGGGAAATTAATGAGTTCAGGATAAATTCAAACTTGGAGAAATCAATAAATGAGGGGAAATTAAGACCTAACCAAAGAATTTGAATGAAATGAATCAATTCACACAAAACAGAACATAGTGAAGAGTAAAGATTTTTGCTTCATTAAATAATAGCATAATGGCAACTCTGCCGCTTGTACGAAACCTGAGAGAAACACAAAATGAAATCGAAACAAATTCAACTAAAATTGTTCGTTGAAATGTATAATCTATTCAAACACAAATCAAAATCGAGCTTATCAACAAACCCTATAAAATTAGAAAGAAATGCAGACATGAGAGATCTCGATAGAGCCCAAGAGGGACGAACCAGCGAGACAGAACTCGAAAGAAGATGAACAGCGAGAGAAATAGCTGGGTTGAGAGAGCAAAACGAAGCAAGCAATTCAGAAAATGGATTGGATTGAAGACCGATTTTCATTCACACAAACGCGTGAAGTATCATTGATGTTTGAATCCTAATTTGGTTTTGGGCTAGGGCTCGTGTTTTAAGTTTTGAGATTTGGAATTTAAACTTTTTCATTCTTCTCAAGCACTGGCAGTGACTAGAAGGTTTGGGTTGAGACTTGAGAGGTTGGTAAAATGTGTTGCGAGCGAAGCCATTGGCAGCGTCGAGCAGCGTGGAATGCGAGAGGATAGGATTTGATGAGGCATATCCCACGGTTATTAATTAAAAAGAGTTTTAAAAAATAATTATTAATTAAAAATAAACTTTAACAGGGGTTATCATAAAACGTAGGCAAATTATCTACGATTTATTAATAACCCCTGTTAATTTCATGTATTAGCAGGGGTTGCATAATCCTCCGTTAAATATATTTTTTCTTGTAACGATAGAATGATCGAAAGGTTAAAATATTATTTATTTTGATACTTATTTATTGAATATTTATATGAATCTAATATTTATGCATTCTTATGTAAAATAATTTTAGATCTTATTATTGTAATTAATTTTAAAATATTTTTATATAAATGAACTTTCACCATAAATGTAGGATTATAACAGAAAAATATTAATCATTTATCTTTCACTTTCATCACGGTACATTAGACAACTCAATCGTTTATTAATTTTGTCTTTTCTTTTTCACTGAAGATGTCACGGTTACACCTAAAGATGTTTAAGCATGATTTTTAGACAGTAAAAAGGAGTAGATCTCAATAATGGTTAACGAACACGTCGTATTCCACAACAGCATCTCCTTTGGAGAAATCAACAGAGTAAAACTTGGCCTGAGCGTAGCCACGTGCAAAGCGAAAAGCCCCAGTGCCACCAACAATGGCCATTTCTCTAACGGGTTCACTCATGATCATGTTCCTCCCCAACACGCTGATGGTGCTGCCGTTGAACTCTCCGTCGCTGAACGCCATCGTCATCACCATCATCAGCCCCATCTCCGACTGCGATATCGACGTGTACATCCCTTGGGCTTTGCCCACCAGCTTCGAGTCGGCCTCGGGCCCCGCGGTCAACGGGTCGTCCATCGCCACAACGGTTCCGAATGGGAGGGAGTCCTTAGCTTTCCCGTTGGGCTCGGCGACAAACACCATGCTGGGCTTTGGGCCCGTCACGACGTCGTGGAAGAAGAAATGGAGGTGGGTGAACTTCTCGTTAAAACCCAAAAGTGTTGGGCTTAGGCTTGAATAGTAAGTGGCGGTGGCTAGAGAGAAGAGTAATGAAAGGTTAATGCAGATGAAGAAAGTGGATTTAGTCATGAGGAACGATAAAATAAAAGAGTGATTTATTTCTCTCGGATTCGATGTGAGAGCATCAAACAGCTATCACAAACTATTTATAATAAGCATATGCATGGAGAACAGGAGAAGGGTTCCTTAAACAATTATTTTCTTACAACGTGAGACTCACGACCGGAGGATTAATTCATTCAACCCTAATTTCTTCACCAATATAATAAAAAATAAAACAATTATAGTGATACTGGAAAGCAGGGAATAAACAAGAGAAATAAGTTTTTTTTATATCAGTTAGAATCAAACTTGATATAAAGAGAGTTTACATCAGACTCAATCAATGAATTAGATTTCCCATGTCAAAGGGAAATAGGTTAATTTATAAGAAAAGTAATTATAATGTGTAAATGATTAAATTCTATTTCTTAATCTTAATAATGTTTCGTGTCTTAAGTGGGAGTCTGTGCAAATGTCAAGAGGAGGAGGAAGAGACGTCTTCAATTGAGGATTCTAAGTGATGCTGAAAACGGCAGGAAATAACACAAGAGAAAAGCTTAATTACGTGTAAATGATACAACTGTTTCTTAAGAATTCACCCAAAAAAAAAAAAGATACAACTGTTTCTTAAACGATAAGATTCTGTTTCCTAATCTTATTTATGTTTAGTGTCTTAATTAAGTGAGCATCATTGCACATGTATTCTGCGTAATGTAAGGTGGATGGGTGTGCGCTCAAGTAAGCTGGCCTTAGGTCTGCGCAAACATTTTGAGTCTTGACCATTCAATCCATTCCATTATAAACAGCAGCTATTAATTAAAAAAATTGTAGAACTTTCTTTGTGGAATTTTGCACACAGGCGATGGTGAATTGGCAAATAACGCCACACGTCCACACCTGTGATCAGTTTAGTCACAGTAAAGAAAGATACTCATATATATAAAAAAAAAATACTCATATTAATAATTAATAATACTATAATAGTTTTTTTTTCCTTCTTTTTCCACCACATGTGATACTTATGGTAGGTGTAGTGACTCATTAGGAAAGTTCTGGGTAGTAAGTTAGGGATAGGGATGGCAATGGGTAGGGTATGGGTAGGGTATTATAGTACCCGTCCCCATACCCGTGTTTGAAAAAAGTACCCGTCCCCGGCCCCATACCCGTGCGGGTAACAATTTCAATCCCCATCCCCATACCCTCTGGGTACCTATATACCCATACCCGCACCTGCGACCCGCACCTTTCATATATATAAAATTAAAAATTATATAAAAAAAAAAAACAAAAACTTAGGAGATGTATTGGATTAGGATTGTTTAAGATTTGAATAATTTTTTTTTTTTTGTAAAAATGTCTTGGGTATTCAATCAAGATTGTTAAATGATAAAAAATAATCTAATAGTATTCAATTAAGATTATCAAGATTTTTTTTTCAAAGGACAACGAAATCTTGTGGTATTCAATTGGGATTTTGAATAACACAAAAAAAAAAAAATCATCTGTTATTCAAAATTATAAAGATTTTATGAATTTTTTTTAATTGGATTTTGGTAGATTTTATAGACTTTTTAGTTGATCATATAAATACCAAACCCTACAAACAATCACATTCAACTATGAGAGACTTTTCTTTTTCTTTCTCATCTCAAACTTTTTTATTTATTTCATTATTTTTGCTTTGAAGGCAGTGACATAATCTCTCACCCACACATTTTTTTTTTTTTCAAGATGAGACTTTTCATATGATTTTAATAGTAATGTGTTCATACATCAAAATCACTATGAATCAATTTACAAGCCTACAATGTAGTCCAATTGTCTCATTCATTTTAAGTTCATAAATTTTTAATGAAATGAAAATTTTCATAAAAGAAATAGATCTGAGTCTAGAAGAAGTTTTAACTCGGGATAAACAATCAAGTTAAAGTTTTAAAAGACCTTTCTAAACTATTGCAATCAATTTTGAAAAAATATACAATTTAACGTAGGAAACAAAGAGCAATGTTTGGGATGTTATAAAACATAGACAACTTTGGATATTCTTCAAGTTAAGCAGATGATTAATGTTTTGATCATCATATATTTTTTGTTGAATTATTTGATTTATATTTTGATGACATTATTGATTTTATGAGTTAAATGAAACATTTTATATTTTTTACTAATATTTTGTTATTATTTTTCACTATTACTTTATGAAAATTTGTGAAAAATATATCTCAAAATGAGTTCATGTACATTAGGTGAGATGATTCAGTTTATGATAATTTATGATTAGTGATCTTGTTTGCACCGGCAATAAACATGCATGAACCATTTCACGAAGTATGTGTCCGGATAATCCAAAGTCTCGATAATTAGCTCGCGGTCTTCCGATCGAAAAACAACGTCGATGAAGACGTATAGGTGCACTATTACGCGGTAGTGATTCTAATTTTCCATGCATTTCCCATTTATCACTTAACGACGGAACTTTGTTTATTTCTTTTTTTTGAGGATCGGCGAATCAAATTATATTTCTGTTCCAATTTTTGTCTCTTCTTCTCCCTCCGAATCACACTTTTCCTTGCCATAATGGTTCATTTCCTATGTTCAATAATATTTCCAAGCACACTCTTGTTGGTTTGTGTTTAATAGTTTTGAATTTTTTTTTTTTTTTAGAAATCCATAAAATCTTTTCAAATCTTATCTTATAAATATGTGAAATCCTATATTCTAAATCCATTAAATCCAAATTATAAAATCCTAATCACAAAAGTCATCTTAAAAAAATCTTAACAGTTTTTAGTTTCTACAAAATCTTAAAAATCTTTAAGACTTTTTTATGCCAAAAAAAGTATTTTAAAATTCTAATCCAATACACCCTTATATAATATTAAAATCAAACGAATATTGATTTATATAAATAAATAACATTACAAAAATAATCATTCAACATAAATTTAAACAAAAACTCTAATTAAACAGGAAAAACTAATATATTTTTAAAACTAATTAGTTTATAATTATATATTAAAAATAAAACATAAATAGATATAATATTTTAACTTCATCATCCGAATTAATTTCTCCATATTTTGTAAATGCTTATTTCCATAGTTTCTATATTGCTTTAAACTACTAATACAAATAAAAATTAAATCATAATAGAATATCAAAATTAACATATAAAAAGAATAATTAAAATAATAAATAGATAATTGAATAATTTAAATAATAAAATTATAATATATTAATTAATATGTATATACATAAGGTGCGGGGCGGGCGGGGTGGGTACTACAGTACTGCACCCGCACTCCATCCCCATGAGATTTTGCGGGTAAATACCCGCCCCATCCCCATCCCCAAATATGCGGGTTATTACCCTACCCGCGTATGGGTATTTTTGCGGGTGTCCGTAGGGTCTGGGTCCATATTGCCATCCCTAGTTAGGGAGGATCAAAGCCTTGTCTTGGTTATTATATAGCATTTTATTTGATTAGTCATGTAAATTCTGTGTAACAATGGCTTTTGGGCTATGCATGTTCGGTAGTATAAAATTTATTTAAAAGAAATTATATTATATTGTTAATGTAAAATTTATAATTTTATTTATAAATTTTCTAATTGATAAATTTTACAGTAACAGTATTATTTTTAAATTAAAATTTATACTACCAAAAATAAGTTTATCATGTTTATGATAGATTAACCTAATAAATAATTATATTAATGTAAGAAATTAATATAGAACTTCAATGTAGTATATTGTTAATATATATAATACGTACATGTTATTGTTTATGGAAATGTATATATTTATACTAATAATTTATTTTTTAGACAAAATTTATATTAACATAAATACTGTAATGAGTGTTTCGTTAATAATTGGTTCATTTTATTATTACATGAAAATAAGAAAACTTAGCTCCCACTTTATTTTATACAATGAAAAACACCGACCTGAATAAAGACCAAATGCTCATTGAGTTACCATTGAATATTAATTAATGCTCATTTGCGACAATGAGAATGAGTTTCTATAAATATAGACAAATATTAATGTGCAGTATAGTTTGACCAAATTTCTTGGAGAATGAACACGTATATTTGTGCGGCAAACATAATCAATTAGGAAGAGAATGAGCATTGTGACTATTGACTATACAGAGCAGTTTCATTTACATCTATTGTTAAAATATTTTATTCCTAGAGTGCGTTTGACTTTGGCTTAAAAATTATTAAGTTAAAGTTAAAAATTATAGCTTATAAATTTAAGTACGAGGTGTTTGTCAGATTTTATTTTCTTTTAACTTAAAGCTCATTTTAAGTTAAACGTTGTTTGATAATTTTTTTTTTCTAAATTTAGTTTTATTTAAAATTAGTTATGCTGTCCAAAATAAATAAATTATAAAATATAAAATATTGCAAATGATAAAATATTTAAGTTATTATATATTGTTGTTCAATAATATTTTAAAATAAATAAAAATAATATATTTAAACTAATTAAATAATAACAAATGACGTTAAAAATGCTAAATAAATAATTCAATAATAGAGCAACATGAGTCGATTGAAACAAATGGATGATTAAAAAAGTAGTAGGAGTACGAAGTCGATCAATAAATGTTAGCACGACATAACCTGATATTTGTAATCAAAATAATAATAATTTCCTAAAAAAAAATAATGATTAGAAAAAGAAAAAAAAAACTTTTATTTTATACCATCTATAAATTACAACCCATCATTTATAATAAGATAATTAATTTTTATAAAATAATTTTATACTAATATATGAATATTTTACACTTAAAAAAAAAAAAAAAAAGTTGGACACATAATAGGCCCAAGAACCTCCGGAATAAGCTCAGCATAAGTCAGGGTTAAACTCCTTTAATGAGTTTTTTTATAAGCTCCTTTTCAGAGAAAATACACCATAAAAAAAAGCTATTTATAATTTTAAGTTATTTTATATATTATTGTTGGGTCCAACTTTTTTTTTTTAAGAGAAAAAAAGTTACTTATAAATTGGGGCAAATCAATAAAAAATATTATTGATATAAGTTTTAATTATTAACTAATTTTTTATTTCTAAGCTTTTTAAATTTTGATTTTTTTAGTCTGTAAACAAATGTTTGACCTGTCGGCATACTTGAATTTTCTTTGTGTAAAGGTTTTTAATCTTTAAATAAAAGTTTAACCAGTTAAAATCCATCAATTTTGTCAAAATTTTGAGTTTTAGTTTTCAGTCATCGAAGATTCATTAAATTAAAAAAAAAGGGGATTCAAACTTTTGTTAAAATTAAAAATCAATTTTTTAAAATGTTTAAGAATTTTTACTAATCCAACTTTTATTAAACATCTTAACAAGAAAAAAAAGAAGTTAAAAGTTAAATGATCTTGACTGACCGGGTTAAATTTTAGTTTATGACTAAAAATCAATATCCACATGAGTAGTTAAATATGATAATGACTGTTAAAAAAATATTAAATATAAGAATAAGAATTTCAATATCCAAACCAATGCAGCCGCCGGGGAGGAAATTGCTACTTTTGGTTGACTGTACCTATAAGAATTTTATAAGAGGAAATTGCTACCTTGTAGTCATGTTATCAGAGGATTTGTGTTGTTGATTTTTATTTTATTTTTAGAGTTTAATATTGACTGGATATATGAACTATGAAATTTCTCTTGGTTAATTAGGTCCATTTTTTAATCAAATAGTTGAAATCAATAATTAAATTAACCATTGTTTTGATGATTGAGAAATTTTGCATAATACTTTGTTAAATGAATAACCAAAAAGGTACAGAAGATCTGGATTAAACAAAAAGTTATGCTGGTCAAAATTAAAATCAATTGAATGATGCAATAAGAAATTCGAAATGATTGAATTAGAAAAGTTTTCTCTTAAAAAGTGGTTCAAATATTCAATCCAATCCACAAACATCTTAATAGGTGGTTTATGATGGAGCATGATTTTTATGTTATTACAGGCTTCTCCTCACCAAATCTCTTAATCCGTACCCGCATCATCTCCAATTTGTGCTCTGTCACGACCTTTCAGCACGTACATATGAATTCAGAAGAGTCAGAACATGTTTCTTTCCAAGAAAAAGAGCTAGAAGGGCTTTCCAGAAACCAAAAGATCCAAGCCATTAGCATAATTAATAAAGCAAATTACACGCAACTCTCAGATTTTATTAAATTATATATAATTTTTTTTTTTTATATACTAATATTATTTTTAATTTAAAATTATTACACTAACACTATGTTATAAAATATTACATTAACACATCTAAAAAATTACACTACTATTTCTTAATATAAAAATAATAATTTTAAAAGTAATAGATACTGGTGTAATTACGTTAAATTTTAAAAAATGTTAATGTAATTTACTTTAATTAATATAGATAGACTAATTATAATTACTTTTACACCATATATTTCCTACTCTTTGTCTCTCTTTTCTATTACACATTATCAAGTTCAACGTCTTCCAAGGAAAATGATTAATTTGTGCTGTACATTATTTGACGGACTTATATTTATATTCAGCATTTAGTTTTGTATACCACAACAGCAGGTTTATAATAATAGCCTAATTTCTGAACTTATTTAAGTGTGTACCTACGAGGTAGTTTACAAATTACAAAATTTGTATCACATTTCTCATTAGAGGATAAACAATGATACAAATTCTATAAATTTGAGTGCTAAAGTGGAAATAATATTAAAAGCATTCATGCTTCCTGAAACACTTAGAGAGAACACTTATAGATGTGAGCTATGTGAGCTAACCATACTATTTCTGACACGAGAGAGAAATTCCCATGACCAACTCCAACTCTAGCCCCTCCGTTTGGGCCGAAGATATGTAAAAACCTTGGGCCTTTCCCACCAGTTTGGAGTCCAGCTCGGTCCCAATTGTCAATGGGTCCCCGATCACCGTTTCGACCCAAATGGAAGGGGACAGTTGGACTTGCCCTTGAGGGCTTTGGGCCCGTAACAACTTCATGGAAGTAGAAGTGTAAATGGGTGGGCTTCTCCTTACGGAAACTTTGGTGCGTTGGAGAGAGATTTTGGTAGTAATTGGCAGTGGCGAGGGTGGAGAAAAGAAAAGTAAGGCTTGGGAATGTGAAGTGGATGAAAGAGTGGCCATTGGGGTTGTATAGGTAGGTGTAGGAACTAGGACGTAAAGAAGATTATTATAGCTATAGCTTAGTAGTGTGACTTACTAGTGCATTCATTCATACTACTCCACGTGAATATATATATATATATATATATATATATATATATATATAAAAGGCTATTTATAACAAAATGGAGCTACCAAAAGTCTTTGGAATTTTTGCAGTGTCCACACTTCTCACGTTAGTGATAAAGCATGGGGTGTATTGGATTAGGATTATTTAAAATTTTAAAAAAAATTATAAAAATATATTAGAGTATTCAATTAGGATTGTTAAATGATAAAAAATAATATGATGATATTTAATCAAGATTATAAAAAAATAAATAAATTAAAAGACAACAAAATATTATGGTATTCGATTGAATTTTGTATAACTTGAAAAAAGTAATATATTATTTAAAATCATAAAGATTTTAAAAAGATTATTGGATTTTACAAACTTTTTTAGTTGACTATATAAATATCAAACTCTGCAAATAATCTCATATAATCTCGAGAGACTTTTTTTCTTCTCATCACTAACTTTTTTTATTTTATTATCTCCCCTTTAAAGGCGGTAGCATAATCTTCTATCAAATTTCTCACATTTTTCTATTTCAAAGTAAGACTTTTCATGATCCTAATAGTGATGTGTTCATACCCCAAATCACTACAAATCACCTTACAAACCTACACCACCTTATCAATGTAATCCACTATCTCATTCTCCTTTGGGTTCATAAATTCCTAATGAAATGAAAATCTAGAAATAGATTTGAGTCTAAAAGAAGTTTTAACTCAGCCGGAGTAAGCAATCAAATCAAAGTTTTAAAAGATTTTTCTAAATTATTGCAATCAATTTTGAAAAGTTACACAACTTAATAGAGCAAACAGAAAGCAATGTTTGAGATACTATAAAAGAAATTCCAAATTTAGACTTATTTGTTTAAATGTACACAAAAGAACGTTTATCTTAGGTATTCTTTAAATTAGGCAGATGATTAATATTTTAATCATTTCTTAATCAACTTTTTTAGACATTTTTTTGTTGAATTATTTGATTTATATTTTGATGATATTATTGATTTTATGGATTAAATAAAATATTTTATATTTTTTAAATTTTGTTATTATTTTTTTTATCATTTTATGAAAATTTGTGATTAAAAGTAAGTTATTATCGTAATCGCCATGAAAAATATATCTCAAAATGTATTAGTAACTCGTAACTTTAATTTAAAATTCATGTACATAATTAGCAAGTGGGAGGATTCAACTCATGATGATTTGTAAGTAGTTTGTGTTCAATGATATTTTCAAACACATTATTTTTTGCTTATATTCAATAGTTTTGAATTTTTTTTTTTCTAAAAATTCATAAATTTTTTTCAAATCTTATAAATCCACGAAGTCCTTTCAAATCTTATGTTCTAAATTCATTGAAATCCAAACTACAAAATCCTAATCACAAAAAATCTTTTAAAAAAAATCTTAAAAATTTTTGTATTCCTACAAAATCTTTAAAATCCATAAGATTTTTTTATATCAAAATAGTATTTTAAAATCCTAATTCAATACATCCACATACTTTATCATGATGATGTCAATAATCAATATATACCCTTACTTTCAAAAATTTACTTACAACCAAATATTTATAATATATTCATTTTTATAAAATTATTTTAAAAATGACATAAATGATGGATTATTATGATTAAATAACATATGATGTTACATCTTCATCAAACTTTATTTAAAAAATGTGTATATTTTACTCTTCTAACTTTATATATTTGAATTTGTGACTCTAATTTTCTAGTCTTTTTATGATAATAATTATTAATTTTTAAATAAATTGTCTCTAACATAATGTTTTAGATTCGTCACCACCTCACATCATCCGTTAAGTAAAACTAACAGCTACTGATTTGTTGTTATTGGGAAAATGTAGTTGTGGTCCAGGGATCAAAGGTTGAATTCAAAATTAACAACTACTTATTTGTGATTATTTTCAAAATGCATATTTTATTTTTAAATGTATTAAACCAAACGGAAACGCATTTTCGATTTGTATAATATCATGGGAAATGTGTTTTCGTTGGGTGTATTTTTGGCAAAATAAATAGTAAGGTGGTCCTCGTAAAAAGGGTTTGCGGATAACAAAGGCCTAAGTATATTAGCAACCCAAATAACGTTCAAGCCCAACTAATTTTTTTTATTTAAACCAATGCTCCAATAAAAATAAAAACATCAAGCTTAAGGCCTGGCCATTTCTATTATAAACTTGTCATCTATCATATTGAATCCATACTTCCCTTTTTTATTCCTAACTTTGTTGATACCATAATTAATTAAAGGATATATGGCATGACAAATGCATGAAACAATAAAAATTTAAAATATAAACATCTCATGGTCATATCCATCTCTACTGAAAAATTAAAGGGTATATTAGTTAGTTGGAGAACATATTTTTATTTAATTAATAATTCTAAAACACATTTTATTTAATTCTAAATAATTTATGAAAATAATATAATATATGGTATATTAAATAAGACGTTCAAATAATAAAATGTTTATGTTGATGATATGATCTCTGGATCTTTTAATGAATTCACGTGTAAAAAGCTTTCTAACCACATGAAAGGTGAATTTGAAATGTTACGACAAGGGAGCTAAAAATCTTCATCCAACTGCCAAGTTGTTAAAGAAAGAGGGATTCATTGGTCAATCTAAGTATTGTAAAAAATTTCCAAAATCATAAAGTTGGAATATTATTGGACTCTGTCAAAGTAATCTATAATCACCTCTTGCTACCTAGACAAATATGAAATGATATATAGTTTATAATCAACTATCGAGATATGATCAGCTCATTACTTTACTTTATTGTTAGGAGACCTTAATTATATTATCTTAGTTGTTTGTTTGTGTGCTCATTTTCAAGCTAATCTTAAGGAATCACGCTTCACGCCCAGTGATTGTTAAATTAATAATTTTTTTTTTTTTTTTATGTATGTATGTAAATGAGGCAAAATATACTACAATACCAAAAGTATCCGGATACATCATAGAATAATTCATTCCTCCCCAGACAGACATGTGGCTCTGTTGCAAAACAATTTTGGTTATGACTTCACAAGCAATATCCAAGGGCAACAGAAGTCATAGTGTCATATCAAAAGAATTTATCATACTATAAATCTTCTTATATCAACTTCCTATCTCAGTACCCATCAAAAAACAATTCGACATTCCTATGACCAAACAGAAATCAATCAATTATCTCAATACCTCAACTATGTACTCAAGAGACAAGCATTAGGATTAAGAAATCATTGTGTGAGAGAGTAGTAAAATGATGTATCACAAGCTTTTATCCAACTTCAGGAATAGAATAAAATCACATGTTAAATATTTTGAAAGTTAAAGGTCGTGTTATTAAATAAGCAATCATTCTTAATCTTCCAAATCATCCACACTATCGCACACCATACGATCTTCCATTTGATTTGTTTGATCTTGTCGACACCCACTAGATGGTGCTGATAAAAGTGTTCAACTGCTGTCCGAAGAGTCACACATCTTGTTTGATCTTTGAAAAGTGTTAAATTAACAATTAATCCTAAGATATTTGGTGGGTATCACACATATAGGCAGAGGTGATACCTTAAGTACTGCAATGAATGAGGTAAACACTCTTGCAAAGAGAGGACGAGTCTGTGGGTCGAGATTTACATGCCAAAATGAAAAATGGGTGTAGGTATGGATACTACAACAACCACCTTGCTTGAGTGCACCATACTTTTGCACCTATGTATATTATTAAAAAAATAATTACACAAGTCAATTTTTTCTAAGACATGAGAACAATGAGAACAAACAATAATAATCTTTAGATTAAAATTAAAAATAATAAACGCATCAAATTAAAACCTCAATTTTAAGTGCATCACCATGAGATTTTATCCCTCCCTCTCTCAATTAATTTTTTTCTCTGTATTTTTTTCCAACAACACAAGCACATAGGCAAAACATCTCCTTCATCACCATGACCACCGTTGTCGCCACCACCACCAACATGGTTATTACTGCCATTTTTACCACCGTCACCGTTACTGTCACAATTATGGTCGTCATCCCTGTTGTTGCCACCACCATCACCACTGTCGGCGGTGGTGGTGGTGGCAACAACAGGACAACGACCATGATGGTGGCGGTGACGGTGGTCCTGGCAGTGGCGACCATGATGGCCGTCAAGAGTTGCCGCTATCATTATGACCACCGCCTAGAGGTGTTCACGGGTACGGGTAACCCGCAAACCCAACCCAATCCAACCTGACCCAACCTGATTTGAACGAGTTGACAGAGTGTTTGGGTCAGACCCAACCCAATCTAAATCTTGATGACTTATGGGTTGGGTAATAGGTTTTGTTGTATGAACCCATAACCCGCCTAACTCAACCCTAACTACATATAATAATAATAATAAAACAAAAAAGATACTCTCACTCACTCAACACTTTCACCCTCTATATATACCTCTAATCTCTTCACTTTCAAAAAACCCTTAAAATAGGAACATTCTTTGTGTGAGTCGTCGTCGCCCTTCGTTGTTGCATTATCGCAAGTCACTATCGCTCTCTATTGTTGTATCACCTCAAGTCATTGCCTCCTTCTGCTGTTGCATCACTGTAGTCATCTATGCATCATTGCAGCTCTCCGCACGACCATCCACTACTTTTTCCCTTCGTTGCATCGTCCTTCGATGTGCGTCACCCTCCACTATTATTTGTTACATGACAAACAACTTTTAAAACACCGTACTAAACACTAGTAATCTTTTTATTGGTTTTATTTAGTAATTTCTTTTACAATCTTTAGAAAGTCAAATCAATATGGTTCATTTTAACAAAGTCTGCATTAGTTCCTGCTATTGTTTGTGATTTAATGAGAACTATTTTAAAAATACATTACTGACACGATGATTTTTTAAACAAAATTTGAAAATCTATTATGATTTTTTTTAAAATTTTAATTTTAATTTTTTTAAAAAAATATATTACTAACCTGATAACCCAACCCAACCCAACTCGTTCATGATTGGGTTGAGTTTGAAAATAAAATCACGCAAATTCAACCCAACCCAACCTACTAAAAATTGTTAGGCTGAGTCAAGAATTTATGCAAATCCAGCCCAGTCCAACCCAACTCGCGAACACCCCTACCACTACCACCACCATCAAGAGTTACCACCATCATTATAACTATTGCCACCACCATCAACATGGTCACCACCGTTACTACCACCATCATGGTCGTCATCTCCGTTGTTGTCGTCGTCGCTGCCACCGTCAGCAATGGTGGTTGCGGCAACAACGGGGACGATAATCATGATGGTAGTGGTGACGGTGGCAAGAACGACGATAATAACCATGTTGGTGGTGGTGGTAGTGATAGCGATGACGACGATAGTCATGATGATATGGATGATGTTTTACCTATGTGCTTGTGTTGTTGGCAAAAGAGAAAAAAAAAAAAAAACTAATTGAGAGAGAGAGAAAGGGACAAGATCTCATGGTAATACATTTAAAATTAAGATTTTAATTTGATGCATTTATTATTTTTAATTTTAATCTAATGATGATTATTATTTATTTTCATTGTTCTTATTTAAAAATTATTCTCACTTGAAATGCTCCCCCCCTCTCTCTCTCTCTCTCTCTCTATATATATATATATATATATATATATATATATATTTATTTATTGGTAAAAGAAGATGTGTGTGTATGAGGTAATGTGCAAATTATTATTATTTTCTTATGAAATTGTTTCAAGTTATTATATTATTATTTGTTATATTCGTGATTAAAGTTCTTATTTAGGGTTGATGTGACGTCAAACTATTTGATAAGAGATTTAATATATATATTTTTTAAATAATAAGTGACAAGTCAACAAGTTGTTCATATAGTTTTTTTAGGAATATTAATATCTGAGTCATTATATCATTAATTAACTCTATTATTTAACAATAAAGCCGGTTAAAAAAAAAAGACTAAACAAACAAATTTAAAATTTTCAAAGATTGATTTTCTTTTAAAAGATTAAAATTAAAAAAAAAAAACATCTTTTTACATTCAAAATACTCAAATTTTTAATAAATTTTTTCTAAGAATGGATTAAATGTATTTCATGATAGTTTTTAGTATAAAATATAAATACCATACCCATCAAATAATTTCATACAAACCCTTGAGATTTCGCCAGACTTTTTTTATTTCTTTTTTCTGGAGTTTGTCAAACTTTTTTTTTATCCCATATTCTTTCTTCATTGAATACGATTATAACCTTCTTTAAAAAAAATATCGATATGATGATTTTTTAATTGAATCAATAGATGAATTTTTTAAAATTACTAATTAAAAAATCATAAGTACCAATTTTTAGTTCAATTTTGAGGTGTGCAATATCATCTGCAAGATTTTATAGGTCATGATAATGACCCTAAAAATTAGAATGAATTATTCAATTTTTGTCATGTATATTTAAGGAATGTGTTTGAAAGATATTTTGTATTATTTTGAAATCACAATTCACAATTTTTAAGTCAACTTCTCCGTTTTTATTCAAGGTACATATAAAACTTGTGTTAACATATATTACACCTTATAACTTTCTTTGTAATAAATGTGATTCTGATGCATTTCCAATTGAATTATTAAATAAATCTTCATCTTTAGAATCATTGGTTAACAAAGGTCATAATAATGTTGAACCTACTATTTAAATCTAAGAACATGAATGAGAAAACGTTAATGCATTAAAAGTTAATATATGTTTAGATATGTATAGAATTGTTATATACGAAGAATCTTAAGTTTTTATAATTTATAACTATGAATAAAGTTTATAATGATGAATTTTTTAATGATTTTTTTTTCAAATACACTATTTTAGATTTGTATTTAGTAATTTTGAATATTTTTTTAAAAATCATTAGAATCTTTTAAAATTTTATAAATATATAAAGTCTTTTTAAATCTCATAAATTTATATGTTATAAATTTATTGAAATTCAAATTATAAAAAAATTTTAAAAAAAAATCTTATACATCTTTATATTCATACTGAATTCTTTAAATTCACGATATCTTCTTATATTAAAATAATCTTTTAACATTTTTGAAAAACAAAATACCTTTTAGACAAGGGATAAAAAGATTATTTAAGTCTAAATTGGATATCATACGTTACATCAACCAACCAATACAAAGTCAAAAATCTTCTTTTAAAAAATAACGCATAATGTATTATTTTTTCTTAAAATACAAATACAATATATTTCTTGAATTGAAATGACACGTATCTTTCATAATTAGTCAACACAATGTGAATCGGTTATAGTTCAATAGCAACGTAGTTTAGTCTAGTTGAAATTTTTTATAAGTTGTATTGAACAAATTGGAAGTTGTCAACATAAGGACCTTATTTAAGTTTGTCTTCCACTTCTACCAAACTTCCAATTACAATTTTAAATCAATACATGCATGACATATAATATACTCATCCATAGTATTAATTTAAATTTAATTAAAATGTCCACATAGTATAAACGCTTTTACATCGTGTAAACAATGTATGTAATGACAATCTAAAAAAGAATTATATTATATTTTTTTAGACTAAATTATAATTTTGATTTTCTATTAAAGCATAGTAATTTGATACTCATCATTCTTCCCCTCTCTCTATATAATTTGATACATTTGGATTTTGTATTATTAATGTTTAGTTATCCATTTTTTTTAGCTGAATTTTTAGTTATACATAATTCTACAATCTAAAACAATTTAGATTAAAATCATTAAAAACTTACTTCTTACTAGATATTATCACCACCTTTATTAACTATTTAACTTAAAGGAATAAATATGATAACGAAACTTGATTGAAATTATATTAACACCATATATTGAATACATAGTTATCCGGTTATCCCATAATGCCCGTTAGCACCATTCAGAATAAGAGTGATGTACTATAATTAGTTTTACATGTAGTGTATTAATTAATTAATTAAGAACAAGAAGATTGAGAATCAGAAAGGATCTCCACAAAGCAAGCACGGAGTAGTGAAGTAAATCAGAAAGGAGAACTTTTATATTACTTTCACTATTCATACATATATATTACATCATTATCATGCATTTCACATAATACGCAATATTACACATAATCAGCGGTCAACATCTCCCAGAAAATTATTTGAGTGCCACATTATTTATTAGCTCACGCAACTTACACTACAACAAAAACTTAAATTTCGTGTACACTACAATAGACTTATTCGAAGTTTTAAAAGGAATGAATTAGGAACTTGGCCAATGGATTTATTCCCCACCTTTTGTAGTTTAATTTCTGAACTTATTTATGTGTATAAAACATAGAAAATTGTATCAAGTTAGTTTAGTTCCAACTTTTGATACAAATTTTCTGAATTTATAATCTTCCTCCAACACATAAATAAGTCAAGCAACTAAACCTAAACTTGAGGCGCGAAATTGTATTAAAAATCTATATTTTGTTAAGAATAGGATCTCTCATGAACTGAGATCCGTCGCTAAAAATTCCGTGAGAAGAAGAGGGGGTGGTGGTGGGAGGAGAATAATGGTACACATAGGCGTTGTATTCCACGGTGGCATCTCCATTATTGTAATCTACCTTAACACTCCTTGCAAGAATATAGCCACGTGCGAAACGAAAATCACCCGTGCCACCAATAATGGGCAACTCCCTCACCTCGTTGAAGATTTTGTTTCTCCCCAGCACGCTGATGCTGCTGCCGTTGAATTCTCCTTCCAAGAAGGTCAAGGCCATCCCCATGACTATCTCTAGCTCCAAACCGGGCCTTTGGGTTGCGGATAGGTAAAAGCCTTGGGCCTTTCCAATCTGTTTGGACTCGACATCAGGCCCAATTGTCAATGGATCCTCAATAACCACCATGGATCCAAATGGAAGGGGAGAGTCGGCCATAATTTTAGGAGGGTCGATTATGATGAGAGAGGGCTTTTCATTCGTGATTTGTTCATGCAAGTAGAACCGAAGGTGTGTTAGCTTCTCACGTAATTGTTGAAGACTTGGTGAGATATTTTGATGGTAACTGGATGTGACAAGGGACGAGAAAAGGAACAAGGTAAGAGTTACAGGAAGGAAGAAAGTTTTGAAATTAGCCATATTGAATTGAATTGTAGGAAGATAAATAGTGATCGATGCAGTGATGCTACTCTAAGAGAAGAGGGCACTATTTATAGCAATTTGGAGCCGTGAAAGTCTTTGGTGTTTGAAATAACCTCATATATTTATGATAGACATGTGCTGAATAAGAAACCAATTAAGTGGTTGTTGGATAAATTGATGTTCGTACACAGAGGTTGAATTTAAAATTGAATTCATTAATTGTTAGTCCGAGATACATAATATGCTTTTATTAATTTGTTTCCTTTCGCTTGATCCACTTGGAAGGTTGAGACAATCCTCTATTTTTCAAAATACTTATAAATGATAAAAAAGGAAAGAAAGAAAAATCGTCACTTATCAACTTGTCAAGCAGCCAACAGCCTATTTTATTGACTATTCATTATTCAAAGTTTCAGATATTAATCTGGGAATACTGCAGCGTACTCCAAATGAAATCACTGTGGGAGTTCAAACGTTAACGTACAAATGTCATGAAAAGTCAGTGATATAACTGGTCTTATGGTCGGACACTGGTTCTCTTAATTAAAGTTTGAATTTGGTCTTCGGCTTGAATATGGAATTGCGAATAAATATATAGTTTTATTCTAGAAATGACTTGGTGGAGAAAATTCGTTGAATATCAAATAAAAACTTTAAATACTTTGTAATTATACAAAAAAAAAGGTTGAAAACTAACAATTGATTACATACTCAACATATATTTTTCTCACTTCGAAACGAATGATATTTAAGATTTGAGAAGTGTTAGAACACTCTTTTTTACACCCTGTTTTCAATATATAATGTGTGATTTAAAAAAAAAAAACAATAAATCACATTGAGAACATATAAAGGAGAGTATAAGAAAGAGTTTCTTAATATATATTTTTTTTTAAATCGCACATATTAAAAATAACAATAAATTACTTCTTGAAGTATTTTTTTTATTAAAATATTATATTCTTCATAAATATATTATTTTTTAACTATTAGGTAATTATTGATGATGATTGAAAAACTGATAGATACATTGAGATAATTTTAAAATATAAGTTTTAATACTTCATTGAAAATTAAAAGCATTGATTAATATTTTTTAGTATAGATCGGGCTTTGATGGATCTAAGAGCATATAAAGTTATTAAATGGAGTGCTTATCATAAAGCAAATTATATGACATGCTGAGGATATTATTGTGTAGACACACTTAACACCTCACTCATGCACACAATAATTGTCAAGTATAACATATAAAGAGAAAATATTTTTCATTTAACTTGATTCCTTCTAATAAGAAAATTATATAATTAGTTTTATTTAATAAAGATTTGATCTCTTGACATCTTTTGTTTGTGTAAATAAAATAAAATAGGCAACCAACTAACCAAACCATAAAATTGATAAATGTATTTTCTATGAATAATTTAATATAACTTTTGTTATTAATTAAAGTTTATAAAAGATTCATCTTTAAAAAAAATATTAATTAATCAAAATTATTAATATACTAAAAATGACAGGTCTTGAGTGAAATAAGTTTTTTTTCTTGTTGAACAAATAACTAAATAGAATAATAATAATACAGATAAATTAAAAATGAATTTGGCTATACATACATGAATATCTCCCCGCAGGTGTGTTTCTGAATTTGGATCCTCTACACCCAAATAATTACTTGTCTCCGGTTGTCTCCATCTTTCCTTTCTCTCTCTATCGTAATCATATAACTTCAACCTCTAATGCTCCTTTTGTATTTTTTTGGCTGCAGGGGCTGCTATAGAGAATCCAAATCGTGTGTTTATGGATATTAGAAATAGAATTTTAATTTTATATATAAATAATATGAATGAGAAAAAACTATGCATTAAATATGATGATAACTATATTAATAAAAGAATATAACTCAGAATAATAAAATTGTCTAAATCTTACTCGTCATTCAAAAATGGAGTTGTTTAATCCCATTTTTACCAAAGTTATTTAATTTAGACAAATCATTTTTATTTATTTTTATCTTGACATGAACTTAATTAATAGATAAAGAATAAAATGTCTGAAAAGGAAAATATCATTTATGCATCGATTACTATGGGGTCAATTTGTTGAAACTTATTTGATTAAAAAAATTCTTTTTTTAATAAATAAACAGTTTTTCTATTATTTTCTTAATATATTTGTTTAAACTGTTTTTATTTTTTTTTAATAATAATCATTTTTTACTTATATAAAGAATTAAGTCTTATATGCTAATAAAATATTTATTTATTTAAAAAATATTTATTTTATAAATATTTTTTTATTTTAAACAAACTGACCTATTATACGTAATCATGTTGATTATATGCAGGTATATTGTTACTAACCATCATTTTCTTGTTTTGTGGAGACATTACACATTCGTTTGTTGAAAAACTAATATATATATTTTGTAAGTTCCACTTTTTTGTTTCGTAAGTTTTAGAAAGTATATAAAATTTACATTTAAATATATTGAAAAACTAATCCTTATGTTTGATATTTAAAAACTATACGGGTTGAACTTTAACTGTTATATAGGCCTGTTAGCCTAAGCTGGTATGTTTAATTTCTTTCTTTCTTTGCATAACATTGATCTAAGTTTTAGTATAAGAATATCTAATTATTTCTAATTAAAAGCTATCAGTCCTTTTCCCGTATAAAAACTAGAAAATTACTTGTTGAACCATTGTTCTCCGATGCAGCAATAGTTTTTAACATACTTTTTCATTTCTTTTACTACATTATTAATTAGAAATTATATTAAAATTACAAGACTTTTATTTTATCATCATAATCACAATTCATTGATCACAAGTCTTCCAATCCAATAAAAAAAACTTAAATATAGTTTTAGTTCTTCTATATGCGATATATTTTTTTTAATTTTCCAAATAAAAAATTATTTATTTTACTCTTTCAAAATAGAAAAATATTTGTTTAGTCATTCTCATAAAAAAAAATACCAGATAAGGAATAAGATATTTACAATTTATAACAATTTTTTAGCCATCACAAAAATATAAAAATGTCACAATTCAAATTATGGTGACTAAAAAATCGTCATAAATTATAAATATTTTATTCCTTATTTAATATCTTTTGTGAGAAGGATTAAAAAAATATTTTTCAATTTTAAAAAAAATTATTTAAAAAATTAAAAAAAATATGACTCAGAACTAAAAATATATTTAAACTTTAAAAAAATCAACACAAATTATCTTACCAAAGAGATTGTAGTAAGTGCACCAACCCTTTTTGTACCAGAGGGCAACAACTCACTCTTGGAGTCTTGGTTGACAAATACAAATGTTAGGTTGCATGATCTCTGGAACTTATATTTACTCATATTTTATGAACTAACTCCCTCTCTATATATAATTATAAATAGCTAATTCATGAATAAAATACGTTGAATTATATATGGTTTAAGTTTAACTTATTTATTTAACGAGCTCAATTTTTTTAATTTAAATTTGAGCTATTTTGGTTCATAAATTAAGTTTATAAAACGAAACAATTATTGAATTTGAGACTAATAATTTCGAGTTGGGTTGATGGATGGTCAGCCTAGTTGTATAAATTAAACAAATATACAAATGTTGTCATTATTTAAATTAAGCACTTTTCAATAGTTATGAAGACTTCACTTCACCAAAAAAAAAAAAAAGTTATGAAGAATTGACACGACATATTACTACTGTTGAATGCAGTTGAATTTTTCTCACCAATGTTTGTATTCCCTTATAAGAAAGATTCGTTCAATGTGCAGATGTTTTGTTGCTTTCAGACAGAAATGTGTTGTTAGCTGGTGCTATCATCATTTATCGGGATCTCTTTCTTGAGAGTGTAATTTCCTTTACTCTGTTTGTTTAATTCCAACTGATAAAAATAAATAAATAAATAATCAAGCATATCAACGGTAGTTAAAGTGTGAAAAGCCTCTCGATTGATTCGGATTTGATTTTTAGTAGTTATTTGCAACTACCGCATGTGATGAAAGACTTCGTGTTGGTGTATAATGATTTTTTTTTTTTTTTGCATGCAATGATATTATATTAACACAAGAGGTCAAGACACTGCTATTTGTTAATTGCAAAATTTAGAAAAATTAGCAAGTGATTATTTGCATTTGACAGAAAAGGGGTAGTTAGCTATATCAAATTCACCAACCAAATGCATTCGTTTTATTTGGTACCATTAATCATTAGTGGTTGTTTTGATGAGCAATTTTTTATTAGTAAATGGTCATGTAAAAAAAATCTTGATTAATATAATCTATATATAATATAAATCCTTAAATACAAAAGTCATCCGTATTCATATTGATTTATGTCATATCAGTTTATTAATTTTTGACATATTAACTTAATTGGTTAGGTGTCATTTTGCTGTTTAATTTCATATTTTCACTTGTTCTTTAAACATTTGCTCATTACCCTAAAATACACTTTAGAATATTTATGTTCCTGTCGTGATTCTCCAAGTTAATGAATATCTTTAATCAGTTACTAAACTATTAATTTGACATTAAAATTTATTCATATGTTTTGAATTTTTACTTTATTGATTTGTCATATTAGTGAAATACATTTTTTTATAGTTCATGAAAGTTTCCCACATAATTAACAATGACATATTTAAGAGTAAAGTATAGTTAACATTTTACTTATTAACTTGAATGATTAATAGGAGAAGCTTTTTATAAATCTCTTTCTTGATAATGAAATAATAGGGCAAAAAAATGCAAAGTCATGTCTCCATGATGCTAGTTTATTGATTTTTGACACATCAGTTTAATTGGTTAGGTATTATTTCACTATTTATTCTCATACTGTCATTCAATCTCCAAACATTTACTCATTACTCTAAAACACACCTTAGAAAATTTATGTTTAGTCCGTGGATGAAACCCTAAGAATTTAGTGGATTAAATCTTAAAAATTTAGGGTTTCATGCATAAAATCTAAAGGCTTTAAGGTTTCGTAGATAAAAACCTAAAGAATTAAGGTTAAAGATTTCGTGGATGAAACCCCAAGGATTTAGGATTAAGTAGATTAAATCTTAAAAATTTAGGGTTTTGTGCATAAAATCTAAAGGATTTAAGGTTTCATGAATGCAACTTTAAGGATTTTAGATTTTGTGAATGCAATACTGAGAATTTACAATTTCATGGATAAAATCCTAAAGATGTAGAGTTTCGTAGATGCATCCCTAAGGATTTAGTGTTTCGTGAATGCAACCTTAAGGATTCTAGGTTTCTTGGATTCAACCCTTAGGATTTAGGACTTCATGGATAAAATCAAAAGGATTTAGGATTTTGTGGATGAAACCCTATGAATTTCAAATTTAATTTATGAAAGCCCAAGGATTTAGGGTTTTGTGAATGCAACCCTAATGATTTAAGATTTCATGGATGTAACCCTAAGTATTTAAGATTTTGTAAATGAAACTCTAATAATTTTAGGTTTCAAGAATAAAACTTTAATGATTTGGGGTTTATTTTTTTCATGGATTAAACCCTAATGATTTAGGGTTTAATAAATCAAACCCTAATTATTTAGGATTTAATAAACCAAAGCCTAAGGATTTAGTGTTTCGTGCATGTAAGTCTAAGGATTTAGGGTTTAATGGATAAACAACTAAGGATTAAGGGTTTCATTTATGCAACTATAAGGATTTAGGGTTTAATAGATGGGACTTTAAGGCTTTAAGGTTTCATGGATGCAGCTCTAAGTATTTGGGGTTTCATGGATGCAACCCAAATGATTTAAGGTTTGCAACCCCAACGAAACTCTTAAATCTTTAGAATTGCATCCACGAAATCATAAATCCTTGGGGTTGCATCCATAAAATCCTAAATACTTAATGATGCATCCACGAAACCTTAAATCATTACGGTTGCATCAACGAAACCTTAAATTCTTAAGGTTTCATCAACAAAACTCTAAATCCTTAATGAAACCTTAAATCATAAATCATAAAATGAAACCTTGTATTCTAAACCATGAAACCTTAATATAAAAGAAACCCTAAATATCAAACCATGGAATGAAAGCATAAATTCTAAATCATAAACCATAAAACCACAAACAATGAAACATGAAATCTTAAAATATTAAAGCTTAAATCCTAGACCCTAAACAATAAATCCTTAAATATTGAAATTTAAAACTCTAAATTTTAAATCATAAGCCATAAACCTTAAAACACAAATCATAATATAGGATTTCATTTATGAAATTCTAAATTCATACGTCGTCACGTCAATTTACTAATTTTTTACACATCAACTTAATTGGTTAGGATTCATTTTAGTGTTCAATCTCATACTTTCACTCAATCTCTAAACATTCACTCATCACCCTAAAACACACCCTTGAAAATTTATGTTTCAGCCATCATTTTCCAAGCTAATGAATTTCTTTATATACTCACCCCCCAAGCCTTGGAGTTTAAATTTTTTTGTAGCTTCACCTACAAGAAATATTCATTTCCTTATAGCTTTCACCTCTCAATAATATCTCTAAAAAAACACCTCCCTCCATCTATACATTAAGGGTTGAAAAATAAATTTCTTAATGCCTTCTATTGAAAAATACTTGCCACTTGCCAGCCTATCACAATAATAAATAAAACTCCACTTGAAAACAAAAATTTAATCAATTCTATCATGCAAAACAACTCCTTTTTTTTTTTATCTCATTAGATAAACATCACAAAATCACAAAAGGATGTGGAACATATGTTGTTTCAATTGTCAAATAAGAGATGATGAAATTCGTTTCTAGCATCAAAGATAAGTCAACTCCTTTCTATTTCAAATCTTATTTGAATTTTTTTTATATACTTTGAATTTGATCACGTTTGATGTTATTTTTTATTGTATAGTCTAAATTCAAATTCTTAAAGAACTATTGTCATTTTCTTTTGTTTATATAGACCAACACTTGGAATAATCACAAATTCTAAGAAAAAGAATCAAACATTAGAAATCATAAAGACAAATATTTGATTCGGTTATTCATATGTGATTATTATATTTTAAATGTAGGAGTCATACAACAACTAATTATACAAATTTAAATAATTAGTTACTTCCTCAAAGCATATTTGATTTGTCCTTGCTAGTTTCTTGAATCAATTATTCAAGAACTTTTTAAACAACATTCTCACATCCTACGAACACTCAATTTTAAAGTTTTATGGTCCTCTTGTAACAAATAATTGCATTAGATTATCAAAGAGTTCTTCTATTGGACATAATGATGAAAATTACTTTGGAACATTAGAGTCTTATATGGAATTGGAGTTGAATTTGCAATAGGATTTTGGGGGGTTTGTAGTGTTATTTTCTTCAACGGAATTTTCATTATAGGCATGCTTATTTTCATTTTTTTTTCCCCCACTTGTAAGATCTTATATATGAGGCAATAGTTTTAAAGGTAAGAAGATTACTTGCTAATTATGAGTTTACCTATTAACTATTAAGAAATGAGAGACATTACATTAAGGGTGAGACAATCTTAGATATAATCATATTCTTAACTATACTAAGCATGAAACAATCTTTTAACATGTCTATTTTAGTCTCATCAATTTTATAGGTCACCATTGTCTTCTTTTATTAATATACTAACAATTTTTTATATTAAAATAGTTGACATGTCACACCTAATGATAACATGTAAGAAGATTGTTTTACATAACATGTAACTAATGATTTTTCAGAATGAATTTTTGTAAAGATTTGAGTTTACATATGATTATGCAATTTCCATGCTTCTATTGAAAATGGATAAACTGGGTTTTATTTGGACAAAATGTTCCACAATTCAAGTAGAAAATCACTTAGTAAAGTAAATTCTTGTGTTTTTAATTTTTATGAAAATATTTCTTCTTTAAATTAGTTATTTATGTTATTGAAAGATATAAAATTTTTACAAAGAAAATATTCATATACTTGAATTAATCATGGTATGTTAGAGATTAAATATTGTTTCAATATAATATATGAAAACTAATAAATTTATTTTAATAATTGAGATTACATTTCATAGTCCAAATAAATCACTTCGATCTAAAACTAAATCAATTTTATAGTCCAAATAAATTATTTCGATATAAAACTAAATTGATTGATAAAATAATGTATTTTAACATATTTTTAATAATAACACATTTAAATAATTTGTTAATTGAGATGCACATGGCATATTCATACCTAATTTATAAATTAATTATCATAAAAAAATGGTGAGTTGGAATTAGATGATAATATAGAAATGATTTGCACCATCAGTGATTAACCCAGGCAAAAAAAGTAATCTTCTTTATCTAATCATACAAAATGCGTGTACGTAGGATTAAAAGAAAGAGATAACCAGTTAGACAAAGAAGTATATATAGGAGAGAATAAAAAAGTCTCAATGGTTTAGGTGAAATTACTTGATGAGTGTAGTATTTATACATGAGTGCTTCATTCATTTATCTCATTCCAATCTCTACTACTGAATCAACCATATTAATTAAGATCATGCTTTTAAGTTTTGAACATCGTACTGGTGGATATTTTGATGTCCGTACACCTCGATCGTGAATATACATTATACACTATACTATACAGTATATATGTAGTAGACGTAGTAATGAATAAGAAGTGAGATGGCCACAGAAAGTTGACTTTTACACACGCTTTGTATACGAATGGTAGTTGGCAACTTGGCATAGCTAAGACTGAATTGAATATTATATGACAAGTTGGAATTTGCTATATTATTGTCCAATTGTCCCGGTCTAGCTAGCCATATTTAACTCTTAGAAGTCTCATTATTATTATTTTTTATTATAAATATATGCATAATGCAGACAGAGGAGGAGGGAGGGGACCTACAGGGTCCCTGGTCTGATCCCCCAAAATTTTAAGTACACTTAAAAATTATTAGAAAGTTAATTTTATGACTTCCCTAAGTTTTATAATAAGATTATTGAAAGATGATATATATATATATATATATATATAGCTAAAACAGGCGTAATCAATTTTGTGTTTTCGTCGATGACAAACTTTTTCATAAGTAATTTTGGATGGATATTTTTTATTATAATTAGGGCATTTTTTTTTTATATAAGTAAAACGGTAGTAGCATAAGCTTCGCATAATCCACAACAAGAAATACAAAAAATAAAATTACCTTACATAGTTACCCCAATTACTCCTAATAATACCTTATAGGAAAGTTTATTTATTTTATTTCTTCTTATTTTCTAGCTCTACCTAGAAGTGTGCTACTTAAAAAACTTATCCAAACATGTTCATATTTTGAAAGACAATTCAGAAGTTGGTCTTTGGATTTGTTCCCAAAATTAATTTCGTGTACGACACAACAACAAATTTATTTATATTTGATCAATTCATAGTATATATTAAAAGGAGTGGAATTTGGAAATTGGTATTGGTCTTTAGATTTATTTATTTTTTATCAAAAGAGAATTATATCATTTAATTTATAATAAAATTCACGAAGAAATATAATCATCAAATATAAAATTAATATAACTTTTAATTCATTAAGTTTTACTTTTTTCATTTTAATACATGATACATTTCGTTAAAAATGTCTTAAAGTTAATATAGTAGTTTTAACACAATCGTGTTAAATATCAATACGGCCGTGTTGATCCTAATTCATTGTAACACGACTATATTACTTTTTAACATAATCATGTTGAACTTTCAAAGAATAAATGTGTCTTTTTATCAAATAAATAAAAATTTAGTTAGTACTCCTTAGTTTAGTCTTAAAATGTAGAAGATGAATATGAAACTCATTAAATACTTGAGTATTCAATTTCTTCTTCATCATCTAGTTAATCGATACTTGGTTCGTCGAATTTTCAATTCAAAGAATCAGAACTTTTTCTCTCCCCATCTAGTTATGGGTTCCTTCTTCACCTAATATTATTCTCTTCTTTTAGCATAACAATCAACTATATTTGAGATATATATCATACTACTAATTATTATGGTCAAACCAATAGAAAATATGACGAACCGACAATTACAAGAAACTTGTTGGGAGAGAAAATTGTTCTGATTTCCAAGTTATAAAAAGTTGTTAATGAAAATAGAAAAGTAGACAACTTTATTGGTGTGTTAGGGGAAAATGTGAAAAAATGAAATTGAATTTGTCTGATATTTTTAACTAAATCACTAAGACTGGAGATTTAATGCATGTGATAGCAAATAAGAAAAAGAGCACAATACAAAAATGTTAAAAAGTAACACAACTATGTTAAAAATTAATACGGTTATGTTACACAGATCAATATGGCCATGTTAATATTTACCACACTTGTATTAAAATTAACAAATATTTTTAATAAAATATACAAAAATATGTCTAAAACATAAGTTAAATATCAAATTAAAATTTTTAAAATATTAAGTAAAAAATGACATTAAGCATTCTTACAAAAGCATGAAGGAAACCATTTCCTTGCCTATGAATAAAACACACAACATTATTCCTTAGTTATATAGTCTAATTTATGAACTTATTTATGTGTATAAAACTTAGAAAATTGTATCAAGTTAGATTCCTTGGAACTTTTGATACAAATTTTCAAAGTTTATAAACTTAATTACTCCAACACATAAATTAAGTTTAATAGCAAATAAACCTAGAGTTGAGAAACGGTATTAAAAGTCTATATTTTGCTAAGAATAGGATCTTTCATGAATTGAGATCCGTCGTTAAAAAATCCATGAGGCGAAGAGGTGGCGGCGGTGGGAGATGAGTAATGGTACACGTAGATGTTGTACTCCACAGTGGCATCTCCGACATTGTAATCGACCTTAACAGTCCTTGCAAGAATATAGCCACGTGCGAAGCGAAACTCGCCCGTGCCACCAATAATCGGCAACTCCCTCACCTCGTTAAAGATTTTGTTTCTCCCCAACACACTAATGCTGCTGCCGTTGAATTCTCCTTCCAAGATAGTCAACGCCATCCCCATAACTATCTCCAGCTCCAAACCGGGCCTTTGGGTCGTGGATAGGTAGAAACCTTGGGCCTTTCCGATTTGTCTGGACTCGATATCAGGCCCAATTGTTAATGGGTCCTCGATCACTGCCATGGACCCAAATGGAAAGGGAGACTCGGCCATAATCTTGGGAGGGTCGATTATGATGAGTGAGGGTTTTTCGTTTGTGATTTGTTCATGCATGTAGAGGCGAAGGTGCGTCAACTTTTCACGTAACTGTAAAATACTTGGTTCGATAGTTTGATGGAAAGTGCATGTGGCAAGGGACGAGAAAAGGATCAACAAGGTAAGGGTTATGGGAAGGAAGAAAGTTTTCAAACTAGCCATTGAATTGAATTGTAGGAAGAAGAATACTATAGTGAGTGTACTAACTGATGCTGCGATGCAGTGAGAAGAGGAGAGGGTATTATTTATAGCAATGTGCTGACTAAGAAAACAAGTGATTGTTGGATAAATAGATGTTCGTCCACGTATGATGTAGGTTGAATTTAAAATTGAGTTAATTAATTGTTAGTCCAACTCCAAGATACAACTTTTCTTTATTACCTTTGGCTTGATCCACTTGCAAGGTTGAGACAATCCTCTATTATTTTGAAAACACTGTAAAGTAGTACTAATACTTGGCAAATAGCCACAATTATTGACTATCCATCGTTCCGGATGTGTTATTTTGGGGATACTGGGCGTAGATCTTTTTCAAGTGATGTCACCTTTGGACATTTTGAGGTCAAACGTTGATACACGTGTCTTGAAAAAGTTGTAATATAATCTAAAGCTTAATATCCATTAGTTCATGTAATTTATTTTATGGCTCTAATCAATTTAGTCATTTTGTTTGTTTTACATAATTAATTATGCTTAATATTTATTAAAAATATTTAATTGGATTATATTCTAGTTAAATTTTTGCACATTTTTCATATAATATTTTATTATTAACATGATATAATTGATTAGACAAATAAACACATAAAATAAATTGTAGAATCTAAATGGATATTAAGTTTAATCTAATCTAAATGGTCAGACTATTAAAAAATATTATATTTTTAAAAAAAAACTAACAATAACTTATTATATAATAATTAATTATTTCAAAATAAATATAAAATTATTACTATTTTCTAGATATATATAATTATTTTAAATTGTAACTAGTTATATAAAACTAGTTTTTTATAGGAATTATAACTATCTATAATTTATTTATTTATTAATTAAGATTAAGTTGATTAAAAAAAATCATAAACAACCTTACAAATGGTCGACACAAACCATAATTATATCAGGACTCCATTGGTTTACTTGGATATAGAGTTGTGACGCAAGATAAATTATTTTAAAATGGACTGACCCTACACAAGTTGATTAATAAAATGTAAAATAAAAGTTTCAGATATTTTCTAATACCACCTTATCCGCAATATAAGTATGAATATGCATTAAAATTACAAAAAAAAAAAATCCTAAAATTTTTAGCAGAAAAAAAAATAATAAAAATGAGCACATGATGTATCATTTACACCAAGAAAATAATACGTAAGTTTGACCAATTCAACACGAGATTATAGCAGACAATCACTCAAACTGTAAATATTTAGCAAACTCATAAAAAAAAATTATATATATATATATATATAAATAAAAGTGTCACAACTTAATATTTCTTTTTAAAATATCCAAATATAACTAGTCTATTTAAAACATATAAAAATATATTCACTACATATATTCTAAGACGTATCTTTCTGTCAAAAAAAAAAAAGACACATCTAAATTAACTTGTATATATTTTGACACTAACCTATAGCGGATATTCACGGATGCAGTTATCATGATATAGCTAAAAGTCAATAGCTATGTAAAATTATAAAATCCATGACATAATAAATTTTGATTATTCCTCATAAAAAAAAAAATGATATTAGGTATCAGTCCCTTTCCCGTAGTACCGAATTAGGACTAGAAAAATAGTTGTTGAACCTTTGTTCATCTCTCAAGAAACAAAATGAAGGATTATGGCAATACTTTTTTAACATACTTTTTCAAATATTTCTCTTACTACAGTATTAATTAAAATTTGTTAAAAATTATAAAAGTATAACTTATTATAAGTAAGACTGGTTAAATATGAAATAAGATCATGAAATTTTGTGTTTTTTAATAAATTTTGGCTAATAATAAAGAATATAATTTAATAAATATATATTAGATAATGTGTTAGTATTTTTCGGAGAGTCGGATACTTCCTTAAATATCTCTGAATTTATTTATTAGAGATATTCTTTTTTCAAGGTATGATGATATAGCATTTTGAAAATCCAACATGGTCTGAAACTTATACGAACTACGAAGTACAATTTTTGTGTAAGTGCGTAATCTGAATATTATATTTAGTCATATTGAAAAACAAAACATCAACATATAGCATATCTTCAACTAAATGTGTTATCTCAAATTTCAACGCTGACTGCTGCATTGGAAATAGGTACAGTGAATTGAAATAGTGATTACGTGAAGACTGAACTATTCAACTTATTTATTCTTCTCTATATATAGAAGGCGACGAACAAGAAAGGTCGTGATGGTTTTTAAAATTAATTTGTATCATAATAGAAATTGTTTATCTCAAATGTAAAAAATAATTTATATGTCTATAAATAAGCTTAATTACACATTTTACTATCTAACTATCACCATTTTTCATAATTTAACACCTATTTTTTTCGCAAATTTTATAATCCATGATTTCAATTTCCGTACATTAAAAACTAAAGATCTCGCGCATCTAAAAACTCTCCCATCATTTCTATCCGTATACTTGATTTTCTTATTTGTTTATCTCTTTTCGTCATCAATTATTATTTCTAAATTTAATTTTAATATGTTTTTATAAGAAATTATCAATTTTTAAAATTAACTTTGTATCACAATTTCACGATATAAATTTTTTATCATAAATCCTAAACATAATTTATATGTTACAAATTTTAATTATAAAAAATTATTTATTAGTAATTTATTTATATTAAAATAAACATTTATTATGTGTATTACGCAGGCTAAACGACTTAAAATATATATTTTGGCTCCGTTTGATATTTTTTTTTAACTTATAAGTTACTTTTAAATAAAAGTTAAAAATAATAATTTAAAAAAATAAGTAAAACTCCTTAAATTTAAAAATATAATCAGATTGAGAAATTTTGAATTCGACCTCCCTAACAAAAATTAACAAACTAATCATTAATATTTTCTAATAAAAAAATATTAATTATTCTAAAAGTTGACCTTGGTGGAATTCGAATAGAGACATGAAAATAAGTTCCACATAAATAATTTTAAGTGACTTATTATAAATGTCATTATTTTTAATTTTCTTTCATTAAAAATAAATAACTTTTATTTTAAAAAAATTTTACAAATTGATATTTGATACAACTTATATTTAAAAATTACTTATAAATTAAAATAAATTGGGATATCTTCGTGTAAGCTTATGACGACTTCTTTAATGGAATATAATAGTATTGTCCTAAGAGTATATAAATTGATAATTATTTAACGTATCCTATTAAATATTTTAAAATAATTATTCTCATTTTAATAAAAAAAATATTTTTAAATATTATTTTTGGAACACTAATTAATATTTACTTTTCTAATAAGAGTAACTATTATTTGAACTATTGATTAAAAAAAAACTAAAAATATCTTTAAAATGAACTGAAAAAAAAATGAAGTACCTTACTGACTTATCAAAAACCTTTTAATTCGTATTGATCACTCCTAATTTTTTTTTTTATGATGTAGTTTATAATTTTTTAATTTTTTTTATAACGTCCACAACGAAGATGGAATTTAAGTTCTTATATATTTATCCCACTCTAATCTTTATTACAAGTCTAATTGTAATGAGTTTATGGTTTTTAAGGTTTAAAATCATACTGATGGATATTTTGAAGTAACATTGACTTTTACGTCTCAAGATTCAAGAATATAGATTACTTCATCTGTCAATATTCATAAGATTTAATTATTTAATTCATTAAAATTAAGAAAAAAATAATTTAATTTACATTAATAAATTTATTTTAAATTTATAACTTTTTTCAAAATTATTATTATTATTAATACTTTTCTCTCTTCTAAGGCTTACAAAAGAAAACAAACAACATTTTAATAGATCTTATAAATAGGATTCGAATAAGGCATCAATTTAACATTTGTATATAATAATGAATATAAATGGTGTATTAAGCGAGGTGACCACATAAAGTTGAATTTTACACGTTTTGAAGAATGGTGGTTAGTTTAGACTGAATATTAAATGACAAGTTGAAATTTGCTACTAGTGCCGGCCTTTTTCTTTTAATTATTTTTATTATTATAATATGCATAATGTAGAGACAGATTCAATGACAGACGTGGCTGACTCATATAAGTGTGAATGTGTGATTCATGGCAAATTATACTGAAATCATTGTTAACAAGAACAACCAATTATTGCAGTTGCTTGATCTTAGTGCAAGCAAGAACAATTCTCACGTAAGTGTAATAATATCTATAAAAGACCAATCAATTAAAAACTTAAGATATATTAACATACTGTAATAATAATAAGGTCCGTATGAGGTCGGTGTCAAAATTATTATTTAAAATATACTATATTAATACTATTATATTATAAACACACATACAAAGAAACAAAGTCAATCTTGGACTAAAGGGGACAAACTATCCACAAACACTATATACTATTAAATTCATATAAAAATTTTCATTAAGTATTAATATATTTGCTCGCGTAGTTATTAATGTATGCGTTAAACCCCAACGTGAGCATGACAAAGTTTGAAAATACGTTGCTATGCTCATTCACAAAACAAAATATTTTACATAAAGAGATTGAACTTTGTCTCACTTTTGACAACGACTTGTTGATATTTAATTTATATTTGACTATTTGTATATTAAATTGGTCTTTTAATAATTTAAAATTAATACATCATATTTTTATGCCTAACTTCATTATTCTGATAATCAGCTACAACTTACATCTCATTCAATTTGTACACATCTCATTGACATGGAAAATACATACATGAAATTGAAAATATGACCATTTCATTGAGATTGTATTACTTTTAAAAGCTTTTTATGACTTGAGAAAATATCTTATTATCAATTTCTCATTTTATAAAAATTTGAAAAATATTGCCTTATTTTTAAGATTTGTATAAGAAATGATAAAATAAAATGTTTTTACCATTTCCTTAAACCTTTGGAAATAGATAATAAAGTGAAAATATTATAATATTTTTATAATTACAAATAAAACAAACAATAAAGTGTAAAAAAAAAAAAAACTCTACGCAAACTAAACAGGCCTTAGGTATCCAGCAAAAAAAAAAATTACAAAACAGGCCTAAGCTAGGCCTGGGATCACAACTGGTTTTAATGTTAATGTCGCATGTCTCTTTCTTCCTCTTCTCACACACTATAATTTACACGATTATTCCAATGTGTATATATTAAAAAACAACTGATTCACGATAATAATAGAAAATATACATTATTTAATTGTATCAATTTCATTTATAAAAATATTTTTGAAAACTACCTTTTATTAAAACTTGATATTAAAAATTAAAAAAAAAAATTTATTGAAATAAAACTTCAAATAAATGAAGAATAGTTTTATTAAATAATAAAATGAAATCAATTGAAATTTGTTTATACTTAAGATCAGTCAGCATACATAATTTTTCCCCCTTATATTTGAGTAGAGGAATTTTATTTTTTTTTAACATTATATGATGATTTACTTCCTGAAAAATGTAAAAAAAGAAAAAGAAAAAAAAGAGTAAAGCATTCAACTTTCAGAGTGGGAGAGGTAAGCAACAAGGGTATGGTCCCGTTGAGGGGATTTGAACGAAGGCTTATCCTGCCAAATTGTATTGTGAATGGAGTATACACATTACATTATCTGCAGTAACTAGCCACCAAAAGTATAGCAATACAAGTACAATTCTTTTGTAGTTCAAGCAATCATTGGACATGGCAGGAGAGGAGACTGCACCATTTAATGTTGAGTTTCAGGTTTTACTAGAATGTCATGGAGAGAGATACGGTTCCAATTTAAGACTATAATAACTCAGAGTCACAGTCTTCCAATTTTGACAACAAAAATATTTCCTCCAGTACTTTATAGATCTCCTCAGATTGAGGGTGTGATTCATCTGCCACCAAAAACTCATTAAATTCACCATCTATATCTATTAAGCTATGACCAGGAGTCTTCTTCACACCCTTGTCTCTCATCAAACTCCGCACCCTCCTTACATCATCCCATTTTCTCTCATTAGCACAAATATTCGCCAGCAGCACGTAAATGCCACTGTCTTCTGGATCCAAGTTCAGAAGATTAAGAGCAGACAAACTGGCCAGCTCAACATTACCATGCATTCTACAAGCACTTAGTAAAGCACCCCAAGCTGCCTCACATGGTTGCATTGGCATGTTCGTTATTAACTTGTAAGCTTCTTCCAGAAGCCCAGTTCTACCTAGTAGATCAATCATGCAAGCATAATGCTCCTTTTTGGGTTTTATCCCATAGTTTCTTTCCATGGCATCAAAGTATTCTTGACCTTCAGAAACCAAACCACCGTGACTGCAAGCCGTCAACAAACTCACAAACGTAATATCGTCCGGCCTAAATCCCATACGCCTCATCTGATCAAAAGCTTCAACAGCTTGCTTTGCTTGGCCATTGGAAGCATACCCTGCAATCATAGAATTCCAAGAAATCAAATTTCTCTCTGACATTGCACCAAAGACTTCCGCAGCTGCATCTATGTTTCCACATTTGGCATACATATCTATGATGGCATTTGCCAAAGTTGCACTAAGTGGCAGTCTTTTTCCATCAACAAAATATTGATGAATCCAGCAACCCAAACTCAAGCAACTCAGCTGGCCACAAGCAGAGAGCACACTCACTAAGGTGTGCTCACCCGGAACAAAACCTTCCCCAAGCATTTCGTGAAACAATTTTAATGATTCCTCAGGTTTGTCATTCTGAGAATACCCTGCAATCATCGCACTCCAGCAGACCACGTTTTTCCAAGGAGTTTGATCGAAAAACCTCCTTGCAGACTCCAAGTCACCACATTTAGCATACCCATTAACCATGCTAGTCCACGAGAAAACATCTCTAGTTTCCATTCTGTCAAAAACCTCCCTAGCAGCAATCATACTACCACATTTCACATACATATCCAACAAGGCATTGTGCAAACTCAAACCCCATCTCGCATTCTTCTTCTCCATAACCTCATGAATGCTTTTTCCCATACCAAGGTCACCCTTCTGAGAGCAAGCCGAAAGCACTGCAATCAACGTGATCTCATTGGGCTCAACATCACCTTCCAACATCAAGCCAAACAGCTCCATAGCCGCCTCTGAACAGTTACACGCCGCATACCCATCAATCATCGTGGTCCAAGTAACAACATCCTTAACAGACATTTCATCAAACACACCGCGCGCGTGGTTCAACCAACCACACTCAGCATAAAAGTGCACCAACCCATTTCGCACGAGCAACTCAGAATCAAACCCCGTTTTCCGAGCAAGGGAATGCACGGATTCCCCGTGGGAAGCCCCCGAAAGGTGCTCGCAGGACTTGAGCCCGAAAACGAAGGTTCTCGCATCGAACGGAACGCGTACTCGGAGCATGTGGAGGAAGAAGGAGAATGCGGTGGTGGGAATTCGGGCTTTGTTGTAGCCTCGGATCATGGTGTTCCACATGAAAGTGTTGGGTTCGGTGATCCGGCGGAAGAGACGGAGGGCGTGGCGGATGTCGCCTGCGTCGGCGAGGGCGCAGAACGCAAGGACTCTGCTGAGGGGGAAGGTGTCGTTGATGAGGCCGGTGAGAGTCATGCGTGCTTGAATTTGACGCAGTTGGTACATCGAGGAACATAATTCCATTACAACAAGGGTTGGGTGTGTGATTATCACGTTGGTTTTCGAGTTCCATTTGGTTTGGATTGTGGAGACCGGCACAGAGGAGAGTGGTTTACGGTGTTGGAGATTATGCAGTGGTTGGGGTTTAGGGGCTGAACGCAGAGAATGGGGAACAAGAAGCGGTTTTTTCATATGGCGTCACCACCAATGAAATTCAAAATGCTTGGATTTTCAGTTGGTACTATGTTTCTCTCAGAAGGAACAGGAGTTCACTAGAATCACCAGTTAGTGATTTCGGCAATGTATTGTCGAGCTACACAATTAGTTTTAACTTAGTATTTTTCATTATATATAAAAATTGAAAATAAATGCCATATCTGAAATTTTACCATCATTTTCCAATTCTTTTCGGCAATAAATTATTTTAAAATTCAAACAACAATTCCATAGATTATTTCTTGCTGTCAAAAACAAAAGTAGATTATTTCTAGCTATCAAAAACAAACATAAATTATTTCTAACTTCGAACAAAAACTTTAAACATCCTTAAACCCAGATTTGGATCCCCGCAAATCTCACTGTAGGTGTAGGGGCTGCAGTGGAAAGCAAACTCACATTTATCATTTTTTTGTTTTATATTATTTTTTATCTAATTTTAATTCAAAATTTGTGATAGTAAGGAGCACTGACACTATGCGGGATAATTTACACAGAAACCGATGTTTAATTCCATCACTATAGAGCAACCGCAATCACCAATTTCATTGCCACACCTTGCCAAATCCATACATCAGGCATCTAAAAACCAATCACGGTGTAGAAAAGTTAAAAGCAAACCCAAAAATGAAGCCGTAATTAACACCTAATAAGTGAAAAATAGCGCTTGATTAAAACAAAATTCAAATAGAATAGAAAAATCTATGCAATGAGCCATATTATAATTTCTAGTCTTCATAAAAGAAGGACTATACATCATCATCCAATGTCAATCCTAGTCTCAATATATCACATTACCAACTACATAACAAAACATTAGATCCTTTTTTTTTTTTTTTATCATTCTAGAAAACTAAAACTCCTGACTAGCAGATCCAATCTCGCCCTTCCCCTTGCCACCGGCCTTCTTGGGCAACAAATTCTGGTGAATGTTAGGCAGAACACCACCGTTCGCAATAGTAACGGAACCCATAAGCTTGCTAAGTTCCTCGTCGTTCCTCACCGCAAGTTGAATGTGCCTCGGAACGATCCTTGTTTTCTTGTTGTCCCTCGCAGCGTTCCCCGCAAGCTCCAAAACCTAACAGCATCGCAAAACCAATTAGACTAAATTATTATCATCATTATTATTGAATCAAATGAAGAAAAAAAAAAAAAGAACGAACCTCAGCAGCGAGGTATTCGAGAACGGCGGAGAGGTAAACAGGGGAACCGGATCCGACGCGCTGGGCGTAGCGGCCAGCCTTGAGGTAGCGAGCAACGCGACCGACGGGGAATTGGAGCCCGGCTTTGGAGGAACGGGAAACGGACTTTGTGCTCTTTGGTTTCCCTCTTCCACCCTTCTTGGTTGTGGCTGCGGCCTCTGTGGAACTCATCGTCGTTGATTTGAAATTCAAAATAGAGAGATTTAGAACTTCGCAGAGAGAAGAGAAGAGAATAGAGATCGCGCTTTGGAATTGTGAGGAGTGTGAGGTTGGGTTTTCGTTTATATAGAGCGTGAGCATTGGCTGTGATTGGCTGAAGCGGGGGTAGTCGCGGATCGCCAGCGTGGCAAGGCTCGCAGTTTGAGTTTTGAGTTTGCGCGCTCGAGCGGGAAAACCAATTGTTTTCGGGTATTTAATTTTACCTTTTTTGTGTCTTTTCTTGTTCTATGGGTCGATCCTTTAATTAAAATTAAAATTAAAATATGCTCAAAATATGAAAATTCCAAAATTCCTGAGTGGTTCCTTATTTCTTCCCAATGCTCATTTCGTCATTATTTTCTTCAAAGTGCTTAAATTGATATTTCATAATTTAAAACTTTTTTCTAGACTAACAAGTAAAAGTTCATCATCGGTTCATGATACTTCCTCTAGGTATATATTGCAACTCTCAAAAGTATGAAGTATGTACACAATATTATCATTAATAAGGTAATATTCCATTAAAATCATTGTAGGAAAAGTTTTCTTGATTAAGATTTAAGGTTATTCAATCTAAAATATTGAGTGTAATCTGTCTTAATTTTTCTTTTTCTTGTAATTGGATTTTTATGTTTGTCTGGGTCTAAAAATAATTCCATTTGTTTTGGGATCTCTTCTCTAATTGTGGCGTTGTTTTTTTCAACACTATTCATTATTTAAGGTTACTTTACATGATCAACAAACAAAATACCAACTTTATGGTTAAAGAATGATAAAATACTGACTTTCTCGATACAAAGAGGATACAAAAATATTTTATCTTCATCTCCTATATAATCTATTACGCGTGTATTTACATAGATGTTACATTAATAAGGTTTTATTATAAAATTTTACATAAAATATTTTGAATTAATGTCATTAGTGTGAATGTGAATTATAAGTTACAATCCAAACACAAATGATGTTTTTTACTTTATTACATCCAAAAATGCATTTGTTAAACTTGTAAAATGTTTTGTCTTTCTTTTATAAGGTTATCTCACTTTAAATTGACTCTTACCATTTTTTTTTTTTTCAATTTTCACATTACACCATTTGGGTCGTCCATCAATCAAGCTACTACCTCAACCTCTTCATACAAGCACACAGTCCAAGTGTTTTAGTCACATGCATCGGCCGACTAGATCCCTCCTTCTGGATAGTAATGCCACACATAATCATTACATGATTAATGAGGAATCAATCGATAATGGAAAAATAACACTAGTAATTAATTAGTCCAACAGACACCTCACAAACGTCTATAAACAAGAAACTAACCTTAAAAAAAATTATTAACTTACACAATTGATACTTCCAATGTAGGTATCCTTATTTTAGATACTATATGATTTAGTAACAAGATTCAACATCTATCTACCCATTATTGGTGAGGGCAATTCCATCTCATTCTTGGTTATAGACTTAATTCAAGCATATGTTAAGTTAAAAAAGTTACGTGTAAGAAAAGTATTAAGTGTTTGTTTGATAAGGTTGAAAGTAGACGAATTGATAAAAGAAAAATAAAAAATTAATCAAATTTATTATTTCTTTCGTTTGAAACTGCATAAAAGATAATGAATAATCATAATATACGTGGGACCAATGTACTTTAACTATCCGTCCAAAAAATGAAAAGAAAATTAAATTACAAACCTTTTTTTTATTATAATACCAAAAACATCCTTCCTTATTTTATATCTTTTATATTTTATAAATAGTTTTCATGACATTTCATACACAAATTTATTTTCTTTCTTTCTTATTTATTTGATATCAAACATCTAAAAATAATCTTACTTTTTCATTTATTTTATACTATTTTTCTTTCCTTTCCTTTCCTTTCTTTTTCTTTTCAAAACCAAACATACCCTAAGTTTCTGTATCAGACCATTATTGACACTTCTTTTTTTTTGCTCACCCCTAGAATCAAACTCCCTGATGACTATTGAGTTTATCAAAAATGGTGCGGGCCTTCATCATCCTCTTGCAGCGGTCATCAACCATATACGTGCTTTTCCAGAACAATCAGTGGATTTTGCGTTTCCAACATACTCTTTGATAAGGAAATGCTTGTGCAGATTTTCTTGCCCTTGTGCCTTAATCCCAACGCTTGTCGCCCATGAACGAGAAACTTTGTTCGTTCCTCTGTAATTTTGTCTTTTATTTCGTTATTAATAATTAAAAAAAAAACATCTTTTCTTTTCTTTTGTCGCTCCTCGTCATTCTATTAAAAAAACATCAAAATCCATTTGCAACGCCATTCAACTCGTATAATAATTTAAGAAGCAAAGATTATATATATATTTTTAATGTTTGCATGTTGCAAAAGTTCAAAATATTTTTTTACTATACACCTCAGAAAAAACGTTTTTAATAATTAGTTTCATTTTGATAAGATGGAATCTCATTAAATATTTAAATATTTAAACCTATTAAAAACAAATTTAATTTAAATGCACCGACATTTTTAATGATAAATTGTTACATGATAAAATTATTAACTTTTATATAAATTACTTTAAATGTCATATTTAAGACAAAAATTACATTGATAGTATATGAAAATTAAATTGATAACAGTCATAAACACTCCAATAGGGTTTCTTTATAGAATGATAATATTTGAAATATCCATTCAACCAAAATAAAGCCCAAATCCTGTAATAAAAGAAAATGAAGCCCAAATCATTTGTATTGACTTTGGTCCATAAATATGGCAGAGAAGGGTGCATCCCTTAAGCATGCGCAAAACTGTTTGCACGCGTTGGGTAAAAACCCTTCCCCCACACTATAATGTTCATGTATTTGTAACCAATATAAAAATAGAATAAGCATAATGAGGAAGATCTTCGCTGTCTTCTTAGTTCTGATGCATCAATAAATTGAACACCAAATCATTGAATCCTGGATCCCCAATACTGCAATCAGATTATCCACATGTGATGCATTTCTAGCAGCCTGAATAAGAAATTAATCACCAAGTGGAAAGAAAAAAAAACAAAAAAAACTCATCTTCATTAGTTCCTCATAAAATGAGAGAGAGAGAGAGACCAAATAAGGTTATATAACTATACCTGAAGGCTGAAGGAGCTGGTACTTTTTTATTCTTTGGTATCTTCCACCTTTTGAAGTTGGTGAAAAGAATATGACAATGACGATTGCATATTAGCTATTTCTACGAGTGTCTCCAGTGCTGCCAAGAATTTCAATTGATAGAATGTGATATATCTTGGATGTCAAGTATAAAATATAAACAGTTGACTAAAACCACATGTACAAAGGAAACAAGGGGAATTAAGATCAGTTCTGTTATCCACCTCTCTCAAATGACAGCTGAGAGGTTCGAAGCTTTGGGGAAATTAAAACTCCAAAAACCAACAAGGACTTGGATCGCTCCTTTTGAACCTATAAAAAGCACTAACAAGATTTATAAATATAATTTATAATTTATTCACCATACATCAGAGATCCAACCCAATTCTACTTGTAATGCTTAATATATATGTTAATGAGAGGAAGTCATAACATTTGTAGAATACTTACTTCAGCATTATCTGCAAGTAATGATAAGTTCTTAGCCATGGTCACCTCAGCAGTTCGTACCACCAAACATATAACAAAATGAGAAACAGCTAACATGCTATTTAAAGCATATAGCAGCAGAATTAAATAACAAATGAACTCAAAGTTTGCTCTAATGTGCATGCTGCTTAATTTTGGGAGTTTAAATCACAGTATGCTAACGTCTAATGATTCTTTTTGCATTATGCTTTGTACAAACCATAATTTGATGCATAGGGATAAGAAAACCATACCAGAAGATTTCATACTACTACTATCTTGTGACTGCACATTCTCATCTTCTAACTGAGTACTTTCATCTTCAGAGGATACCCATTTACGCAACATGAAGTGTGGTTGTGTACCTATTTAGTGAAGTGCAATAGTTCATATTTTAAAATCCATATAAATTGATACAAAGAATCTGTTACATACAGGCTTAATAAAAATGCAAGTGAAAGCATGCTAGCACAACGGGGCTGAGAACACGACACAAATAGAATCAAGCAGTTGCAACCATGTCCTTGAGTATAAAGCTCAAATGTTACCATCATAGTTGGTTATTTTCAATGTTGTCGCAGCTGAATTAGATTTCAGGTCCAATATAGAACTATTAATGCGAGAAGCACCCATGGAATGTCGAGCACTTGCTAAGTCAAACCATCCCTGTTAATAAATTTAAAATGGTTACCAAAAAGACAGAAGACATATCAAGGTCGTATCAAGCTTTTAAGTTGCCAAATTTCAAGGTCAACTACAGAGTTACTAGTCATATCAAGGTTTCACAACCTCTAATCGTTGATGATGAAATTGAATTATTGAGATAGTTGCACAAAGTAATCCAACCAGTATTATACTTTACCTATTATGTAACATTTTTCAGTATCAGAAGGGACAGAGAAGAAAATTAAATTCAAAGTTATATGGTGAACCAGAAATATATACATTTCGAAAGATGCTAACAATTTCTTGTATCAAAAGGGTTTTGCTTTTACCTGTCGAAGTGTGGAGGACACTGCATCAAAGAGGGATAGGTAGTTATCCATTGAATCCATAAATTGCAATACAAGTTTCTCTTCAGCTCCAGGTAGTTGGCATCGATGCTGTAGTTGTTGGTCTTCTCCATTCAGTTCCTGTGTCTGTGGTTCTTCACTTCCAGAATATTGTTGCTCTTCTTCCATGGAACTTAATCAAGTTTCTGACATAGGGAAATTTGTCACTTTACTTCTCCACAAAATATCACATCTGATCTTATAAATTCACAATTATTTGTTTTTCTATTATATGTTGATTATATTATCATTTCTAATTATATAGTGTTTCTTATTCCTTTTTTCTGCATCAGCAAACTCTGTTAGGTTTACATCTGATCTTCTAAATTTATAAGAACATTTCTATAAGAATGGGTTTACATCAGGGCTTGAACTTGAGTCCTTATTAGTGTTGAATGGGCTCCTCACCAAGGACATAAAAAATCATGTCCCTAAATGCATGTCATCTGAGGATGATATAATTCTAATTGAGGAATCAAGGGAAAAGAGTAACTATGAACTTAACTTAAGCTTTGAAAACAAACGTTGGAATTTTTCTCTTGATTGTAATTTTAGGAAGAAACAAGAGGAAAAAGCTTTGAAGGTAAAAATAGGAGAATATGACATACCCCGGTTGAAGCATCTGGGATCTATAGTACAAAATGATGAGGATATTAATGAAGATATCACTGAAGAATTTTAAAAAAAAAATAGTGAAAAGCAAACTCACTTAGGACACATAAGCTTTCGAAGAAGAGGGACTACTATGCATTCAAGAGAGAACTTGATGCTGCTATATCTTAACCATGAAAATGATCTTGTGAACTCTGGACAATATCATCTGCTGTGCTTTCAAAGCATTCCATTCCTTTCTCTCTCTCTTTAGCATGATCAGGGTCTGTTTGTCCTTGAATATATCTAATACGAATATATAGCTAATACAAGAGTACTATATGATTGTAGACATAATAGACTATAATTCTCGAGTGGCATGTAATCTGTCATTTGTTGCATCAATTTATAATGTATCTGATCTTTAAAGGGTATGTTTGTTTTTCAAAGAAAAAAATTGGATCAGAGTTCTCTTAACCACAGATTAAAAAAAAATAACATTTTTTTCTTTTTAAACTTTTGAATACTCAGGTTTAAAATGCATTGGGATTTAGTTTTACTGTTATATTCGGATGTTCACACTGCACAAGTTTTTCATTTATAAACAACGCAGCTTTGTTCAATGATCAGAGTCTGATTTTCAATTAACCCGGAACTTATGTGGACAATAGCTAAATTCTAACAACTAAGCTAGTGGATGGTCACATTAATAAGCTAGCTTGAGTTCCAGGTCATGCTTGCATCCAATTATTGCTAAATAAACTGATAATTTCAATTTGAATGACCATATATCCGAAGCTTTTTGACCAATTATTAAGAGCAATGGCTGATTGCATCATCAAGAAAATACAGCTCTCCTATCAATTTATCTGGTGATCTTGCATATAGTCTTGCATGATTTCCTACAGAAACTGAATCACTAGACCCTGGTGATGAAAATTGGCTATTTTTTGATGGGGAATAATCTTTGATGATGATCCTTTTTGTGAGGTCACAAAATCCTCAGCTGATACAACCAAAGCACCACCCGAGTCTTTTGCACGACTAGGGCCAGTGGTGTGTGGTTGAGTATATTCTGGTAGAGTTCGTGATTTATGGATGTAGTGTATGAAGATAGCAAGCAGGACTAACATGATGAGAACAGCAACCACACATGACACTATGATTATCACTTTAACAATAGAGCTGATAGGCTTCCTATTGGAACTTTCATTTGGTCTATTGGTTGATCCAGAAGAACCATTTGGAAAATGCAACCTATCATTCCCAGGATAGAAAGAAGAATTAGGGAACTTCCTAAGGTTTTCAGGGACAACTCCAGACAGATCATTGTTCGAAGCATTGAACTTTTTTAGTCCCTTTGGCATGTTAATTGGTAAAGGGCCTGTAAAATGATTTTCTGATATATCCAAGGAATCTAGGGAGTTCATGCTAGCAATTGTAGTTGGAAGAGAACCAGAAAAATTATTTCCAGCCATATTGAGCACTTTAAGGCCAGTTAATGACCCAAACTCAGCAGGAAAAGAACCATTAAAATGGTTATAAGAAAGTTCAAGAATCTGAAGATCAGAAGGGAAAGGAGAAAAGGATGATAAATTAATGCTACCAGAAATCATATTATTTTCAAGATGGAGCTCTTGCAAAGTTGGCATTGTGAGCAGAGCAACTGGAAATTTTCCACCTAACTGGTTGGAGCTAACATCAAGCATTCTAAGCTTTGGATACTGTGTTAAGACTCTTGGAAGGGAGCTGCTAAGAAAGTTATGGGAAAGATTTAGATAAATTAATCGAAAAAATGGAATTACCTCAGGGATAGGTCCTATCAAGTGATTCCTACTGAGATCAAGAAATTCAATATTCCCCCATTTCATCATCCTGGTTAAATTTCCTTCTAATTTTTTATTTGACAAATCAAGTACAGCACAGTTTCCAGTAAGCAGTGGTAGCTCACCAGTGAACCCATTTGATAAGAGATTAAGAAAGTGCAGTGTTGTTGATATAATTATACTTACTGGTTCTGAAAGACAATTTTAACATTGGATCAATAACAATTCAAGCAAAGCGGTGAGATTGAAATTCGATGAAGTGTTCAAACTAAAGCCCAAAGGCAAGAGAGACATTTTGTCAAACACATTGTAAGCAACTTAAAAAAAATGAAAGAGTTACCAGGCAAGTTAAGTTTGATAGAGGCTTCAATTGGTTATAGGCCCAAGTTTTCGTCGTCAGCGTAAGAGTCGTGACTTTCTCATGCTCATGCTTTCCTCCTCTTCAACGAGTGAAGAAACTATGAACCTTCCTTTATAGTGGGCACTGCGAGACTCAGACGAGGGACGAGGGTGAGAGTCTCGTGCAGGGAACAAATAGATTTTTTTTTTTTTTAAGAAAACAAATAGATTTAAAAACAGAAGAAATTACAACACCACCTAAAATTATTATGGCTACTATTGAAATTTTATAAGAACTAAAATCAAAACTCTTAGCTAGAAATATATTTAATATAAAATTGTTGTTAAATAAATAATTTAGTCCTTGAACTATGTGAGAATTTTCAAGTAGGTTCTTAAACTCTATTTTTAGTCATTGTCATTGATCTTGTAAATTTTTTTTCTAATAGAGTCTTTAGTTTTTCTTTATAAACTGCCGTAATTTTATTTTTATTTTTAACTACAGGAGTTTACTTTAAAAAAAATAAAAATTAGGGACCAATTTACAAAATTAGTTTAGGAATTTTCTTCCAAAATAAGAGAAACTAGTTTATGCCGGGGGTGGGGGAAACAAGAGCCCTATTGATTTTTGTTACGGTTTTCTTAGGCTATTATGAAGTCCAATTCCATTGTCTGTTAAATGCTAAAGCCCATTATTAGTTGGATTTGTTACAAACAAACCCATAATCCAACATCATCAATTCGGTCCAGCTCATTCCAGAACATCTCGAACTCGAACTTGTTTTCTCTTTTATCCGAATTAGAATCCGCTTATCAACCACCCCGATGGTACAATACAAACATGGCGATTAATAAGTTCACGAAATTCTTGTAGGGTAAATCTAGAACTAGTGTTTTTCTTCTTCTTTTTTCAGAAAAAGAAGAACAAATTTATATACTGTGAAAAAAGTACAAGCTATACCCTCATGTAATGTATCAACTCGTATTGTTTATAAATTAAAATATAACAGCGAAAAATCTAAACAAAATATAAGTAAGAAAAGTTCATAAGAGTAATATAAGTCTCTTTTGCAAGTCCAGGTAGTTTCAGCTCTACAATTAGTATTACTAAACATCATCAATAAAAAAAAAAATGGTTCAAATTTCGGTGATGTTTTTCTATTGCAAATCATGTACAAACTCTTATTTTGCTATACACGTACAAAGTCTTATCAGACACATGTTGTATTTTTTAAATGAATAACAATATTGATTCATTCCCCAAGCTTTTTTTTTTCTGGGTAAAGTAGATTGATTAGTTTTACTTTTGGTCAGTGAAGAATCTTTGAAATTAATAGGCGAATATTGACACAAATGCATTGCACCAAGTTCGGTGGGTCTTAATTTGTTTTATAATTAAGAACATTGATAACGAGTGTCCTAAAAATATTGACAAAAGTATACTTAATTTACGCTAAATAATATATAAAGATACGTAAAAACATTTTTTTTAACAGGCATCTTAAGAGTTTTAGTTTTTATATTTTATTGATAAATTAAGAATATTAGTTAGCAGTCTCCATATATGAAATGCAGCAAAAAAAAAAAAGTCTCCATATATGAATAATAAAAGATTCCAGGAAGGAGTGAAAACCATGCATTCATTGCATGTAACAGCATCCATCGTCTTGGCGAAGAAAAAGTAACCCTAGTGGGCTTAAAGCTATCCCTAACTAAAGGCAACGCTTTGTACAATCATATTGTGGCATGGCATTATTAAGTTCCCAGTGATTATACTTGTGTGCATTTTTTTTTTTTTTCCAATGAAATTGGTGTACAATTGTTTTTCTAATGTAACGGCCCATGTCTATTTAATGAAAATATTCAATACAACGGTTAATTAATTAATAAATTTTAATATCCATCTAAAAATTATTAAAAAAGTGTAAACATTACTGAATTTATTCACCAAGTACATAGCAGATAATAGTTATCACACGGAAAAGGGTATTTTCAACAAATTAAACAAAAACCAAGGGTGTAGGGTTTTTATGCATAACATCCAATTGGTTGTGTCCTATTCTTAGCATTATCCTTTTTTGTTGTGTGATAAATCTTAGCATTATCTAATCCTAGATTACAGGAAAATATATATATCACAATGAAGTGGATGTCTCAAGGGGAGCCTCGTCATTTGCTTACAAGAGTGGGTTTAGAATTATCAAAGACAATAATATACTATAAAAGTAATAGTCAGGTTTTATTTTATAAGAAATAATAGAAAAATAAATAAGTATTTTTATTTTTAGTCATTAATATTTTATTTGATTGATTTTAGTTTTTAAAGTATTTTTTGTTTGATTTTTATTTTTGTTAGCATGGATTTGATGCACGTGTCTCATTAAATAATATTAAAATAAATTTAAAAAGATATTTTTTTAATTTTTAATTTTTTTTTATAAAATATTTATAAAAAAATAATATCGCGTGTCACATTATTTAAGTAACATCTAATATTAAAAAAAAATTATTAATTAAATATTAAAAAAATTATTGTCATATATTAATTAATTAATAAAATATGTGATATTAACGAAACTCAAAAACATCAAAATTAAAAAAAAAAAAACTGATAAAATGAAATATTAAAAACTAAAAACAAAAATACATACACATTTTTCCCTCCTTAATGCAGAATACATGAATGGGAGGTTAACAAAGACACAAATTTAGGGATAACAATAAAATGGAAACAGATGAATGCATGGACAAAAAGATGACATGTGGGATGGACAAGATGGACGCAACGCATATATAAACAAATGCAAAACTTTGCAATTGAAGAATCATCGATTTAATAATCCAAATCCTAATGCTGATTGGTGAGTTGATCTTGTGTGTTAATTAGCATATGTAATCACAATTAGTCAATTAGTAGTACTACAATCTGTGTTGTTGTCTGCATGTCTTGTTGATCTGACGATGGAACAGGGACAGGCATAAATGAGTTATTTTCCATTTGGTGGGATTGAGCCAATCGCCACAAGAGGCCGAAAGCTTTTCCTAGTTGTTGACCTAACGCACTAAAGGCCAAACCTTCAAGGTGGCCCGCACGTTATCGATGCAGAACAAAACTACTTTTTTTTAATTAAATTAAAAAAAGAAGACAAAAACAAAAGAAGAGAGAGAAACCCCAAAAGAAACAAATGGGCAAATGGCCCATTATTGAATGCAGATTGAGAAAGAAAGACGAAAAAAGAGGAAAAAGGAAAAGGAACGCAGAGGAAGAAACAAGGAAGTAGTAGTAAACAACACGGCAAATATGTTTGGAATAATGTGTCTCTCTGTGTGTGTGGCACATGCTTATCCACCGCTTCTATGTTAGGACAACAGATACAGCCAAATACTTAAATGCACGCTACACCCTTTTTTTCTTTTTCTTTTTTTAATTTGACTATCATACCATTGAATTCAACTAAACCTGTCAACACAGATAAATGAATAAATATCACTTATTTTTACCTCTTTAGGGATGTATCACTCTCATCATGTGTGCTAGGGGCTTTTCTCCGTAAAGGAAATAAATTCGGTTTCTAAAATAAGAATGAAATATTTCTCTGCGGTGAAATTAGATAAATGCTTACTTTTCTTGTTTAGGTGGAACAACAGTACTTCCCCCCTTCCCTCACTACCATCCTTGTCTATTCTAGTTTTCATATTTAATAAATCAAAATTCCGTACTGTTTTTTTTTCCCTCACGCAATTATTATTTATGGACATAATTGCTTAACCATGCACTAAGGAGGCAAATTCGAATTTGTTTCGTCTTTATCTGAAAATATATTTTAAAGTAATGTGAACTCAGAGGTGCGACTGCAAGAAATTAAATAAGGCGTTTGTATAAAAGATAATTCTTTCAATGTTTTCTCTAATACAAACTTAAATTTTAATTGGAGAAAATCAAGCTACTATATTTAGTACTCGAACCTTCTAGCTGGTATTTGTGATCGAGAGAAAACTAATATATATAACTTCAGCTCCATTAATTTGTCCCCGGTGTAGCTTACGATGACTGCATGACAAGTAATTTAAGGAGAAATCATTATTATTATATAAGACTATGTAACACGCTAGCTATTAATATTTTTTTATAAATTAAAAAAAATAGTTATATGTTGTGGGGAAATTAGTTGAAATCACGATATTCGCCAGTCGCCTTATGCTTTTAAGTTTTGACCAATTCACATAGCGTTTTGCACGCTACTATTTTGGTGCAGGGAATGAATACTTCATATTTCCAGCGTGTTAAACACCACAAGAGATGATGTTAGTATTTGAAATGAATAAAATTAAGTAATTTTAAAAAAATAAAATTAAACATACTCGATAATAAGCTACTAGTAGTATAATAGTATATTTATTTGTTAATCATATTATTAATACAAAATATCTATTAATTTTGTTGATTATTAATCTTCATTAGAGAGCTTCAAGGACCAAATTGAGATTATCCCCTTCCAATAGTGTTGAGAAAGTTTGTTAGACTATTGTCTTGTCTTAAATTCTCGAGGGGTCTTAATAAATGCCTCTCCTATGGACGACAATTTGGTATCAGAATATCAGACAACTTTTGGGGTTGTGTTCAGACATGGATGCTTGTAAGGTCGGTGAACACTGAACACTGAACACCCACAGTTTAGGGTTCAACAACATTGATAATTAATGGACTCACTACTGGGTCAAGCTTCAAGTGGAAGGAAGAGGAATTGAACTTCATTCTTAGGGCATTGTACGCATGCAAGTTTCTGCTGTAGTGCGGTGCATGAATATGATCGTTGCCTCCTTTCTATTGACTTTTGAGATAAGCCTAGACACCAACTATGGTTAGAAATTAACGAGTGAGAGTTGTACTCTATAATTTCTAACCTTACTCAATATAAATTTGGCTGCATGCACTCTTTTTCTTAAGCTCGATTTAATTTAAATTTATAAGTTACCTGAGTAGGGATTTTAGTCTCAATTAATTAATGGATGTTACTGTATATAGATTGTAAAGTTACTATTGTTGACTTGTTTTTGTAAAGTATATATTTATTTATTGAGCAAGCTCGTAATAATTTTTAAGTCGATGTTTTTATAAGTAACCTAATTTTTCTAGTTAATTAAGTTGCGCGCTAATGAGTTTAGATGTGAACGAATTTATAAAGGTGTCTCGAGTGACTTTCAATTCTAATAATAACTTCATTAATATTGATGTTCTAGCTAGTTCAAAGCAGGAAAGCTTTTAATCTCAAAATGAACACTTTCAAATTACTTATACTATATCCCTTATCTTATAAAAAGAATAAGAAAAATGGTCAAATAAATAAATAAATAAATAGAAGTTCGAATTAAACCTCCTTTCTATCGGATAATACAAAGCTTTATCTTGTTACATTGGACTAACTGGTTAGGGTTCATGCATGTATGTCGTGGGTTTGTTTGTTGAAAATCAGATTCACTACTTTGTAATCTTGTAAATGCTTGTTGACGTTAGCAAAATAGATTTTATATGATGTTCAACACGAATAACCGTGTAAAAACATCATTCCTTTTAAAGTCGTTTAGCATAAATATCACATCTCTCTCTTTTTTTTAAAGAGTAAATGGTTGAAAGTTTTTTTCTTCTTTTTTGTAGGCTAGTATAACTTTTTTGAAGGGTTAAAAAGTTGTATGTTTTCAACAATAATACTATGCACACCGTCAATTAATGCGTTATATAGTTATTTTTAAAACATCTTATTAATGAATCCGTAAGTGTAATTTTTATAAACATATGCATGATTGAACTATTTATGAGCATTATGACACAAATTTATAAAAACAAAAATACAATGAGAGGAATTATGAAAAAGTAAATGCAAAAGGTGCTGCCGCCATAGATTCTGGAGTGGTGGTTTATTTTCTCCACTGGAGAAAGAATAAAGCAACGTGGATAATGATAAGCCTTCTAGCGGATGCAGTAGGTCTAGGTCACCATGATAAAGATGATAAAATTTTTTTTTTTTTTTTTTTTTTACAGAAAATGTTTTTTTTTTATATTTACAATAGGATACTTATTTTAAATATAACTTTTAATATACAAGTATTTTAAATTTATGTTATAATTAAACTATTTTTGTTGTAGTTAAAATATATAAATTTAAATATAAAATATAATATTTTTAAAATTTCAATATTTTAATTTTAATATTTATGTTTTACAGGAGTATAATGATAACAAATATATAATAACTAAAATAATTATGTGTAAAATACTAGATTATTATTTTTATATGTAAAAGTGAATTAAAATAAATATGATGACAGTATATGAACAAAAAAAGACATTTAAATGTATAAAAAAATAGAAGCAAACAATTAAAAAGTTGCAAAAGATAAAAAACAATAATAAAAAAGGACAATCCCCTTTATTTTAGTGAGCGAGTCGGAAAAAGAAGTGGGGCTTCCAAATTTAAGCAAGCCATGATTTAATTTTAATGAACAATAGCAAAAACAAACAAGAAAATCTTAAAAGGATAGAAAATCAATCTCCTTCTCCACCACGACCTTCATTTACCTGATGGTTCAAAGTCCAAACTCCACGGCTCTCTATATTATTGGTAGCAATAGCAAATGTGATGACTCTATTGATTTGTCAAACATGAATTGAATCCCATTCCATTCCATGCATAATCATAAATTCATAACAGTAGTACTTTTATGCCTGAAAACTTTAATAAATAATAGTAGTAATAAGTCTTTTGTCTTTGGAGAAAGTTGCTAAATCACTTAAGAATGAAGGAGACCTAATATAGAAATATCAAAGTGTATAAGTATGTATGTCGTATTTGATTTATGATTTTTTTTTAGTTTATATAGGACTTTCAGGATATGTCTCTTGAACACATTGATTTGTAAGAGTATTTTATTTGTTATTCATTGATTTATAACTTGGTATATTATCGTAATTACGGTGTCAACATTACAAAATAGAGGATGGGTGACCCGCTTAGAAGAATAATGAAGTTTATGTTGGTCTGAAGCACTTACAATGAGTCGGTCGACATACTATCCGAAGTAGTATATGAAATCTAAGAGTTGTGATTATTTTTAAGTTTAAAACTATGTTACATCCTAATTACACTACCATCCATTTTTCTCTTTGTTTTGATGGAAATAGAAGAAAACAAACGGCAGTGATCCAGCAGAGGGTCCCGCGGCGGCAATCGTCACGAGAAAAAAAAAAAAAAGAACTGATGAATCGGAAGAACCAGAAAGCAAGAAGTTGGACACGTGTCGGGCAACGAAAGCCGCTCCATCGGATCAGAACGTCTCCTCGTAGCGTGTCCCACATCGAAAGAGCAATTTGATCATCGTATCAAACTCGTTTTGAGAATAAAGACTTGGCAAGCGGGACCCACCCGCAACCAAGAGCAACGTCAGTACGCCACTTGTTCGTAATCGTAGAAACCAACGGAACCGCCTCGGTTTCACTCAATACGACAAAATTCCAAAACCCTCCTAACTTTACGTACTAGTAATAAATAATAAATTCCATATATAAGTATTATTATCTTTAATTTATTTTATAGAGTAATATATTTAAAATTATTTAAAGACCATCTTAGTATTTTAATAAGATCAAAAAATGGAGTGTGTGTATATTTTTTGACAAATGGATGGAAAATAAATATAAAAAAAAAGAAAGATAGAAAGGACGAAAACGAAGCTCCCTTTCAGAGAGTCTGACAAAAAACATGCCGTCATGCGCGACCTACTACTGGACAAAACACGTGTCATGGTCAATGGCAGAGTGGGGGATTAGCAGGAAGAAGGGAGGGTAGAATGGGGATTCGGTTGGAGGGTGTGTTTGGCAAAAGCGTGGAGACGGAACCCTTTGTCGCCACGTGCCTTGGCGTCGGCCGCACGCAGGGAAACTCTTTTGTCTCCTTGTTCCGTTTCACTTGTGTGGTGTTGTGTGGCTTTTCTTTCTACCGAGATTTTTCATTAGGTACGGCTATTGCCAGACCCTGTTTTTGACTATTTCCAGTCTCATCCAGATCTACTGTCTCTATAGAAAATGTACTTTTTGGCGTAGAAAAAGTGAAGCCCATCTCTTCAATTCGTTACAACAAAATTATTATACCCGTGAAAAAACATCTCCGGAAGGAAAGATAATGATGCAATTGTTAATTGTTTTTTTTTTTTGACAAAAATTGTTAATTGTTATGCATGCAATATAGTGTAAAACAAAACTATTATCAATCATTCGAAAATTACATTTGAAACAATATAGTGTTGATTTGTGAGTTGAACAGATCCCGTGAGATGTTGATTTTTTTTTTTTATATATATATTTGTCTTTGTTTTTTTATTGATAAAAATAACATAGTTTATCTTTTAAAAACTAATTAAACGATACAACAAGTATTTAGTTTTCTTTTAATCTATACAACAAGTATCTCCTTCCTCTAAGCACCTACATGCCCAAAATGCAAACCAAAATCATTGATTAAGTTAAAACAACCACGAACAAAACAGTCGATCCATGTGCTTTGTGATAAATTACAATTTTAATGAAAAGTTAAAACACAAAATTTTCAAGTATGAGAATTAAAATAACAGTAATATTAGTAATTATATTTTTATTAAATAATTTGAACATAAATGATTCATCAAACACAAAAGTATTTAAAGATATGAAAAAAGTACATTAATTGCTAGTAATATTTTTATTAAATAATTCGAACTAAGGTTGAGTTAAGTTCAATAAAAAGGATTTGGTTTCTTTTAGTGTGTCTTTTTTGATGAGTAAATAATTAAGTGTGCAACTAATTATAAGGTACGATCCAATCAAAACCTTGAGCTGTGTGTTAGTCCTAACAAGGTTTTGTTTTTTGTGATTTCGAATTCATTTTTCATTGAAAGAGCATATGGTCCAAGCCTCAAGCCACCTCATTAGATATACGTATGAGCATTAATTGTACATTTATAAAATTATAAATTTAAGAAGTAAAAAATAAGCGACATATAATAAACATGCGGTCTTTGTAAAATAAATAAAGTAAACATACACTCATGTGTTTGGATTAACAGCAAACTACAGCAGCACATTTAAATTTAATGACCTTAGTATTTTTGAATGAAAATAAATAAATAATCAGAACTAAGGTAGAGTTAAGTTCAATAAATGAATTGATTGGTTTTTAGTTTGTCCAGTTTGATGAGTAAATAATAAAGTGTGCAACTAATTATGAGGTAGTATGATCCAATGAAAACTCCGAGCTACTATATGTACTATTGTTAACAAGGTTTTGTTTTTAGCAAATTCGAATTCAATTTTCATTGAAAGTACAAATGGTCCAAGCCTTAAGCCACCTTATTAGACGTATGAGCATTAATTACACATTTATTAATTTCAGTACTAGTCAAGAATTAAGCAGCGAATAATAAACACACAATCATGTATTTGGATTATTATACCAAATAATACAAAGACTGATTGTGATTTTTTTACCTCTAATAAAATATATATATTTTTTAAGTTGATGACCTATTTCTAAATGAAAAAAATAACGATAACATGTCCCTAAGAATACTACTGCTGTACAATACAGTAATTATTTTACAAATGACTAATTACTAATAAATAATAAAAAAATTACCGAAGTCCGCAGTTGTATTCTAGTATATTGGTTTTCCCAATCCCACCTCGAGACTTTTTGAAATGTGATTTTATAAGGCCCATATTGTAAACGAGGCCAAAACGGAGTTGTCAATAGTGGCGAATACAGAAAGGGAAGAAAAAGACAAAATAGGAAAAAGAGAAGTAATTGAAAAAGAAATGGGGAAAGTAAATACTAAAATGGTGGGTCCCATATTAACAGTTTAATTCGGCCGCCCGCTTTGTCGTCTCTCTCGTCTCCGTCCATTCCCGTCGTTCTTTTGCGTTTGACTCTCATTCCATCTCTCTCTCTCACTTTGTTCTTCTTCTGCACCTTCTTATCCATCTCCCTCTCTCTCATATCATATCTGTGATCTCTCTCGATCTCTCTCTCTCTCTGTTCCTTTCTTCTGTCTCATACACACACTCACACACCACTGTACCTTGTTCTCGCCCAAACCAAGCCTCGAAGCAGCTACGAATCCATCGAGAGTGTTGCGTTGTGCAAGTGCAAGAGTAAGATAGATAGATACGTACGTGGTGCGTACATAGGAAGGTACGTACTAGGCGGTAGTACAGACGACACAACACCGTTTTGCACTTTGTTCTTCTTCTGATCATGAGGGCGCACAAGAAGGCGGTTACCGTGGGGATCACTGTTGCCTAAGCCTTTTCTGTGGGTTCCCCCCCCTCCCTCCCTCCCTCTTTTGATATTCACTTTAGAGAGAGACACGAGAGACAACCAGACATGGCTGGCAGTAACCAAGTCAATCTCAATGAATCTAGGGTAACTCCCTCTTCTCTCTCTCTCTCTCTCTCTCTCTTTTCTTCTATTCGTACCTTACCTTCATTTCACTTCTTCCCCAAATTATTATCCACTTCTTCTTCTTTTTTGTTTGTTCATGTTGGGTTGCCAACAAAAGGGGTTTTGGTTTTGGTTTTTGGTTAATAATGAACACACCTCTTTCGGATCATCTAATTTTTGCTGCCTTTCTTTTTGTTTAGTACTATATTTTTGTACCTTTTTTCTATTTCCTCCATGTAAACCTTGTTTTTCTTGTTCTGGTAACTCGAAAACTTCACTTGGATTACTATACTATACTATACTACACCCCTTTATTCTTCAATTGATTCTCTGCTTTTTGCTTTGCTTTTGCCCCTCTAATATATTCAATCTTTGGTTGTTTTGTGTAGGGTGTTGTTCCGTTGAATACATGGGTGCTTATATCGAATTTCAAGTTGTCTTACAAGCTTCTAAGACGTGACGACGGAACGTTCAACCGCGAGTTGGCGGAGTTTCTTGACAGAAAGGTCCCCGCGAATGCGATTCCTGTAGAAGGGGTGTTTTCAATCGACCATGTCGATAGAAACGCGGGTTTGTTCTACCGGGTGTACTTGCCAGCCTCCGGAAACGAGGCTCCGTGGGGTATCAGAGACCTCGAGAGGCCGCTGAGTGCCACAGAGATTGTTCCCGTGATCATATTCTTCCACGGGGGAAGCTTCTCGCATTCCTCGGCGAACAGTGCTATCTACGACACCTTCTGCCGGCGCCTCGTGAGGATTTGCAAGGCTGCCGTGGTGTCCGTAAACTACCGGCGATCACCGGAGCATCGGTATCCTTGCGCCTACGACGACGGGTGGGCGGCATTGAGCTGGGTGAAGTCAAGAACATGGCTCCAAAGTGGAAGGGAGTCTAAGGTTCATGTGTACTTAGCAGGGGACAGTTCCGGAGGGAACATTGTTCATCATGTGGCAGTGAGGGCTGCAGAGGAGGAAATTGAGGTCCTGGGGAATATTCTCCTGCACCCTTTGTTCGGTGGGGAGAGGAGAACGGAATCAGAGTTAAGATTGGATGGGAGATACTTTGTGAGGCTCGTGGATCGGGATTGGTATTGGAGGGCTTTTCTACCTGAGGGTGAGACCAGAGACCACCCTGCTTGCAACCCTTTTGGACCAAGGGGGAGACCCATTCAGGGACTCCGGTTCCCCAAAAGTCTTGTTTGCGTTGCGGGTTTGGATCTTCTGCAGGATTGGCAATTGGCTTATGCAAAAGGTCTTGAGGATTCTGGACAACAGGTCAAACTTCTTTTTCTCAATGAAGCCACTATTGGCTTCTACTTCTTGCCAAACAATGACCATTTCTATTGCCTCATGAATGAAATCCACAGCTTCGTCAATCCTGATTCTGACTGTTAATATACTATTAGTACTATCACTATTACTGCTGCTACTACTTAACCTTACATTACCTACAGGAGGCATACATAACTAAAGCTTGACATTTTACTTGGGTTCTCTTTTCTTCTTTTTTTTCCCTCACTTTTGTATCTTGTCTTTTCTCTACTTTGTAGTAAGGTGTGTAGTTATAAGATTGTCTAGCATTACTTATTATTGTCATGACATCTATGGTGGTCAATTAGAGAGTTCTGTGACCTGGGGACTACTGCTTCCTGTTCTCGCTGTTTGTGCCTCTTGGAAGGTAGTACCTTGCACCAGCTTTGGCAGTTATCAGAACTTGGTTCATTTGGGGGGTTTGGTGGAACCACCGTATACAAACGCTTTACCCCCCTTTTCACGTTTTGAGGTCAATGGCAGGAGGGGAGATAGAAGAAGATTGAGGATTGGTTCATTACTTTGTTTGATTAAGTGAATGGTTTCCTCTTGTAGCACTAATTACTGAAATATGAACTGGAGAATATCCCCAACCTGTTATATGAATTTGTATGTTATATGTATACCTATGTTATAAAATGTCTTGGATGTTTGGTTTTGCTTTTTAGTTTGGATGCTCGTGGTTTTCTCTCGAATCCTGCTATGGTTCCAATTAAGCAGTTTCAATTTAGAAATGGCGCAGATGGTGTTGTTTTTCGTTTTCTTAATTGAAGGGAAATTAAAAGAATTGAGAGGAAGAAAATGGAAAGAATGAAAGGAAAAAGATGGGGAATAAGCGTATGGTAATGCGACACACATGAATTTGAGGATAGCGTGTCCATTTGACTAGAAAAGTGAAGTTAAGCCTTTTAGGTTTTGTCTGTTATAAAATAAAAGACAATTGTTTAAATTCTTGCCGTTCGGACCTTCCAAAATATAAAGTGAGTTGAGATGATCTTTAGCATCTGAATCATAAACAACAATAGTAGTATAATAGAGTGTACTAGTGAGTGCCCCAGTGGTAAAAAAAGATGAAGAAACATTTGATATATTCTATTCTCTACCTTTGCATTCTAGTTACGTTCGAAAAATATGATTGGTCCAAAAAAGGTTGATGCTAAATGTCAAGGTGGAAAACAGGAACAGGAAGAATGTGTAATTGAGGTTTGAGAGAAGAGGAGTGTTGTTTTGTTGTTTAATCCTAAGAGTAAGAGCGTGAAGCAAGCTTAACCACATCCACCAAAAGGACAAGAAAAGCTTTCACGCGAAGAATGATTGGCAGGAGTTTGAATCATTAAATTTCTTTATCTTTCAACATCAGTCTGATTAATTCTTGTCATCTCCCAATTGCCTGTTCTATCAGGGTCTGTTTGGAGCTTGGGAAAACAGCAAATACGGGAATTTGGCATTGTTTTGTTTTGACGGGGGGAACCCTTTTTTCTTCTAGTGGTTGGGATTTTTGGATGTATTCTTTCTTTCTTTCTTTCTTTCTTAGGGACCACTTTTCAGAACCCACGAACCCAAAAAAAGTCCAAATTATAATATTAAACCCCTGTTGGGATTGCTTTAAAGTGTTTAATGGTCACTAAGTGGTAGGGAACAGCTAAGCTTGGACAGGGACATTGAACCCTGTCTTTTATTATGGACTTCCTTACTTACACACTTACACCATATAATATAGGGTTTGATTTTCACCCATCTTGTGCTACTGATTATTATTATCTTGCTTATTTCATGTCTCATTGTGAACTGTCCTTAGTAAATTAGCTGTTTATGTCCTGAAAAATATTCCCAGATGCGACAAAGAGAGGAGTCATTGTCAACAAATGAGTATTCTTTATTGGGGATTACGGACAGAAAACTCCATTTGTTTGGTCGGTCCCTTGCTTTTTAATATTAATATCAAAACACTAGTCATTGCTTGTAGTTTGCGTGTTCACAACATTATGATGATTCTTCTATTCAGGTGTGTGTGTGTGTCATTAGTGTCCAATTTTTGTTTAGTCATACTATACTATAACCCATGGTACCAATTATGTCTCCAGGTATAAATAATATGGAAATTTGTTTTCTTAAAGTAAAATTTAGGGTTTAAAGTTTTTAAAAAGGACGAAAAAAGGTGCTAAAAGAGAACAAAGCCAACTCAATTAGAATTAATTTAGTCTAAACTTGTTTTAGCCGGGTAAAAAAAGAAACTTTAATCCTAATTACTTTTGACTTTGTCAAAAAAGATTTCATTTTGGTTTCTCAAGTACTCTTTCTTTAAGTCATAGTTGAATATTAAACGCGAGCGTTTCTTTAGACGAGATCTTTTCATCACTATAAGAAATTAACTACCCATTATGCATTCATGCTCAGCCTCTGTTGATTTGAAAAAGGTTTATAAAGCATGATTCTCAACGAAGAAATTAAAATCCATTTTACCTGTGATTATGTGTCGAGACTCGATTCAGCAGAATGAGAAATTCATGATGAATTTTCTCTAGGATTCTCAAAAGTCAAAGGTGGTTTTTCTATACTTCTAAGTTCTAATAGACAACTGGAAACGATTTCGGTAATTTCAAATGTTGTGTTGTATACATAGACATACACCGAGGGTTATGGTCAATATTTTGGTGCTAAAACAATTATTATCATTAAAAAAAAATAAAAAATGCTATAGCTACTTAGCTAGGGTTATCCTTTGAACAGCTTAAACATATAGGATCTCCTCATTACATTTTTTTCAAAGTGTGACTTTGGAAATGTGACACCAACTTCCTAGATATTATTAATGTTAGCTTTGGACGACAATGATAAATTAAAACAAAATATTCCCAATATAATACTGCTTACAGGCTTTAAATGATTGTAGTTGTAGGTCAGATATGGACCAGGGCAAACCAAATTAACACCCTGGCATGAAGCAATACTATAATACTAATCCATAGGCTTCAGGGTAGTTTTACTATCTTTTATTATTATTATTATTATTATTATTTAGGATAGGGGTAGTCAATGACATCTCTTATTTGAGCCATGAACAGACCGTGTTTGTTGAATTTGTATGTCAAGAAAAATTATCTAATGGATGAGAATGAATCTTTGGGGACAAAATAAATTAAACAAAAATTGGTATAGGAGTAAACAAAATAATCTACACCTTCTTATTCGCTTTTTATTTCCCCACTACTATAATATAAACAGTTTCTGATGTAATTAAATTAATTAATGAAAATTGAACGATCCTTGTTCATTATAGCTATTCATAAACAGTCACAACTTACTTTTTTTTTTTTTTTTAAAAAAAACAAAAAATTAAGTGTCATAAATTTGGAAAAAAAAAAGTGACTCACAGAAAACACTATACACCTATAAATATTTTTTAAAATTGAAATATTCAACAATTAAAATATAAAATAAGGTATTAAAACTAAACTTAAAATTATATAAATACGCATTGTACAATCACGATTAAACTTAAAAAAATCAACATTCATATGTATAAATAAATATAAATATGTAAAAATAGTAATACCATTATAAATGTTTCATCACTACATCGTAGAAGGAAACAAATAAAAAATTACTAACTCTGTATAAAAGTAGTCACTAGGAACTTATAAAAGTATAGATTTATTTAATTAAATAATATTTTTAGTGAAAAAGAAAGAAACATGCAAAAATATAAATAAAGTTAGTAACAAAAATTAATTATAATTTGATTTGTGTTCAGTTAATATTTATATTAATTTGGGTGAAGAAATAATAAAATGAAATATTTAATTTGAATGGAGAAACGAAAAAAAAAAAAAAACTAAAAAATACACATGTTTTATATTTTTGCATAAGCTATTCTTATAAGTATATCTTTTAGAACTTATAAAAACAAGTTAAAAACATCTGATGGATTAATCAAAAATATTTTCATAAACTCCCTGAAATAGTTTTATAATTACTTGTTCATAAACTCTTCTAAATAGGCCTATACAGAATATACTCATTTTTGTTTCAAGATCAAATGGGCAAATAGTTGGGCTTCAAGAGAGCGCAATGTGCTGATTATTTAGGACAATTGATATACATACCTCCTAGTCCATATCATGTTAATACACCTACCTTTTTAATTTATTTTTCCAAATATGTCCTCAATATAAAATTAAGTTCCCGACCGTAACAAGTTCAGAAAGAAGCTTTATTCATAATGCTTCTAGTGACAGTCAATGGCATTCTGATTAGATAAGATACCCGATTTAAAGCTCAACTTTAATCCACACGGCGCAAGTAATTTACGTTTTTTTTTTCTAATACGGCAATTTACTTTTAGAAAGTAGAAAGAGAGAAGTTAGTTAAACCTAAAACGAATTCCAAAAGTGGCTCAGTTTCCTTTCAATAAAATTTGTTTTGAAGGGGTAAAAATAGGTGAATTACTTAATCTAAAATTAAGTTCGCAGGTACATTAGAAAACCTCAATCCTATCTTAAAAAAAGAAAACCTCGATCCGAATTACTTCTGACTATGTAAAAAAAACATTTTGGTTTGTCAAGTAATCGTTTTTAGGTTATACTTGAACATTAAACGTTTCATCCAAAAAATGAAAAGTTGAACATTAAACATGAGCATCACTTTAATAAATAAACTGGTGCGCTCAACAAATGTTTTTTTTTTTGAAAAGGTTTATAAAGTGTATGATTAAGTGTTAATAATATGCCCAAAAAAAGTATTAATATTAAATTCAGTAAATTGAGAAATTTATGATGACTTTTACTATAAAAGTCAAAAAGTAGTTTTCTATGTGTTGTATAGATAGGCATGCATCTTGTAATCCACCATCGAAAGTTGGTGTCAAAAATGAGTGTTAAAACAATTCTTATTAAAAAAAATGTTGATCAATGACATTTCTTTAGATCATTAGATATTTTTTACTTTATTTTTATACTCTCATTTTGTTTATTGCAACTACCACTTGCTCATTTATTTGATTAATTTGATTGATCAGGTAAGAAAACTGGTTCAATGAACCGATATTAAATTTTAACTAATAAAATTATAAAAATTAGGATCTAATAAATTATAAATGAATACAAGTTACTAAATTTTATATCTTATAAGATAAAAATTGACAAAATAATTGATACTTATGTGAAATGTTTAAATATATATTTTAATTTATCTTAAAAATATTTTAGATTAAATAACAAATGTTTTAAAAGTAAATAAAAAATAAAATAACAAATTATAATATCTCCGAAGATTCACGTAATTATACAAACACCCATATTTTTAAAATCATTACTTTCACTTCTCCAGAGAATGTTAATGCAACGATTTCAAACTTAAAAAGCCATTAGGTTAATGTAACGACTTCAAACATAAAAAGGCATGGGTATATGAAAAAAAAAATGTAAATTGATAAAATCTCATGAGTTACTGTGTAATTTGCTCAAAATTGAATTGACTAGTTGAAACCGATTCCATGCATGGATTTTCAATAAACAATGGGCCAGTCATGAAATCGGTTCTGACAAGCTTGCAAAATACCCAACATGCGGACATTAGGAAAAACACCAAACATGTATACTACAAATATGCTGCAAGATGTACAACCAACATAAAAGCTAGGCAAAATCAATATGATCAGCAATAAATAGCAGATAGCAATGAAAATTATTGCAACCGATTACACTAAATTGGCACAAGTTTACTTTTCTAACTCGACACATTTTGACTACAAGCTAAGATTTATCCAATGCCAACTTTTCACGAAAGTGCATAACAGGTATTAATGGACTTTTAGAGGCAGCCCTAGTTTTAAGCACACTTCAGAAATCCGGCAATCCTGTTTCTCTTCTTTAGCTTGGGTTTCAGGATCAGCTGTATTATTGAAGTAACCGACCTTGAAGTCAAAGCTCTGAATTTCATTTCTATGCCCTGTTTTTCTTTGCGCATGGAACCAAAGGATCAAAAGATTTTCTACCTTGTGCTTTGAAGTCTTTTCGAGCCATAACCAATATATGCTTTGGTATCCTCCAAAAACAATTATCTACACAGATAAAAATACAAAAAAAAACAAGATAATTCAATCAGATGCATACTGTCTAGTAATATCCCCAATACTTTTGGTCTTCAACATGTTAGTAAGCAGGACAGCAATAAGGTCAATGAGAAATAAAAGAAACATGCATGATAAAAATATCTCATCATCTTACACAAAGAAACAGCAATTCCTTCAAGCTCCCAAAGAATGATGAAATAGAGTTTTTTCTTCCAAACATAGTTCAACTAGCATTTACAAAATGTGTAAGAAAACTTGTTCTAATCTACTTTTTATTTAAAGTGGCAGCACAAATCCACATCATGCTTCTTAACTCAATGTCTGAAGCACCAATATGTTCATTCAGGATATCAGTACCCTTTATATAGCCAGAGGGGATTGGGGATTGATTCATGAAATATGCTTTAGCAATAACATAATGCAAAAGGCTGCAAGAGCATGCAATGTGCAACTCCACAGAGTTATTTCGTTTTTCAATGCCACTGATCCAAAGTTATGTATATGAATGCACGTGTAAAGAGCACTGCAGAAAATGTGAAATTATACAATCAGGAAAGAAACCTACAGAATCAATTTGTCTTGGGAGCTGTCTCAGTATCTCAATAACATCTATGTCTACTATGTTCTCTTTCCCAAATAGAGTAAAATGCAAAGTGACCTGCATTAAGAAGGTTAGTTAAGTCAATTCAAAGGGAGGGAAAACAAATCCAAACTTGAGCCACTAATTCACAGATAATATACATAACCATTTAATTTTTATATTGGCATTTGGGCTACTATTTTCATCATATAAACTTTGTATTTCTTTTTTGTCAATTTATTTGTTACAGAAACAATTCACCATTTTGGTTTGTAATTCGGCTTCTTGAGGGGAGCAAACTGTGAAAATGTTCCAGATACAACTCAGAATGGCAGAACCTGGAATGAGCTGGTTAGAAGTTTTTCTAGTTCTACTTTTAGACCTTAGAATCAACAATCATTTGAAACATCATGTGCACCGCACAGAATATTCATGATGGAAATGCCCTCAAAGGAACTTCATGACCATGCTTGAACATTTGCCCCAATGTTTTTAAAACCATGTAACTCTGGCCATGGTTCATGTAAGCTTTGTACATTATCCATAATGTTTTCTTTGTGTGCTTCAGCTTGACGTATTCCATCTCCTCAAGAACACTATGCATTTCTTGTAAGGGCTTCTGTGATGCATACATGACTAGCTTACAATGATATAAGGATCGGCAGATACTCCACCCAGAGATTTCAGCACGTTTCACAAAATTTTCTAGCTTGTCTACTGCATTCCACCGATAATAAGTTGCAATTATACATCTCAAAATACTTTTGGTTGCTATAGAGGTTCCATGCTCAAATGCCTCATTTATAGCGTTCTCCATTTTCTCTAACCAGTCTTCCTTGGCATAGAGTTTAATCAACAAAATATTTAACCATGGCCGGTACCCTGTTTCTGGAATAAACTTCAACAATAACTCTATCTTCTTAAGTCTATCTGCTTCAGAACTTCTACAATAAGCACATATCATACATCTAATTAATGGAATTTCGTTTATATTAACATGATCCCTTATGAAGGAATATATCTCTTCCATCCTTTCCAGATTACCCGAATTTGCATACCCACGAAGCATTAGCAGGAAGGTTTTCATGTTAGGCTTGACATGGCTTGACTTCAACATTTGAAACACCTTTTCCATATCACCCCACATCCAAGCCGTGATATATCCAGCAATCAAGTGATTGTAAGTGCTGATGTTCATGGGAATGCTTAACTTCTGTATCTCATTGAATGTTGCTTCCATGTGATCAACCAGCATCAAGTTACCAAAAACAGATAGAAGAATATTGTACGTGGTGATAGAAGGATCGCAACTTGGATCCCTCTTCAAATCACAAAACAAGGACTGGCAACTATCAGCAAGATCATTGAACATAAAAGCACCCATTAGCGCATTGTAAGTGCTGGTTGTCTTGACACCTTTGACACCAGCCTCCTTAAAGAGCGTAATAGCTAAGTCAACATTCCCAGATCTGCCTGCAGCTTTTATACCCTTAGAGTACTCATACGCATCCATAGGATTTTCAACATTAGATCTCTTTCTTCTCCAACTAAACACCTGTATGTTAAACAACCCAATCCAGAAAGAAAGAGGGTTACTTTCATATTACACAAACTCCGACTTAGTACCATTAAAATCGGTTTTATACGTTTACTTTTTGCAATAATATAAGGTTCAGTGAACCACCGTTAACTGAACAAAACTGGATTGATCTAAAATCAAAGAGAAGACAAAAAAAACAATGACAAAGTAGCAACATTTTCAATAAACCAACCTGGAGGGCAAGGGAAGGATTTGAATTCAATTGATTCATAAGTTTGAGCAACACAGATCCATTGGGTTGACGGCGATTCAAAGTGTCGGAATTATCGTCCAAAATAGTTTGAATCCTATCAGAGTTGCATGATTCCCGAATGAGCTCCTTCCTCAGAATCGCGACTTTGGTTAAAGAGCCAGACTTGGCGGTGAACAAAGGAGTGAGGGTGGAGGCTGTGTTCGACACGGTATTGTGCTTGCGCCGACGAGATAGCGCGGCGGCGGTGGCGAAGGAGGGCGTGGTTTTAGGGTTTGAGAATCCATGGAAATTATGGGATTGGAAGAGCAACAACTGAACTCGCTTTGCGTCTGAGGAGAATCTCCACACTCGCTTCATTGTCGATGCTCTAATCTTTGTTTAGGGTTTTACGAAGAAGAAAACCCCCAGTCGCACTCACGCACTACACTACTATGCAGGCCTCCACTTATTTTTGGGCTTGGGCTTGGGCTTTTTTAGTCCATGTCCCATTACATAACACACAACGCCGTTGCGGTGAGACAATCTTGTTAACCTTTTAACTTTTTGAAGGCTTTATTGGGAGAGTTTGTTTGAAATAAAAAAGTGTCCATAATTATTTCACAAGTAAATAATTTTTTTAATAAATAAAAATATTTATTTTAAGAAAAATAAAAATAAAAAATTATTTATTTTATTCAAATAAGTATTTATATCATGAAATAAGAAGTTTAAACAAATTGATCCATTATCTAATTAGTATTTTAGTTTAGAGTTTAGAGCATGTATAAGATAAATATTTATTTTAAATAATTAAATTTATAATGTTTAAAAAATATATATTATAAGTTATATTTTATATATACAAAAGTTAGAATAACTATTTTGTATGATAATGTGTTTAACAACTATTTTTTTAGTGGAAATGTGTTTGAAAGTTTTTTTTTCCCATGAGTGTGTTTGCCTTTTTTTTTAAAATATATTTTTAAATTAAATTTAATATTTTTTAAAATAAAACATTAATAGTTAAAAATAACTTTGCATCACAGTATAAAAATAATTTATCATAAATTTAAATATAATATATATGTTAAAAAAAATGAGAGATGAAGATTGACAAATTTCCATATATCCTAATAGAGTAGACTTAAAAGACTATTAAGATCTATTACTAAAAGGTTAAAAATAAACTAAAAATAAAACGGGTGTGTAAAATACTTATTTGTTCATACACAAGCAAACTTTAAACTTATACCAGCAAACTTTACAAATGTATAAAGTTGTTTTGATGACTAGATAAGAGAATTAGGTTATGTTTGGTGAATTTATTTTTAATTTATAAGTAAAAATTGGATCAAACATCAATTAATAAAAAAATTTTAAAATTAAAATCTCTTTATTTGATTATATTTTAATTTTAATTTTAAGAAACTTTTAATTAAAAAAAAAATATATTAACAAATAATTTTTTTTAAGTTCTCATTTTTTAACTTTATCTTAAAAATAGTTTATAAGTTAAAAATAACTTTTTTTTTACTTTAACTTAAGGAGAAAGGGAAAGATAGGTAGCTGAGTTTAAGAAAAACAATACGCATGTCAGTTGCTGTTTTATAATTTTTTTTTTCTTTTCAATGGTTATATAAATATATAATATCTATTCAATGTTAAGTGTCAAACCCCAATATGATTGGGTTGTACCCAAGCCTTTATCTAATTTATAAAAAGAAAAATAAAATTAATATTTGTCGTTAAAAAAAAAGTCTTACGGATTATGTGCCTATCACTAATAAGTTGGATTAAGATATTCAACAAACAGAACAAATGTTTCTAATCTATTAATTTTCCTCAATTTCTTTCAAGCTCCTTAATCTGGTCTCCAGGAAGATGTGATTGTTGTCGTCTTTTTAATTTGATTGTAAATGGTGCTTTGCTTATTAATCAAATCGCAAACCAAGCATGCATGTCTCTAATTTTTCATCTGCTAATTGTTGCTGGTATATTTTACGTATATGGATATTGGATAGGATAGGAAATCATGTCATTATCATCAGGGTTTATAAAATAAAAAAAGCTGAGATAAATGTCCGAGTTCTTTGCTCTGGTGATCATAACTATTAACTAATTCATCACCTACTGCAGAATTTTGTCTCACAAGTAGACTGACAAGACAACTAGAGCAATTTTGTCCCTTTTAGCTTGTTTTTTTGTGAAGAGGAAACATTCTAAAAATACACGATATTGCTTTAGGTCTGTGATCAGCTTTTCCTAAAGGCAATCTAGCAGGGATTCTAATGGGACATGCACCTTGAGAAGATTATCCTTATTCATTCATAGCCGTGGAAATTTCATCTCTGGTATGTTCATCTTTAACTTCTAATGTCCATTTTTTTTTTCTCCCCCAACATTTTGGTAAGCATTAAGTTCAATTATTTTTCCCAAACAGGGTCATAAATGCTTTTAATCTAACCTTCTTTGTCCAAAAAAATAAAAAATAAAAAATAAAAATAGTAGGAAACACTTATCAGGGTTGTTAAAAAGAAAAAACAAAATGTTCACATCGTGTGTGATAGAGACTGATATTTGCTGCTGCTGCTTCTCCGCACCTTCTTTCTTTGTCACTCGAAAGGGATTTTAATTTTGTCTAATAATAACGAGACTCGTGGTGTTAAAATATGAAACGCACATGAAAATAAACAAATGAATTCCATAATTTAACAAGGGCGATCTTTGCATTATAATTTATGAAGCTTGATTTCTGTACGAGGCACAATTAGCATATTGATACCCAAAAGTGATAAGTGATAAGTGATAATTGAGGCAAAGATGTTGCTCTGAAAAGGGAAACAAACAAAAAATAGAATGTGAAACTGAAATAATTCCGTATGAAAAATGACGGTAATGTCCATCAGATTGACTACACAACAACCAGTACTATCATCTATGAACAGTAAAAAGCCTGCACAATATGTCTTTGTTGTTTTTTGTAGTTACAACGGTCAGCGAGTTTCTACATTCTAACATAATGATGCATACATAATTTCAAATCAATATAATTGTTAAACGACATGCTAGTTTATATCTACGTTTATACAACTAACAGTGAGATGAGCTTTTCATGACGTTGGGATACAAAAAAAAAAAAAAAAAAAAAAAAACCAGCACATTTAGGCCTGTTTGATTTCAAATTTTAAGAAAAGTTTTTAATTTTTAAAAATTATAAAATTGGTTTAGTTAATCATTTTTAAAAATTGATTTCTATTTTAATTTTTAAAACTAAAAAATTAATATTATTTTATTTTATTTTCTCTTTTCATAAATTCCCATCACTTTTATTTTTTTTCTCATAAAATTTTAATTTTAATTAATAATTTTATATATAAGTTTTATATATTTTATTTTATTTTTCTCACATACTTAAGTATCATATCTTTTTTATAACAAATTTCACATCTTCTAAATTTATTATTTTTAGTAGTAATTTTTAAATGCCAAAAAAAATTTTCTTTTTAAAAATGATTCCAAAAAATAATTTTAAAAACAAAAATTGAAAAACCTGTTTAACGTATCCTTATTTTTTTTTACCATATTCTCACTTATTATAGAAATAAAAATTATGCATTAGAAATATTGATAAAACAATCAACTAACTAACTAACAGATGTAATCTAAGAAGGTAATTAACAACCTGAATGACAAGTGACACTGATAAGTTGCAGTCTATTCGAGTGCTGCTTCCTTTTTCCTCCCTCTTTCTCTTTGCATGTAAACGCTACCTAACCCCCATTTACCCAGCTCTAATCCTATAGTATAACTATAAAAATAAAAATAAAATAAAATAAAATAACGTGAGATGACATAACCATAAACAGTTTTATTTTTATTTGTAAACGAATACTATACTACATAGTAATTAGTAATATTACATGGAATATTAACAACCTCTCCTGTCACCGCTACACTCTTAGCAAAGTATTCACAATCCTCTTATTCATACCATAAAAATGAATGAAAAGGGTGAAAAAAATAATAGATAAATTAACCCACATATTTATAATACTGTATGATTTTCTTTAATTAATGTAATGTAAATGCTTTTATGAAACTGTAAGCTTCAGAGAGTTTCACACATTTTAGGTTTAGCGGTTACACTGCTGAGCTGGCCTTATTTTCCTTCTGCCAGCGTTGAAGGGGCACGCCGTCTGAACGGGTGGCACCATGCAGTTATACTGCAAACACAAGGTGCTGCTCAATGGAATCTCCGCCGTCGGATTTATCGCAATGCCGGTCAGGAAATTGTGCTGCAAATACAGAATCTGAATGCCCGCAGCCAGTAACCGGTCCACGAAGCTGCCCGGAACCTGCCCCGTGAAACCGTTGTTGTTCAGGTACAGGTTCTGCACTCTCGCTAGCATGGGCGACACCTCACCGGATAACCGGTTGTAGCTGAGATCGACGGTCTGTATTGTCACTTCATTAAACGGCTGGACCGGGCCGGAGAATTGGTTTCTTTCGAGTTGGAGATTTGTGAGAGGGAATGTGAATAGTTGGGCCGGGATTGGGCCTGTGAACTGGTTTAAGCCAAGGTCCAGGAAGTTAAGCCGGTTCAGCCGGATCAAGAGCCGGTCCACGGGGCCGGTGAGACGGTTCCATGATAGAGAGAGGTACTGTAGGGAAGGAGGGAGCGAGTACGGTGCGAGCGAACCGGAGAGAGTGTTGTGTTTGAGTTCGAGGCGGGTTAGTGAATAAGCCGAAGCGAACGAGGGAACCGAACCGGAGAGGCGGTTGTGGCAGAGCATTAGGTTTGTTAGCTCCGGCATGGTTCCGATGGACGGAGGGATTGTTCCGGAGAGTTGGTTGTAGCTGAGATCGATTGTTCTGAGGTTCCGAAGCTGACCTAGACCTGCCGGAATCTCGCCGGAGATGAAGTTGCGGCTGACGCCGAGGAAGCGGAGGTTTTTCAATTGAGAGAGAGACTGAGGGAGATGACCGTAGATTCTCCCCGGAACGACGGTGAAGTCGGCGAGAGCAGAGAGTTTGGAAATGGAAGGGTCTAGTTTTCCGGTGAGGCCGGGGGAACCGGCCCTGGGGTCGCCGAGGTTGAGCGCGATGACTTTGTCGTCGGCGCAGAAAACGCCGGCGAAGTTGCAGGGGTCGGCGGTGAAGTCCCAGGATGAGAAGAATTTGGAACCGGGAACATCGTGAAGAGACTTCCGAATCGATTGCAGAGCGAGGAAATCGTTGGGGTCCAGTATCCCTCGTACGGAATGCAAGAAGCACATGAAAAAAAGCAGAGAGTACAAAGCGACGTCGTCCATTGGAAGTTGAAGAGAAGAATGATTGGCGAACGGTTTTTATAGGGAATGGGAGAGAAGTTGCTTGCCTTTTGGTGTGAACCTTTTAATGGCGGAAGGGAAAACTGGATATAGCTGGCTTGGAGGTGAAGCAATTCCTTTCCTTGCTGAATCTGTGTTACAATGCCTTTTTCATCATTTCAGTTCAGCTTCTTTCACAAGCCGCGACGACACCCACACACTTTCTCTGTCTCTATCTGCCTATGCTTAGGGTAAGTAAAATACAGATGGCTACCATCCATGTATTGCTGCCAAAGTATATAAACTAACTCTTAATTGCACACTGCACGCTAATTTTGTCATTCTTTGGTTCGGGTCAAACGTACAGGTTCGTATTAAACGGTTGTCCGAGCCTACACTGCTGACAATGTTGTTGCCTTAACCAGTTAAACGGCTCACACGTTCATTTTTATTATTATTAATTATTATTGTAAAATCAAATGTAAACGTTATTCGTTTTATTTATACTAGTTTAAGGAGCTATTATTGTTGGGTCACGGTCTAACACTAAAAGTGACAGCTAAGCATAGTTGATGGTAAAGTGAGAAATAGAGTGTGGTCTGGGTGAGATTCAGTTCAGTTCAGTTAAGTTCATGCTGAAGGCCATGGTTTGTCGAACGCTCATACTCACATGCTTCTTGTGACAAGCAAAAATCTCATCACAGAAATAAATGTGTGTACCTTGTTTTGCTTCTTCTTCTTCAAGTTATTATTTATTCAAAAGGATGTGGTGATCATTGATCACGCTTCATTGCTTTCATTCAATGAAGAGTACTTTCTATCAATCAAGGCTTGCCATACATGTCTTACACAATTTCATTATTTTAATATATTTATTAAATGCCAACTTTTAATTTTTTTTTATATATAAAAAGTACATTAAAAAAAAATTGTTTTTCCGTTTTGATGTTACCAACATTTTCCCTTCTTTTATTACTTTAACTGAGATATATACTACTTGCGCATAACGTCTACATGAATGTGTAGCATCATTAGTTAGTCTCTCATAAATGAGCAAAAAACTATAACTACGACTCATAATGTCATGCAACTACAACTAGAGCCTGTAACTTGAAACACAATGTTGAATGTTCCGGGCTCGATTGCCAATTCTATTTACTACGAATACCATATAGGACAAAAAAAAAAACAAAATGGCAAGGGACCAATCAATTAGCTACTAGTTTTTTTCAACAATACACACATAACACATTCTCTCTCTTTTTTTGGGATGAAAGGACAAAGGAGGAAGATGATTCGCCAGCTCAAACTAATTGAGTCATAGTCAATTGCGTTCAATTCAAGATACATGCATAATGCATGCTCCAAAGCTTGTCTTGTTTCGCAATTCCCATATACTTCTGCTTTTCACCAATTACTGTCTAGTAGCTCCATTCTCTTTCTTGGAGAGGAAGATTGTGAGTCAACATAACAGAAGAATCAGATTTTCATTATGGGAAAGTTTATTCCTTTCCCCTGAATTGATCATTTCTGTTAGATAATTTTTTTGAGCTTTTTTTTTTTTACCTGGGTCAAACTCAAACGTTATGCTAAAATGAAGCTATATATTTTCATACGCCACTGATGGGCATGCTAGTAATAAAAAATATATTTTTTTAAAAAGAAAACTGATACATGGTATTAGAGCTCTGGTAGTCCCTTATTTTACCCTGCTATGATAAGGCATGAGAGATAAGAAAATTTAATTAAGATACTGTTTCATCCATACTACTAGCAATGATGTTTGTGTGATTCAAATTAAGGAAAAAAAATTGGCCGACCTAAGAGGAGATAGGCAACCGTTTCAGGCTTTCAGCAATAAAAATGCTATTAATTAAGGTCAATTTGACTTATCTATGCAACTAGACTCTATGCACAATGTACACACATAAAAAGGGCTAAATTTATTAATATAGGATAATTTTTAATTGAGTACTTAGATTTGTATTTATTTTTAATTAAGTATTTTTTGTCTAATTACTTACATAAAAAAATCTTTTAATTATCAATAAATCGTTGCCATTACATAAAGGCTCAACTTCAATTTATAAAACTTATTAATAACATGAATATAGTGTAAAATTGTTGTGTTAGATAAAACAACAATCTATAACAAAAGAGAGGACTACTTCAGTCTAATTATGGCCTATGCTATGAGCCCAATCTTCTTCCATTCCCAAGTTGTTGTTTGCTTTTCAATCTTAAAACTCAAGTTAAGCTCACGAAATATTATTATAAGGTGAGATTTGATTGCTCTAAATTTTTTAAAATACTTTCAAAATAACCCAATACAAAGGAGGTTGAACACGCCCATCTTTCTCTGACTCTCCATCTTGTCCTTAACAAAATAAAAAAACTATATAGTATAGCATATTCTAAACAAACAAAAGAAATTGTAAAAACGAAAGGAGAATCAGACATCATCATTGCTATTAAGCCTGTTACTTACTCTAAGTGAATCTTTTTGCTACAAGAGCCCATTACGTCAAGTGCAAGTATTTTCACGAATACGCTAAACAATTCCAAATTGTATTATTGTTCAGTAGTGCATGTCTCATAATAATTTACGATCGTCAAATTCATTATGAGCTCTGTTGGACAAGAGAAAATACGGTGATAGAGGAAAGTGCCTCTACCTCCTATGGCAAGCAAGAGCCTGAGGAAACACGTAAATGTGGAAATTTTGTTAGGTTATTATTTTGGACCATATAATCTTCATTAATCTTCGTATGACATGTATTTAATGTAAAGATTGTTTAAGACCATACACGTATATAAGTAAAAATATATTATAAATAAATGATCGTGATTAACTAATATTATAAAATTAGATATTATCATTAAACTCAATTATAAATATGCTGAATAAATATGTCAAACTTTGGTGATGAGGTGTCCATGACATCATGGTGAAGATGGTGTGTGTTGAGAGAGTGAGGGATGTTGACAAAGAAAGGTAGAGTTAAGGTTGGGGGAACTATGCCTTCATGGATAACGGTACTGAACCATCATTTTAATTAATTGTTAAAATTAAGATTTCGTGGGAGTTTGGTGTCAGGGAGGTGATGTTGATTCTCTTTTTAAGTAGGAGTGAATGTACTATTAAAAAATGTGGTTCCTATTTTTGGTGAATGCACTACTTGTTGTCTAAGTATTTGGTATGTTTAGTGTGTGTTAAGCAGTTTAATTTGTAAGTTTGTATTTTTTTTTTTTTTTATCTTTTTCTATGTTTTTGTTATTTATGATTGTATGTGACTTGCGTTCTAATCATCATCAATAAAAATTTTGTTTATAAAAAAAAAAAGGTATCAACCTCAAATCTATATAAATCAAACAAAACATGAGAAATGTATGAATGAGTTTAGTCCAAGACATACATGTATTTTTTTTTATAGGTAAAGGCATACATACATTCATGTTATGTTAGTACTAATACCTGTATTCCTATAAGGTGTACTCATGAGTTGATACAAATAATACAATACAAATGAAAAAAATAGCATCATCTTTAGATGCTACCACAAAAGAAAGCAAAGGTCTGCTAAGACTTTAGTAGTAAGTACTCTCAAGCGCCCAAGAAGATATGGTTACTTAAAGATGTAATTATTTTTATTGCAACTATCCTTTATAGAAAAAAAATAATAATTATGCTAAGATCTAGTGCTGGTTCTACACAGGATTGTTAATCTAGTGCTGATTGAGCACTGGAAAAGCACTATTATGTATCTTGTAATCAGTTGCTTTTCCATTGCTCATAATTCTACTAATAAGTGATAGAAGTGTAAATAAATAACAACTGTGAATCGGAATTATAAGGTAATTGGATGGTAGTTAAAAAAGTGAAAGGAAAATGGGAGAGGAATATGTAACTGGCTCTAATTTCTCTCAATAATATTTTTTAAAAAAATTAACAAATTAACATTTGCAAACAAAACAATAAAAATAAAAAGCAATTCCGTAAATTAATCCTCATTCTTGTAAATTAGAATAATCTCCTATCAATTAATTCTTTTTTACATTTTATAAAATTTAAATTTTCAATATTCATCTGTATTTTTATATATTTTTCTTATCAACAAAATATTTTCTGTCAGTTAAACCTAATCTTTCAAAATCAAATCTCATAACAAAGACCAATAAACTTGTTAGTTGTTACATACCTTATTGAGTAAAAAACGACACTTTAAACAACAAGCCAATACAGTTCATTGGGAAAAGAATCACATTCTTAATTTATCAAACTATAAGAAATGCCTATTCACATCACATCACCATCCTCTAGTTTAAATTGGATTCAATTCTCAAAGAATAATTAAAAAACTGGAAGTTGCATAGCCCCAAAACAAATAAAAACTTGTACAAAATAAACTGTTCCATCAAAAACTTCAGTTTTGTAGTTTTGTTTTCGGTTCCACTATATATGACAATCATGTATGTCTCTTGCATCTATTCCCCTGTGGAAATTGAACCACCAGCAGCCTGGATTTCTTGTTGCAGCTGCAGTAATCAATATTATGGACATAGTTAAGTACTATAATTGCAGAATTGCCAAAAACTCAGGTGACAAAAAGTTTTCAACTTACCCTAAATAAGTATTGAAGATTGTTCTTCAGTAGAGAGTATTCTTGTTGCAACTGTTGCAGACATCCCAAACACCTGGACCAATATATGTTTTTAGAATTTTAGTTATTCCAATTCTTATCCAACTATTGTGGTAATGGTTATGGCTCTTTCAAAAGTGCTTATGAAAAAGCACACAGTAAACATGCCATATTTTAGGCTGAGTGGAAAGGCATATTCCCTAACTAAGTGCTCAAGTGGGATTTTTAAAAATAAAAAATTTCCAACGCAGGATAAATTAAGAACAGTTGGTCAATAGCATAGTTTTTTTCGTAAAAATAAGAATACAAGTGGCCAACATCTTACATTAATTGATAATCTTTTTTCTTTTTTTCAGGTACCTGATCTCTGAGAAACCATTTATATTTCAACCTATAAATGACTCATTTCTGCCACCCATGAAAACATGCACACTATACCCGTGTAGGGGGAAGTGATGAAACTCATGAAAGTGGGGTTTGAGATCAGGATCTTGCCCATAAAGCACTTTATTACCTGAGCCAGCTAGCACCTTCAAACTCTTGATAATAATCTATTCATCTCTACTAAAGTTTAGAAGGAAGAAAATATAACATGAGTGATACACTCACGGGAATGATTTTACATTGTCGTTATTATATAACTTACTGTCTATATGAATTTTAAAACAATTTTATAAAAATTAACAAATTTATCATTAATGAAATTGTGATACAATTACAATATAAATTTATTTTACATTATCAATGTATCAACTTTTTCTCATATAAAATTGATTGGAACAACATACTTTTATCTCTTTCATAAGAACACCTAAGATAAACAATTAAGCAAAGGTCTATGAAGTGCAACAGTAGTTGCTTTATAATTTCCCGCACATAATCTTATACAGTGAAATCATGGTACATACACAAGCATTATTAACTGCAGTGTATTCATTCATGGCATAAAAAAGAGATCTTCAATAATCAGAAATATCAACAAGAACAGAGATGCCTCATCATTACTAATTATGTTACATATTCTTTAACTATTACTATTGGTCCCTCATCATTTCAACGGGAATTTTAAAAAAACTGGCACTGGCTATCTAATATATCTAATTTTACAAAACCCAATTGCTTCTTGAGAGCTACTATAAGATTTGGTTGCTTTGGTAACCGAGACTATTCATTGAAATTCAAACATTATATTTATCATGTGAGAATTGGGGCAAGTGTGATGTGTCGGTGATAAGGGTGAAAGAGTGAATGCTGATATCTTGTTACATTGCATTCATGAACATACATATCCTTTTAATTTTTTTTTACTAAAACATGATACATTGCATTTAGAATGGCAAATTCTGAACAAAAAAAAACTTAAAACCAAATATTATAGAGCTCTGTAAACAATCTTAAAAAAATTCTGAAATGAGTAAATTGAAAAAACATACCACCAGACCAATTTAAGATGCATTTTGTACTTGGTAGCATTTTCAATTTTTTCTTCAAAAATGGTTTCTGGATACAACTTCAAGTGCTTCATAAATTAATTAATTACAAGAAAAGTCCTATTGCATTGTGCCCAGGATTGACTTCAGAGTTGTAGAACACATTTTAGTAATCCAAGGCAAGCAGTAACAAAAATAATCCACAGAATACGATAAACACATTTTAAGGCAATAAAGTGCACGTTCAAGAAGGGGAGGAGAGAGAATGTAATAGAAAATGAGTTTGCACTTTGCACAACTCACCCTTCCAGGTTCTGAGCCTCACAGATATTTCTGAAGTTAGTGCAGACATCTTTAACTCTCGCAGCACCAACACTGTTAATCAAATAACGTCACAAAATAATAATGCAATTTTCTCCCAGCATTTATTTTTTCTGGTTAGTTAACACATGAACAATCATAAATATAAATTAAGGGAAAAAAATACTAGATTATACCTGGCACTGCTTCCCTTGAACTGGTGGACATGAGAATCTACACTTTTGAAATCCACAGGTTTTAATTCTCTACAGAACAATTAACATTTCCCTTTAACCTTCATCATTCACATATAATAAATTATAGAGTAATCACAACTCAACTCATTGGATGATGTAAAAACTATTAAACTCTAGATTCTATTACAATAAAAGTAGTCCAACCCTTTAGACATAAAATATATACTTACAAAGCTAGTGCAATGCTATTTAGAAGTTTCTCAGAATCACCAAAGAAAATGGTCACAACCTCCATCACAAAATATGGACTACTCTCATCTTGCAGTTTCTGAAGCTGATTGAACTGATCATCCAGAAACCCCTGCACCCCAACAGCAGGAAAACATTGCCCTCCATTCATAATCAAGTAACAAGTCCCAATTAACTATCCAAATTATCCACAGGGAAAGAAAAAAAATAGGAAAAGGTTGAAAGTTTAAAATTGAAAAATAGTAAATTGTGTTTGAAGCCATCAAAGTGATCAAACTTTTGGTTGTATGGTTAATAAAAATAGGAAGAATACATAAAGAAAATACAGAACAGAAAGAAACCTCGCGAAGCATAGCGGTTTGATGGTCACGGTGCTTTCTCTGCAACTGAGTCACATCCATGATGGTTTGATTAAGTTCAATTTGAGATATGTATGAGTTTGGAATTGGAAGGGGTTTGAGTTTAAACTGAAAGGGAAATGAAAACGTTGTTGTTGCGTTGCGTTGTGTCGTGTAGTGTAGTGTCATGTGTTTCTGTTCAGCCAATGAAGGGGAGAAAGGCACACGCGCATTCCTCAGTAGTTGTCAACATGCTTGCTTTTGGTTTTGTCTCTCACCAATATAAGTGTTCTAAATTATGCAAACTTCTTTCCCTTTTTGTTGTGCAAGTTAAAGGGTGAAACGGTTGGTCTTTATTTTTATTTTATTTTAGGGTAAAACAAACAAATTTAAGTTTAACATATTTAATTAGGTTAGCTTAGTTTAATTTTTAAAAATTTCAGTCAATTTAAATTAAATCAACTCAATTAACACTGTACCTTCGTGGGTTTTCAATATTGATTAGGAGTTGAGGGCTATCACCCGTTCCTTTAAAAAAAAAAACACCTTCATTTTTTTGGTACAAAGGAAACAAGAAGACAGAAAAGAAAATTAACCAGTATCCTTCCTTAAAGCCAGGAGGACACCAACTGGTGGATTTGTTTGGGTTGTTAAAATAAGTTTAATTTTTTTTTAATATTTTTTTTGTTAAATATATATTTTCACATTTCATGTTTTACATAAAATTTTGAATTTTATACTATTTTTTTTGCTAAATGAATTTTATACTATTATAAATTAAAAACTCTTTACACTTCAATGATTCTAAAAATACTTGCATAAGTTATAGGTATTCATAATTTTAATTAATGTACACTTTTTAACAACTAGTATGATATTATTATATATTATTAACAAAATTTTAAAATAGTTTTTATTTCTTATATAATATTAATTTTTTTTTATTTTGATTATATAATTTTGAAAAAAACATTAAAATTTAATTTCAACAAAAAATACTATTAAAATTTTAATCCAATTATTTAAATTTATGATAATATTCCAGGCTTGTATTTTTTTTTTGTGTTATGCATTTTTATTTGTCATAATTGGTACGAATTATGTGCTTTTGTGTTTTTACATTTATATGTACTTCTCTTTTCTAATTATTCATTTTTTTTCATTTAATGTTTTCAAAAATTTCAAGCCGTTATTCTTGTTTTTTTTTTTTATAATTTGAAATTTTTTTTTTCAAAACAAAATTGCATCCAATGTTTAAAAAAAAAAGAAAGATATTATTTTTGCTTTTTCATATTTTTAAATTTTTTTATCCAATGATTTCAAATTTTAAATACATTTCTCTATTTTTTTTCATCTTCAAATTTTCAAGAGATTTTTCATGTTTTTTCAATTTTTTATTGTTTTTCAAAATTTCAAGACAATTTCTCTCTTTTTATAATATTTTTCAAATTTCATTTAAAAAAAATCAACACATTACTCTTTTTTTTTCTTTTTTTTAAAATTTTCATTTTTTTTAAATTTTTTTTTCAAAATTTTCAATACATTCCTCTTATTTTTTCATATTTATAAAATTTCAATTTTTTTAATCAAATTTTCAAGACATTTCTCATGTTTTTTTTTCAAATTTTCAAATTACTTTTATTTTTTCATATTTTTCAAATTTTTCATGACATTCCTCTCATTTTTTTCATATTTACATAATTTTAAGACAATACTTTATTTTTTTTCTTCATATTTTTCAAGTTTTCATTTTTTTTTTAATTTTGAAGACATTACAATTCTTTTGTCATATTTTTAAATTTTCATGATATTTCTTTTATTTTCTCATAATATAAGGTTTCACTTGTGAAATCTTAAGTCATTTAAGGTTTTGTTTATGAAATCCAAAATCAGTTAGGGATTCCTTTATGAAACTCTAAATTATTTAAGATTTTGTTCGTGAAACCCTAAATAATAGAGGGATTCATTTATGAAACTTTAAATTATTTAGGATTTTTATTATGATATCCTATTTCATTTAAGGTTTCGATTGTAAAACCCTAAATTATTTACAATTTCACATGTGAAATCCTAAATCATTTATGCCTTCAATTGTGAGAAGCTAAATAATATAAAGTTTTGTTTTTTAAATCCTAAATTATTTAGGGTTTCTATTGTGAAACCTTATTTCATTTAGGATTTTGTTTGTAAAATCCTAAATCATATAGGGTTTTGTATGTGAAATCCTAAATTTTTTAAAGTTTCATTTTTGAAACCCTAAATTATTTATGACTTTAATTGGGAAAAGCTAAATAATATATGGATTTATTTTTTAAACCCTAAACAGGGGTTTGTTTGTAAAATCCTAAAGTATTTAGTGTTTCGTTTGTAAAATTTTAAATCATTTAGGATTTCATTTGTAAAATTTTAAAAAATTTAAGGTTTCGTTTGTGAAACATAAATAATATAAGGTTATATTTGTGAAACTTTAAATAATATATGTTTTCGTTTATGGAATCCAAAATGATTAAGGATTTCGTTTGTGAAATCTTAAATCATTTAGGGTTTCATTGGTAAAACCATAATTAATATAGGGTTTTGTTTGTGAAATCTTAAATAATATAGAGTTCTTTTTGTATAACATTAAATAATATAAGGTTTCGCATGTGAAACACTAAATCATTTAGGGTTTTGTTTGTTAAATCCAAAATTATTTAGGGTTTCGTTTGTGAAACCCTAAATAATTTTTAGTTTCCTTTATGAAACCTTAAATGATTTATGATTTCGTTTGTGAAATCCTAAATCCTTTATGTCTTCAATTAGGAAAATTTAAATAATATAAGGCTTTGTTTTTTAAATCTTAAATTATTAATTTTTATTTTGTAAAACCTTAAATCACATTGGCTTTCATTGAGGAAACCTTAAATAATTTAGGATTTCGTTTGTGAACCTTTAAATCATTTAGGGTTTCGTATGTCAAATCCTAAATATTTTAGGGTTTTGTTTATGAAACCCTAAATTATTTATGGTTTTAATTGGGAAAAGTTAAATAATATAGGACTTTGTTTTTTAAACCCTAAATCATTTATTATTTCATTTAGGAAACTCTAAATCATTTAAGGTTTTATTTGTGAAACCTTAAAACATTTAAGGATTCATTTGTGAAACTCTAAATAATATAGAGTTTCATTTGTGAAACATGAAATCATTTAGGGTTTCGTTTATGAAACCCTAAATAATACAAGGCTTCCATTGTGAAATCAAAAATCATTTAAGGTTTCTATTGTGAAATCCTAAATCATTTAAATGATTTAGGATTTTGTATGTGAAACCCTAAATGATTTAGGGTTTCATTTGTGAAACCCTAAATCCTTTATGGCTTCAATTAGGAAAACCTAAATAAAATAAGACTTTGTTTTTTTTAAAGTCTAAATCATTTAGGGTTTTATTTGTAATACACTAAGGTATTTAGTATTTCGTTTGTGAAACCTTAAATCATTTGGGTTTCATTTGTAAAATCCTTTATCATTTAAGAATTTGTTTATGAGCTTTTTAATCGTTTAAGGTTTTGTTTTTGAAACCTTAAATAGGTTAGAGTTTCGTTTGAGAAATCTTAAATAATGTAATATTTCATTTGTGAAACACAAAATAATATATGGTTTCATTTGTGAAATCCTAAATCATTTAGGGTTTTGTTTGTGACACTAAATCATTTAAGTTTTGTTTGTAAAATCATTTTGGGTTTCATTTTTTAAAACTTAACTCAATCATGTTTTGTGGGTGATATCATAAATCATTTAGGGTTTAATTTGTGAAATCTTAAATCATTTATTTTATAATTAAATATTTTAAGGTTTAATGTTCATGATTCATAATGTATGGTTTTGTTTTTGAGGTTTATGGTTTGTGGTTTAGTATCAAGGGTTTAAAGTTTGGAGGTTTGGGTTTTGAGGTTGGAATTTATTATTTAGGGTTTGGTGTTTAGGGTTTGTGGTTCATGGGATCAAGGTTTAAGGTTCATAATTTAGGGTTTAAGGTTTAAGGGCTTATGGTTCATGGTTTTATAATTTATGACTTTATGATTCATGATTTAGGGCTTAGTGCTTGAGGTTTATGATTTATGGTTTATGGTTTGGGTTAAGGTTTTATGTTTACCCTGTGGGGTTTTGGATTTGAGGATTGGTGTTTGTGATTTAAGATTTGGGGTTTAAAGTTTTCATATTTTTCAAATTTTCACAATATTATTCTTGTTTTTTTTTTCTCATCTTTAAAAGTTTTTTTTCTTCAAGTTTTTAAGATGTTATTCTTCTTTTTTCATATTTTTTAAAATTTTTAATTTTTTTTCTAATATTCAATACATTTCACTTGTTTTTTTTAATATTTTTCAAATTTCATGACATTACTTTTTTTTTTTTTTCATTTTCTTTTCAAGTTTTCAATACATTACTCTTACTTTTTCATATTTTAAAAAAATTCCATTATTTTTCAAATATTCAAGATATTCATTTTTTTTTTTGGTAATATATTTTCAAATTTTCAAGACATAACTAGTCTTTTCATATTTTCTTAAATTTTCAGTTATTTTTTTTTATATATTTAAGACATTTCTCAAGTTTTTAATATTTTTTCTAATTTTCAAGACACTACTCTTGTTTTTTCATATTTTTTGAAAATTTTCATTTTTTTCAAGTTTTCAATAAACTCCTCTAGGTAAATTTTTTTAATCTATGTATGAATTTAATTTTTTAATTTAAATTCGTAAACATGATAAATGCTTAAAGATACTAATCAATTACATTTTTTAATAATTTTTTAATTTGCTTTGTAATATAGGTAAGAAATATCCAATAATAACACGTTTTTCGAAACACCAAATAATGACATGAATCTCTTCCAAAGCATAAGAAGCAACGCCGTTTTGTCACATGTTTTTCGAATGTGTTTATTATGAATTCATAAATTTTATTTTCTATAGATTATAACTTTATATCTTATGTTATACACAAAAAGAAAAAATATTTATCTAAAATATGATAAACAAATAATAAATATGAATCTAAAATATATATAAATTTTAATATAAAAATTATCAAATTATTTATGTTTGAGTTAAAAAAGAAAAAAACCTAATAGAATTGTAATTGATTTTGTTTGAATTTAATAATAAATTAATGAATCAAACTAGTTTGAATTAATTTAATTGGTTCAGTTTAAATATATTTTCCAGAACAAATAACACAAGGAAATGAATTAGTATTCTACATCATCCTTTTTTATGTGAGCAAGGGATAAAACTATGTTTGGATTAAAGTTTGAGAAGTATTTTTGTAAATTCTAATGCACAATAAGTTTGAGAAATAAAATATACCAAAAGAAAAAGGAAAAAAATTGTTTCAGAGTAAAATAATTTTGAATTCTTTCAACTTTAAATCAATCATGCATTAATCAATCATTTAGTAAATAGTTTATCTACTACTAGTATATAATCAATCATTCATCATACTATGCCGATATCATACTAAATGATCTGCAAGAATGAAGGGAGGGAGAAGCATCAATGAACACTATTAATTACGCTTTTACAATTTTCATTTCTTCTTGCCAAATTCAAAATAAAAATGTTACACAACTTGAAGGGAATATTCCATGCCTGATTCGTATTTACAGACATTGATAAATGATCAGCTTACGACTGTGAATAATGCAAGCTCAAAATACCTTTCCACACTATAGGCCCCAGAGTTAGCAAGCCCGTGAATACGTGAATTTCCATCTACAGAATGTACAAGGGTGAGAGTCCCACAATTCAGCAACAAATCAACTAAATTTTTGTTCATATGCCATTTCTTATTCACAATATATACATTGATTTTATGTATCCTAGCTATGATTCCAGCCAGCACAGATGACGAGATGACTTCATAGATGCTGTGACTTATTCTTCAACTGTGGTAATAATCAACCTAAATTAAGTGGGAAATTAATGAATTCATTGGTAATAAGACTAAATAGAAGATAATATAATATGATAACACCAGCATAACAATCACAAGAGATTTAGAAAATAGATGCAGCTGCAGCCTTATTATATTTTTACCTTCTTCGGAGAAGACAAATATGCCACCAAGCATTTCATCATTCTCTCCATCCTCCTCCAGTTGCTCTCTTTCATGGTGGCTACTGCTGCTGTCAACATCATCAGTAACAACTTCAGTTAACACGTAACTTCCATCAGGCTCCTCCTCGAAAGATATCCTAACACCTTCATTTTGCTTTGCCGAGGCTACTTCCACAAATTCAGCCTCGTGTGAATCATGTTCTAGGACCGATGCGGAGTCCTCACTGATCCCAACGCCTATAGAATCTCTTCCTTCAGAAGTTAGATTTCTCCCTTGGAATATAGGACTTTCCATCACAATCGGGTTTTGTAGAGAAGGCTCAACATTGATTGTTCCCATTCTTTCCAGGCATATCTCACCAAGTATTTGATAACTAGAAACAACTTGATCCAAATCAAGCAGATTTTCAATTCTTCTTGATGAACCTAGAGTAAATTAGTAAATATCATATCAATGGGAGGTTGCCACAATACCACATGAGATTCAAAATTAAAAAACTAGAAAATAGACTTAGAAAAGGATGTTGGTGGTTGCAAAATCTAAGAAATTACTTAAATGGTGAGTAATGTTTAGTACTCAGCTACTCAACAAGCATTCCATCGAAGGAAGAAAAAATAGTAACATTATGAAAAGGTAGGTGTATCTATATTTTTGCACAACCACTTCAAATGGTCATTAATGGTGTAAAAATATATTTTTTTAGCACACTAGCTTCTTACCTCCTTCGGAGCTTTCAGTGGAACTCAGTGATGCTGGCTTCGAATGACAAATAACTGTCACATCAGCAGTTTCCTTGTCATCAGCTTGATTGGGAACAGGAGATGTAGACCTTAAATATCTTTCCCCAGCAAGGCCTCTAAATCAAAAGCCAGTATTAAGTAATTAGCATGACCACAAAATAAGATTATTGCCGAGCACATACAAATAAAAAGCAGTTCCTTTAGGATAACAGTTGTTACTAACGATAATGTATGCATTTAGCTAGACAATACTCAATTGGTCAACATAACAGATCCCCCTAAAAGCCTCCAATTCATCAACTGAATGCAAGCAGCAGATACTTAAAATATGGATGACCTCATGCCATCTAGAGACCCTAAGAAAAGGTTTGCAACATTTGATAATATTGGTGTTCATTACTTCATTTCTTTTTCTTTGTCCTTTTCTAAGAAATTTCCACACTATAGGGCCCAAAGTTAGCAAGCCTGTGAATACACGAATTTCCATCAACAGAATGTACAAGGGTGAGAGTCCCACGGGCACAATTCAACAACAAATCAACCAATTTTGTGTTCATATGCCATTTCTTATTCACAATATATACATTGATTTTATGTATCCTAGCTATGATTCCAGCCAGAAAAGATGACTTCATAGATGCTGTGACCTATTCTTCAACCGTGGTAATAATCAACCCAAATTAAAGGCATGCATGTATAAGACAAATTATCTTTGACTTTGAAACTCAGACTCAACACAGACAAAACCAAAAGGAAACGATAAAGATAAGACATCTGATTGTTTTGTTAATGTCTTTAGTAAAGCTCATTTTATTTTAGGCTAAATTACAATTTTGGTCCCTCTTTAATTCCTGATCTGCAATTTTAATCCTCTATTTTCCATGATTTTAGTCCCCAGATTTTTAAAATTTTGCAATTTTGACCCAATCCTCAATTTTGCATGTTTATTTCTTTTAATTTTTAATTAAACTGTTTTTTAATTGTTAAATGTTAATTTCCACATCATCACAATACTGACACATCATTAGTCAACCGTTAAGTTAAACTGTCAATGTATACAAAATTGAATATTAGACCAAAATTGCAGATTTGAAAAATTTAGGGACTGAAATTGTGGGGAAAAAATTGGGAAACCAAAATCACTGAATCATGAATTAAAAGGAGACCAAAATTGCAATTTAGCCTTTGTTTTATTATGTACCATTGTTACAGTCAATTTTTGTCATCCAAAAGTAGTAGTTTTAATCAGATAGAATGACATGATTTGATAAAGCATTGGCACCACAGACATATTACAAAATCTGCAAGGAATGAAAAAGAAAATAGTCACCACCTCTCATTCCAGCTTGATCTGATGCTATGAAAATGGTCAAAAACAGGCAGCAGCTCCTTCCGCCTTATTTCAACTTCATTAGCAGGGACCTTTTCAATTTCAAACTCCCCAGTAGCACTGAAACTAGCTCCCGCACAACTCATTGAAGAGAAACAAATCTGAAGAAACAAAACTGTTAACTACAAATACATAGTACTATATATGAAAATCAGAACTTGGCACAATAAATACCTTAGACTTTTGCCATATAGGTAACCTTCCAAAATTCCCTTGAACCTCCGCATTAGATATATACCAATGAAACCTGTCTTGCACACCCTCACTAGAAGATTTTACCATCTTTTCCCTTGCCCCATCTCTATCCAATCCATGGACGTCACTATAACCTATTTTCTCTTGAACTCTCTCAATACCTCCTTGTCTATCAAAGGTATTGCAGCAAGTATCCCCTCTTTCTGGCCATTCTGACCTTCTACATACATCCCACCATTGAATAGGTTCAACTTTGACTCTGAACTCATCTTCCTGCGTATGCAGGAGTGAAGTTGACTGGTTTCTCAAACCACTATCAGTTGTTTCTAAACCAACAGATGGCAGAAGTTCATGCTGAACTACATGACCTGAAGGTGTATATACCAATATATGTTCTAAGGGTTTTGCCTTTGAGTTAACAAGCTGTTGCGAGTGAGATAAGGAATTATGAAAGATGGCGGCAATGGCACCAGATGGCACAAAAACTTTTCCTGTCACATTCGCAGAAGAATTGTGAACAGTATTAAGCCATCCAAAACTACTATATTTTATCCGGCTAGCCACAGAAAGGACAACAGGTGCTGGGGGAGGCAAAGATTGCTGATAAGAAATGGAAGCCGGAGTATACCACCAAGGCAGAGAAAAAACTGGGAGTAGGGACGGTTCTTCACCCTGAGAACTAATAATTCGAAAACCAGTATCACCCCCAAAGGGTGACAAAACAAAAAGATGACAAGTACCCTTGGATGAGACAATTGCAATCCACTGACTAAAATTACTGAAACAAATGTCCTGAATCATCTGGCAAATAACAAAAAAAAATGATCAAAAGGGCACGAAGGCAAGCTATAAAAAGGAAAATTATACTTGAAAAACAAATAAAATAAATCCATCAAAACTAAGATGTACTGACAGCTGGTGTTATTCCTCGATGAAGTTTATAAAGATGCACATGAGAGGAGTTCCAGTTGGAGCTTGGAATGCCTGAACTCCTGCATGTGAATGATGGCATTATCCGAAATATATTAATGTTATTCCCATAGACTGATGCAGTGACCAGGAGGGTCCCACTAGGGTCAAAACATAGTGCAGATATAGGACTAGTGTGAGCTTTGAATTGTGATATGATACTTCTGGAAACAAAATCCTTAACGATTACCTGCAATTAACCATATGACACAAGAACATGTTGGAGAATAACATCTCATATAAAGCCCACAATTATCTAACTTATCAATTAGTCCAGGCATCATCAAACAATACCAACCATTCCCGCATTATCTGCATCAATTCCTGTAGCCCTATTGACTTTCACACCTGGATTTGATGGTACCGGAGAAGAGGAACCATCAGGAAGCAGCTCTTGACAGTATTTGATTATTCCAGCAGCTAAATGTCTACTGGACTCCATTGCATAACGAGCCACTAAACTACCACTGCTTGGGGAAGTTGATGGGCTAATTCCCGGAGAAGCACTGAAGTTTTGTGGGCTTAAGCAACCTAAATTAGAGGGCAAGGGGTTGTTAGAAGCATATGCCAACCACCTTGGACCCACAGCCATTGGACCATAACCAACATTAACACCAGTTGTTCCTTGTCCAGCTAACTGAGGAACAGGATAAGTGAGAACACTGAACTTATTCTCAAGAGTCACAGCATCAAAGCAGTATATCTGCACAAATAATCAAGAAAATACATCATTTATTGTATACATTACATGGAAAAGGTAGTCAAATAGATCCTATTATCTTTAATATAAACCACTGGAGAAATCACTGCATACTTGTGTGGCAAGACCAACAGCTATTATCTGTGAACTGCATCTGATCATACACACAGTGGAACGGAACCTCAGAACATGAACATAACAGTGAGACTTCAAGGAGTAGAACCGAACAGTTGTTGAAGAGTTGACATTTTTCCCAGGTTGAGTCTCAACATTACCATCCCTTCCTAAACCACTCAAACTGGTACTGTTCTGGTTTATATTGCTAGTGTCATCCCCAGAAACAACTAATAGTAAAGGGTGCGACTTTCTGAATCCCTCCTGGCCATCACAACCTACAGGGAAGGGCTGCATCTGTAGAAAGGAAACTGGACCATCACGCTTTGAGACCAGTTCACTGAAGCCAGAGGCATCCTCCACATCAAGAACTTGAAATCCATTCAGATAACCAAGTAAAAGAACACGTTTGAAGTTAGATGGATCAAGCTCCAGTGTATCAAAACCAGCCCAGGTTACCTATCCACCAAGCAGTAAAAGGTAAAATTATAATTACTAGGGTGTGATATTGGATACATCAGCTCATGTAATATAAAGTCAAAGAAGAAGAAATTCCAACCATCATAAAAATAATTTTAACAAGAAAATGGAAAATTAGCCAAATTGCAAAGCAGTTACAGTTAGTGTGCAAAATAAAGGGAAATCTATCAACCAAGTCAAAGCTAATAAAGCAAGATCTGTAACAAAATCCATTATATACAGAGAATTTAAAGCTAGTATAAATTTCAATGTGTAACTAATGATAATATAGTTTGGTAAACTATACAGATTCCATATCTAATATCTTACATCACTGGGAATAATTCTTAAATTAGCATCCCCTACTATAGCTTTCAAGTCCCAGAATCCCGAAAAACTATTGTGTAGATGCACAAAATGTCAACGGGAATCAATTTTGTAACCAAAAAACAAAACTGAAGGGGAAAATTCAAGGTTGATTTTCTTTTTTCATACAATTTTCTTGCAAAGTTCATCCCTGATTGTTTTCACCCTCATTTCCCATTGAAAGGCTATTCTACATCAATTAACAAATAGTAAAGCCAACTCAGTGTGCACTTTTAATTAGACAAACACAAAATCTTAGTGCAAATAAATGATAGTATTCTTCAATATCAGTCAGTCTAAACTAACGCATTTATATTGACAGAACTAAACCAGAAAGAGGTGCAATAACAAACACATTTGCTCTACGTCAAACGTTAACGAAGCAAATATATATTTGGTTCTTTTTCGTAATCAACTCCTTCTTCCAGTTCGTTGTAATTACCTAAAACAAAACTAGAATCCTTAGAGAGTTAATATTTAATAAGTACCAACAAATAGGTTTTATATATTTTAATTAATAATTAATAATCGGTACCAAACACACGCACACGAGGAAAATTCAGGGAGTCTACGGTGGACGGAAGCAGTACCTGATCTTTGTGATCCTCGTTAGAAGAGGAAATAGAAGCGGCGACGGAGGCGCCGGCGGAGCGCACGGTGGAAGCAACGGTGGTGGCATTCGTTGACACAGTTTTGAGGCACAGAGAGATAATCCTCAAGGAATTCGGCAACAAGCCGTTGTTCTTCCCCTTTCCTTTCTTCATGATCGATAATCTCCTCCTTCTCCCTCCGCACCGCCACTCTCAGCCGCGTCCACCTGCCTCTCCGGCGCTGGAAACAAACATTTCCGATCAGAAATGGAACGAAATATCATCCGGTTGCGCAACGCGATCGAAGACTTCTCCTCACTCCGTTTGAGTTTAAACTTTTTTTTTTCAGAGCAACTTGCGATGTCGACGTTTCTCTCTCACTCTCTCTCTCCTGCGAGTTGATCAGTTCGTATCGAACTTCAACAACGCACTTCGCTTATCGCTTTCTCTTTCTGTATCGTCCATCGCTGCTACTGCTACTGCTACGGTTCTGTTAATGTTAGACTCCGCAGTTTTTTTTTTCTATTACTGTTTTCTTTGCTTTTTCTCTCTTCTTCTTCTTCCAGTTTTTCTCCCTCTGCTAAAATTTTCAACGATAAAATAGGGTGATGAAAAATGAAAATAATAATGGATTGGGCTTGCATTGCACAACACTCTAATCTATAAGCACGCAAATTAAAAAAAAAAAAAAAAAACAACAACAAAGATTGTGCTGCAAGACTTTATCTTTGTTTTCTTTTTTTAAGCAAAAAAATCTTTAGTTTGGTTGAAATAAACATAATAGTATGTATTATTTTATCGTTTACTAGTTTAAGTTTACTTGCAATCTGGTTTAATTAATGTGACTTCATAAATAAAGTTTTTTTTTTTCTTCGTATTTGTTTATTTATGTAAAAAAAAACAGCAAACTACAAGAAATGAGTTTCGAATAATTTTTCGTACTTTGTTTCCATTTTGGTCATAAAATTAGGATCGTGTTTCTTGTTTTATTAAGGTACATGGTAACATTAAATTACTAACAATGAATAATAGCGGCATTATGATTACGGTTACGGTTCATGTGATGATAATTGATAAATAACTTTGAGCTTTTCAGATATTATTTACCTTTTTTAAAATATTTATCCAAAAAAGTCTTATTTAAGATCAACGGTATATATCTTCAATTAATATTCATAGAAAAAGTAGTTAAATATTTGTAATTATATTTATTTTATGACACGAAAACAATGACATAAAATATGAGAAATGTAGTCCAAAAAAAAAAGGGATTGCAATAATTACTAGGAAAAAACATTCAAGTATCCATAATCAGAATATTCGATGGGCACATGAAAGATATATATATATATATATATATATAACAATGTTTTTCTTTTTTAATTAAACTTACCATATAGAGTTTTAAGAGGAAATTAAGACATTTTAACCAACTTTAATAATAAAAAAAAAACTCCTTAATCGTGTATTATTCATAAAATAAAGACAAAATATAAATCAAATAGAAAAATTAGACCAAAATTAAAAAAAAAAAAAAACTAATAACAATGAAAAAATCAAACCAAAACTCAATATCAAAACAAAGGTAACAAACTTAATATATGTAAGAAAGTGTATCATAGCTTATAAAAAATAAAAAAACTAAGTGTACCACAACAAATATGCAATTGGGGAGGAGAGCAACTCCTGTATAAATATCTAATTGTGATCATTATCAATATCTTAATCTTGACGTTCTTGTTATTTTGAATTCTGTGGTGTTTCCAAATATCTAGCTACTAGTATTAATTGTAATTTTATTCTCATTACTTTTATAAATTCAAATTTAAGTTTTCTTATTTTTTTTAATTTGAAAATTGATAATTTACTTTACTGTTAAGATATTATAATTTTTTTTTACTTAAAACAATCATTAATTAATTTTAAATCACAAAAAAATAATCAAAATACTATTAATTTAATTACCTATTTCTTTTATTAATATAAAAAATTGAGTTAATTTTAAATTAAAAAATAATTATGATTATTAAAATAAAATAGATAAAAAATTTTAAAGTTAAAAAAAATCAACAATATATTTAAAAGGTCATTCATTTCAATTTAACAGTCATAATATTTTTAAATAAATTAAATTAATGAATTAGAAAATAGAAAACTAAAATTGCAAGAATATAAAAACAGAAGATTAAAAATGTAATTAAGTCTATATTTTAATGAGTTTTTTTTTATATCTATTCAAATCCTAAAAAAAAAAAACTGACATTTTAAAATAAAATTGTAGATAACTTTTACGTTGTAATTTTATTTTATTTTAAAATTTCTCACACATAATTTTAAGAATATACTAAGTTTGCCATAATAAAAAATATATAAAATGTACAAAATTATTTTATATCATTAAGCTCAATAAATAAATGTGAGAATCGAGAGAAAGAAAAGTATTTTTTTTTTCTTTCATTCTTTCAAGTGATTAATTAATCTAAGTATTTGACTTCTTTACAAGAATATATCACTGGCATTGTTGAGAGACAATGCCCCATACTTTTGTGTTTCACAAGCTACAATATATTCGGATTGATAGGCCAATTTCTATGTGCAGAAAAACACCAATTCCTTCGTTGACGTATGGGGAAAAAGATCTTTTTTCCTTTTTCGGGGAAAATGTAAAATTGAAAAGGATTAAATACATCACCGTGATCATTTAATCACAATTGTGGTGTTGATGTCACTCTTATGATGATTCACGTTGCTTTCAATTAATCAGAATCAAGGAACTCTTCTTGAAAGACTTTTCGGAAGAATGGAAGTTGAGATTTCTTCGTGAACTTAAAGCAGCTAAGGTTACCATTCAAAAGCTGTACAACCTGCACCAATAGGTTAATTGCCAAATCATGAACTTTCTTTTTTACAATTAAACATATACCCCTTAATTTATTTTTTTTGCATACGTAGAGGGCATATGAAAAAGTGATTTACTAACCAAAAAAGAAACTCAAAAAATTTCAAAATTTGCACCACCAATGAAAAAAAGAATTGGTATGAGATTATAAAGTTGACTTAAATGGTAAAAGAAAAAACAATAGATAATGATTTTTGAATATTTTGATTAACTAAAAAAAATAATAAACTAATAATTAATATTTAACATAAAAAAAATCTGTTACTAAAAATACAAGCATTTTACAATATTTATTATTCCACGAACATTCATGTAAAAAGAAAAGACAAGGTAAAACAGTTACTCACATATCATAAATAATAGAATAAAAAAGGGCAAAATTCAAAGTAAAAATTAGGTTTTGTTGAAAATTCAGAAGAGAACGTGCCTGCTTCATAGAGGGACGACGAATAGAGGATTGTTGAATGCACAAAGAAGCTGCCAACACCATAATTTTAATCTGCCGATAGTCAAAATCATCAGCTAATGAAGGATCAATCATCTCCCTAATATAATTCTTTTTCAGCAAAGGTTCTGCCTGAAAAAAAAAAAAGCATTAGAAAAAAAAGTTACCCTATTAATTACTATTATCTTTCATAATTAGACGTTCAAACACGTATTTATTTATTTTGTTGAATTGCACATGTAGTATTATATACCCACAAAACAAGGCTTTGTTGTGAATGATCAAGTGCTCGCCGCCCTGTGACTAATTCTAAGAGCACAACACCAAACGCAAATACATCTGTTTTCTCATCCACTATCCCATGAAGCAAGTATTCAGGAGCAAGATAACTGCGCAGTCATAATTGAAACATCTTTGGTTAGTTGGAAGTTACAAAAAAGTGTACTACAGCACACCACACGTAATAATCATTTAGGAAGGTCACAACAAACAACAAACCCAAAAGTCCCTTCAATTTTTGAAACTGTGTGATGGGTCCAATTCTCTGGAAGCCATTTCGCTAGCCCGAAATCACAAATCTGCCCAAATAAAACAATTCTCAAACGTTTCAAATTTCGATTTTTTATTCTTAAAAACATTATGCAGAATCAATGTCTACAGTACAATTCATTTGAGGTTGTTAGAGTACAGACAGGTTTAATAATTTCAGGCCTAACCTAACAAATCCAGGGATCTTCCAAAAATTGTTTGTCTTTATGAACCATTAAAAATGACAAAAAGCCTGAATATGTGGTGATGAATCATAGAATCAAATTTGTACTAAGGAATCCTAAGGCATATCCATACCTGCGGCTCAAATTCCTCAGTAAGTAAGATATTTGCTGCTGTTATATCTCTATGGATAATTCTTCTTTGACAACCTTCATGAAGATACATTATACCCTTAGCTGTTCCTAATGCTATTTTCTGCCTAATAGACCATGGTAGTTTCTCCTTGTTGGAACCTAACATCAGTGAAGAAATTAAGAAAACTAAAATATACTGTAATGGTAAAATTGGTTCAATAGCAAAGTACTAAAATAGATAGACCCTACCGTTAAGTACTGAAGCTAAGCACCCTTTTTCAGACAACTGAAGCACTAAATGCATTCCTCCATCCACTCCATAGCCAACTAACTTAGCAGTATTGGGGTGGTTTACATGAGCCATTATGCCAAGTTCTGATAAGAAGTCCCCTATTGTTTCATTTTCTGTTCCACGTGTCAGCCGTTTAATCGCTACCAGCTTACCATTTGGCAAACACCCCTTGTAAACCTCAGCATAACCACCCTTTCCAATAAAATTTTCTGCACCAAAAAATGTAAAATGAATAACCTTTTACACAATCAATTCATAAACTATTTAGTGATGTAAAATTATCTATTATGGTAACCTGAAGCACATTGCATACCTTGGGCGAAGTAATTGGTTGCAATTTGTATCTCATGGTGAGTGAAGATCTTCCAGGGTGACCTGTGCAAGGACGAATCTGCATCTATTATAGTCTCCCTCATGCTACTGCTCATTCTTCTTGAAAGCTTGAGGACACTGAGAGGGTGCAATGTGGCTATTGGCTTCTTCGATTTGACCCTCAGCAATTGAAGAAACGCATGCCACCTAGAACCAGGTTTTGACTTATCAGAATCCAAAGTGGGTTCTTTGGAAGAACTTGTTTCTGATTCTGAACTCTTGAAATAGTCCTCAAGAACACCAACAGGGGAATCCACCACCTCGTCCTTCATTTTCCAGAGACCCACAAACCCAGAACTAAAGAAAAGAAACTACAAATCCAAATCCACCACGAAAGTATGAAACTTGATGAAGCAAGATACGCATAGCAGATAAGATGAGGATAATTTAGAAAAACTAAAAAACACTAGTAGTACTTCCTTGAGTGTAAGAATGAACAAAGGCCGAGGGATAAGTGAAAGCAACGCAACAACGAATGTATCGGAAATAGGTGCACTGAAATCACATGGCAACACAACATCTCAGTTACCCGCAAGGTGAAAGGACAACAAAAAATTAATCAAAAGTTGGGTAGATGGAATGCCATAAAGGCAAAGATATACTATCATAGTAATTAATTTCATTTATGTGATTTTATTGTTTTCTTCTTGAGAGTTGTAACAGAGAGAGAGAGAGAGAGAGAGAGAGAGGGATGGGAGACCAGGAGACAGAAGCTTGAACAGACATCAACCGTTTGTTATTACTTGGCCTTCTCCATTCAACAAAGAACAAAGCTTCTACTCGCAATGTCGCTTTCTAGTTTAATTGTTAAAGTTTAAACATGCTGTATTATTTTTTTTGTATGACCCTTTCACGCAAAAGAGAATGATTGGATGATACTAACTGATAAGAATAAATGGCAATGGCATTACTTGTTAGACGGTTATCTTGGCTTTATAATGTTATAATTGCTGATTATTGTCTATCAACTCAACGTAGAGAATAAGAAAAGAAACTATTATTATATGATAGTATTTCTAAAGCATTTTTTTTAAAATTCTATTTGACATATTGTACATAAACTTGTTGCAATATCTCTTGTTGTTATTTGAATTGTGGAGGAGTAAGAAAGAGATAAAATAAAAGTGAAGTAAAGATGATGCATGGCCTTAAGTGCTTGTCACGGTAGCTTCTTTGGTCAGAGAAAGGTTCTGTTTTGTGTCTGTGGTCTCCTCCTCTCTTTGTTATGGTTATGGGCACGTAAAATCATGGTGTGTATTTGGGGCTATTTGGCTTGTTGCCAACTCTCACCTTTGGCTTCATTCATCAAGATGTGTCCACTTGAATGTCCTATGTCATATGTGTACCGTGAAAACTTAAATACATGTTAGTTCCAGTGGATGGTAAAAATAAAGATTTAACTATTCTTCCTTTTGGTCTCAACTTATGTTTTTTTTTTTTTTTTTTTTGTAAAAATGGAAAACAGAAGGTTATCGATTATGTTTTTTTTCAGTTTATTTCACTTTTCACACAAAAAGTTAGTTCAACAAAATATAATATGTATTTTAATTTGGTTTCCCTTAAATTTAATGTTAAACTTGAATCAAACAATTATTTTTTTATCCGAATTGGATTTGCTATTGTTTGGTAGTTTTAATTTATTTTCATATAAGTTTTACGTGTGTTTTGGAATTATTTATAATTTAACGACTAACAAAATAAATTAATACAATGCAAAAAACTTAATTACTAACATTTAAAAATGACATTTATAAATGATTAATTTAGTCTAAGAAAAGAATTAGATGTATAAATGAAAAAAAAAGTAATATAAATATATAATGAATATTCTACTCTCATGATCGTTCGCCGACCGACAAACTTGTTTATTAACCTCTTCATGCTTTTGCACTCAACGTTGAAGGGCTAGTGTATTCTCCCCCCGGTCGTTCGCCAACTGACAAACTTATTTACTAATATCTTCATGTTTTCACACTCCCTTAGTCTTTTGCACTCGATGCTGAAGGACTAGTGTACTCTCCTAGTCCTTCATTGTCTTCAGTTATAATCTTGGTGTGATTAGTACATAACATCTGACATCACATTCATGATATTATGATTACTTATAACAGCTCATCAATAGTGGTTCAAAGGGTAATGGATAAACGATCTTGATGCATTCAAACGAACATGTTTCAAAATACCTATTTAATCAAGAATCAACTAAAGAACACGACACGTTATACGGTTACACTACACAATTTTTTTTGTCAGCCAAAATATATATTAATATATGAATTGGTACAAGAAATGCCATAAATTACAAAACAATGTCCACAACCTTCCCCATAAAAATAGGTTATATCATATTAATGTAGTGTAATTGTCATAAATATGTTATAACTCAGTCATAAGTATGTTATAATTCAGTACATATATGTTTTACACATTGAATCAAACTAAAATAGAACAATCTTAATTTGTTTTTTTTTTTTTTGGAAAAAGATTAATTTATTTCATTAATAATAATAGAGTCGATAAAATTTAGAATATGATTAAAGATTTGGATATAAACATAAGATTGTGTTACTCTAACTAAGTTGTGAACAACATAATTAGCTTGCCTTCTAACAAAATTTACCATTGAGTTTGAAATATGTGAAAAAAATGCTTATTATTTGTTTGTAGTCTAGCTCAAAAATGACATTGGAATGACCTAGGTTAGCTGTCTATCTCATAACTCGGAATAAGACCCAAGCTTCTGCGTCTTTTAAGGAAGGAACACCTTGAAATAATATGGTTATGGCTTTAATGAAATGTCCATTATCTCCACGAATGTATATGTCAACTCCGAAGCTTCAGTGTTTAGCAAAGATAACTGCGTCTATGTTACATTATAGTCTTTTCGTTGTTGGTTTTTGCCATGTGACATCTGTTGTAGATTGCAGAGATGTTGTTGCAGAACCTCTAATATTACGTGCTTGACTCCACTTATAATGGAACTGCATGATGTGACTTACTGAAACATGAGATTGCATGTCCTTCTCATCCCAAATTATCTCATCATGACGAGCTTCGCAAATGAGTTACGAGGGATGATCTCCAACAAGTGAAATATAAGTTCCGTGAAATCTTCTGTTTGAGAAACTTTTGCTGATATAAGTTCTCATATTCCCGAAGCTTCCTAAAGATTTTGTACGTAATGATAGTTGAAAAAAAGATGTAAAACGTTTTCAATTTTAAACACTAGCCATCCGATCTTAAAATGAGTTCTCAATTGCCATGTGCATCACTATGATATAACTTACCCTCAGTCCTCACACAAGACAAAAGACTAAAAGAAAGAAGGAGGTCATATGGAACGGGAAGAAAGGGAACAAAATTTATATGGTCCAGGATCATATGATTTTTCACCAATCTCTATTAATAATTTAATATATGCTATTTTGTATAAATTAAAAATGTGATTAAGTATCATATAAATATGGTTTCTGTAAAAAAAAAAAAAACAAGTATCATATAAATATTGGCTCAGACTACATACTCTTAATATATATATATATATATATATATAAAAGACTACGTACTCTTAAACCATACGACAATTGATCTGAGGATATACTATGGGAGTATACAAGTCTCAGTTCTGACATTGACCTGACTGCTTCATCTTGGCATGCCCATATGAATTTTAAGTAATTTTTTAAACAGTTAATATATATTAAGAAATTAAATTAATTAATATTAAAAGACGTAAAATTAATGATATATGGATGTTTGGTTTAAAAATATTAATTGATGTGAACTAAAAATAAATTAATTAGTAATTATAATGAATAATTAACATAATGTCGGATTTGTAACTAGCCTTATTCATTAAAAGAAGTGTTTTTATTTTAAAATTTTAACCTAACCCACATACAGTATTTTGGTTAGATAATTTAGGTCAGTGTATCAGGTTTAATCTATTTTGAATTTAACGTTTAATTACCAAAAGTATATCACGTGACTCATTAGTCATTATTAAATAATTACATCATAAACTTAGTCTGGATTTTGATAAGCGACGTAGAAAAAAGTCGCGTTCAATTCTTCGCCACCATAAATTGGGTTGGTGGGTCATTTCTCATTTATAGCCCATTCCCAGTTTTTATTTTGTGAAGAAAGAATTCCATGCTACAACGACTCTCTCTATTATTTTCCCGTGTACAGTGGGCCAGCTTCAGCCTTTTTACAAATCTGACATCAACCTCAAACGGGCTTCAATTATAGTACAAAATAAATAAACTATTCGTCTCTTATACAATTATTATTCATTATGCCACTAAATAGTTACAGTATTAAAATAGTGATTAATCTTTTAATATTAAAATAAAAAAAGCTCTTTAAATTCATGGTCAAAACCGCAGCACTCAACAAAGGAAAATCAGTTATCTCTAGTTGAGTTCCTGGAAGGTCCTTATCTGGAGTAAGTAAAGTAAAGAAGCATGTGTTTTGATCTTTAAAACAAAAAAGTAATAAACAATAACGTGAGTTGAGTGTAGGTAGCTAGCTGCTCAAGTTTGAACAACAACAACCTCAACTCATCCGACATCAGACATCAGACATCAGACATCAGACATGGGTAAGTAGCGTCTCCACGAGATTAGTCAGAGCCTTCTCTTTTCTCTCCCCCACACACATGCTCTCTGAGATCTTCTCTCCATAATTCTTAAAAACACCATTCACAATCCAACAGCATCTTCTTCCAATGTCCATCTATTTCTACATCTTCTCTATCCTTTTTCTGACCTTAACTTTCCCATCCCCTTCACTGGGAGCAAACGACACCACTACCACCGGCGCTTCATGTCCCCTGAACATCACCGTCCTCCGCGTGGTGGGCAGAGGCGGCCGCCCCTCCCTGGACTCCGGCACGGCGTGCCAATACATCCTGCGAGCACTCCACCTCCTCCAATCAGACTACCTCCGCCGCAGCAAACGGTTCGTTCCGCCGCTGAACTCATCGGAGTCATGCTGGAACACCCTGGAGTCCTTCATAAACGAGTTCGAGCCAAGCTTCAACATCCGCGCCTCCTGCGGCTTCAAAACCGAATGGATCTCCCAGGGCTGCATGAACATCACCACCTTAGAGCAGTTCACAAACACTGTTCCCAACGCCGCAATCCAATCCGTGGAAGCAAACTGCAACCAATCGCTCGATAACAACTCCCCCTGCGCCCTCTGCACAACCAAAATCTCCAGCATGCTATCCTACTTAACAGGACCCGCCGTCAGGAACGTCACCGACTGCAGAGCCTACACTCAAATCTACGCCGCTTCTCTCTCCGACCAATACGGACCCACTGATCCCGGAACTGCTAAGTGCCTCTTCGGCCTCGACTTTTCCTCCTCCGACTCCGGCGGTAAGCGCCGAACAATTGTTATAGCTGTTGTTTCTGTTTTCTGTGTCTTAGCTTTGGTTGTGTTTGTTGGCCTTTGGGTTTACTTGAGATTCAAGAAGAGGAGGGAGCTTCAGAGAGGAAAGGGTGCCGGAGCTACTGAGCAAGCTTTGGCTTCTGGCTTGGATTCCATGAACCATAGTACCACTTTGATTAGGTTCACTTTCGATGACATTAAGAAATCCACAAGGAACTTCTCAAGAGACAACATAATTGGAAGTGGGGGTTATGGGAATGTTTACAAAGGCATGCTCCTGGATGGCACCCAAGTTGCCTTCAAAAGGTTCAAGAATTGTTCCGTTGCCGGGGATGCCAGCTTCACTCACGAGGTTGAGGTTATCGCCAGTGTTCGCCATGTGAATCTTGTTACCTTGAGAGGTTACTGTACCGCTACGACCAATTTGGAAGGTCACCAGAGGATTATCGTCACTGATTTGATGGAAAATGGGAGTCTTTATGATCATTTATTCGGTTCTTCCAAAAAGAATCTAACTTGGCCAATTCGTCAAAAGATTGCTCTGGGAACCGCTAGGGGGCTGGCTTATTTGCACTATGGAGCTCAACCTTCCATCATCCATAGGGACATTAAGGCTAGTAACATTCTTCTGGACCACAGTTTTGAAGCTAAGGTCGCAGATTTCGGGTTGGCAAAGTTCAACCCCGAGGGAATGACTCATATGAGCACCAGAGTGGCAGGAACTATGGGGTATGTTGCTCCTGAGTATGCTTTGTATGGACAATTGACAGAAAGAAGCGATGTGTTCAGTTTCGGTGTTGTGCTTCTCGAGCTCTTGAGTGGGAGAAAGGCGCTTCAAACTGACGATGATGGCCAACCAACCGCACTCACTGACTTTGCTTGGGCGTTGGTTAGGAATGGTAGTGCTTTGGATGTTGTTGAAGATGGCATTCCAGAGCCTGGTCCACCGGAAGTTCTTGAAAAGTATGTGCTTGTTGCTGTGTTGTGTTCTCATCCACAGCTATATGCTAGGCCAACAATGGATCAGGTTGTTAAAATGCTTGAGACTGATGAATCGGTTCCATCGTTGATGGAAAGGCCAATTCCCTTTATTTCTGGAAGGCTTGATATTGAGAAATCTGCTCTGAGTAACTCGGGTCAGCTCTGCAGTCCAACTGGTTATCAAGCATATACATTGCAAGCTCGACGCAAATCTAATACTAAGGAGGGGGAGGAGGAGGAAGAGGAAGAAGAAGAAGAAGAGGGAAGTTCTGTTGCTGATACTGTCACCACAGATGGAAATTGGGGAAGTTGAATTGTTTTACAGTGGCTGGTAGTGGTGTAGCCATGATTTTTTTATACATTCAGATTTTAGATTGTATCTTCTTCTTTTTAAAAAACAAAAAAACGTTTTCTGCTGTAAAGGAGAAAAAGGTGTACAAAATTTGATTCTTTTTAGAGTTTATAAAGGAATATTTGTGGACAATGCCTTCCTTCACAGATTGAACCTGAAGACATCCACGAGATGAACTCAAACATGTTGAAGAACTTCATAGGATACAGGTTTTTTTTACCGAAAACCCTTTTGATTTCCATCTTGTGGGTTTATATATACTTTTTCTTTAGGGTGATTCCATGCCATTCCCACAGGATTCATCATTTTTCTGATTCAAAGGTAGCATTTTTTTGTTTTTTATTCCCACGGTTAGACAGAGAAAGGAAGGTCAATCTCTACCTTTAATTCTATTTTCCATTTGTTACAAAATTAGTAAAACATTAAAAATTTATAGCCAGCCCTTGATTCAAGGATGTAGTGTGAACTGTGTGGAAACTAACTGAAGATAATGGAAGTTCTAGTTTGTTGTTGGTGTTAGTGGTTCTGATATGGGTTGCCAATTGCCATTATTGTTGTTACCCAATGGCCTTGGTGTGGGGACTGGGGAGGTTATCTTGTTTCAATGTGAAAATAAAAAAGAAATTAAGGACTAAATCATAGTAGTATTAAAATAGAAGGTATATTCTCTCCCTACTTCACAGCTATAGTCAAAAAGATTTTATTTTATACATTATGATGAGTAAAGGATTAGGATTTAGGAAGGAAAAGTAACGTGATAAAATAAAAGTGTGAAATGATATTATTCAATATGTAGTAGAGTAGATATGCCGAATTGCTGATTTGCCGATGCCTTGCTTATCTTTATGCACCACTTTTCATATAAAATATATAAAAAAAAAATACTAGTAATAACTAATAAGTTGAAATGGAATCTATTTTTTCTTTTGCAATAACTTTTCTTGCATTATATGCGTGTTTGTTTCAAAGTGGCATTTGACTTGAAAAATCAAGTATTGATTGAAGTTGGCAATTGTTACTTCCACGTTTTTTTTGCAATTGGACGTAGAAAACTAGTTCTTAAATACTATTTTCCAAACACACTATACTTATACTATACTAGTAAGTTGTACTTTTTTAGAAACAAGGTAAGCAATTAACGGTTAAGATGATAAATTTAGGTTCTGTTTAAATACATTATTAATTTTTTTAAAAGTTAAAATTGTTTTATTTATTAATTAATTAGTATAAATTTTTTTATATAATTTCTTTTAAAATATGTGAATTTTTTATAAATTAATTATTGAAAAAGAAAAATTATAACTTCTAAAAAAAAAAATTCCTATTTTTTTTCTTTTTAACTATATTTGTCGAAACATATCCCTAGTTACCCTAGATTCGCTCTTCATGACATAACGTACGCGATCGCTGTTGGTTCAACAGTTAACTTCCCATGTCAACTTTGAATGTCGATTTGCTACGGTTATAGAGAGAAGCAAAACATAATCTTTGCTACGGAATTGGATATTTACTCGAAAAGCAATGAGATGTTAAATAATCTTTGCTTTGGTGGATTATTCTATTTCTTGGTAAGTGGCCTAACTGGCTTTTGTTTTATTTATTGGACAACATCATACGGCAATCAGAGACAACATCATATACCATAGCTGGCATTCAGAGACAAATATACAGATTCCGCTGTTTAAATATTATGATTATTATAAGGTGGTGCTCAAGCTCATATAAATTAATTAATGCATTCGATGTTGGATAGTAGTATAATAAGGCAATAGGCTGAATGAATTAAATTACTCAAAAGCTTCTTAATAAGTGGAGCTTAAATTGGTGTTATATGGCGTAATTGACGATAACAACAAACAAGTCCGGTTAGGCTATACAAATTAAATAAAAAGAAAAAGATGCAATTATTAATCTGATACAGCTACTATTAATGGTGTCATTGTGTGATCTGTTTAGCCATACAATTATACTATTAATTGAAAATAAATTTACTTTAGAAATAAACTCAATTGAAAAGAGGAACGGAGAGAGTAAAATCTTAACCTAGTGATAGAATCATGGGAACTAGCTCCATGATTGAAAGAGTAGATCAAAGTTAACATCTATTGTGGGCAACCAAAAATCAAAATCATGCTATTAAGTTGAACACGACTTGATTGATTTCTCTATTGTGGATTGACGTATACTCCCAAACATGACAATATATAGGGGGAAACAAAGTATACCAAATGATGTCAAAGATGTTCTTTTTATAAAGATTAATTAATTGTAATGTAACATGAGCTTTTTAACTACTACTTAATATTCTAAAACCTCTTAATTAGCATGAATTATGTGAGTTAGATAACTTTGACTTTATACATTGGTGTATAAAGAGTATCATGAACTGCAAGCTGGGTGACTTTAATGAGCCTTAGATGGCTCCTCAACCTAATTAAAATCCTGAATATGCAGAGTCATATTGACTTAGTTATCTTCGGGTTTACCCCTGCTCTGAAGTGATGTCAACCCCTGCTTTGATAAAATGAAGCTTTTTTCAAGCCTGCTCCTTTTGACAAAAAAAAATCTTTGGGTTTACAGGTTACATTTATAGCTAGTCTGTTTATTTTTCCCAAAACAATTTATTTATAATTTAAAAAAAACACAAATAAATAAGCAAGACCAATTATTATAGCTGTTGAAATGGGCCAAGCTAACCTATTTGGGCTGGGACATGTGTAGTACGTTTTGGGTCAATCTTAACTTGCATAATGAAGTTGGGTGAGCCTAATTAAATTGAACATTTGTTTTAGAGAAACTAATTAAATTGAACATATGTTTGTACGTTTTGGGTTAAAAAATTTGTACAATCCTCTATACATGATTTTCACTCCCTTCTATCCTTGCAGACCGAGGCTAGCGTGAGCTAATACCTACCGTCAGATCTATTATGCGGATATTGTGCAGCTACGATTTCAATGAGTAAACTGGGAGCAAGAGTAGTCAATAATCACCCGAAGAATCTATGTAAACACACTATTAATAGGATTTCTATTTTCTACGTCTCAACAGAAGTCACCAATTCTATTTTTAGCTTCCACATCTTCTAATTCAAATCATTCATTTGATCGAATTCAAATGAAAAACGTGAGTTTAATTGTTGACATTATTACGCGTAGAAAACCAAAATATAATACGTTATGTTCAGATTCGTGTGCAGAGAAAAGCTAGGAAGAGAGTAGTAGTAGTTGTTTTGAGATGGTCCCACCGACAAAAGCATACAACGTTTGACTGGTAGTAACCGAGCTTAGGTTGAGTTCCCGGAAAGTGTCCGGAATCTCAGATGGTCTCGAATTTCCAAACTTTGATGGGACAAAAGGAGTTACAGAGAAAGAAACCACATTCGAACAACCTCGTCATACGCAGTTACGCACACACAAAACATTAACCATAACCATAACCATAACATGACATGCTATCTCTCAGCCGTAAACAAACTCCAAATGCCACCACTCTTTGTGTTCCTTGTGACCACCATCTTCCTCACACTTCCAACCCTCTCCCTCTCGGTCGAGTGTCCCCTGAACGTGACGCTCCTCCGTTCAAGACCCTCCCACGCCACGCGCTGCCAGTACTTCATCAAAGCCCTCCGTTTTCTCGAATCCGACCACCTCCGGCGCACCGGTTCATTCTTCCCTCCTTCAAACACCTACTCCTCCTGCTGGAACTCTCTCCAATTCTTCGTCAACCAATACGACATTCGCTCCTCTTGCAACATCCCTTCCTCTTACATCTCCCTCTCATGCACCAACATCACCACCCGAACCCAGTTCCAAAATTTCCTTCCTAACTCTACTCTTAAACCCGTGTGGACCAGTTGCAACCAGTCTCTTCAGACTTCCTTAGCTTGTTCTCGCTGCAAAAATGCTTTGTCCAACTTGGATTCTTCCCTCACGGAACAATCATCAACTTTCGAACTCGATGATTGCAAGGAAATTGCTTCCATTTATGCCGCTTCCTTCTCCAATCTTCAAGACTCCGGAACCGCTAAGTGTTTGTTCAACCTCGATTTTTCCACTTCTGCTTCCAGTGGTAAGCGTCCAAACATTCTTGTTCTGGTTTTTTCTATCTTGGCCTTCTTCTTTCTGCTCTTTGGTGCTTTGTGGGCTTACTTTAGATTCAAGCAGAAGAAGAGAGATACTGGTCTAATTGAGATGGGTTTGGATTCCATGAACAATAGTACCACTTTGATTAGGTTCACTTTTGATGACATTAAAAGGGCTACTAGGAATTTCGCCGCTGACAACATAATTGGGAAGGGGGGTTATGGGAATGTTTATAAAGGTGTGCTCTTTGATGGGACTCAAGTTGCATTGAAAAGGTTCAAGAATTGTTCTGTTGCTGGGGATGCTAACTTCACTCATGAGGTTGAGGTTATTGCAAGTGTTAGGCATGTTAACCTTGTTGCCTTAAGAGGTTATTGTACTGCTACGACCAATTTGGAGGGTTACCAGAGGATTATTGTCACTGATTTGATGGAAAACGGGAGTCTTTATGACCATTTATTTGGTTCTGCTAAGAAGAATCTCACTTGGCCAATTCGTCAAAAGATTGCTCTTGGGACAGCTAGGGGGTTGGCTTATTTGCACTATGGAGCTCAACCTTCCATCATTCATAGGGATATTAAGGCTAGTAACATACTTCTGGACCACAATTTTGAAGCCAAGGTTGGGGATTTTGGGTTGGCGAAGTTCATTCCTGAGGGAATGACTCATTTAAGTACCAGAGTGGCTGGAACAAAGGGCTATGTTGCTCCTGAGTATGCTTTGTATGGACAGTTGACAGAGAGAAGTGATGTGTTCAGTTTTGGTGTGGTGCTTCTTGAGCTTCTGAGTGGGAAAAAGGCTCTTCATTTGGACAATGATGGCCAACCCTCTGCACTCACTGACTTTGCTTGGTCATTGGTTAGGAATGGTAATGCTTTGGATGTTGTTGAGAATGGTATGCCAGAACTTGGTCCAATTGAAGTTCTTGAGAAGTATGTGTTGGTTGCTGTACTATGTTGTCATCCACAACTGTATGCTAGGCCAACAATGGATCAGGTTGTTAAAATGCTTGAGACAGAAAAATTGGAACAGGCAATCTCTTCTTCTATTGCTAGGGACTGCAGAGCTGATCCAACCGGTTAGCACTTAGCAGCACAAACATTGTAATTGTAAAGTCACCACACTTCCTATTTTAACAGAGGAAGCTTGGGATCACTGTTAGCACAGATAGAAATTAGATTGTCTTCAATTGGACTAGTAGTGTAAACACAACTTGTTTGTACATTTAGATTGTAGATTGAATGTTTCCTGAAGCGTTTTCTATTGCAAAGCCAAAAAGGGGTGTACATAAATTGGTTCTTTTCGGGGTATTTAATGGCAGAAGAGTATGGTGTGATAAAGTTTGGTAAGATACGACACTCAATTCCACGGTCTAAATTTTGTTAAAATCCATCACCCTTCTTCCAATACTGGAACTTAGGAGTCTTCAAAGATGTAGTCTACAATCAGTCAATCATGGGTTACTTTTTTAAATTTTGTGAAACGGGTGTTCATATTATTTGAATAATTTTTTAAATTTATTCTGGTGTTGGTATGTCTATGATAGTCTTGCACATCTCTAAAGAAAATCCAAAATCTATCGCTCCAGCATTATTTACCATTATGGAGATTTACTTCCATCCCCACGCTAGAAGCCGCCAAAGTTAAAATTGTGTTGCATGTGGTCAGATTTTGGAGATCGGATCAATTTGAAGAATGAAGATAAAGTGTGAAAAGGGGTATGGAGAATTTATAATACTTCAAAGTTTAATTTTAAAAAGGGTATTTTTGTATAAATAAATATGAGGTATATATTAACATTATAGGGAATTACACGGAGCTAAATATAATAATTATCAATAAAAATTTATCAAAAGATTCATAATAATTAAAAAACAATTAAAATAGAAATTCAATAAAATATAGATATTTATTAGGAATCGAAAATTTATTTATGATTTTTACTTTGATATCAAATCTTAACCATTAAAATTTCATTTAATTATAAAATATGTAAAAGATGGTGGTGGTTGCAGTGATAAATCATGATAGTAGTAATAGTAACCATAATATACTTAACTTTTTATTTAAGTTAATTAATTAAATCAAATGATAAGTTACTAATAAAAAATGATAATAATGTTCAAACGTTAAAGATAACGATAAATACCTATAAATTAATTAATGAAGGATCAAAATGTTTTATTTTAAAAATAATATATCAAAATAATATATTTTAAATTAAAAGACTAAAATTATATATTTTTGAAAAGTATGACCACGAATATAATTAAGCATAATATATAATATGAATTGATCAAATATAAATAAATTTCTTGTTGTGTGGTACACGAAATTAATTTTGGGAATAAATCCAAAGACCAATTTCCGAATTGTCTCTTGAACATGTTTGAATAAGTTTTTTTTTAAGTAGCACACTTCTAGGAAGAGCTAGAAAATAAGAAGAAAGAAAATAAATAAACTTTTCTATAAGGTATTATTAGGAGTAATTGGGGTAACTATGTAAGGTAATTTTATATTTTGTATTTGTTGTTGTCGATTATGCGAAGCTTATGCTACTACCGTTATCAATGAAATTTGTTTACTTATAAAAAAAAAAAATGCCCTAATTATAATAAAAAAATATCCATCCAAAATTACTTATGAAAAAGTTTGTCATCGACGAAAACACAAATTTGATTACGCCTGTTTTAGCGATAGATATTAGTGGTTTTCTTGTAGAGTTGTAGTAAATATATATATATATATATATATATATATATATATATATATATATAAAGCGCTTAGTATTAATTGATACGTTAAATTAAACTTGACATTAAATCTCAATTATTTATTTTAATTAAATTTAATGATTTTTATTAACTTATTAAAAAAAATTAAATTAAAACTTCATTTAATAATAAAATCTCTATAATATTTTTTTATATATAATCAAAATATTTAATTTAATATTAGAGTGTTGTTTCTTTTTTTTTTTCTTTTTTTTTTTTTATAAAATGTATTGTTCTCCTTGTATATTTTATGCCGTAATAAAGATAAAATATTTAATATTTCTAGATAAATATTAATCTTCTCTTTTATACTTTTTCTATTCTTTTTTAATAGTCGAGTTTTGAGATAATTTTTATTCTTATTTATGGGTTGTTTTAGAAGTTCAAGATTATATTAATTACCTATTTATTAATTATACCCTTATTTGTTTTATAATATTTAATTAAGTTATACATATATTTATTATAGAATGGAAAGAAAAATGGATAAAATAGTAAACGTTAATATTATTTTATTAGAATCAAGAAAATTTATTAAATTTCTTGATTTCTACAAATCGGTTATTAAAAAGGAAATGAGGAAGTGCTATTTAATGTCAAAATAATTATTTTTTTCTCATTTTGAACAAAATATTATACTATCATTTATTTTTCCTTTTCAAGTGTGTTTCTTTTATCATATTCATTAGTATTATTTTAAAGACAGCAAATCATTACATTTGTAATACTTTATTAGCTTTTTTTTATGTGAATTTATCATGAGAATTAAAAATTATATTAACCTTTACAATGGGATAAGCTTAATTAAAACACTATACGATCTTATATGTGATTAATTAATATAAAACATTAATTTTATAAAATAAGGATAATATACAGTTAACAAAGTTTATTTGACAATTAAAATCCTCTATTTTTATGATTTTTAAAATAGTTTTATAAAAATCAATTTATTTGTAATTATATATAAATTATATATAAGTGTAAAACTTTATTAAATTCTCAATGCGTTATTATTATTCTCTTGATTTTATTATAAATTGGTGAAATTTGTGTGCATTAAATTAATGATTGAATTTTGTAATCTTTTCCAAGAATGTTTAGTTTTGTTTTTGTTTAAATATATTTTCTCTTAATATTTTAATAAATTATTAATATAATTAGTATTTTAAAACATACGAATATTTCATACAAAAATTGATGCATATTTTTCACATGCATAGACACTAGTGATCATGAATTGAGATTGAGACATTTTTTTACCTCTCATGAATGAATGAATGGATTTCATCCCTCTTCATCTTTCACGGTCACAAAACCTTGGAGATAGTAAATAGGAAGTTGAAGACTCTCACGCAATTATTGTCCCAAGACAGCTATTCATACAATGTCTAGACAAAATTTTCCAAACTTTGATGATGAGTTTAGTACATTATTGTGTCCATAAGTTTGGCGGGTAAGTGCTAGCTACTCCCCCACAATTGAAGACAATATCGCCATATATACAACTATACAAGTGCCACTTTTGTGTAGGACATTTTTAGCCGTAATTTGTACTTTTATCTCGTGTTTATAAGTGGAAAACATCCCTTGTTTCCATAACAGCGTGCTTATTAGCGTCTTGGTCTGTTTTTTTTTTTTTACTATACATAGACACCATCAATATTACATAAACCAAAAAATTGAACGAGTGGTAATTGATAAGGCATAGAAAGTGAGCACGGCGATGAAAGAAGATGTGGAGGATGGCAGCACGCAGAAAGGAATCAGAGAGCCACTTGTGGTTGTGGGGGAACAACAGAAACATGATGCAAACAAAGGGCATCCATGGATGGTTTACTTTACTACATTCGTTGCAGTGTGTGGTTCTTATGAATTTGGCGCTTGTGTAAGTGTTTGGTTTATATTTTAACTCTGTGTATGACAAATAACATTCCTCATTCCCAGTAAAGTGGATGTTGTAAAGTTGAAATCCAAAAAGGAAGCACTTATTAGGACCTTATGTACAAGACAAATGAAAAAAATAAAAAAATCTGAGAACAGAAATATGCTAGTTTAAAAATTTGATTATTATTCTGTTTTCAGGTTGGATATTCATCTCCCACTCAATATGCTATCAGGAAGGATCTCAGTCTGTCTTTGGCAGAGGTAAGCCATTAGTTATTCACACTTTATGATTAGTGAAATCATGGGAAATAAATTGAAATTTGAAAATGATAAACTAACAGTTGAACCTTGGTGGCTAGTCTTTCAGTAAGCTTAACGAGGGACAAGGATTGATATATTTAACAAGAAATAAATACAATTTTCTGATAGTATAACGTTGAGGATCTAAAGTCTAAAATCTTTCACAGAAAGATGGACTGGACCTGGATTTGATCTTATTTTCTTTGCTTTATCGTATATTGATTTTGTATGCAGTACTCCTTGTTTGGATCCATCTTGACTTTTGGTGCAATGGTTGGTGCAATAACAAGTGGGCCTATTGCTGATTTTATTGGACGTAAAGGGGTAAGTTCAGAGAAATTATGATAGTTGTTTCGGATAAGATGTTAGTTATTTTTATTTGGAGTATCCAAGGTGTGAAAATGTTGATTTTGGAATATATGCAGGCAATGAGATTGTCAGGTGCTTTCTGTGTCGTAGGGTGGCTTGTTGTTTTCTTTTCTGAGGTTATTACCACATAACTTATACCATGTTTTTGCCACAATTGTTCTTAACCTAACAGAAGTTTTCTCTTTTATATAGGGTCCACTGCCTTTGGACATTGGGAGGCTAGCAACAGGATATGGAATGGGAGTTTTTTCATATGTGGTTGGTTATAGTTCTACTCACCCAAATACTACTTAATTTACAACATTTCATTTCAGACATTTGCATGTTCCAATTATTAAAAAATTGACCATTTACGTGATGGATTGTACAAGGTTCCTGTCTTTGTAGCAGAAATTGCACCGAAAGAACTCCGAGGGACACTGACTACCTTAAATCAGGTAGATTTCTTAAACAATTATTGTAACTTTGGAATCATTGGAGTCCATGTACATGTGTGTGTCTTTACAGTGAACTGATTGAATCTGTACTAAACAGTATGTGATGAAGTTAACAAAGACATCTAAGTTTTGTTTTTCATTTCCCCTTGCAGTTCATGATTGTTTCTGGTGTGTCTCTGTCATTCATAATTGGAAATGTACTTTCATGGAGGGCTTTAGCTTTAATCGGTGAGTCTTTCCTATTTGAATCTAATTCCAACAATAAGGGTATAGGCAGAACAGAAAAAAAAATGATACTTTTTTTCTGGAGAACTCACTAAGCAAGTGTTTGCGATTTGAAGGCCTCATTCCCACTGCTGTATTGCTTTTGGGTCTGTTTTTCATTCCGGAGTCTCCCAGATGGCTGGTAAGAAATTAATTTACATATTAATGTTTTTGTAAAGCGGCTTTCGTAATATCAAGAGTACCAACCAAACAATTTTTGCAGGCAAAGAGAGGATATAAAAAAGATTTTGAGGCAGCAATGCAAATACTTCGTGGCAAAGATGCTGATATATCTGAGGAGGCAGAGGAAATTCAGGTTCCTATACTGTTGTTAGTTTTAGATATAAATTCTCCAACTTTGCTTTAAAGCTCAATGTTAAAGGCAAAGCATTCTTAAGAAACTGTGATTAAGTGGGTGTATTTGTCACTGCCACACAGGATTATATAGCTACTTTGGAGCACCTCCCAAAATCTAGGCTGCTGGAATTGTTTCATAGAAGATATTTGCGCTCAGTCACTGTAACTATACCTCTCATTTTCTAACTTTTGATTGAAAACTGCTTTCTTTTTCCTTTTGGAAAATGCCACTAAAATATCACTTCACTTTCTTTAAAATTAAAATGATCTGAAATGATAGTTTATTTTTTACCTTCTTGTGTTTTTGTTGTATCAAGCATGTTTGAAGTGACTTTCATTGAAAATTTTCATCTTCCCATTTTTCATGAACCTAAGAAAGTACACCTTAAAGGTAAAAACATATAACTTAAATTTATAAATCAATGACCAGATTGGAATTGGACTTATGGTCTGCCAGCAGCTTGGGGGAATCAATGGTGTTTGCTTTTATACCAGCAGTATTTTTGAGCTAGCAGGTACGTATTTATGCGTTTGGTTCAAAGTCTGCAATCCAAGTCTATGACACCATCATACTTTCATGTGCATAACCATTTCCATATAACCTATAACTCAACTTCCACTCTTCCCATTGAAAGTACGTTTAAAAATTATATCATTAAACTCCATGAAGAGTTCAAATTTTTATATTTTGGTAATGAATATTTGTGGATCTTATGTCAGGATTTTCTCCCACCATCGGGACTATAACATATGCTTTCCTTCAGGTTAATAATTTTAACTTAATCACTAGTTCTTGTAAAAAATTGATAAATTTGTTTTCCTCAAACAACATCATCATGATTTTTTTTTCTTTTGCAGATTGTCATCACAGGTCTTGGAGCAGCCTTAATAGATAAAGCTGGCAGGAAGCCCTTACTTCTTGTAAATCCAAATCACAAAACAGTTTATCTTCCAACTTTCATTTGCTTCTAGAGATCCCTTCTGTGTATAATATGCTTAATTGTTCTTTCTTGGTTTCATATCAGTTATCCGGATCGGGATTGGTCGCAGGATGTTTATTTACAGCAGTTGCATTCTATCTCAAGGTACAAACCAACCGAGAACCCTATAGGCTATAGCTTACAATTTTTAATCCTGATGATTATGTTTATGTGGAAATGATATCCTTAATGTGAAATAGGTTCACGAGGTGGGTGTTGAGGCAGTTCCAGCATTTGCCATAACTGGCATACTGGTATGAGTATGACCATACTATTTCATTCTCAATTTCTTTGATGTGTCTCAGAAATATGAATTCATTCTCTATGTGACATTACTCTTTCTTTTGGTGATATTAGGTCTACATAGGATCATTTTCAATAGGAATGGGAGCAATTCCATGGGTTGTAATGTCTGAGGTACTTACCTCCTTTACTTTCTCTTCTTTCAAGTTTTAATTTCACTAAGATAAGCACAAGAGAAGAGATGCAAATTAATTCAAATATTAACTTTGGTTACAGATATTTCCTGTCAATATTAAAGGGCTGGCAGGAAGTGTGGCAACATTAGTGAACTGGTTTGGTGCATGGTTATGTTCCTATACTTTCAACTTCTTCCTGAGCTGGAGCTCCTATGGTAAATAAATACAAGTCATGTTTTTCAGTTTTCTTTCAATCCATGATCGCCATTATTATATGATAATTGGTTTACCACCTGGGATTAATCACTTGACTTGTGTATGATTTTTGCTTGCAGGTACCTTCCTTCTTTATGCAGCAATTAATGCACTGGCTATATTATTTATAATTATTGTGGTGCCAGAAACCAAGGGAAAAAGCCTGGAAGAATTACAAGCAGCCATTAACTCATAGGAAGCAGGAGTTTGATGATTGAATAAACGCTAGCCATATTATTTGTCGTAAGATTGCTTCTGTATTGATGATTGAATTTGTTCTCAAGGTTTATAATTCACATTGGTTATCTTAATGTCAATGATTCATGAAATACACTCCAGACATTAATTTCAAATATGCAGTTGCATTTTATCTCCGTAAAGATTTTTTTTATAGCATTCAAAAATAGGAGGTCAAATATTTTGAAATGATTTGGCTTACAAGTTACAACCGCCACAACAATAAATGTAGAATGATTTTTTTTTTCCTCACAGCAGTTTATTAAAGAATACCAAAGCTTCCCTAAACGAAATGTTTATTAACCTCTTGAAAACATGCATTAACTTGTCACCCAAACAACTAATTTTTCAATTACTCGTATATTTAGGTAATCAGATTGAAATTGGAGACAGAAGATGGGTTAGAGTTATTGGTAGAAATTCATTCCATTCACTACATGTTATTAACCATCGAATGATACTGTCACAGTGAGCATTTTTAGGCTTGAAGATGCTCACGTTACAATATCAGTGTATATATATAGTAAATTGAAGACGCTCACGCAATTATTGTCCCAAGACAGATGCATCCTCAAGATATAATTTTCCAATTTTTTTATAATGAACTTTGTACATTGTTGTGTCCATTAGTTTGATAGGTAAGTGCTACTCCTACGTTCATCCAAAAACATGAGATCTAGATTGAATAGTTTAAGATAATACTGCCATATAAGTGCCAGCTTTGCCTGGTATACTACTTGCTGTAATTCAACTATGGGTTAATAGGTTAAATATATTTTAAGATAACTTTTGTTTCTAGTCCAAAAACTAAATTATATTTTTAGTCTCATTTATAAAAATGTAATAGTGTCTCATCTTATGGTCATTTATTTATAAAATAAGAATCACGTGACACATTTAAGTAAATAAGAGACCAAAGTAAATAGACTATGAAGACAAAATTTTCTCTATTTGCAAAAGAGTAAAAAGTAAAACATGCTAATAAGTTCCCACGTTTCCATAACAGTATGCTTACTTACACCATCAATATTATATATACCAAGGAGCTAGTAATTCATTACGCATTGAAGTGAACATGGCGATCAAAGAAGATTTGGAGGAAGGCATGCAGAAAGGAGTCAGAGAGCCACTGGTGGTCCATGCAAGCAAAGGACATCCATGGATGGTTTACTTTACTACATTTGTTGCAGTGTGTGGTTCTTATGAATTTGGAGCTTGTGTAAGTGTTTAGTTAACAGTTGAACTCTGTGTAACACAAATAAAGTTGAAATCCAAAAAGGAAACACTTTTTGGAACAAGAAAAACTGAACAAACAATCTGAAAACACTCAGAAGTGAGAACAGAAATATGCTAGTTTAATTGACTGATATGTTTCTCTGTGGAATAATTATTTGTCTGTTTTCAGGCTGGATATTCATCTCCAACTCAAGATGCTATCAGGAAGGATTTCAGTCTGTCTTTGTCAGAGGTAAGTGATGCGTTGCATTTGCGATTTTCTCACATCAGTAAGCATGTAGTTATTCACACTTTAGAATTAGCGACATCATGGGAAAATAAATTGAAAATACTCAACAAACAGTTGAACCTTGGCAGATAGTCTTTCATTAAGCTTAACGATGGCCAAGGATTGATACTTGATAGGAATAAGGAATCTTTAGCAAGAAATAAATACAATTTTCTGAAAGTATAAAGCTCAACTGCTTAAAACTGAAAAACATGCTAGTGATCTTAAATCTGAAATCTTTCACAGAAAGATTGATTGGCTTCAAAGAAATTGTTTGGAAAAAATTTTAGTAGCAACTAGCAACTTATTATTATTATGTACTCCTAAAACATATAGTCATATACCCTTTACTTCATGGATTTTGATGCCTGAGGTAGCAAACTAGCCCTGGATTTGATCTAATTTTCTTTTCCTTTTTGTGTATTGATTGTATTCAGTACTCCTTGTTTGGATCCATCTTGACTTTTGGTGCAATGGTTGGCGCAATAACAAGTGGGCCTATTGCTGATTTTATTGGACGAAAAGGCGTAAGTTCAGAGAAATTATGATGCTTGTTTGGGATTAAAACTAGTTAATTATTTTTATTTGGGGTACCAATGTGTGAAAAAGGTTGATTTTGGAATATATGCAGGCAATGAGAGTGTCAAGTGCTTTCTGTGTTGCAGGGTGGCTTGTTATTTACTTTTCTGAGGTTCTTACCAAAAAACCTATACCATGTTTTTGCCATAACTGTTCTCCAAGGTTTATTAGTTATAACTTAACGGAACTTTTTTTTTTCCTTTTATATAGGGTCCAGTGCCTTTGGATATTGGGAGGCTAGCAACAGGATATGGAATGGGAGTTTTTTCATATGTGGTTGGTTATAGTTATACTCTCCAAAAAACTAAAACCACTTAATGCACAAAATTTCGTTTGAGACACTTGCATGTTCAAACTATTAAAATTTGACCATATATGTGATGGATTGTACAAGGTTCCTGTCTTTGTAGCAGAAATTGCACCAAAAGAACTCCGGGGGACACTAACTACCTTAAATCAGGTAGATTTATGCAGTGACTATTGTAGCTTTGAAATCATTATGCAATAAAGTTAACAAAGGCATCTAAGGTTTGTTTTTCATTTCCCATTGCAGTTCATGATCACTGCTGCTGTGTCAGTGTCATTCACAATTGGAAATGTAATTTCATGGAGGGCCTTAGCTATAACTGGTGAGTTTTCCGTATTTGAATCCAATTTCAAGTTTCAACAATAAGGGTATAAATGATACTTTGATGAAGAACTAACTAGGTAAGTGTCTTCAATTGCAGCTCTTATTCCCACTGCTGTTTTGCTTTTGGGTCTGTTTTTCATTCCGGAGTCTCCAAGATGGCTAGTAAGAAATTAATTTACATGTTCATGTTTCCATAAGAGGACAGTATGAAGTGGTTTTCATGATATCAGGAGTACTGAACTAACCAAACAATGGTTGCAGGCAAAGAGAGGACATCAAAAAGATTTTGAGGCAGCACTGCAGATACTTCGTGGCAAAGATGCCGATATATCTGAGGAGGCAAAGGAAATTCAGGTTCCTATACTGTTGTTAGTTTTAGATATAAATTCTGTGACTTTTCTTCAAACTGGAATGTTAAAGACAAAGCATTCCAAAGACACTGTGATTAAGTGGCTGTATCTGTCACTGTCACACAGGATTATATAACTACTTTGGAGAAGCTTCCAAAATCCAAACTGCTGGAATTGTTTCATAGAAGATATTTGCGTTCAGTCACTGTAACTATACCTCTCACCCTTCCAAATTTTGATCGAAAGCTGCTTTCTTTTTCCTTTTGGTTTATGCCACTAAAATATGACTTGATTGACTTCACTTTCTTTAAGGATATTTTGGTAGACTAGGAATAGGGGTGAAAAATAAAAATGAGTTAAAAATGATTTTCAACCATGAATGAAGATGATGGACAGTTTATTTCTTCCATCTTGTGTTTTGTTATCAAGCAAATCTGAAGTGACTTTCATTCAAAATCTTCCTATTTTTCATGAACCCAAGCAAGTGCACCGTAAAGGCTAACAGATAACTAATTTTCATATATCAATGACCAGATTGGAATAGGCCTAATGGTTTGCCAGCAGTTTGGGGGAATCAATGGAATTTGCTTTTATACAAGCAGTATTTTTGAACTAGCAGGTACATACTTATGAGAATTGATGTAATCATAACAGTGCATTTGGTTCAAAGTTAGCATTCCAAGTCTATGACACCATTTCCATATAACCTATAACTCAATGCCACACTTCTCATTGAAAGTAGTATGTTTAAAAATTTGAATAAACTTCATGAAGCATTCAAATTTTTATTTTCTGGCAATGAATATTTGTGAATTTTATGTCAGGATTTTCTCCGACCATCGGGACTATAACATATGCTTGCCTTCAGGTTCTTAATTTTAACTAAATCACCAGTTCTTGTAAAATACGATATTTGTTTTCCCCAAACCAACTCACCATGATTTTTTTTTTCTTTTTCAGATTGTGATCACAGGTCTTGGAGCAGCCTTAATAGATAAAGCTGGCAGGAAGCCCTTACTTCTTGTAAATTCAAATCACGGTTCAAACTTTCATTTGTTTATTTACGAAGATATGAAGATCCCTTTTGTGTATTCTCATTGTTCTTTCTTGGTTTCATTTTAGATATCTGGATCAGGATTAGTCGCTGGATGTATGTTTACAGCAGTTGCATTCTATCTCAAGGTACAAACCAACTGAGAACCCTTTAGGCTATAGCTTACAATTTTTAATCCTGATGATCATGCTTATGTGAAAGTAATATTCTTGTGTGAAACAGGTCCATGAGGTAGGTGTTGCAGCAGTCCCAGCACTTGCCGTAACAGGAATACTGGTATTGTGACCGTTACTTACTATTTCACTTCATTCTCAATGCTATGTTCTTTGATGTGTCTCAAATATGAGCTCATCTTCCATGTGACATTTTTTTGAGTGATATTAGGTCTACATAGGATCATTTTCAATAGGAATGGGAGCAATTCCATGGGTTGTGATGTCTGAAGTACTTACTTACCTCCTTTACTTTCTCTTCTTTCAAGTTTTAATTTCATTAAGATAAGCACAAGAGAAAAGATGCAAATTAATTCAAATATTAACTTTGGTTACAGATATTTCCTGTCAATATTAAAGGGCTGGCAGGAAGTGTGGCAACATTAGTGAACTGGTTTGGTGCATGGTTATGTTCCTATACTTTCAACTTCTTCATGAGCTGGAGCTCCTATGGTAAATAAATACAAGTCATGTTTTTTCAGTTTTATTTCAATTCATGATTGCCATTATTATATGGTAATTGGTTTACCACCTGGGATTAATAGTAGAAGATTCACTTGAGTTGTGTATGATTTGCTTGCAGGTACCTTCATTCTTTATGCAGCAATTAATGCACTGGCTATTTTATTTATAATTGTTGCGGTGCCAGAAACCAAGGGGAAAAGCTTGGAACAATTACAAGCAGCCATTAACTCATAGGAAGCAGGAGTTTTGTTATTTGCAGACAGCAGTTTCGTGATTGAATCATAACTAGCCATATTATTTGTCGTAGGTTTTCTTCTGTATTGATGATTAATTTCGTTGTCAAGGTTTACATTGGTTTTTTTTAATGTCAATGATTCATAAAATATACACCAGGGGCAGGGAGTAATGTAGAATTTGCAGTTGCATGAACTTGTCAAATGTCACCCAAACAACTAATCTTTCAATTACAAGTATCTTTATGTAATCAGATTGAAATCAACATTCCTCAGGAGAGTTGAATTTCAGAGGGTGGGAATAGAGGTATTGGTAGAAATTCATTTCATTCACTAGGTATTATTATTAGCCATCGAATGATACTGTCACAAAGGCTGATTTTTCCAAGAGTTTGACAACTTCATGATTCCTTATGATCTTGGGTGGTTTATATTGACCAGCTGATGTTCCATTCTTAATGGCTAATTCTGATAACTGATCAAAAGCTCCATGCCTTATGATGAATATCAGCAAGTTCCTTAGTTGACCTTTATCCTTCTGTACCTTATATATAGCTCCCAAGCCACTCTCGAGAGATGAGATACAACTTCTCAAAACTTCAATTGATTCCTCTATCTTATCCTCCAGAAAATCAGATTCCTCTTGAACTTCCACAAATACCTTCAACTGCTTCGGCATTGACTCCTGGTCCAAGAAACTTGCAAACTCAACAATCTCAATTCTCATAGCACCTCTAAGTGCAAGTTGAAAACTTTCAACTGCTGAAATCAAGTCCTTCTCAGTCACAATCTCAGCAGGAGTTTTAGGTGCTCTCATCACATACTCCACAAGTGGAGATGAGTTATAGAAACCAACAACTCTCACTATATCACCCAAACGGTAGCGGTAAAATCCTCTGTAAGTGGTAACAACCACTTCATAGATCTTCCCAACCTCTACACTGCTAAATTCCACAGTTTCCTTGCTAACATCATTGTCCTCACTCATGTTAAATGGAAGAAACTCAAAGTAGGCAAAAGTTGGAAGCATCACAAACCGTGTTGTCTCAGGAGGTTGCATTATGTCCAAATTTATACCAACACAGCACTCTGAAGCAAAGTAATCTCCTCCTGAAATAGGTACCTCTCCTGCATAGTACTTGAGCTTTTGGTAGTACTGCTTCATGCTTCCAGTGGTAACACACCTGATATAACGAATGTTTGGCCACAATCTATACACAATTCCACACCAGTTGTTACCTTCACAGATTAACCTTATTCTGTTGGCCAATTCTGGCTGAGGTCCACCAAGTGTTTTAGTCACAGCTTCTCTCATTGCCACCTCAGAAATTTCATTACATGGAAAACCATGGTCAAGATCATCACATAGTTGTTTCCACTTGGATTCTAGAAGACCAAATGCTTTAATCAAGCCTATGGCATAAGGGGTTGTGATTCCATCTATGAGGTCAAGATTCCTAAGGCCACAAAGAAGGTGGCAGTACATTTGATGCTCAACATGAGTTTCAAGAATCACTTCTAGGGGACTTGAAAAGGTTGCAAGTTGTTGAGGGGTAGCATTGCCACTTTGCAAAGGGTATGTAGAGGCAGCCATGACTTTCAAGCCACATTTAGTGGTAGTAATGTTGTCAGCATAGAGAAACCATAGGATCTTGTTCACTTCTGGCCTTGGAGGAAATAGCCTGCAAGAGTTTCAAAACTCATCTTGTTTAGCAAACATAATAATATCATATCCTTCAAAATTTGGCAGAAATGAATTAAAATTTATTTGATTGATTCACCTTTGGTGAACTGCAACACTGCCTCTGTGACCAATAAATGAGGCAGCCTTGGAAAGGCTTGAATCAAAGTAAGGGATCAATTTCGGTTTCATGGTGCTTGAGCTTGTTCCCGAACTGAGGAAGAAAATTAAGACCTCAATTATATCAATCAATACAAGTATCCCAAAAAAGCATTAAAACGTACAGAACAAAAGAAAATTTGGTGTAAGAAATGCTCGAGGGTGAATCACAAGTTTGTGTGTTCAGCACAAGAAAATTCTTCAGTTGTTGGTGAGTAGACGTTTTCTGTTTTGATTTTTAATTACAAAAATGTCATTTTTTATTTTAAAAGTTATATTATTATAGAAAATATGAAAAAAAAAAATTCTATTCAAAATATGAAATAAAATGAAAATTTGACATTTTTTTTAAAAGACCAGTGGTACCATCATATTCTGAAACACATTCTTTCTAATATATAAAATTTATTTTTTTTAAGAAAAAAGTTAAAATTTATTAGAAACTAGTATAAACTCAAAGAGTGCTCCAAAAAAAAAAAAAAGTATAAACTCAAGAGGGAAATTCAATGAATATCAAAGTCGGACCATCAAATTTATATTCCTAGCGATTCTCTTTTTGTAAAACTAAGAATAAAAACAGAAGCATTTTGTCAAACCAAACACGATAACCCGTTCCTCTGTTTCCATGTACCTTTTTTTAGCGCTATATGTAATGCGGCCAATGATTGATTGATATCATAGTATTTTTGGTTTGGCGTTGGACTTTGAAAATTCCATTTAGTTGCTTCACTCTTTACGTGAATTATTCAATCGATTTTCCAAAAAGTGAATTTAAATCAAACACACCATGAAATGAATAGAAATCTCTAATTCCAAGAATGTCAAAGTTTAAAACAATACGATGAAGAAGGATTGTAGATTGAGTTTTGGTGAGTACCTATAGAAGAAGCAGCGGAGAGGATCAATGGAGAGAAAAGGGTCAACTTTCCCTTCTGCCATCTGGTTAATGTGGTCAACGTAGTCTTCATAGGAAGACAGGGGCACGGCATGTGTGAAAGTGGAGGGTTCAAGAGGACCCTTCTTGAAAGATTGGAGATATTGCACGGTTCCATTGTGATGAAGAATCGAACGGAGAGTCTCCAACTGGTGATGCTGGGCGTTTTTGGTTAAGTTTTCAAGTTTCTGCATCAGTTCCTCGTCTGTCATCATGTTTGTTTTTCTGTTGTTGTGTTCACGTTCGAGATTGATCACAAGGTTTTATTGGCGACTACAAATTTACTACTTTCTGGGATTCTGTTGGCGTTGTTTTCAGGACAAAAAGAAACTACGACCGTAGTTTGGTTTGTTTCGGTTTTTCCCCTTTGTCGAGATTTGAATTTGTCGTGTTATTCTATTACTATGTGCTACTGACTGGGATGATAAAGATACACGCAAACTGATACGGTAAAGCTGACGTATAACTTACTTGGAAAGTTAAAAAGTAAAGTAGTAAATAGATAATTAATTAACCTTTAAAGTGATGCAAAGAAAATAAAAAGTGTAACTGATTATCATATATCTCACCCTTATTATTTCATGAATAAAAAATGTTCATAGTGTACACAGTTAATCATTCAATCATCATTTATTTTTATAATAAATTTTTAAAATAATTTTATAAAAATGAACTCTTATCATAAATAAAAAAAATAAAAAATTGTAATTAATCAACCATATTAATACATATTAATAATATATAAGTCTTTTTCCTTATTTAATTTAATTATAATTCTATTGAAGAATATACAGAACAGAACACAATTAGGAAGCTGGAAGCAGGGAACAAAACTAACTGCTCCATCTCCGAAAGTATAATCGTATTAGTAATAAAAAAAAATGAGGAAAGAAAAGAACTCAATCTATATCTCCAGTGTGTTGTGTTTTTCATATACATTTGGATGGCCTTGATTTTATTCTTACAACTTTCTGTCTTGCTTGTCCCTGCTGCTTCTTTGTCAGATGATTTTCTTGAGGATTATTACTATTTACTTTCACCACATCAACTTTCACTATGTGATGATCTGAAGTCCCTTTGGAAGAAAGGACTAAGTAGGATCCAGATACGAATTTATATGGTGAATCTGAGGAAGATAATATATAATCAACCCTAGTTCCATACTTACATGTCCCTTGTACACCTGCATAATAATATTTATAACTTTATGGAACTTAGTATAAGAATTAACAAAGTTGAAATTCCAAAAGCCAAAGGGTTAAGACTTTAAGAGATTGTTGTTGTACTTACTTTGTCCTTTGGCAATCATGACAACGGACTCACATTCCCCTGAAAAGTCCTTAGCATCCGTGTAGTGTCTGCTCTTTAGATGTTCCATCACTTCAACCTTCGGTGTTGGCTTTCCCATCTCTTCATAGTACTAGACAAAAACAATTGAACCAACTGAGAGAAATTAATAATTTTATTTTAAGCCTTTACACAAAAAAAGTAAAACAAATTGAGGTTATGCTGGATGTACCTTTACAATATCTGTCCATCTTTCTTGAGAATAATCTGATTCATCGAGCGAATTAAGGCCTCCAGCTAAAATGTGCGGCTCATCATTTGATTGAATAATTGCATTTATTTGCTTCATTCTCCAATTCTCATCAAGATGATCAAGGTGGGTGCAGTAAAAGTGGAGTTCACCTTCTTGAGGTACATCGATCGTGGCCTTCAGAACATTCCTGTTTTCATAAAATTACAATTTGTTGCTTGTCACTTGTCACATTCACCCTTGTTGCTTAGTTATTATTGCTCTAACCCCCAAATTCCAAAGACATTTCCTTATATATATTGTATTTAATCTAGCTAAATTGTTTTCAAGTTTCAACTTTGTACAGGCTGGATTCCCACTAATATTTTTCATAATCATTCTTTAACATATGGTCATTAGCAACAAGTACCTTCGTAGTAAAGTAAGACAATTTTCTTACTTCTAATCATTAGGAAGTTGAGCAAGAACAGTGATATAATATTCTTACTCTCCTTCAAGATCAGACAAATTTGGACATCTAGCTATTTCTTGAAACGGCAGCATTATCTAGTTTTTGCAATAGATATTTCAAAATGATGAAAGTTTGTACGTACATTGCATTGCAGTAAAGATTTACTTGACACCAACCATAAAATTATTTTACTATGCCGTCTCTACCTCCTAAAAGAAAAACAAGAGCAACTTGTTGCAGAGGAATGGTTGTAATTTGGATTAATTAATGTATTCTCTTACTATTGTCATTTCATGGATTTGTTTCCTCTTTTTCTTTTAACTTGATTCTTTGTTATTCCAATTATCATTTTTTATTTCATCTATTAACTTGACATCCAATATTTAACGATAATGTTGTATGTACATCTATATTGACGTGATACTCTATTATTAAATGTAGTAATTAAAAGTGTTGGAGATCAAATTGAAAAAGAAAGTACGATAACCAAATTTATGAAACGAGAATAATAAAATTTATTAAACATTGTATTTTTCAAGGAAATAGAGTACTAGCATTGACCCAGAATATGAAAAGTATTAAATAAGATTGTTCTACGAGACCCAGAAAGTCAAGTCAATGAAGGGCTAAAATTTGTAGAGGCAGGGGTGTAGAGATTGACTTTCCTTGATTTAAATATTGGGCGGTGTAAGTAAATAAATAAATAAAACATTCAATTAGTGAGAGTCTATATCATCCATAAATTGGTTCACAAGAATGTTGATGAAAAACGTCAATCTCAAAACAACACAAAAAAAGCTTAGGTGGGGACATTCTGCATCGCTTGCATAGTGCATCACAGTTGGTACCAACGCGTGTTTCTTTCTTTCTTATCAACAATGCCAGTTGCATATACAAGAAAGAAAGAAAAGTACGTGACAAATATTCCAACAAACACAAGTTAATTAAGTGGTAATTAAAGAATTAATTAACTAATTACCTGTAATCGTTGTGATCAAAGATTTTCTGTAGCTTCCAGCGTTTAATGGGCCACTTAGACAAAACGGCGTTGCCGTATTGAGGAGCCCAGCTTTCAGCGAAGACGTAGTTCATCCCAAGAGCTTCAGCCAAATCCGACAAAGGCTTCATCCCGTTCTCTTCCTCCGCCTTCACGTCTTGCAACCCCAAAACGTCGGCGTTTAGCTCTTTCAGAACTTCAACAACCGTTCTTTTTTGTTGTCTCTCTTGTTCGATTCTTCCCTCGGCGAAACTCCACGACCATGACAAGGAGCCTTTTGATGATCTGTCGTGTTCGGAGAAGCTCGTTTGGCGCAGCGAAATCTCGTTGTCGGGTAAGTTGATGGACACTCTCATCTTTGACTTTGACTTATTCCCCTCCTGCAGCAGCAGCGGAGACGACTGCTGCTGCGACTGTTTTAGAATGCTCCGTGGCTTCGCTCGTCCCACGTTGTCATCTGAGGTGGCGGCGCTTTTGTCTTCATCTTCATCGGGTTCGGGAAGCACCGGTGCCATGGAGAAGAATGCGGCGTTGAACGTTGCGATTCGTATTGGTTGAGGAGGAGTGGGGTTGGTGAAGCTTAGCTTTGGCTTCGAACGACGCCGAGGGGGCCAGCGGAGGTGAGAGCTCAGGCGACGGAGGTTCTTGTTCAGGAGTTTAAGCATGATGGAGAAATTATGAGAATGAGATGGTGTTTGCAACTCTCAATCGCTTCTGCTTAAAAGCATGGTAGAGACTAGAGGGTGCGAGTTCTAAGTTTTTACGGGGAGTAATTGACAAAAAAAATTATATTTTTATAAACTAATTATTATAATTTATAAGGTATGGTTTCAAATATTAGGTTTTATTACTCTCTTTTTATAATTAAAAACATCACATTTTAATTTCACACTCATCACAAACCAATCAACACTCCTACTTTGTTGAATCGACTAATAGTAGATGGATTCGTGGAAATAAGTTGTTGATATTTTGCACTCACTTAATTTTATTCCATGTGTAATCAATGATGCAGAGTAGTTTAGTTTATTTTTGGATGAAGGTGACATTATTCGGCTGAAAATAGAAGATGGGTGGGACTAGAACATGCCATATTGCCAATGTCAGGCCCCAACTGCTCCGGAAAAGAATCAAAAGATAATTGGCTTCCTTTAGTTGTTTTTATTTAGCAAATGACACTAGTGTCCTTTAGCCGTTCAGGGAAACAAGTTTACTTATTATAGTTTATAATTATATGCACAATCATGAATATAATGTATAATATTCGTTGCATCCACGTAAGTGACTTGTGCAAAAGTTCAGTGTTGTTGCCTTTTAGCTAAAACTAAAAGTACTCTTATTCTTTTAGGTTTCCTAGTTTGATTGAAACAATGCAACAAACCAATTAAGGAAAACACAAAGTAATAATATTATGACTCTAAGCCAAGTGAGCCAACAACTCTGTTCATGGCCATGAAATTAATGAGAATCGCATTTGGAACGCCACGTCATGAGCATATATATATATATATACCATTTTTCCAAATAATTTAAAGAATTAGGAATGGTACTGATTGGTGACAATGTGAGATTTTCTATGATAAAACCCTATCATTTTAGTTGAAGCGGGGACCTCAACACCTTCCCTTTGTGTTCTTCAGTATATTTTACATTTAACGTTGGCTTTGTCTTTTCTCGTTTGGTTGCATAACAAGATAAGCAATTATAAATACATATGATATTAATATAGAATCACTTTTAAGAAAAAAGATAATTAACCTTTCCTTTAGGAAGACACTATAAGGAAAACGAGATAATGTAGGATCATCAGACATTAAACTCTTTTAATCAGTTAATGATGTTCTTGACTTTGCCAATACAATTCATATTATGATATATTATCCAATAGTTGCAGCGTAAACATGTTCCACAGTGCTCCACACCCGGGACAAGACAACAGTTAAAAGATAAACTATATATGAATAATCTCGTTGTGATTTGATAATTGTTTAAGATATTTTCATACTCAAGTGTTTGACTTTTGTATAGTTAATTGAAGCCTAATATTAAACTTTTTTTTAGATAAAGAAAAAACTATTAAAAGATAGACACAACATAGGATTTGACTACCACCACTCATAATAAGACATATGAAACTAACACAGGAAAAGGTTTGTTTGTAAACGTATATCAGCAACATGTAACATGTAAAATGTAACATAGATCACGTGCTGTCACTTTCCGTAGAAAATGAAGCATGGGATTAAGATATATTAATGAAAAAGAAAGCTAGGAACAGGGTTCTCTACTTCTCTATGTACACATAGTTGATTGGGAATGAGTGGCTCAACAAGCTCATAGGTAATACAAATCAAACTGAACAACGTAGTATAGTATAAAATATTTTAAAGAGGGGAAACTAACATCAAAGTGTCGACAAATGGTACCCACTTTAAATCATTGTTTTAAAAATGAAGATTAGGTTATTAAAGTAATGTATATTTATTGTTATGATCTAATATGTGGGTCTAGCTGAATTTGACGTATCAAATAAGATGCCAAATGCATAAATTTGGTCTTCAAAACTCAGAAAGATCTCGACATATTGACAAACTTTTTATTCTTAAAACCAAACTCTACGTGTCTGGCCGTTGGAAGTTGCTTTCATTATAACTATATTTATATGAAACCATTTTATATATATATGACATTGCTAGAATATCTAAGATATGTAAATAATCTTGTAACCTAATTAACTTTCTTATGAATATCCAATTTAATGTTGACGAATCTTTTTTTCCATTTTCTAATCAGGTGTTAATGAAGAAGTGTTTGATGAAAACATAATTTATTCATAGCTAGTAGTCTGATGAGTTTCAAAAGTAATATATATAATCTGATGGGAGAGAATCTGTAATGAGCTGGGGGAAAACATGCATTATTACAGAACGTGGATGTATGATGTATAATTCAGTGGGGTGTGTCCTTCATATATAACATGACGCCAGTGTTTTGCTTTTACAAATGCAATGTAACATTAATTTCTATAACGGACACTCCTTTGTGATCAGCTCCACAATGAAAGTTTTAGCAATCATTATAATTCCATTTTAACACATGACATGAATCAGAGATGAAATATTCTGAGATTTCGTGAATGAATTGGACAGATAGATAGAAGTACGTACTCATTCATTGCCTCAATGATTGTTCTGAAATGAACACTATTATTATTTGCCTAAATTTTCACCTTTTCCATCTCTCGGCCTCAAACTACAAGACTGGCAGTTGAGTGTTCTCAAAACAATAATGATGCAAAGTCGTTAAAAAGGAGCATTAATGCATAATACATGTGCTCAAGGTCCCAAGTTTAATTACACCCTTTTTTGCAGCCTTAAATTTAATACTAAGTTTCCCATGTTGCTGTCATAAAATTATAGATCCATTGTATAATACCCAAACTGAATGTGGTGATATGTATATGTATCCCTTCTTAGTAGACAACATGTACTGGATGGGTCCAAAGGAATATATAATAAATAATGTGATAAAAAAATAAAGACAAAGACAGAAGAAAACTGAAGTGAAAGAAAAGTAGGTATGTGAATCCAATAAGGGATTATGTAACTTATTTCAAGTAAAAATGGTTGGTACAATTCTGTTCCATATGATATGATGGATCCACCTTCGATTATTCAGACAAACTGATTGATGAAAAAATTAAAAAGAAAAACGTCGACAGCAGGGTTCGAACCTGCGCGGGCGAAGCCCAACAGATTTCAAGTCTGTCTCCTTAACCACTCGGACATATCGACTTTTCTATTTATATATCAATTTATATATTACAAGAAGAATGATTATAGATTGTGTTAATTTGTTTAAATTTATCTACAAAAAATAATAAAATATTTTTATAAAAAAGAAACATATTTCTTCTAAAAAAATCTCATTCCAATAACGTATTTTCTCATTTAAACAAAAATTGATGGAGTTCTCTCATTAAAATTTATAAACTAAAATATGCAATTATAATCATGTAGTAAATTCAGACCGTTAGAATTTAAGCGGGTTCCTGGACGTTGTCGTTGAGACGTCACTGCTTTGCTTCGTTCCAAATCCACCTCACATTTCTTATCTTCCTTCTTCTTCTTCGCAATCGTCGTCGATTTTCAGTTTCCGATGACGAGAACCTGATTTCAGAACCCCAAAACAAAAAATAAATAAAAATGAACACGTTAATCTCGCCGCCTTCTACCAACCGCTACCTTTGTGGGGTCCCTTACTCTTTCCTCTCTCCGCTTCGAAACAATAACACCAACCTTATTAACCTTCCAAGGTTCCATTCCACGGTTCGTGCCACTTCCGATGAAGTAGACACGCAAACAGTGGTTGAGGAGAACGCCAACGACGACAACACATCCACTTTTTCTTCTCCAATTGACAAAGAGCTTAAAAAGGTTGGTTCTAACTTGTAAGCTCCCATTTCTGAATCATCCTTGAATTTCAATTGAAGACAAATTTTGAGGATGCCCAGTTTGTCAAAATCCATGCTTTCGTAGAAATTTTCAATCTTGCATGTTGGTGAGAGTGGATGTTTGTTTTGTTATGTGGCAGGTTGCTCAGAAGACTGCTGCTACCTTTGCACCAAGGGCTTCCACGGCTAGCAAAAACCCTGCAGTGCCCGGAACTGTTTTGTACACTGTTTTTGAGGTTCAAGGGTATGTTTCAATGTTGTTGGGAGGAGCTTTGTCTTTTAATCTCATCTTCCCTTCTGATGAACCTGACATTTGGAGATTAATGGGAATGTGGTCCATTTGGATGTTCAGTAAGTTTTTATCTTCCATTTTCGTTCTCAATTCATTGTTCTATCACAAGTGCTTGCTTGCTAGTTATTATGATACATAAACCATGGAATGTTGATTTTCACATCTACTTACTTTACTCTTCCTCTCTTTAGGGGAGTCAAGTGAGTAGTACATTGTTGTTCATGTCCTAATTGCTATTATTCTTTACTTAGTATAAAAGATTTTTTTATGAATACAAATCATTATATATGTGCAGCAATTCCTTCATTAAGAGCTCGAGATTGCTCAAAGAATGAGAAAGAAGCTCTCAACTATCTTTTTCTCCTGGTCCCGTTGCTCAATGTTACAATCCCATTCTTTTGGAAGTCCTTTGCTGTTGTTTGGTCTGCAGATGTAGTAGCCTTCTTGGCAATGTATGCGTGGAAGGTACAAATACTTTCTAGTTATCTAGATTTTCTGTTAGCTTGATTTTCTAGTAACTTGATTCTGAAGCATGTCCCTTGCAGTTAGGATGGCTTCAGAGAACGGATTAGGGTACCCAAACTTGGTTGTTAACAGCTATAAAGGCTTGTTGGCTCTTGACTTTCTCGTGGATCTTAATTTTATATGACACTCAGCAATGATATGTGACATTCCTTGTAGCACTTAATGATCCCCGACTCCAGTTCGAGTAGCATTGGCATCTACTAGGGGAGTAAGATACCATAGTTGCATTCTTCCTATTATCAAATGAAAAGAATGATATAGGTTCTTTAAAAAGTTTTGCATGTTGTATTATTGTGTCTCGCCTTGAAGGAAATTTGAAATTCCCGAATGTAATCAAGAACCTCCAAAAGATGAAATGTGATGAAGCCATGATACATATATTTTTTTTTCACTGAGATTTTAGATGGTACTTAGTATTCGGGTTACAGACTGCAATTTAAAACCATTAATATTGAGTAATCGGGTAACTCCAGCACACTAGTATATTTCATTGAGGAGAGGGTTTAATTTTACAATTTAAATAGTAGTACACTCGTATCGGAAACTATATAAACCTAATTTGGAATACCTTTAAGCACTTAATTTTATAAATTTTAAAGATGTAAAAAGTCCTGTTTTCCAATTCATACTTTTACTATTTATTACAATTTAAAATATAAGAAAATGGTATTTGGAATATAAAACTTCCCTTTCTTCTTTTTCTTTATTAAAAAAACCTATTTTTCTTCATTAAAAAAAGATAGCTATCTCTGAACAAATATATGTAGAAATATTTAAAAAATAAAAGAAAAATCATAACCAACAAATACAACTCATTTAAACGTTCATTTCTTACTTCATCCATATGAATTCCCTTTTATACTTTGCTAATCTCAAATGCAACTTATACACTATTTTGGGAATTTTTTTCTTTTAGAGTTACAACAATTTAATAAATTGAAAACCAAACTACACTAGTCCCCAGTAAAAAAATCCCCACCATTTCACAATCACAATCTACCGCTTCTTTTTATTTGAGCTTCTCCTTTCAGCCTCTTTTTCGGCAACCAGAACACAAAACTCGGAACCAAGCATATCATGTATATCAAGATTCATAGACAGGCTTAGATCAACAACTCCCTTGATGATTTCCAATGTAATATTGAAGCCTAAGGTTGATAATACTCTAACAGCATTAGCAGCTCTGCATATGTATTTTCTTGTCTCCAATGTTGTATAATTTTTCTCTTGTTCTTCAAGACTGACTAAATTCTTACTAGGCAATACAACTTGTGGATCAGATTGGCTCACTTGATCCTCTACCATGTCATCTTTGGCTTCAACATGTTCCCCAACCCATATGAATCCATTACAGCCAAGTATCAAATCAATACCAAAATCCTCAAGATGATGGAAATGTTGTTTTTGTCTCTTCACTAAATAAGGTGGGACTGCTAGCAATTGACCTCTATTAAGCTGTCATACAACTAAAAGACATTAGAACAGTAAAAGACCAAAGAAACAACCAGAATAGATTACATGTCATCTGTACTATCCCCCTAAGCACTAAGCACCCTTGTATTTGCCCTCATTTCAAGATGCTATCTCAATCACAAAAACATAGTTTGAAGCAGTGTACTTTTATATCTGTAAGCAACAATGCCCATTTCATAGATAATTTTAATTTTCTACCATCTTGTACCTTATGCATTCTGCTACTTAAATTTTGAGGGAAAACAAAAGCAAAAACAAAGTAACATGGTTTATGAGGATTTGGAAGACTATATGTACCTTTCCATATTTCCGGCTCCTTGCTTGAAGGTGTAAGCCATCATACTGGAAACCACGAACTTCAGCCTGTGGTCACACACATAGTTCCGGAAAATAATCAACCTGTCGTTTCCTTTAACTAGTGTAAGTAATAATTTACAGTAAACACAACACAACTGGACTTACACAAACAATATCCTGCTCCTCAAAGATGCAACGCATGTTTAGCTCATCCACAGATGTCCTCCGCCTCTAGCATGGATAAAAATAATTCTGAATGAGAGAATTTCCATTTTCCATCTTAATAATTGGGGCAGACAGCACCCTTTTTAAATTTTTCAAACAATTAAACACATTTTAAGCTTATAAATCAAAACACCCTTTTGTTCTAAAGACACCACAAGTAAAAAACCCTAATTTTTCTACAATTGTATACGCTATACAAATTACAATTACAAATAGTCTTCTGATAAACATTACAAGATACATCCCAAACAAAAAGTGAGTTATGAAATACCTGGACACCATCAGGCATGTTCATAGAAGAAAGCATCAAAACTGCATCCTGATTGTAATTTATCTCCAATCTCCAACGCTTCTGAGCAACCTACAAAACAATCAATAAAATCATAGTAGTGAGAAAACAGTTAAAAAGCACAAAAAAAAAAATGCAAGTGGAACGGTTGACACAATAATACTGTACCTCAACAACACGTCCTATAACAATGTCACCAACCTCAGGTTTATACCTACGAGTTATTACATTAATCCATTAACGAAAATAATGACACAGAAAGAAGTGAAGAAATTAAGAAGAAAGATAGATTACTTGGAGCGTAACGCGCGAACGTAGACGAGTTTGTTGACGCGCTCAACGACGCCGCAGAGGGTGGCGACAACTTCGCCGTTGAGGTCGGCGGTTCCGTGTCCCTTGAGGACGCCGTCTTCGTGGTTGACGTGGATGGAATCGGCGATGACAACCGAAGCATCGAAATTCACCTTCGTTGACAGAGACTCTAACTGTTCTAGAGCCTTCTGAAGACGAACCTTTTGGGTTTGGCTTAACGGTAACTCTATCTCTCTCATTCCTCTTTCTCTCTGCAAAACACTGAAGAATGGAAGAGAAACCCTAAACCTCACTGTACTGCTACTGCTACTGCTACTACCGTTTCTATTTCCCTCTTTCAAACTTTTGAAGTTGGGGCTCTGAGCCCATCTATTAAATGGGCCTTCCAGTAACAGGCTTTCAATTTTGTTTTTCTTTTTCCACCAGTATTATTATTATTATTATTATTATTAACAGAATTATTATTATTATTATATTTTCGAAAATTGTGCAACGTAAAAAAACTGACACGAAAAATTAATTAAAAAGAAAAAATAAAATTGGGTTAAATCCGCTTGAACCAATGAGTTGATGTTGAAAAATGTTGATATAAGACCATAGATAATATGATTTAAGCCTTTGCTGTCACACTATACTGTTCGTGATCCATCATCCATGTTTATGGGTTAATCAAGTCGTCCGAAGATAGGAAATTTAATTATTTTTCTTAGGGTTAGGATTTAAGGATTTTAGAAGAGCTGCCACCACTGTTGAAGACTACATTTTTGTTTTGTGACAGTGTCTAGTCAATTATATCGTTATTTCATTAACGACGGCCTTAACTTCATATGGACAGAATGCCTATTTTAAATCCATTTAAAGAAATTAAAAACTAAAATAAACATTTTAAAAGAAAAAAAAATGAATGACCAAAAAGGCCTAAATATATTAAGCAGACTTAAAATATAGATGTCAACGGGTTCCGTTGCAGAGCAATGAAGCAACATTATTCTTTTTTTTTATATAAAAATAATAAAAAAAACATATTAGGTTTATTTTTTAATAAAAAAAAATTTTAAAGCCTTTGAATTATTTTTTTTTATTATTATGAAAGTTGTTATTATAATTATAGTTTTAAATAAATTAAAATATTTACTAACCGTTTAATGTTTTTTTATATTATGTCGTTGAATTAATATTTACTAGCCGTTTAATATTTTTATTATTATAATTATTATTATGAAAGTTGTTGTTATAATTAGTTTTAAATAAATTAAATGATCTACTAAACTAAATGTTCTACCGTTTAACTTTTTTTTTTTTATATATAAATAGGATATTTCAATGATTTTTTTATACAACTAAAAAATTTTAAATTTCTTTGATTTTCATTCTAAAAAATTCTCAAATTCTTTCATTTGTTTTTATTTAATGGATTTAAACCAAAATGTGAATCCGTGGTTTAATTATATGTTAAATTTTCAACCACCCACAAATCCAAAATTTCAAAATTCTTTAGATTCATCCATCACACAAAATTCAAATATCACAAATGTTTCAATCAATACAAATTAATCAAGGATCATTAATGAGTACTAGTAGCAATCAATGTAATGAAATATGATAGAGGGCTAGTCAATGAACATGAGGACCTAGGGGCACTTCAAGAGTTAAAGGGACCAATGACAAGATCCAAGGTCAAGATTCTTCAAGAAGAAATGACCAAGAAACTAAAGGAAGGGTTATTCATCAAAGGCCAAGAAGGAAGAAGTCCAAAGGAGCTAAATTGGAGCACTTGAAAATTTGCTGATAGCTCGCTCAGCGCAAGCTTGGGCTCAGCAAAGTTTTGCCTCGATCAATCATCTCGCTCAGCGCAAGATAGAGCTTAGCAGAGATTTGCTTCGATCAAGCATCTCGCTCAGCTCAACGTTGAGCTCAGCGCAATTTGCGCTAAGCTCAAGATTGAGCTTAGCGGAAGGTCTGGCACGAGAATTTTTGAAAACTTTGTTTACTTGTGTAAGGGGTTTCTTAATTGTGTAATTAGGCCTTAAAACGTTACGTTTAAGTGGAGATTAGTTACATAACCCTCTTCTAAGACCTGACTCTATAAATAGTAGAAGAGAACCTCATTTGTAATAAATCATATATCATATAACTCATTTTGTGAATGAAATAAGCTTTGGCTTAATTGAGAGTTTAGCCTCTTCTGGATTCTTGAGTGGAACCAAATTGATTCTTATCAAGGAAGCTTTCCTTGTGACGAATTCTCCTCGATTTATCGTTCCGTGTGGATCGTGGCGTTGTTCTAATTCATCTTCTTCTTCCTTCCGCTTTTCCCTTTTTGGTTTGAGCTCTTGATTTGGCTTCAATGAAACTCTTTTGATTTGCTATCGGACGATCCAAACCAAGCTTGTATGGCTTGAGACTGCATTATGCATGCATCAAAAGAGGTGCGTAAAAATATATTTTTTTACATATTTTTAGTTTATAAAAATAAATTATTAAAAAATTATAATTATTCTTCTTAAAAAAAAAATTAATAATTTAAATTTATTTTTAAAATTGATTAGAAACCACTTTTAAAAAATTATAAATTAATGATATTTAAATTTGTTAAACTAAATAGAATAATCTCTTACATGTAAGTGGAATGCAACAAAAATTTGTTATATCTGTCCATGTTCTCGTAGAAATCTGTTTTGCTGAGCGCGCTATCCTTCGGTTACGGGGCGTTGGTTGCTGGTTACCTCATTTATTCTTCGCAAAACATTCTAATCTTTCTGTCTCTGCATAGTACATTCCTCATGAATTTCTTCACGTCCGTTTTCTCCGACGACCCGCACCCTTCCGACTCCGACAATGCGCACACAAACGAAGAAGCGAGCCACGATTCCGATTCCTCCGGCGGCCGCGGCGCGTGGGAGTTATGGAAAACCCTGAGCGCGAAATCGGAGTCCATAATCGAGACCTACCGGCGCGACCTGCAGGAATTCGGCACCGGTTTGAAGAAAGAGATCGAGGTCGCTCACGGTTCTCTCGAGACCGTGGGCCACGTCATTGACCAATTTGGAAACACCGTCGCCAAAGGCACCGATCAGATCATTTCTCACGGAATCCTCGATTCCGACTTCAATAACAACAACACCAACACCAACAGCACCGATAGAAAGAGCTTTAATTCTCTGAAACAAGGATATAGTAGGTTTGACGCTCAGGTTCGCGCGATTCAGGGTGACGCTGACACTTTCACCGAAGTGCCTGAGGATTTAGACGAGTATAATAACTGGAAATCGGAGTTTTCGTTGGAGGGAAAGAGCGACGAAATGGAGGGTTTTTTAAACGAGAATGAGGGTATGGAGAGTGTTTACAAGAGGGTTGTTCCCAGTGTTGTTGATGATGACACGTTTTGGTTTAGGTACTATTATAGAGTTTATAGGCTCAAGAAAGCTGAGGATGTGAGGGCGAGGCTCGTGGGGAGACTGTCCAATGAGGATGAGGATTTGAGTTGGGATCTTGACGAAGAAGAAGATGATGATGATGATGATGATGTGAATAATGGGAAAGAGGGAGATTCGGAGTTGCATGGTGACACGAAGGATGAGTCTGTTGAAGAATCAAAGGTTGGTGATGCAAGTCGTCATAAGGAAAGTATGAATGATGTGGAAAGGAAGGTTGATGATGGAAAAGATTCTCTGATTGCAAATAAGAACTCAGGGAATGAGAAAGAAGAAGAGGAGGATCTTGACTGGGATGAGATTGAGGATATTAGTAGAATTGATCAAGACAAGGAAACTAGGACGGGTATAGTTGATATGCCCAAAAACCGCCTCGGTGTTGAAGAAGAAGACTTGAGTTGGGACATTGAAGATGGTGATGATCAACATGCTAAGGCGTGATATTTATTATACAATTGAAATATATAACAGAAACTAGCTTTCTCTTTTTCTTTTTATAAATTTCTTACAAGTCTCATTCTTTCACATTTTAAATGTATGAAAATCAAGCAACTATATTTTAATTGATATTGATATATATATATATATATATATATATATATATATATATATATATATATATATCCCTTCTCTTTCGTTTTTATCTAATGTTTTGGATACACTTCAAAATATGTGACTGCAGTCCATTGGGTGATTTTGTCTTCCTCACTGTTTCTTTTATTTAATAACTTACGAAACAGTGATAATTATGGGTGGTCACACTGGCCAGAAAATCCGTCCATTTTGAAATCAAGTGAAAATAGTACCTTCGCGTGGGAAATTGTTTCAACTTTCTGTTCCATTTAGTACCAAATTTTTTTCAAGGTTAGGATAAGAAATCAAAAGTTAAAAAATAATGTAGAAGTATGTTTACTGTTTAAGTTAGTTAAACTTATAAGTACTTTAATTCAAATTAAATATAAATACATTAGAGATACCTATCTATACTACTTTATAAAATTCAAAATATTTCACTATCAAGAGTAACCCTCCTCCAACATGAAGGCAAGCTAAGTAGACGATCATAACCATGCATCCCCATGATGATGATTTGATTTTTCGGTGTCAAGGAAAAGGAAGAACAAATAATTACAAGGACAGAAGAAAAACAGAATCCATCATGCACACAAAAGGGGGGAATGTGTACTACCTTCCCCTCCCATTCTCTATTAATAATGCTTTCCATCATGTTCTGAACCAACTTTTAATACTCGTCTGTCTTGTCTTGAAGCAGCCTCAAATTAAACCTCTAAAATGAAAATATAAATGACCATTCTTATAAAATTCTATCGGTAATATGATATAATTCACATTCTTCAAATTTGGAAGTCTCCAAATCCCTGAAGCTGATTGGAACCCACAATAAACTATTTGTGAATACTAGATTCTAAGTTATCTATCTAAAAAGCAAGTAAAAGGGAAAATGTGAGAAGAAGAAAAAAAAAAAATGAATTAAACAAACTCTTCTAACGGCAGCCCCTGTTTGCCCGTTTGTACAACAAAATAAATACTCCACGGTCCAGATCAAATAACCGAGGCATGGAAGGAACCTTTTCGCGATTCACATCTCTTTAAAGCTCAAGCCACCCATGGCAGCTATGTGACTAAAATCATACCTATCCTTCAACAACAGCAATGCTGGGTTCAGAAGTGGACTCTCCCATGTCAATGTGTGATTCAACTGGAGAGGGTAATTCCATAAGACGTCCCTTTTGAGCACGCGGTGGAAGATGCCTTGCGTGTTTTCTGGATGCACCCTTCCAAGGCAAGAAAACCCCAGTCCCACCTCGAGGAAGTTTGCGAGGGTTCACTGGGATAGGGCGCATAGGGGCTAGCATGACCATTGGAGCACTAACTATTCCCCAATTGGGTGGCCTCATATCCATTGCCTCATAGCCACTTAGAGCTCCATTTGGCATGGTATATGGGCTAGCAATGCCAGGTTGCCAAAGAGTCATCGCACTTGTCATGGTAGTAGTTGTAGTTGCTGACTGACATTGATTGGAGTCTGGTCTCACTCTAAAGAAGGTGATGCTCACCCTTCTGTTAGGGGATGGACACATTACATGCCTTGCCGTGTCAGAACTGTTTCCTCTCATCACTAAAAGAGACCTGCATTGTGTTTTCATCATCTAATCAGTACTATACAATACTTCAACGTTATGGATTAAAAGAAAATAATTTTAGAAATTTCATGTTAATATAGTAATGGTTCGAGTTAAATGATACAAATGGGAATAAATGGAAGATTAGAACTACTAAGAGTGTAGGTTGTTTAATGTACCCCTCCTTCAATGAGAGCATGAGTTGCCCCTTGTAGTTCCCATCACTTTCACTCGTTAGGATACGGCCAAAAGCCATTGTTGATTCAGAGAGAAGAAGGGTGGATAGAGGTTGGTCCAAATGCGGTGGTTTCAGGAATGGCTGAGAAAATTCCCCCTACAAATTATAAAATTGTACATTCATTGTCAAATGGCTACTCATTTGCATAAATGAATACTTATAGTACCTTTCAGAGATAAGAGTAATACAGGATAAGGGAAGTGATTAGGAAAAATCGAAATGTTTACCTCCTCAAAAAAGTTGATGATGCAACCATTTGGCCTCTTGTACTCTGGAATTAATTTCCATTGAATAAGGTGATCAATGACATCATGGAGAAGTGCTGGAATCGGCTCTATATTGCCTGTAAAGAAAATAGAAAAAACAAGCTGAATTTCATAATTCATACTATCCTTATAATTTAGATTGTTTTTTAATATATCGGAATCAGATTAGAAAAAACAAAATTACAGTTTTGTTAAGGGGGAATAAGACGGTCAAATCATCAAATCTTACTTTTGGTATCGTCCTTTATCTGTCCAAATATCGGAACACCCAATTGAATCAGCTCTCTCTTGTTTGCCTTCATCTGTTTGTTGAATAGTATAAAAGTTTCACCTACATTAATTCAAAAGATTAGTTTAGAACATAAAATACTATAGACAACAGAACAACTTGCATTAAATAATTATGTGTCTAAACCTGTCTTGTGATTGGTAACAAAAAAAAAAAATACAATGAAGACATACAACCACAACTGTGTTAAGAAAGATAAAAATTAAGCCCAAAAGCACTTGATCTATTATTATGGATACCATAGAACCTGGATCGTGATCTATTAAATAAATTGAAAGACATTTGCTGTCCAGTGTATAAGTCCCTAGTCCCAAATTAAAACTACAAACAGCTTCCATCTGTCTTGATATTTCATTGTGATTGCGGATGACCAAGGCGATTAAAAACCTAAAAATTAGCATGATATTAAAATAATTAAACGTGCAGGAAATAACAAAGTTAGTGGGGACTTACCTGAGAGCTCCCCGTTCTGGCCAGCAGCATGAATCTCATTCACAAAATCAGTAAGCTTGCAGATTTCTGATTCGGAAAAAACATCCTCATACAACTTTAATCCTTTCACAACATTCACCTGCTAATTGCAATCATCTGTCATTCAGCAATATCCAGCTGCTTCATATTACAAAAACTAGTGATACCAGCTCTATGAATCCATGCTTCTTTATTTAAAACAATGTATTGACTATTGAGGTTGTAAACGAAAGAACTTGCCATATGCCCCTTCACGGACTCCTTTGCTGTGAATCCTTTTGTCAGCTTTATCTGTGAAGAACGTCCTTCACATTCTTCATGATTGGAACATATATTGCTGTTCATCACACTGGGTTGCATTTCTTGAGATCCTGCACACCAGACCAAGGAAAATCCATGCAACTATTAGCAATCAACAAAAAGGGGGGATGGATTTACTCATCACATTAAAGTGCAACACATTTTTATCTAAATTAAACATTATATTCACTGGTATAATTATAGTTTATAGAAATGAATTATTATACGCATCGTGGGTTGCATGGTTAGTTCAAGCCTTTGGTTATCTTGTAGTGTGTTATGAGTCAAATCCTACCTGCACTTTAGTAATCACCATTAGCTGAATAAGATTGTTAAATAGAAATTTCATCATTTAGCAATTGTTTTTTTGATGTGTGATTGATTAGAAATATTTGCCACCTTCCAGCAATGCAGCCATGAGTTAGTCCACCCCCGGAATAACCAATATCAATGTCCCAAGCACAGGGTACAGTTAATAGTGACAAAATGGGCAGGCCATTGAAACAAACAAAAGTACGATGGTAGCACATGTCTCCTGTAAGCTGTAAGGGTATGATTTATGAACGCAACCGGCTGCTCAAACATGCTTTGTTCTTTTCAGAACAAATAAAAAAGTAATAATACACAAACGACAAATTCTTACATTACTTTTTACAAGATAGGAATAGAATAATAAAAAGAAAAGTATTATTTAAAATTTTAAATAGATAGAAATAGTAAGATGAAAAGTGAATAACACTTAAATGAGAAAGGGTATAAAAAATTATTATACTAACTAAATAAATTAAATTTAACCCAAAAATTTACTTATTTACTTTATTATTTATTTCTTCACTTAAAAAATACTTATTATTTTTAATTTTTATGTTATAAATAATTTATTTAATTTTCATAAAAAAAAGATAATAAAAATTTTCACATTACTTATGAAGAATATTTTTTCATCCAAATTTTTTTTTATTTCTATTTTTAAATATATATATATAGTTAAAAATATATTTTTTAATCTTATTTCTTACTCTACTATTTACACTCATCATCAGTCACCAAACCGCAGTGTTACATTATGCATAGTTTAGCATTTGATATTTTTCAATCCACGAACAAAATCAAGCTTTTATATATATATATATATATATATATATATATATATTTTAATGCACATTCAAAACATGTAGCCAAACTAGTTTGGGCCCTCACTAGCCTCCTTCAATCAAATTTTCCAAACAACAAAAATAGGACCATTAAATTATTGTATTATGATTAACCAAGGAGCTAAAAGATGAATGACAGGAGGAAACTTTGACTGCAAGGATCCAGGTCCATAAGCAATCATGCACGGGGAATTACTGTAGAAGTATTATTAGTAGTAGTACTAAACCGAACATGTTTCGTTTTCCTTTTTTTCTTATGCTGCTACTACTACCAGTTACTCTCAATTTTCCTAAATCCTAGTCCATAATTAAAGTCCCTAACCCAGAATTAAAGTCCATTCATCGGATTCTTCACCCATTAAGTTGTAATTAGGAGTGGACAGAGTTGACCATGCCAATTTGGGCCCATCAATTAAAGGAAGCTCAACGCTGAACAGGGTGTTTCATAGGGAATAGCACCTAATATGTCAAGGCTCAACTACCCACCCATTCAGGCCCCGAACCCGCACGTGGTACGATACCATTAGATGGAACCACTCACGTGACGTCAACAACAACAACAACAGCAGCATTATGCAACCGGCTAGTATGATACTATGATCGTTCAGCTGAGCCGACTAATAAGAAAGAATCAACAATGCACGCATCTCTAGAAGTCTCTCACCCATCAACGTTGTGGTATTCGCCCCTGCCCCAACTAACCGTAACACCAAAGGTACACAAACCGTATTCAAAACAAAATAAGGTCCCACCAAAAAAACAAATTCATAAAATTATGCTTTAAAAAGTTAAAAGATAACAAGAAGCCAATAGAATAGTTGATAACAAGAATAGTTAAAATTATGCTTTAAGGAAAATGTTTCCATTATAGAATAGTTGATAACAAGAAGCCAATATTTTATTAAACTACGGTAAGAATCTCTCTATTTTTAAAAAAAAAATTATGCTTTAAAAAGTTAAAAGATAAAATGTGTAATTAAATCTATTTTTAAAAAGTTAAATGATAAAATGTGTAATTAAATTTATTTTTTTCATATTAGATTAGAGATGTCTTAGGTTTTATTTTATTCTTAAATAATTAATTAATGTTTTTTATCCCTAAATAAATCATTAATATGATAAAACTAACCTTGGGAGGAGAAGAGGAATGAACAATACAGGGAAGAATAATTTAATACTAAATGAGAATAATTTGTGTACTCATTAAATTATTTATTAATTTTCTTAATTTGTCAAACAGAAATTAAAAGTCACTTATTTTGAAATAAATAAATAAATTAATTAATTAATTAATAGAAGAATATTTAGAAATACTCTGTAATTGAAAATTATGATAGAAGCATGTTAATAACATTTTTTAGTTTTTTTTTCACTTCTACACTAGTTGTTTCTTTTAATTTTAAGATATATATAGTAACTTTTAATGATATGCATATAGTATAAGATAAAAATAAATAAATAGCAGATATATTTTTATATACTATTCGATATCATATCAAGTTTTGATGTTCAAGTAATGAAACTGATTCAGGTTATTTTTTTCATTTCTGCATTCTTTACTTTACAGATCGTTTGACCGGAAGGAGGTATAAAGAAGAACTGTTGCAATCTGTAGAAACTAGAATAGAAGGAAATATTTAACTTCCATTTACTGTTTTATTATCTAGATGATAGTATCTTAATTGACGATGGTGTAAAAAAAATTGTCAGCGTAATAAAAATAACGTGAAAAATAAGAATTCAAAATCAAGAGGTAATGTAATGAAAATAAATTATCAAACATTTTCTCTGCGTACCATTAGTTTAATAACATCGCTTTATCAATAAATCAAAAGTTACAAAAAAAATTTAAAAAGAAGGGGAAAAGGGAGAAAAGGTCTATTTGTGATAATTTTGCTTTCCCTGGAAAATTAATTGGAAAATGAAGGCATCAAAACGTTGAACGACGTCTGCGGTCTTGCGCAACCGAAAATTGACTTCAATATATAAAACACCTTGAATATATATATATAACATATAAACCATATTGAAAACTAATTTTCATGCCAAATATCCTTTGGTTCGTTGGGAATGAAAATATCTTTTTATCTGATATACTGTAATTGTTTTATAAAAGTGATAGAAAAAAAAAGTATAAAAACAGAAAACCAAAAAGGTTTAGTCCTGTGAAGAGACACAAGTTTTCACCGTTCGTGATTATATATATAACTAAAAAAAAAAAAACAATTCCAATAAATAAAAACACAAGTAATTATCGAATAATTATCTGGCTTAAAACCGTATGAGACAATTCAATTCTCTGGCACAAGAAAGAAGGTGAACCGCGAAACAGTATCACAGAATATCAAACCCGAGATTGAAGGTGGTGAATCGTAATATTAATACTAATATTAAAAAGATAGGAAACAGAGATTAAATAATTATTTTTATTTACCTGAATCTGTTATTTCACTGTCCGGCGAATCATACTCCGGCGCGGCTTCGGCGTCACCGGCGTTCCCGCCATTTTCCACGGTCTCCTTCTCCAATTTCCCTTCCTCATCGAAGCTGCTATCGCTTTTCTTCGCGGCTTGGCGTTCTGTTTTCTTCTCGGCGACTCTGCGGAGCTCGAGAGCGACGTCGGCGATGGAGTGATACTTCTGCATCTGGATGACGGGGATCCAGTTGAGGCGACGGCGGTGGATGGCGGAGAAGACGGCATCGTAGTCGGAGGAGTCGGCGGCGTTGGCGAGGTGGCCGCAGAGGGCGTCGATGATGGCGTTGGCCGCGGCGAACTCGCCGCGGAACCAGGCGAGAATGGCATCCTTGGCGTAGAAGTCGGAGACGAGCATCGGCGGCGGCACCATTGCCGGTGGATCGGTCCGCGATGCTGGGACAGCCGCCATGGCCAGAGGAAAATGGTTCAATAATATTGCGAGAAGAAAACAAACACAGAACAGAGACTCAGAGAGAAGAGAGAGAGAGAGAGAAAGAGGGTTTGATGATTTGTTTTGTTATTGTTACAAACACTGGAAGTGGTTTTGATATTTGATTTGAGTTAAGAGAGAAAAATGAATTGAGTGAGTCACATGAGATGCAGTGCAGCGGAAGGGAGAGAGTGGGTTTAGCTATAAAGGGAGAGTGGGATTTATTGTCCCTCTTTTTTTTTTTTCTTTTTTTTGTTGTGTTGTGTGGCAGATCCGTACACTCGAGGCCTCCCTTCCATGTAACGTGGCACAATCACACAGCACTTTCTTGTGCCTGGCTTCAAATGCTACGTAAAGGTGAAAACTGAAAAGAGAATATTTTTACTACTATATATGGATAATTTAAGAGTCCTCTTTTAATTAAGTTTAATTCCAATTTTATTTTTTTTAATTGTATCAACTAAACTTACTTCTTTTTAAGATTCTCGTCTCTTATTTAATACACATTATTGTTTCTTCACTCGGACATTGTTTAATACATGTAGTTTATTAGTTAATCATATAGGGTGTAGTATCAAATTATTATAATTTAATTAGTGATTAAGTTGTGAAAAATATAATTTGTCTTTTGCAAATTAATTTTTTTAATCAATAAATGTTATTCGTGAGTAAGTTAACGTTAAGTAGGTGATTACATATTTTCATAAAAAATTATGAAGTACTTGAAAGTTGCAATTAGGGTATTTATAAGAGGAGTTGGGTAACTTGCTTGGTGATATTACAACATCAGTTTTTTTTTTTTTACATTTTATAAAGAATTCAATTGCAAACGAGGTCAATTAGGGTATGCATAGTGTGCATGCTTGTGATAGTAAGATTTCAATACGAGTTTTAATAGTGATGTATGAATGGTATAATCATCTTACAATCACAACTCTATTGCTTATATGGTTCTTAATAAAATTTTATAAAAATTAATTAATTTATTATTAATAAAAGAATATGATTGATTAACCGTATAAATCATTATTAAACTTATTTTTATATTTGATTATGCATAATAGTGTCGTGTTATGTGTATGAGTAAGATTCAGTCGATAGATAATTTTAACTCAAACTTTTCCTATCTTTAATAAATAAATAAAAATACTCTAAGAAATTAATTATTTTACAATATTTATTATTTATATTAACTAAGAAATAGTTAAAAAATTTAAGGTAATGCAAATAACTTGAAAGTCTTATTAAAAAAAAAGTCAAATTAAACTCGGTAAAAAAAATCTTATAAAAGGACCACGAATACTAATATTAACATTAATGTACATTAAAATAACAAAATTGTTAAGATGCTTAAAGGAAACTCTAAAAAAGAAGAAGAAAAGTATGAATATACTCAATATTACACAGCATATGTTAATGTAACAGAGTTGGAGCATGTTTGAGAAATAGGAACAATGATCTAAGTTGTTTTGATATAATTTAATATGTATAGGACTATAGCTTAAATGAAAAAATATTATTAATCTTTAAAAAAAAAGTTATTTGAATGAAATTGAAAATTGAAAATTTATGATTATTTTTTAACAATTTTTTTTTCATGTGTTTTTACATCTTTTTATCTTATAAAAGTTGATTTTTTTTTTCATCAAAAAATAAAATTAATTATTTTAAAATCACTTTTCATCAAACTTATCAAAATAAAAATAAATTATGATTATAATTAATTAGGACAATTATACACATGATTAATTATTAAAATAATCTAATAACTATTCCAAATACACCTTTAAATTACTTGACAAAACTCAAATGACGATTTTACAATGTGTATATTTAAAAATTACATATTATAAATAATAGTTCACACTTATCATAGATGATTATTTTAATATTTTTAAAAAATATACCAATCTTGAAAGAGTGTTTTTATCCGTGTAAAATTAATACTTTAATGTGTGACTCATCCATCCTTTGCTCCAAGCCTTCAACTCCGATCTTCATGACGTCGTTCTATTTTCGATAAAAATCAATAAATTGTATATTGATTGACAAGTTTTTCCCCCTATTTTGTTGAACAGTAAATATTCATTACTTATGAATTCTCATTACAAATATTTATTGATTATTTTTATGTTAACATGCAATTATAAAATAAAATAAAAATGAATTTAACAACTATGTATCATTAATGTAACATGTTTTACACCACCAACTAATAAAAATTTGTCATTTATATAAATTTTAAGATAATATAATAAAAAGTCAACAAATTCATCAATCATACTAATCGGATAATACTATAAAGTTATTTTATATTGTTAATATATAACCTATTTTTTCTTTAAAATATAAATATAGAAATAATTTAATAAACATATACTATCAATTTAAATTTTGTACATTTATTAGAAAATTATTAATAATTTTTTATGATTTTAAAAATAATTATTATAAAGTCAATAAACTACCCTTCATAGAATTTGTACATGATTAGATAATTGTGTAAATTAAAGTACTTTATATTATCTGTTTATACATGCATTGACAAATAAAAACATATTTACACTATAAACTATTATATAAAAAAGTTATTATGTATAATATAACTTTTGACTTTTCCTTTCAATAATAAAAATAAATAAACTTTGGACTTTTACGTTAACTATGTAGTGGGGAAGTTTTTTGCATGCCCGGAATCATAATTTTTGAGATTCATGAGTTTTGGGAATCATGGTTATTGAAAATGATAAAATCTATGTGTTGGTCATAAATATTATAGGAAATAGTTATATAAATTTCCTGAAAACAATTAGTTATGTGGTGTTTTACTAATTACTTTAAGTATTTATCATATTAAATAAACTAATAAGATTCACATGAAAAATTATGATAGCTAATTTAAAATTTCCATTGAACAAAAAATTTATCCTCAACAAATTGGGTCCTAAAAGTCATATGAATATACATAATAAATTCTAATTATTACGTAAAAAATTATCAATTTTTGACCTTTATGTTAATTTTTTTATATAAAATTATGATTTTTTTTATAGATATCAAATAAATAAATAAAAATTCTTAATTGATAAGTTGAATTGATCAATTTATTATTTATTTAAATAGAAATATTAATTAAAAATAAAAAAAATTATATTCTATCTTGTTCCTACTCTTAAAAAAAAAAAACGTTATATTATCAATATAAAATAAATGATAAAATATCAATATGATATCATACTAACCATTAAACAAATGGTATACTAGAGCTCTCGTGCTCCACACCAAACGGATCGATAAACTCTAGTTATAAAATGTTAATGATCAAATTGTATAAAATGTGGGAACAAATAATATTTCTTCTTTATTCAGTGTGCATTAATGGTTTTGTAGAATAACAGTGTTTTGATTCTATAACTACTTTATTCTCCGTGATCTACTGAGCATCACTCGGGTCCAAACATTACTATACTCACGAGCAATTGGGACCGTTAAATTTTAGATTTTTCAACATCAAACAAGCGGTGATTTGCTACAAGTTTTGGTCCCCAAAACGTAGGCAAAGAGATAGGAGCTTTAATTTGATTAGGATGTGTTCGGGAGAGGTTTATTTATTATTTGTTTTGAATTGTTTTGTGGTATGGTAAATATGACAAAAAATCATTTATGTTCAATAATGTAAAGTGATTTTACACACAATTATTTTACAAGCAATTACAAATTACGGTATAAATTATTAACTTTTCCAATAACTATGATAAAAGTTATATAAAAATATTTTTTTTAGTTCAATATGGACATTAAACTCTATAAGTATTTATAGAAATATTTTATGATATATCCATAAATTATTTTTTTACAAATATTCATAAATTATTTAAAGTAAAATATAAAAATAATTAAATATTTGTATTTATAGAAATAATTTATATATACTTTTATGAATTTAATAAGTATATATTGAAAATATAAAATAATTTTAAATTATCATTAAATCACAAATGATCGTTTATGACTTTTAAAGTTATTATTATAAAAGCGTAACAACTTATAATACACAGTCGATATATTATAAATGAATAACAACGTAAAATGCAGAATGAATGCATCCTTTACCTCATTTTTTATATTGAAAACACTTATATGATGAATTTAATTAAGTTAGTATCTAATCACACTATTGCATGGTTGATCCTAATTTTTATCGGAGAATCTGTCTTGTCATCTTAGTAAATTTTTTCTTCCTAGTCAAATTTTTTTCATACACAAAATTTAAACTCCAAATCTTATTTAAATGAACCAAATTCATTATTATTTGAAACAAATTAGACTAAAATTCATTAAACACGGTTTTGACTTTAAATTTTATAAATATATATATTTTTTAAAAATTACCAATAAAATTGATGATATTTTACACTAATAAATACAGTTAAAAAAAAAAAACGGTGGTAGAGATGGGAAAATATGCAGTAGCATTATATAAATGTCAAAGTTGACGTTTATGATTTATTTGCAAGTTGTGGTTGTGGAAGCCGAAAAAGAAATGAAAAAATGGGGGAATAAGTAAAAAAAAAGTAAAAGGCCTAAAAGGCAACAAGGTGTGGGACCGTTTTCCTTTGCATTGGGTCCATTGAAGGAGGAAGGAGTAAGAGCAATGCGCGGTGCTGTTTCTGGGGTCCACTCAGAGCCTCTATTGTTGGTTAACACTTCGAGGACGGAAGAACAAGGCTTGACAGTGGGTCCCACACGCGTGAGGCTCGTAACTCACAATGAAATCCTTTGAATTATTGTTACAACGAGCCACACTGTGCACTGGACCGTGCTAGTGCAGCGTTGTAGTTGAACAAAACGTCGTCGTTTCAATCAGCTACATTAACGGATCCACTTCGGCGCGGCGCGGTGCGGCTCAGATTCTAGGACCCCAAAAGTGATTTTTCTTGAAAGGTATTCTTTTGTGGGAAAAGGTTTGCTTGCGCTTTGCTGCCCGTTATTCTATACGATGACGACGAAGTTCAAGTTGTTTACATCGTTTATGATTTTATCGAATTTCCGATCATTGTAAACTACTAAACTTGTTTACTTTTTCAAACACTCCTTTCCATTTTGTATTCATTGAGAATTCAGATGCCTTGCATTTTATTTTAATGGCTGGAATTAGTTAACTTTTTTAAAATATACTTATACAGGGTATATATATGCAGTTGGAGGAAATGGAGCCGAGATCCCATTTCGGCCTACAAAGGAATGATCAAGCACGCTAAAGAAGTAGATTAATAAAGCTTATGTTAAACTGAGAAGATAAGGAAGTCACTAACAATATGATTATGCTTAATGGTAATCAACGTTCATGCTCATCAATAAGACCCAATAGGCGACATGTATAAATAATAGTACCATTCTCAAAGCAAGTAGCATTCATTCATTGATTCCATGGAATACTTAAATTCTGGATCGAAACTTGACTTGAGCGGTTGAAGTATATTTTACAGTTATCCCTTTAAGCATTACACTCGAAGAAGAAATGGCATTTTAGAATAATGACCAAATGCATTCTGTGTAGGAATAATACTACTTTCAATCTAATGATACTTTTTTTATGGACTTATTTAAATTTAAGCTTAATACTCGTTTAGATATTATTATTTATTTATTTATTTTTATTCAATTGAATTATGATATTATTTTTTTAATTAATTAAGTTATGTTATTTATTTTTTATACTCAATTAAATCCTAATATTACATATTTAATCAATTAAGTTATGTTATTTATTTTATACACTCAATTAAATCTTAATATTTGTTAAAAATATTTAATTGTGTCATGATAGTCATCCTTTTTAATGATACAACTTTAAAAGAGATGACAAGACGACAACTAAGATCCAATTAAAAAAAAAATTTAATTGATTAAATAAATAATATTAAATTTGATCAAAATATAAAACCTAATAAGTTAATGAATTTAAAGATGAATCTATTGAATTTTATAAAATTATTTTAAAATTTACATAAAAAAAAAACTTGTGATTGTTGTTATAAAAAATAAAAAATGAATTGTGATTTTTTAATATTTTATTCTTATTTATAAAAAGACAAAATATATCTTACTTATTTTGTTAAGTTTGTTTTAAAAAAGTTTAAAAATTATCATTTTGTTAGTGTTTAATTTATTGTTAATATAATTTTTTATCCATAACTCAATATACTCAATATATTAAAAGTAATATTTCATCTTTGAACATAGTCTTTACATATTCTATGATAATAATTTTTTGGTATATAAGTGCATTTTTGTATTTTTTATTATCCATAAAGAATTACTCATATCAATCGTATCTATAGACCTATGTATAATTATATAACGTGAACTTTCGATAAAGCTTAATCTTACTGTGATGTATAAGATTATTAATAATAATGTAAATCAATGTCACAAATATTATCCATAACATGAAAACATTAAATTTAAATTGATAAAATGATTATTTTAAATATTTTTAAATATAAATAAATAAAATAAAAATTTTAAAAGATAAATTTCCAAACTCAACGAAATAAATAATAAGATAAACTAAAAAATGTTCATTTGGCCTTTACTGAACACGTGTTACATCTTTTTTTTTTATATATATAAAATAAACAGTAATAAGTTTACGAAGAGCATAGAATTATGATTATATTATTATTTTTTTAAAATCTTCTCCGATTTTTTTTTTAAACTAGACTTATCATTCTATTTATTTGATATTTTCTATTGCTACAAAGTATAAAACTGATGTCAGATATCTCCCTTGAGAATTCACAACATGCGCGCAACTAAGCCAAGCCAAGCCGATGATCATGTAAGACATAAAATTAAGAAGTGGGACCAATTGCGTAGAGGTTCAATCCTGTTCTCCATTAGCAAAAAGGTAAATAAGGGTAAACAGTAAACAAACACACAAATATCATGTTAAAAGTTAAAACGATTTTCCTCTTAGAAAAATAATATTTGGTGAAAAAAAGTGCAAAAAATACCATTCAACCTATGCAAATAATATTTTCTTTTTGAAAATGTCAATTTAGTTCAGATTATAAATTTTCAAGGTGAATTTCTCTTAACATTATGCACGTTCACATCATATTAAACATTCGTAACATAAGTCTACATCGAAGTCTAGCATATAATTTTGAGGGATCCGTGATCCTATTGACGTAGGTATTGAAATTGAACAATATTACTAAAAAGAACCGGTTAATAATTTATATTATTTAAAAAAAAAATTGAGATTCGTCATTTTTTCTCATTTCATCCAATTAATAAGTATATAAAGAAAAAACGGTAATTGTGCAATTTATCTTCTCAGATCATCACTAAAGAGATAAAAAATAATGTCTTACTAATTTACAACATGTATTGTAAAGTATTGTGAAATAGTTAAGGATGCTCGGTATAAAAAAAAACAATGCTAGAGAAAATTTTGATAAAGTCTTATTAGAAAAAAAAAAAAACACATTTTTTAAAAATTTCTATACAAAGGGACAAATGTAATAAAATATAACGATTTTCTTTTTTGCAATTTTTGTTTTTAATTTTGATCATATTTATCGTCACTAATTTAATTATTTTTGTTTGGTAGAGATCGAAAATAAAATTTGTTATATTTCTATCAAAATGTTAAAAAAAAAACCTCTATAGTCTATATCCTATTAAAATCAAACCAATTAAAAAACGTAATCTAGAAAGCATTTACCAATTTTAATTATAACTACTATGGGAACTTTGCATTAGAGAATAGAGACAGAGAAAGAATCAAGTATACAAATACAACCCAAAACAAAAAGTACTACTGTTTGTTCCAAATCCCATATGAAGTATGGACCATCCAAAATAGGTGGAAGTGGCCATTCACCCTTTTTGGGAGATGAACATTGCAAGTGCCCCAAAGATGCTTCGTTACTTCGTCACAACCATTAATTCATGCATAAAGTGGCATACTTTGGACGATACTTCTTAAACAACATGGCTACCACGAGAAAAAGGAAGGAAGAAAATAAAGATAAAAAAAAAAGTAGTAATGTGCATCATCAAAAGGTAAGAACTACTACATTTTAGAATCCAATCATTATTTCTCTCTTTTTCATATTTCACTGTTTATTAATCGTAGTTTCTCTTTTTGCTAGTCAAGTTTTTTTCTGCTAAAAATATTGAATATGCGTAACTTACTAACTTTTCCCCCTAAAGAAAATAATGGGTAAAACAGCTTAATGGAATATATTATCATAATTTTTAATAATAATAATAATAATAATGTAAATATAAATGAAGACAAATTTAATGATCATGATTATAAATTATTCGACAAAATATTATTAAGTAAATTAAAGGATCCATTATATATAGTTGAGTTTCTCCTTTCTAGAAATTTTCTACATTTTAAAGTAGGAAACGGGTCTTCCAAAACCTTCACGGGAGCAACCAGCAATCCTTGACCTTTCTTGTGAAAGAAACCTCTCGCAAAGTTGATGTGAATTCCAGAAACATTTCTTAAATCTTGAAATTAACTTGATAAATTTGTTATCGATTCAGTTAACTTTTGACTTTGATTCTAGGATTGAATCTCAGCACTATTTTTTTTTTTTGGTACATGAAATTTGAATGCTTGCAATTTTTTTTTTACCAGCATAAAATGAATGCAAATGCAATAAAGGATTGTACTGTAGGTGTCTATTATATATGACAGTATATACATTGAAAATTTGGAATTGACTTGTCAGTTCAAAAAAACGACATCTCACGTCTTTGTTCGGCGGGTCGTTTGTCCTTTGTTAGTTATTACCCTCAGAAACGTTGTGCACCTCCCTTTGTTCATGCATGTATATGTCATTCATGTTGCCAAATGCATATAAGAAATAAGTTATTCAGTAAATAACTTTTTATTATCGATAAATCATAATACATTATTTTAATGATTTTTAATTAAAATTTATAAAGATAGACTAATTTATTATTAATAAATAATTATGATTTAATAACGCAATAAAACTATTTTAGACGTTATGTGTCACCCTTAAAGTCTATTTTACATTGGTTACAATATATGCGATGTGTCAATTGGGGGAACTCTGTTGAATATAGATTTATAGGCTTGTAAAGGGTGCTGCTTTGTTGAGTTTACCTAAAACAAGTGACTTGGGCAGTTGGGCTTAAATGAGATAGATGGCTAGAAAGGTAAGTAGTACCAATTTGACCAATGCGGTTTTGAAGTAAATACTGTTGTTGCAAAGATCGATAGTGCCTTAATTAATTTGCATAATGCATAAATAAATGAATATATATATATATATATATATATATATATATATATATATATATATCGATTATTTTTCTGCATTTAACTTCAATATATACATTTGAATATTTGATCACAAAAGAAACAGAAACAGAATCAGGACTACCTGCTACATTAGTAAGATAAGGGCTTAGTGGTAGATGTAGGGGTGGTATCGTAGTAGATGAAGTATTTCAATTCTTATTGTAAATAGCATCTTTGAATTCTTGAAGTTATTAATGTTCTCCGAGATTGCTATCTATTTTTTTAATGTGTCAAAGGGCCTAAAAGCCCAAAAATAAAACAAAACTACAAGCCTCTCCCAATAATATAGGAGATTTCTGCCTCCTACTATCCCTCATGAATAATAAATAAACCTGTTGTTAGAAATCTGATTTCTGAGGCAAAGGAAATATTGTCCACCTTCCAAGGTTTGGAGGAAAAAATGAACTATAATGAGTATTAAGGGATAATAACAAATTTAGTTTTGATCTTATTAAGGGATAATAACAAATTCAATTTTGATCTTTGTAATTTTAAATTACTATTTCATTATTCTTAACTTATTGTTAGTTCTTATATTTAACCTAATTTAGCTAGTTGTTAAAGCTGAAACAAACCTTCTTTATGTGTATTCTCTTTTAATAAAAAGGGTGTCATTTCCTTTAATAAGAATTACCTTTTCTTATAATGAATGATATTACCCTAAGATTTCTAATATTCAATTCAGAGAAATAAATATATCAGAAGTAAAAGCCACAAAAATGTTATTGTGTTTATTGTGTCTGTAGAATTCATACTAAATACCATAGTTAAAAACAAAAATTAATACAGAAAAATGTTAAGAGCTCAGCATAAGAAATCATCATATCATAATCTTTCAAAACCATTAAATTCAAATTATTTTCCTTAATATAGATACTATCAAAGCTCTCCAATTTTGATAAGATATGCACAATAGAAGAAAACATCTTCTTGCAAAACCTATAATGGCCTTATTTTTGAACCCACTACACCCAACAAATACATTGAACAACATAAAGCGACTAACATTATTTATTAATGATCAACATTCTTTGCCATGCTTTTAACCCTTATACCCTCTTTTCAAAGAACTAGTCTTTCCAACATTTGATGTACTAGTTCTCATCTTCTTCTTAGAATGCTGAATAAAATCTGAAAAATGGTTTTCCATCTTGTTGTTATTATTATGAGCACTAGCCTCATCTGGCGCTGCAGAGTGGCTCTGCCCCCTACCAACATTCGACACGGTTCTGATTCTGTGCCTAGCACGTTCAATGTACTCAGTGAAAGTGTCATTGATATCTAGTACTGTTTTCTTACCTTGTTGAGTTCCAATACCATTCTGTTCCTTCAAAAAAGGCCCTGTTGTGGCATCTTTGCCATTATGTTCACCTTTGAGTAATGCACCAACTCTTGATCCTTGTGATGTTCCAACTTGAAGTGAAGCAACTTTTGATACCTGGCCGTGCACCATTGGAGTGGAAGTGGGGATTGAGTCATCAAACTTGATAGGGATTTCTCCTTCCCCTTGTGTAGGGTGAGTGGTGAAAAGCTTAGGTTCTTGGTAATAGTGTTTGATGCGATGAATGGCTTTGAAAGCAGGATTGGTTGCAAGTGCTTTACGGATTTTCCAGCATATAGAGGTGTTGTTTTCCATAGACTCAAACTGAATGCTTATGCTCTAAACTCAGAATTAAGACAAGTATTAGTTAAGTGCAACATACAATAGATGCTAGAGCCTAGTGGCTTGTTTTATAATACTGTTTATATGTGTGTGAGACATTGAGAGGTGTGAACATGACTTGGATAACTTAAAAGGAAATGAAAAACATCCTTTTTGAATTTTGATCTTTGAGTTTGAAGAAGCCATCTAGGTAAGATTCCTAACAGCTATTATTGATGGTTTGATACAACTTTTTTTCTTTCTCTCTTATTTTCTACGTACGGGATATATGTGATGGCAGGATCAATTCCTTCTCGTCCCTTGCTACACTCAATGACTCAAAGCTAGTAAAGTCACGTTATGGTATGGCTTTTGTATGCCACATTTTGCTGATTAGTCCTTCGATCAGGAGAAAAAGAGATAAAAGAAAGAAAGAAGCACGAGGATTTTCAAAGTGGCACCACTTGGCATCAGATTCAACAAAGACTTGTAGCTATATAATATTATTGAAGAAATAAACAAAGCTTAGTTGCAATGCAAGAAAGAATCACATTTATGCGAGCTTCCCACGCAGTTAACGTGGTTCCACTGGTTTTGAGAAGGAAATAATATTGTCTTTCTGGTGGAAAACAACTCACAATTGTTGAAATTAAGCCCAGAGAATGATAATGTTTCTAGATTTTCTTTTTTCTCTTGAATTGTTGTGCATAATGTTTGAACAAAAAAAGAATGTGGTTAGGTCCCGAAAAGACAAAAAATTGTCGACTTTAAAGTTCGTTATAGTCTGCGTTTAAAAGTGGATACCATTAATTACTTTATGAAGCGTGTAAAATTTGTTTAAGCTATTCCCCAATCGTTTGGTTATTGAAAGAGATCAAGTGATTATTACAGTAATAAACAACTTTATGAAATGTCAGCATCTTTTACTGATATGACAACATAAAAGTTCTGCGGTTATGCATGCATGCATTATATAACACGACATAGCCTTTTTACTAAAGTTAATTATTATGCGGCAAAATCCTAATTCGTAACTATATATGGATATATACATTTTGAAATTGCATGCAGTACTATTCTCAATGAATGGTATATTTGCGGATAATCAATGGCCAATAAATATTAATTTGTGAGCGATCAGCAATATTTCTCAGAAATTAAATATGTTAATCAAGTTATCCAAAATTTTAAATTACGAGATATTCAAGTTCTTTATCGATATAGCTGGGGGTATATCTGCCAGCAAATGGAATATGCTCTAGCTCTAACTCTTGATTATACGATTGGGGTGGGTTATGGAATTGGTTAAAGAAACGAATATCAATTTGTCGTATCGTATCACCTCCGAAAAAGAGACGAGCACCACCCATGAATATGATTGAAAATTTGGTTAACTTTTTATTTTATAATAAATCTTCGATAACTTAATATACTTAATTTTATAATTTTAAAAAAAGGATTATATAACATTATCTTTATTTTTATTTTTTTTATATATCAATATTGTATATTCTACGCCCAGTCCCAGTAGTCAGTGTTTGTTGCCAAACCCATAAGCTGCATACTTTGAAAACCTAATAAGAAGCCTGTTAGTCGCAAAAATGGATCATCGTTGGATCGCTGAATTCTAATGGTCCCAGTTAGAACTTAGAAGCCTGTTAGTACATTAATATATATAAGATTTACACTTATAACATCGGAGAGATTAACTAAATCAACGTGCTTCGACTCAATCACATAACATCACACTTAGTGACGAATTTAAAGGGGGGGCAAGGGACTTTAGCCCCCCTCCTCACCTTCTCATTTTATATATATATATATATATATATATATATATATATATTAAAAGATATTAATAATAAAAATTATTAAAAAAATAAAATTTTAAATTAATATTTATTTAATTTTTTTTTCATTAGATTATATATTAGTTTATACCTATATTTAGTAATAAATATTTGACTTAATTGTATATTTATTTTATTTTTGACAAATTTTACTCTTAACAAATTAATTTAATATTTATAAATTTTACTCTATTATTTTATTTTTACATCACATGATTGCACATTTTATTTCCTAATTTTTTTTAAAATTGATAAATTTTATATCCTTTTTTCTGTATTTTTTTTTATAAATTTTATATTAATTTAATTTTCAAAAGATTTTATCCTTCATTTTTGTAAAAAAAAAATATTTTAACTCCTAACTTAAATCCTGGATCCTCCCTCCACACTTCTATCCAAAATTACGGCATAGTTGGTGGATCATTTTCTCTTATTGTTCAATTTTTATATTTTTATCCAACATGTAAATTCACCACTTTCACCCTTAATTTTTATACTTCTTCCTAACACATAAAAAATTGTTTTGATCAGACCAAAAAATAGAAAAATAACAAAAAAAAATTGAAGGAATTTATTATTTAATTTCTTTTTCCTTATTAAGTCAAACTAACATAGATATCCTATCAATAAGACTGTATCAGTTAATTTTAGAATATAACCAAAGAGAACAGTTTCACACAGGATATCAAGGAACTTCTTTACTTGTTTTATTTGATTGACTTGAGTAATATAATTAAAAATGTATATATCACTAAAAATAAAATAAAATCTAATAGAAGGTCAATTGTGTGAATCTTAGAACCAGAGCCTTCTTCAATTGCTTCCAATCACTAACAAGCAAAGTAACAGTGAATAAAAGAGAGAGACATTAAAATATGTATCGTATTAATATCTCTCTGTCCAAATAGGTATGGGAACAAAGAAACGTACCCTTACTTGAGAGAAAAGAAAGTCCTTTTTAATTATTTGATTTTACTGTTGATTTTCTTGAAGGGGACATGTATATCAAACTAGTTTAACTTTAAGGAGTGCCTTGTTGTTTTGATATTTTTTTTTAACTTATTCTTTTCTTTTAATAAAAAAAATCAATTTTAAATTTGTATGTCAAATCTGAAAAACTGTACTGACTAACTTATGCACCTTCCGTAGAATACAAACAACAACTTATGTGAATTCCAATATATAGAAGAAAGAAATAGGGTGATATTAACATAAGCGGAAATATAAATCAATGTAGATATGATACAAATATGCAATCACCCACCCACACCCAACAAAACATTACATTATTATTCAAATAGAAAAACAAAAGAGTATCTTCTTTATTGCACTGTATATTACATAATCATCACCATGAACACGTACTTTAATTAGCCTCTCTTGAAGGAACCATTCTTTGACTTTCTGATGCTTGATGTAGCTCTCAACTTCCTCTTAGCTCTCTGAATAAAATTTGAAAACTGGGCATTATCTCTAGCAGCATTAGCCTCGTACTCTGCTAATGGTGCAGATGCAACGTTGCTCTGTTCCCGGCCGATGTGGGATACGGTTCTAATTTTACGCTTGGCACGTCGAATGAAACTGTTGAAAGTTTCATCGCTATCAAGTGGTGGTGCATTGGAATTGCCACCTGTGTAATATTCATCTCTGAATTTAGCAACACTAGGCACCCTCATGATCCTTGAGTCATAGCCTATAGGTTCAGTTGAAGCAACCCTTGTTAACTTTGAATTTGACGAGTTCTCATTCCCCATATGGTATGATGCAGGGTTGTGTGGTTAAGCTCAGAAGATTTATGAGTTGATGAGTGCATAAACTCGATCATTTTATAGTGGTGTAAATGGAAAGATTAGCTAGGAAACTAGAAAGAAACACGTTTTGTATTTGAAGAAGCTATCCAGTTAAGATTCCCAACACCAATTAGGAACTTCTTTTTCTAATTTTCCATGGAATATAATGATGTTAAACTCAAAAGTAAACATCATTGTATACCTTGTAGCCAATTTTGGCGGCTCAGTTAGTATTTAAGAAAAAGAAGGATGATAAATATTTATTATTTTTCTCTATTTCTGTGATTCTATTATATTATTTATCATGTTCTTTTTTCTTTTTCTTTCTCTTTTTATATTGTACATTTTATTGATACTTATTGTTTTTTTTTATCTCTGATCATATCAACTGTCCTATACATATTTTTCTTTCTTCTCTCTTTAGGTATAATTTGGTGTCAATGGATTATCCTAAATGAAAAGAAAAAGATAGGGACACCAGAGTTTTTCAATTAAGGAGCAGCTAGATGATGGTATCGGATTCCAAAAGGACTTGTTCAGAGTTGGCGAAATAAACAAAGTTCAGTTGCAGCTTGCAAGAATCATCACATCATGCATGAGAGGGTTCCACGTAGGATGCGTATGTTGTTGTATTACCCGTAGGGGAAGTTAATTAATATTTATTTCTTTCTAATTTTCTTATGAAATATTCATATATATATCTTTCTAGTTCTAGTGGAAATTAAACAACTCACAATTATTGAACTAGAAATTCCAATGAGAGAGCCAAGATGTAAGTGCACCGCACCATACCAAAAAAACAAAAAGAATCCGCTTTGTATCATATTGCTAGAATTTTATTTCATTAATCAAAGTCCTTATGTATGCTATAAGGACAGCGAGCATAAATATAACAAGCTCTTGAGTAAGACAAATCCTTTAATTAAGTGAAGTTTTACAGAAAAAACTTAAACCTTATAAAGAACTATACTAGAGAGCACGCACATGAATCATGTTCTTGTTATTTCTTTTAAAGAACTACTAGCTAGCTAGTAGGCAAAGCCAGGGAAATCGATCGACTGATGAGGTAGTGCAGAAATCATTATAATTGTAGGAACATCATTGAAAATGTTGAATTAATTAAGGTAAGAATCAAGATTCGATCCATGTATGGTTAGTGATCAATATAATTAATGAAAGGAATATACTACCTGCTTTAATTATATGTCGCCCGCGAAGAAGACAATATATATGGGTTAAATGTGAAAAGCAAGCTACACATCGAGCATCATATTCCACACCTGATCAGATGTTTTGATTGTAATGTGTGATTGTGATACTCTCCTAATAGGGGCTTTGAACATTGCAATTTAAGTACGTAATTGTACAAAATGAATTCGTTCAAGAAAAAAAATAAAAAATAAATATATATATATATATACCAAGTTCGTTTAAGCATATAGTCTTGATCGAGTCTTGAAGAGAACATGTATACCGAATTCGTTTAAGGACTGCCTTATTTTTATTTGTTTTGTTTTAATTTTTTGAACTTTAATAAAAACAATTTTCAATTACATTTTATAATCAAATTTCAAAAACTGTACATTAATTTACTCATGCACGTTTTTTGTTTTTTTTTTGTACTAATGCACGTTCTTTTCATTGAATAAACACACTAATTTAGGTGAGTTTCAATTTATTGAAGAAAGATAGGGTAATATATAAGCGGAAATCTAAATCAATTTTAAAACCTCAATGTGTATAGATATAGATATCATACAAATATGAAATCATCCAACCCAAATTATTCCCTCAAACTCAAATAAATAAATAAATAAATAAAGAGGCTAAGAGAGTATATATATACTCGCATGCATGCCTAGTAGGGCCTAAATTATTTTTATTTTATGCACTGTATGTATACTCGACAACAAGTAATGGACGCGCGTACGCACCACGCGCTGATTGATTAAGTAACCACCTTGAAGGAACCATTTTTTCTCTTGCTTGATGAACTTCTCAACTTCTTCTTAGCGTTCAGAATAAAATTTGAAAACTGCAGGTCGTTTTGGTTAGACTCATCATCTGGTGCAACGAAGCTCTGCTCCTGAGCGATGTGGGACACGGTTCTAGTAGTTTTGTACTTGGACTTGGCATGTTGTATGAAAGTGGTGAAAGCTTCATCGTTATCAAGTGGGGTAGTGTTATCTGAGTACCCCCAAGTACCATGTTGTGGTCCCTTCAAAGTCCCCGTGGTGTCTGCTATGGACTTGGCTACATATTCATCTCTGAATTTACCAACGGACCTCCCCATTCTTTGGTCATAGCCAGGTTCAGTTGAAGCAACCCTTGTTATTACCTGGCCATGATGAACCCTTGAATTTGATGATGAGTTCTTGTTCCCCATGAATGCAAGTTAAGGTTTGGTTTGGTATGTGTTTGATGCAGGGTGTTATGTTATGTGGTTCTCTCAAACTTGGTTAAGCTCAGAAGATCTATGAGTTGAGTGTAGTTTGCAATAAGTGTGTGAGCTTGTTTTATAGTGTATCAAAGGAACTAGAAAAAGAAAGAAATAGAAACACGTTTTGAATTGTGATCTTCGTGGGAAGTGGGAACCAATTGTATTTGCATAAGCCATCCAGTTATAAGATTCCCAACACCAATTAGGTAGAGCTTTTTTTCTAATTTTCCACGGAATATAACACTGTTAAACTCAAAAGTAAACAATTACGTAATATTATTATGACATCATCATGGCTTGTAACTTGTAGCCAAATTTGGCGGCTTAATTCTTAATAAATTAGAAGAGTGATGATATATATATATATATATATATATATATATACTCATTATATACGTACATTCAATTATTTCTCGCATTTTATCATATTATACATTTTTTATGTGTCTCTTGATGTCTATAAATTAATTTTTTTCTATCCCTCTCTTACTGTTATATAACTTATATTTTATCATCTTACTGTTATATCGTATCATATAGTGTTAGGAGTCAATAGCATATATAGGGACGTGAGAGTTTTTTCCAATTCAAGGAGGAGCTAGCTGCAGGTATCGGATTCATTCCAATAAGAAAAGTTGAGTTGCATTGCAGCTTGCAAGAATCACATCATGCACGATCGAGCGTCCCACGTAGGATCGTATGTGGTTCTATTACGCGATTCATGTCTTTAATTTCTAGTGGAAATTAAACAACTCGATCGATCGATCACAATTATTAATTGAACTAGCTAAGAATAATTACAATCAGAGTAACAGGATGCAGAGGTGCATGCCCTGTACCATACCAAAAAAACAGAAAAAGAAAAAAACAAACAAAAAACGAATCCTCTTTGTGACTATTGCTAGAATTTTAATTTTGCCCGTAGAAATATTATAATGTGAAAGCACCAATCCGAATCCCAATTCTTAATTAATTTGTAGATTTATAATTAAGGACGTGTATATGGAGAGACTGTATTTATTTATCTCAAGTGACTGTTGATGATTTCTCATATATATTCACTATATCCTTAATCCAATAATCTAAATAAATTCAATAATTCTAGTTGATTTTGTGTCAATATAACTATATATATGGTTACCAGTTGAGTTTTACTTGCACATTTTAACGATCGACTTTAAAAGTGGTTTACCTTTATCTACTGAACACGTTTTAAATATAATAAATACATGCATTATTGTGGGTTAAAACTTAAAAAAGCAATTATTCTAGAATTATCAAATGTACCGCTCATATGAGTTTACAAATTAATTTACATTTGGGTTGGCCAACGTACGCATCTTGAATAAAAGAATTGAACAATAATGTCATATGTATGATGATGTATCCATTCAAAATTAAATGACAGAGGGAGTAAAACAAGTGCAAGTCATTCCATAGAGCTCTAAAAACAGTACACAAAAGATTCCCCATCTTGCCAACTATATATATCCTCTTCTACCGCTAATTTCTTTTTGTGGGTACATATGAAGCTTAAAAAAAGACAGCAAATTAACGAACAGAAAACATTAAGAAACATGCATGAGCCAAATCATCATTCCTTGGGCCTCATCACTGTGAGAACCCCAGCTAGCTAAAACTGTCTTCTACCGCTAATTAATATTTATTTATCATCTTTAATAAATAAATGAAAAACCTAAATAATAGATGTTGACAAAAAGTACAAAACACGTGTTTTATATAGGAAAAACACCAATTTTCAATAACATAAAACCTTTGTAATAATAAATATTTACTAATTGAGATGCCAAAAGCATCAATATATAGTAGTAATTAACATGCACGCACGTGAATCATGCCAAAAACTAATTGAAGCAGTTTTCTTCTTTAAAAGAACTGCTCGTAAGTGAAGAAATTAATTAATCATTATATATAATCATAGGATCATCGTGTTGAAAATGTTAGATTAATTGAGGTAAAATTCACGAGATTCCATGTGTGCTAATGCTTAATGATGGAATCTCCTATACCTGTCTCCTGCAAAGAGGACGTAAAATTAATATATATAGGTGGGTTAAATGTGAAGAGCAAGCTCCACAGCATCGATATGATCATTTCCCTAAGGGGCTTTGAACATCTCAACTTAGGTACGTAGTAATAATTGTACAAAGTGAAATTCGTTCAAGGAAAAATATAATATCGAGTCTTGATCAGAGGACATGTTTTAAGGACTGTCTTTTGTTAATTTTGTTTTGATTTTTTTCAGTTTTTAATTGTAGGTTTTAATATGTCAAATGTTAAAAACAGTGCAGATTTATTTACAAACACCAATTTCTGTGAATTCCAATAAGATAAAGTAAGGGAAACCTGAATGTGTATAGATATCATACAAATATATTCAGAGACGGATTGGGGGGAGGTAAGCAGGCGATTCAGCCCCCTTCTCCCCCCTTTCCTCTTTTAATATATATAAAAAATAAAAAAATGTTAATAAAAAAATTATTAAAAAAATAAATTTTTAAATTAGTATTTATTTTAAAAAAATTTTATTAGTAGATCATATCTTAATTTTATACCTACTGAATATTTAATTTTATTATATTTATTATTTATTTTTTGTAAGTTTTATTCTTAATAAATTAATTTAATATTTTTCATCTATAATTTTTTTAAATTTTATAAATTTTACTCTATTATTTTACTATTATATTACATGATTGCAGATTTTATTATTAATTTTTTAAAAATTGAGAAATTTGATACCCATTTTTTTAATCTTTTTTTATATAAATTTTACAATAAATATTTTTTTTAAAACAAATTTATCTTCAAATTTTGTAAAAAAAATTTAACCCCTCCTTACTTAAGTTTCTATATCCGTCCTAGAATATATATATATACAATCAACCAATCCAAATTATTCCTTTCAACTAAACATTTCATCATGTTCTGTTTCAAACAGAAAAAATAAAGGAGTATATGTTTGCATGTCTATAGTATGTTCTAATTTTAATGCAGTTCTATACACTCGATCGATAATAAATATTGGACACACCACACGTGAAGTCACCATGAATCATGGATCAATAGTCGGTCTTGAAGTTGAAGGAACCATTCTTTCTCATGCTGGATGTAGTACTTCTCAACTTCTTCTTAGTACTCTGAATATAATTTGAAAACTGGTCGTTTTGGTTATCCCTAGCAACCTCGTATTGATCTGGTGGTGGTGCAGCAGGTGCAACGTTGTTGCTCTGCTCGCGATCGATGTGGGACACGGTTTTAATTTTATACTTGGAACGCCGAATGAAACTGTTGAAAGTTTCATCGCTATCAAGTGGGGCATTGGATTTGCCTGTGTAATACTCATCTCTGAATTTAGCAACAGTAGTAGGCATCCCCATGATCCTTGAGTCATAGCCTGCAGCTTCATTTGAAGCAAATCTTGTTACCTGGCCATGAACCTTTGATTTTGATGAGTTTCTATTCCCCATTATATGGATATCTAATAGGTTTGGTTTGAAGCAGGGTATATATATGGTTTTCAAATGTGGTTGATGAGCCGCGAGTGCAGTAAGCTTGTTTTATAGTGTGTTTTCTTGGGTGTAAATTGGAAGATATGATTATGGAACCAGAAATTTAAAGAAAGAAAGAAATAGAAACACGTTTTTGAATTAATTGTAATTATTCTGGGAAACAATTTTATTTGCAGAAGTTACATCTATCCAATTAAGATATTTAGTAGCATTTTTTTTTTATAGGAAATTAGAAATCATGGATCTCCTTTCATTCACTTGATTATAAACTAATTTTGTTTATAATATATAAGTTTTATTGATAAAAAAAAATTAAGCATGAAATAAATATTAAATATGAAACCTTTTGTTAAACAGATAATTTAATATTATCTTCGTTAACAAAATGAAAAATATTAATACAAACAACTTTACTTATTTTTTACACAAATATAATAATTTTAATAAAATGATCAAAATCAATCAATTACTACTATTAATCATTTGATATCACATCATGGCTTGTAACATATTTTATATGTCTTGTCGCCAAATTTGGCGGCTTAGTCTTAAAGGAAAAAAAACATAGGGACGTGAGAGTTTTCTAAGTAGCAGATAGATGGTATCAGATTCCAAAAGGACTTGTTCAGAATTGGCGAAATAAACAAACAATTAAGGTTCTGTTGCTGCTTGCAAGAAAAATATCAATATCACATCAATATTCGTGTCCTTCTATTGCAAATTAAACAACTTGCAATTTTATATTGAACTTGAAATTATTACAATCAAAGATGAGAGAACCAGAATAACGTAGATCGTAATGCGAAAATACCAACCCAAATCCTAGTTTCTTAATTTGTATATTCGATCAAAAGGATGAGGAGACGTACCGAGTCCCCGAAAGTTCTCTATTGATTTGTCTAAAGGGATTGTTAATGATTTCTCATATTCACCATCCTTAATCTAAATTAATGAATTTAATCAAAAATCTAGTTGATTTTGTTTCAATATATATAACGTTACCGGTTGAGTTTTACTAGCTTACACCTTTTGACGAGAGTTTAATTTAAAAGCGGTATATATACCTCTCTAATATGATTTTACAAATCTAAAACTGGGTTGGCCAACGCATCTAAAACGAAAAGAATTTCAACAATGTCATGTCATGTCTCATTAAAAAAAGAGAGGGAGGAAAAATCAACCAAAAAAAATCTGAGAGAGGAAAATAAGTGCAAGTCTTTTCATAGAGCTCTAATCTTCTAGAAACATCAAAAGATTCCCCCTCATACCAACTATATACTCTTCCCCGGTTCCACCGTTGATTGATGTTATTACCAGCATCTTTTAGAAAGATTTCTAGAATCAGTTATTTTGAGTCAAATTCAAAAGACTAGACTATACATATATAGACCAATTTTATGATTCCCCAAGGTGATGTTTTGGGTTGGAAGGGGTGTTATATATTAAATTTATTCTTTTAAATTCATATTGACCCATTTTTATTTATAAACTAAAGAAAATTTATAATTTAAAAAAGAAAGACAAAAAAAAAATACTTTCAAATAGTAATTTTTATGTGGTGATAAGAAGTAAAAAAAAAAACTACTAGTACGAGAAGTGGTTGATGATGTTTTGTTGTTTTGGACATTTTGTGTCGTCATCTGAAATAAACTGAGGGTAGAAACTTATTGGGCCGCACGAATTGACGGGTCGGTGTCGGGTGCCCATTCTAAAACCCTTACTCTTCACTGTCTCACTCTGCTCTTACCTTTCTTCGTTCTTCCCGAACCTAAAACCCTCGCTCGCAGGCTCGCAGTCTCTCTCTGCATTCCATAGTTATTAGGGCTTTTCTTCACTCTTCTCTTCGCTCCAATGGCTACTCTCGTTCTCAGAAATTCCTCTTCCACTTCTCGTCGCCTCTTCCCTTTAACCTCTCAAATCCACTCTTCACTCTCTCGTTCCCCTCTCTCTCCTCCCCTTTTCACCAATGACTCCACTTCCTCCTCTTCTTCTTCCAGTTCCAACCCCTGGTGGAGATCCATGGCCACCTTCACCAGAACGTAACTCTCTCTCGCTCTCTCTTTTCGCAAATTTAAATAATTAATTATAATTACTAAATGTTTTGCTTCCTTCTTTCCTCTTCGGATTGTTTAATGTTGTTCTGGTGGCAGGAAACCTCACGTTAATGTCGGAACAATTGGACACGTGGATCACGGGAAGACCACACTTACTGCGGCAATCACTAAGGTGTTATTATTAATATTAGGCTCTTCGTTTTTTCAATGTTTGTTCAAATGTGTTTTTGAGGCAAAGAGGTTTTGGTGTTTATTACTACTCAATTGGCTTTGATCAGGTGCTTGCGGATGAAGGGAAGGCCAAGGCTGTGGCCTTCGATGAAATCGATAAGGCTCCTGAAGAGAAGAAGAGAGGAATCACCATTGCAACGGTTCGGGACTTATTCTCTCAGACACGTCTTTTTTATCTTGCAATCCATTGTGCTACTTTGTGTTGAGATGTATGCTTCAATTTGCAGGCACATGTGGAGTATGAGACTGTGAAAAGACATTATGCTCATGTGGACTGCCCTGGACACGCAGATTATGTTAAAGTAAGCTTTCTAATTTGGTCTAATCTCTCCAAGAAAGATGTTATTGATTAGTTTTTTTAATTACCCGACACCAGCTGGATGACTAGGTGGATAGCTTGTGAGAGAGAAGATTGAATTATTACATGGTGGAATGAAACTTAAGTAATTCAAGTATTCAACAATGTACAGTGTGCACTGCTTGTTGTTAATTGTGGATTTTAACATTTCTGTGATCTTCTATTCAAAATGAGATGGAAAATTTAAGTTAGGAACTTGGAAGTGGATTAGTTTCTAACGAGAACATTCTATAGAGAATAGATCACGCAATAGTATAGCTGCATCTGTCAGATTACTGCTTTCGCAGGAATATTAGTGGCTTTAGCATTCCTACCTGGTGGTTTGTCTAATGGTTCTTCAGTGCAAATCATGAAAATAGTCCTTATTCACCCTATGTTTAATAATTGTCTGTTTTGCAGAATATGATTACAGGAGCTGCCCAGATGGATGGTGGTATACTTGTTGTATCTGCACCTGATGGACCAATGCCTCAAACCAAGGAGCACATTCTTCTTGCTCGCCAAGTAGGTATTTTACTAAGGTGGTTTGTAAATATTTCAAGAATATATTTTGGTCTACAGCTTCCTCTGTTCTTCTAGATTAATGTGTACATTATATATAAATGTATCATGCAGGTTGGTGTGCCATCTCTTGTGTGCTTTCTAAATAAAGTTGATGCTGTCGATGATCCAGAGTTGTTAGAGCTTGTAGAAATGGAGCTCCGTGGTAGGGTGTTTCTCTTAGGCTTCACCTTCCCTCTCTATTCCCTGCTTAGAAAATGAATACACCTGCATAAGTTTCTGTAGTCTTTGTGTTTGCTTAAACTTAAAAAGGTGTATTTATGTTAATTACGTGTTTGGCAGAGCTTCTGAGCTTCTACAAGTTCCCTGGGGATGATATCCCAATCATTAGAGGTTCAGCATTGTCTGCTTTACAGGGTACAAATGATGAGATTGGAAAACAGGCCATCCTAAAATTAATGGATGCTGTAGATGCATATATTCCTGACCCTGTTCGAGTACTTGACAAGCCTTTCCTAATGCCAATTGAAGATGTGTTCTCAATTCAGGTAAAAAGACTTGGACTTCATTTGTTTGTTTGTTTTTTGGAAGAAAGACAATCATTAATGTAAACTTAAGCTCAGTTATAATATCTTACAATATGTTAGTCTTATATTTTTTTTATCATATACCCTCTGTTCCTTTTTAGGCACTGGTTAGGTTATGATACTGTTTACGAAATACAATTAATATCTTTTTTTTTGTGTTAAAATTGTTTTTAATTTCCTAATATGCTCCTTCAGTTCACTCATCAACTATAGCAATTGTTGGTGTGTTGAAATATCATAAGCATGTGGGATTATTAAACACTTGAGGATATGGGGAATAGTGGGGACTTCTCAACAATTTAGGTCTTGCCTTCTAAATCTAATTAGGTGAAGATAAGGATAGAATTAAAAAATTAGTAGTTATTGCTGTCTAGGACCTTTTAAAAAATAAAAGGAAAGGAGGTAGGTAGTAGTTTTGTTAGGGCCTTACTGTTTTCAGTTACATGATACAGTGGTGTAATTTTAATCAAATATGATGCTTTAAAAGACAGTGTTGCCTAGTTTTTAAGTTTTTTTTTTCTTGTAATAGAGTATCAATTTCTATTTTTCAATGCTGTTAAGTTCTCTCAAAATCTGCATTGGTTTCCTCATATATATTGGATGGAAAGAAACATAAGGGAAATGATTTCCAGAAAGTCATTTCAGCTGCTTTATATTTTTAATTTGTGATGAAGGGACGAGGAACAGTAGCCACTGGCCGTGTTGAACAAGGGATCATTAAAGTTGGTGATGAAGTGGAGGTGTTGGGTCTAATGCAGGTATGTTTATTGAGTCATTTCCTTTTTGTTTCTGGCCTCTGATTCTTATCATTCCTTGGTATTAAACTTCCAAGTGTGGATTTCCTTTGCTGCTATATTTTTATCTGCCACTAATGAAGACTGATGATTAGTAGTTTGTTCTTCAATGGGCATTAGTTTATTTCTTTATCAGAGTTTGGTTAATTTCTTTGTAATGGTTGTACCTTAAAATGAATTTTCCTTGGTAGGGTGGTGGTCCTCTGAAAACAACAGTAACTGGAGTTGAGATGTTCAAGAAGATTTTAGATCAAGGACAAGTAAGTGACTGTTATCTTCATCTACAAGGTCTATTTACATAGAGCATATGTTAAACTAATATGGATTTTATACAATTCTGTTAGGCTGGTGATAATGTTGGTCTTCTTCTCCGTGGTCTGAAGCGTGAAGATATTCAACGTGGTCAGGTTAGTTGCAGAGATCAAGCTTGACCCTTTTGTTAAACATCTATATATTATCTGTATTTTTGTTCAGTAGAATATGTAGAGTGTTGAATTTAAATTACTATGTTTGAGTAGCCACATTCCTAATGCTGCCTTCTATTGAAAAGGTGATTGCCAAGCCTGGTTCTGTAAAAACATACAAGAAATTTGAGGCAGAGATTTACGTACTCACGAAGGACGAGGGTGGGCGACACACTGCTTTCTTCTCTAACTACAGACCTCAGTTTTACTTGAGGACTGCCGATGTCACTGGAAAAGTAGAGTTGCCCGAAAATGTTAAAATGGTTATGCCTGGAGACAACGTTACTGCTGTGTTTGAATTGATTTTAGCAGTTCCACTTGAAGCAGGTCAGTATGACTTCATTGGAGTGAAGAGTTGTCATTTCGTTGTATTATTCAACCCATCATACATAAATACATTTTATCCATATTGATTATACAGGTCAAAGATTTGCCTTGAGAGAAGGTGGAAGAACAGTTGGTGCAGGTGTAGTTTCAAAAGTACTAAGCTAGTGGGTGCGTTGTGATTCAAGTTTTAGTCTCTTTACACATTTGCAAAAGGGGTTGGAAACCCTGAGACCTGACTTTTATCTTGAGAAATACAAACATGTGCCCGGCAATTAATACTCATCGGTTGTGTTGGATGAAATTGAGTAAATTTTAGAGAAGTTAATCATCACTGTTCATTTTTGTAGTGCATAATTTACCAACATGCTCTTGATCGCTGCAGACTCTTTCTGCTTTATGAAAATAATTTGTGTATCATCTGTGTTCAACAGTCAGAGCCATTGATATTGGGATTTACAATTTTTTTTGTTGTTTTAAATAATGCTCTTTTTTTAAGGTCTATTGTTGATTGCATATATATGCATGTCAGGATACAAATTCTTACGATATATTGTGTCTGAGTATCACTTATTGGAAACACGTCATATTTTGTAGTTGATGCAAAAGACCTTAGATTGTACTGCATTGCCCAACGAGAAATTTTAATTTACTGAATTCTACGACAATTTTGTGCCGATTTTATTCCTATAACTATAATAACTACTTGAGTATCTATAACAACATATAAAAGGAATATAGGTTGATATGTTGGTGGTGTACATAATTTTGTGCCTTTATCCCTATAATAACTAGAGTAACTTATTATAACTACTTTAAAAAACTATTTCCTATTAATTTTTAGGTTAAGTTGCAATTTTAATATCCCTAATTTTTCAAATATGATTTTGGTCCTTCAAGTTTTAGTTTTAAGTTGATAATTTTGATCTTCTAATTTTAAAAATTAATAATTTTGATTTCCCAGATCAATTATTAATTAATAATTATAATCAATAAAGTTATTAAGTTAACTATAAATTTACTAAAAAATATTAATTATTTAGATACATTAAAAATGATTTTTTTTAATTTTTATTATTTTTTAATATTAAAAATGATTTTTTATGGTTGGTAATTAATAATTTTTTTAATGTTAAAAATTATTTTTTCTTTGTATAAAAAATTATTACAGTTTTTATAATAATTTTTAATTAACTAATAACTCTATTAATTATAATTATTAGTTAATAATTAATTAAAAAAACTAAAATTGTCATTTTTAAGGTTAAGGAACAAAAATGATGAATTTAAAAAAGTAAAATCAAAATTATAATTAAGTCTAATTTTTTTTTTCTTTTTTTTTTAAAAAAAAGATATCGTGAAATATAAAATGTCTCTTTTTATATCTGTGAAACAAGATTTGTCCGGTTAAAAATGTTAATTTTTTACACAAAAAATATAGTTTTTTTATGTTATACATTCACCCTTTATTTTATTTAAACTACATAATTTAACTTCTTTCGTACTAACTCAAATAAAAATGGGGTTTTCAATAATTTATGTGAACTCATCCATACATGCAAAATATTTACTGACAACGGATAGTACACAGTTTGGCCAGGTATTTTAAGTTTATTGATTCCATTGCAAAATTCTATATTACAAGCTAGCTACAACACGATACAATGCTTCCAGGTTTAACTGAAAGTAGCAAATAAACTAAAACAGCCAATTGCTGATCAATTTCGTGCCTTGAAGATCTCATCTCGTTATGGAACTACTTCAAACCTTTAGCTCTTACCATCTGCTTTGGCATTTGCTTCACCAAAAGCCATCACTGTAACATCCAACCAGCAAGAAATAACTTCATCTTTAGAGATGTTACTCAAGCAAGTCTTAGCACTACCACTGCTAGCAATGCTGCAGCAGTATAGTAAATATCTCTTATGCTCTTATCCAGCTTCTGCATCATTTCCTCTTTCAAACCCAACTTTCCTGCATTTTTGCTGATGTTGACAACTGTGGTCCTTAGCTTATTTACTGCCCCAGAAAGCCAAACCAACCCTAGTCCAAACCCAGTGTTGAACAAGCTAGAAGCACAAAAGGTAGTCCTACCACAAGCTAGGTTACACATCACAGATAGCAGGACTGCAAGGCCGGTACCAGCTATGCCGGCAGAAAATTGTGTCAGGAGCTCAGAAAGCTCAGGACCAGATTTCTTCAGTGAGAGAATTGCTGTTTTCCGACGTTGTTTCTTGTCAACCATGAGGGACAGAAGGGTCTCACATGCATGTGAAGAGTTCTTGTAGAGATCCCTCTCCCTGCCTACTTTCTTGTTCTTTCTTGGTGATGGCTTCAGTTTGACTTTCTCAGGACTGCGTGTGATTGACACATTTACCACTAAGATTAGTTACCAAGAAAATAAAATAACTTCAATTAAAAAAACAATCTTAGAAAATACAATATCATAATTATTGTGATTGATTTGTTTGTGAAAATGAGTTTTCGTGCTCTAAAAAATTGTTTCCATTCAGTCTCAGTCCTACTGTGGCACATAAAAGTTTGATTTCTTAAATTTAACTTATAAAATTCACACTATAGAAACAGTCTAATGCTCAGCGATTTAAATGCTAAACAAGGGTGTTGGAAGATGAATACAGGATATTTTTTTACAATTCAACATCAGAGCATATCCTGGCCGAAAAACAGGTCAACACAATCAAGGAAAGTATATTTTGCATACCTCTTTAAAGGAGCAGTTAAAGTGGATTGATTCTTCAATGTGGAGGAATGACCTCTCTCTAATTCATTGATATTCACCCTGCCCACATGGAATATCGTCAAAAGTAAGTTCCTTGATACAAAGCTAACAATACTAGACTGTTAAATTTGGAGTATAGAAAATGATGGGTCATATTCAGATGTCATGACAATCAGAATTTTATTTAATTGGTTGAAGCTTAAACAAGTCAAGATGGTCAACATATTTATACCAACTGAAGTGTGGAACAATCATAGATTGCTTTTCACCCTTTCGTGAGCATTTTGATAAGTATGACTCAGCAACTACAGAGAGAAGATCTTTCAACTCAATTGCAGTACCCATAAATGTAATTTGACCATCTGGGTGAACCGTGATCTTTGAAGAAAGGGCTGAATCTTGAACAAAATACAGCAAAGGCTTTGGGATGTTGAATTTTCTAGTTGGGTAGATAAGAGATGACAACAGTTGCTGAGTTTCATCGATGCCTGACAATTGCAATTTCATCAAGTCCGATAACAAAGATAAATTTGCTCCATCTATCCTAGCTTCAGCAGTCTCAGATGTTAGTAAGTTTAAAATTTCATCACGCTTAGTGCATTGTTCAGCAATGCCAAAGCCAAAAAGAACTGCATCCGAGCAGTTCGCTGCAACCAAAAACATTCAGAAGTCAGAATAAGACAAATAATGTAAAAGCACAAAGGATTTAGCATTCATCTGGGAAGGTGTCAACCAAATTTCTGTCATAAAGTTTCTGGTTTTTACCAATGAGGCAAGTTAGTAAACATAACATCTGAGAGAGCAAGCCAACCTTCACTTGTTACTATAAATTATTGGTCATCAGATTTAATATCTTGCCACTTGTTAGGATCCAATATGGGACTTGAGTCCCACATTAGAAGTATGGGATTCTAGTGTGGGGTCTACTATGGCATACATTTACGTAGTGTATGCTAAAGTAAAAAACAGGCCATTCTCAATGGTACAATGAGACATTCAATGAAATTTTGCAAGTCATGAAGACACAGGAAGCAATCAGAGAATATTGAAATTCAAAATGTATCTGCAGAATCATTACATCAAATAGAATTTAAGTAGTGTAGCTAGCAAGTGTTATATATTTCAACATCATTTGTCTATGAGAAAAGGAGATAGAATCATTAAAGAACAGACACAAAAGGTGGACAGGGGATACACTGTTATTTGAAATTTTCACATGTTCTACATTTACTACCAATACATGGGAATGATCAGACAATTATCTAACATCATAGAAAAAGTTAACAACAAAAAATGTTTGATCAAACATACCTTGGTCATCAATAAGCATGGGCCTTTCAACTGAGAAGTCAGCATTGACAAACTTGTTACAATCAAACCATTCATTTTGAGATTTCATTGACTCCTCACACAGACTTGGCTTAAGACAAGGAGATTGATATCTGATAAGGTCTGCTTTTGCTACTGGAGAAGGAAAGAATGTTTGGTAGCCCTGTCTTGGAAAACATATAAGTAGTTAAAAATTATGCATGCACAATACTCAGCCAGAATGCCATAAGTAATCAAACAGACAAAAGTATTAAAATCATGTAAACATGTCTGGAGTTCAAAATTTGGGGTGGGGGGCAAGTACGACTTCATGAAGGATGTTACTATGAGTCTAATTGTGATCCATTATCTGTCAGTATAGAATTCTTAACACAGTCAAAACCAAGTGTAAGTTGGGATGAAGAGTTTTGGAGGGGAATTTCTTTATTATAGGTGAGCATCTCCTAGTTTAAGAAATTTACAATTCAGACAAATGGAATGATAGACTATATGTAACCTTCAAAACACCATTATTCATTTACTCAAACATTTTATACTTCCCCAAGATGAAAAATTAACCCTGCCCCCTCCTCCAACCTCCAAAAGATAGCCTTGATAAGTTATTGTTGTGCATTTGAGGGGGTTGCACATCAGGGAGATTTCGCTAATAGGCCTCGAGCACATTACACATAAGTGAACTTGACACCACAGTATAATCCAAAACCTCAAGGCTTGGGTTTATGGGTCATTCTCTCACTTATTATATGGTTCTCACTTATTACATGGTGTTAAACTCTCTCATTCCTATCCAATGTAAGACTTCACACATCATTTTTGTACTCATAAAACTTAAAAGTAACATGAGAATCTCTTATTCTATTCCTTTCGTTATAATTCTAAAATATAAATTATACAAGTGTAAATTAGTGAAAATTTAGCAATAATGAAAAATTTACCCCCATTTCCCTGCATTGCCATTTGCCAAACATACCCAAGAGTGATGATACCAACTACCAAGGTCTCATAGTCACAACCCCTTTGTTAATACTTAATATTAATACACCCACTATACAATATAGAGTTTAACGATGATGACAATCGGGCAATCGCAACCCTCCAGTTTATGATAATTATAAAGTCATCAAACGATGAGTTGTGATTACCCAGCATCCCCGTTAAACTCTACACTATAACACCATTCCATTCCTTACTATTGTCAAAACCAGCAAAATCTAAACTTGTTGAAGTTACCTTCATATTGGAGCAGGGCAAGCCCATTAGTGGGTTTAAGACAAGACCAGGGGGGTAACCATGGGAAGCCATCAAACAGAGACTCTGAACCATTTATGAAAGAAACCCAGCTAAAGAAATTACTCTCTGTAGCCAAAAGTTTCCTCCTTTCGTGCCCCCCTCGGTCACCACGCCCCCATACCATACACTTATCCCTTCAAATCCTGAATATATTTTGTTTTCCACAAACCCAAAAACATAAATATTACTAGGTTTTATTGTGGTCCATCAGCCCCCAAAAAATTAAAAAAACATTGGCTGAATCCAGAAACTTCCGAAATGGAAGAACCAATGGTACGCACCGGCGTGGCAGTCAACGTTCGTATCCCACATAAGACAAAATTAGCTTGTGGTCGGCTTTCGTTACCACAAATAAATATAAATACTTTGTTATTATTGTAAAAATTAAATACTCACACATATTTTATTATTTGGGTTAATTGTGTTTTTATTTTCTAAACTTTTTCAATTTTTATTTTATTTTTAATCCTAGTCAAAAAGTTGACTTGTGTTGATTCTGCTAATTTTCGTTTGTCAATTTTTAGTATTTGTTGTCAAATCTCATCACCCTTAAATGATGAAGTGACATTACTTTTTTATTATTTCATTATAGTTTGTGATGGTTAAATTTTTTACAATTAAAATTTTTCAGAAAATTGTTTTGCTAAGATATTTAAAATGCATAAAACAATTTTTGATAGTTATAAATCATTAGAAAATTAACTGTCATAGATTGTAATAAAATAGGATTAGGTTGCATTTACTAAATAACCACATATCATCTGAGTAGTTAGAGGTTAGCTGCTTTTACTAAGTAACATTTTTTATTCTCATGGTAAGAAATTCCAAAACTTTTCCAAAGAATTTCCCATTAAGACACTTTCTTCATGGTTGACATAACTGGTTAAGGACTTGTGATTCAAGGGTAAAAACTTAAGAAGCAACCTACTTTTTCCTTCTAACTCCTTTATTATTTTTTCACTTAACAAACTAGTAACTAGTCCACGTACAGTCTATTTTCCCATGAATTTATTTTTCATAGACAATTATAATAAATTTATTGATTTCCTGTGGTCATGAATAATGTTGTGTAATACCATTATTAAAACATTATCTTTTTTAAATGGAACCCTCGGTCTTTACATTTTAAAAATGGTGATTTTGATCCTTGTATTTTTTATTTTTTTTTATAAAATATAGTAATAGATTTTGTTCTCGATTCTAAATTTAATTTTGAGTTGATAAAATACAAAATTATTTACATAAAAGTACAAAAATTACAACCACCATCTTTAAAATAAAAAACTAAAACCAAATTTAACCTAACATTAGAAGCACATCCAAACTGAACTTACTTCTTGATTAAAATATCATGTTTGATGCTACAATATCCCACCTAACTCTCACCAATTACTGCTTCTTGACTGGTTTTGTAAATTTTTGTTACCGTTTTACGCACACGTGTTTCCGCAAGAAAGCGAGTGAATCGAGCACGTTGATGTGATGTAGTTGCACATCTCATTAAATTATCAATATTCTAATTTGCATTCTCCAACAAAAAAATAAAATTATTTATAGCCCATAGCTAATGTTATTGGAAGCCTTTATCTGTCATTTCATTTTCTCAATCTTTCATTTCTTTTGCCCTTTTTCTTTTTCTCTCTCTCTGAATCGAAAGTCGAAAGTTGAAACCCTAGAAATTCATCATCTACCAGATTCTATCAAATTTCCTCAAACCGAACCTAAATTCTCTCATCAAACCCTCACTTACCCAAAAATCGGACACTCCAACCCCCAGAACCCCCCAATTCCCCCGGTCGCGGGCGTTTCCCACGGCCCAATTCAACGCATCGCCGATTCCGGTACGGTGGCTATCGCATGGGTAAGATTCTCCGAGAAACCGCGAAGCCGTCTGCAAATTCCTCATCGGCGCACCCCTCTGCGGCGGCGCCCGCAACCACGTCGTCGACGTCGATGACAGAGACGGTGAGAGGCTCTCATCAGTTCAAGATCACGGGGTACTCGCTCTCGAAGGGGATCGGGATTGGGAAGTACATGGCCTCCGACGTGTTTTCCGTCGGAGGGTACAATTGGGCGATTTATTTCTACCCCGATGGAAAGAGCGCGGATGACAATGCGACCTACGTGTCGCTCTTCATCGCTCTGGCCAGCGAGGGCACCGACGTTAGGGCACTTTTCGAGCTCACCCTTTTGGATCAGAGTGGCAAGGAGAGGCACAAGGTTCATAGCCATTTCGAGAGGACTCTCGAGAGCGGCCCTTACACCTTAAAATACCGCGGGAGTATGTGGTGGGTTTAAATTTTCCTACTTTCCTTTCTGGGTGTAATTTATAGTCTGAAAAATTCATTACAAGTTTGAATACTGGGCATACAGCTTTGATTAACACTCAAAATTAAAGCTTTGCCATTCATAGCGATTTTACCTAATTTGAGAGAATTGCCTTTCATGGTACATGTGGTCCCTTGCCCCAAAAAAACACAACTATGTTTGATAACTTCCGTGTTAAGTTATTGGACCGTGATAGTTTTGCATCATGGTTCTAAATTATTCTAATTATTTGTATATTTTTTTATTATTTGTAAGATAGTATAGCTTCCATTGTGACTATGTTGTTGATGCTGTAAGTGAAATTCACACCGCAATTGCGGGCAGCTCTGCAGCACCATGGGTTGCATTACGGATGCTAATATGTGCCTTGACATGTGTGGTTATTTTTCTTTTTTTATATATGAGGTAAGTCTTGTAGGGTGTCGTATGCTTGTACTAATTGTCTGATGGAGTAGGTTTCATGGAGTGATTCGAGCGGTGAAATCTTTCATCCCTTGCTTGTTGTTGCTCCTCCCACAAATGCTGTGGAGAAAGGGATGAGGGGAATAGTAATTTGGAGTGGGGGAAATGTTCATGCCTTTTGATTGGTAATTTTGTATCTTTTGATGGAACAGAACTACTGTTTCTTTTTTTTTTGCAAGTGATAATTGTTTGATGCTTGGTGTTTCAGGGGTTACAAACGGTTTTTCAAGAGAACAGCTCTAGAGACATCAGATTACCTTAAAGATGATTGTCTGTCTGTGAATTGTAGTGTTGGTGTTGTGAGGTCACGCACGGAAGGTCCGAAAATCTATACCATAGCAATACCGCCTTCTAATATTGGTCATAAATTTGGACAACTGCTGGAAAGTGGTAAAGGAAGTGATGTCAATTTTGAAGTAAATGGTGATATTTTTGCTGCTCATAAATTGGTACTAGCAGCCCGTTCACCCGTCTTCAGAGCACAGCTTTTTGGTCCTATGAAAGATCATAATACCCAGTGTATTAAAGTTGAAGACATGGAGGCTCCAGTTTTCAAGGTTTGTTAAATGTTATTTGTGGCTCCTATTTTTTGTTTGTTTTTTGCTTGTAATGTGGTTATCTAATGTGGTTTTGGTTTTTATTTTTGTCTACTACTCATTCATGCTTCATGATTTTATGCATTTTTTCCTTGCCTTTTCCTTCCTAGTTCCATTATTAGGAAATTGTCTTCCTTTATATCCACTCTTATGCATTGATTCATGTATTAGTGAGTTGTATTCAGTGTTATCATTGTCGGATGGCCAAAATTCCACCATATAAGCACACCATTGTGGCCTGTGGGGCTGCCACAGCGGGCCTTCCTTACAAATTGCCAGTGGCTGTTGGCAAAAAATCCACCATGCCATTTTGCCATGGCACCACTGCTTAACAACAATGGTTGTATTGTTTTTTAAAATAGGTTTTCAAACACACATTTTAATGTTTGTTTCAAACCATATCTCTTCCCATGCCTCTCTTCTGTGAAAAAGCAACACACATTTCATTGTATTACCTTTGCCTTCATATGCATGGATACTAGTTTTTTGTTTGGGAAGTTGAAAATTTTGTGGTATCACTGCCTAGATGGTACTATCATTGGCTGTTTATGGACCTTTCTCATTTTCTGGCAGTCTCACATAGAGAACCTATGGACCTTTCTCATTTAAATTGACTATTCTCTTTGGATATAGTTAACCTTAGAAGGATGTGTCATGGTTTGTTTATCTGTAATTACATTACGAGAGTACACGGTAACTCTTGTTTCCATGCAATTACTACATGCAACTATGCAAGGCTTGTCTCTAACTCTATTATGAATGTGTCTGTCTGTGCTTAACCTGATAATTTACACTGAGCAATATGTATGTAGAATGTTTTGTCAGCTGTGCCATTTCTCTATTTTTCAGGCATTGCTTCATTTTATATATTGGGACTCGTTACCAGACATGCAAGAGCTTACTGGGTTGAACTCAAAATGGGCATCAACCTTGATGGCTCAGCATCTTCTAGCAGCATCTGATCGATATGGCTTAGAGAGGCTTAGGTTGATGTGTGAAGCAAGTCTCTGTGAAGATGTTGCTATTAATACTGTAGCTACAACTCTAGCCTTAGCAGAGCAGCACCATTGTTTCCAGCTGAAAGCTGTCTGTCTCAAGTTTATTGCTACCTCTGAAAATCTTAGAGGTTTGTTTTTCCTCTCTGAACGTCTTCTTTGTCACTTCCTAATATAGAGTACAATATTAGAGTGTGATTGTGACAGAGGTCTGAAAGTTAAATTTGTTTCTGAATATCAACACTGATACTTGTCAATTGTTACTTTGTACTCCAGTTTGAACTTGCATGAAAAAATGCTAAGCTCTTAAGGGATCATATGGTTTTACTTTAATGTGATATTTTCTATATACTTCCAATTAATCCATGCAGAAACAGCTCAGTGATTGTCTCAAGTTGACCTCGTAGTCTTGTGTCACCTGTCAATTTGTACCAGACAACCTTATGATTCATTTTTCTCTGTGTGAATATTTAATTTAGCTTTCTGGTTCCTTATCTCTCCTAATATTTTTATTAAAAAAGAAAAGACAAAGGAGTGCATAGATTATGGAACAATCAGCATACGTCTTCCAGGATTTTGGTTAAGGGGTGAAATATTTGGTATTCATATTTAAAACACGTTTGTTATCGATGGCTATCACGTGAGTTTTCTGTTGTAAATTTTTCTTGCCAACTGGAATGAAATTGCTGATGAATTTTTTATCCTTCATCCAGAAAATCAGTATTAACCAAACTATTTCCATCTTGTTGGTTCTTCAGCTGTGATGCAAACTGACGGATTTGAGTACTTGAAGGAAAGCTGCCCATCTGTTCTGACTGAGCTATTGGAGTACGTGGCCAGATTTACTGAGCATTCGGACTTCATGTGCAAGCATAGGAATGAAGCACTACTTATTGATGGCAGTGACATAAATGGGAGGCGAGTGAAGCAAAGGCTCTAGTGAAGAACACTGAACAGCTTTCTTTACAATCCTCTTCTACTCTCCGTTTTAAATGATAGCGAGAGCTTAGTTAGAGGGAGAATATATATAAATCAATCTTTTATAGGATCAGAGTCAATTTTTAATTTTCTTAGTATTTTCACGTGTAAGAGATGTAAATGTAATTTGTGTTGTTGCTGTTACTGTTACTGTTCTGTTTGATGTCTTGAAAGTGTTGCAACTACTATTGATATTCTGTATGTTTATTCAAATCTAGTTACGTAAGTACTCTTAAAACATTTGACTGGCATCATCTGATTCTATTCTCTCTATTCTGTACGAATTATGCTAATAAAGCAAATACTTCCATCATATTAGAATCATTCCTTTCAAGGCCATGATCCATGAGGCCATTGATCATTATGGCGTGAACACCTTCATTTGTGACATTTCTTTGAAATTTGGTTACCTACTTGTAATCAAGAGTTTATTATCTTTTTAGTCAACGAATTTTTTAGTATTTTTGTTTTTACTCTGGACTTTGTACTTCTGATATTAATTCAATAGTTCTTTTTTTTTTTAGTTTCTTTAATTAAAGAACTATAACTAAGGACGAGAAAAAAAAGTTAAAAGACTAAAAGTTAGGACGATTTTTTTTAAAGAACTAAGAACAAGTAAAAAAAAAACTTTATAGGATTAATAATAGAAATTTAATAAAGTTTAAAGACAAAAAAAAAGATAGTAATCTATAAGCTTATTAATAAAAATATAAGAAATTTATTATATTTATATATTATAAAAGAAGATTTTGTCATGTTGTTAGATGTCATATAACATCATCATATTCATTTTACATTTTTTATATGTTAAATAATAAAATAATATTAACAAATTAATTTGTTAAATTTTAGAAATAATTTAAATATTCAAACTAATATTTTTATTAAAATTATTTGATATTATTTTAAATACAAGATAATATTAAAAAATTAATTTGTTAAATCTTAAAAATAATTTAAAAATTTAAACTAACTAATATTGTCTTTATATATGAATATGTTATTGAGTGACAATTTCACTTCACAGCCATGTATTTTTATTCTTTTTTGTGTGAATTTCTTTCTTTTTTAAGATGTATTTCAATTTTTCTAATTTGTTAATTTTTTTTTATTCATCATAATTACATCTCTTCCCATTGATTCTTATTTTTTAAAAATAATTTTGTTATGCTGAATATTGTTTGTTTAATTTTGATAAGATAACTCCATTATTATAACAAAATTTGGGTTCAAATTTTGATATTTTATTTTTTCTTATCTTTAAAATTTAATTTATTATTTTTGTGAATAACTGAAATCACTTTTGTTAATAGTTTTTTCTTTTCTTTTTCTTTTCAAATTTTAAATACATTATGAATATAACAAATTTAAAAATTAAATGTAACAAGTCTAAATGAATTTAAATTTAAATCAATTATTTGGTATTAATTTCGTTTTCTTAAACTTGATTTAAAAAAAAAATAGTTTGAGATCTTTAAATTAAAAAAAAAAATTATTTTTAAATATTAATTTATAATTATTTTAAGATTATAATATTTGTTATTTTATTAGTTTGATTTCGTTTAGTGTTATAATTTTTATTTTATATTATTTTTAACAAACTTTATCATCTAATTTAAATAAAATATAGTTTCCAAAATTTTCCTATTGTTATTATTTTATGATATTTTTAAGTTATTATTACTATAATTATCTTATAAATATAAAAAATTTAAATATTAAACCTAACATTTTTAATGGATTTAAATTTAAATAAATATCAATTTAAATTTAAATCAATTATTCAGTATTAATTTCATTTTTTTAAACTAGATTTTAAAAAAAGTATTAGTTTGAGATCTTTAAATTAAAAAAAGAAATCATTGTTTTTAAATAATAATTGATAATAATAAAAAATTTGAGAAAAGTGTAATAAGATAGTTTAAATTGATTAATGTAATTATTTTAAGATTATAATAGTTGTTATTTTGTTAGTTTGATTTCGTTTATGATTATAATTTTTATTTTATATTATTTTCAATAAATTTTATCATTTAATTTAAATAAAAAAAATAACTTTTAAATTTGTCTCGTTATTATTATTTTATGACGCTTTTAAGTTATTATTATTATTATTATTATTGTAATTATCATATATTTATAATAAATTTAAAGATTAAATGTAACAAGTCTAAATGGATTTAAATTTAAATAAATATCAATTAAAATTTAAATCAATTATTTGGTATTAATTTCATTTTTTTTTAACTGGATTTTTTTTAAATATTAATTTGAGATCTTTAAATTCAAAAAGAAATGGTTGTTTTTAAATAATAGTTGATGATAAAAAAATTTTTGAGAAAAGTATAATAAGATAGCTTAAATTGATTAATATAATTATCTTAAAATTATAATATTTGTTATTATCTTAAGATTATTGTAATTATTTTAAAATTATAATATTTGTTATTTCGATTAGTTTGATTTCATTTATGCTTATAATTTGTATTTTATATTATTTTTAACAAACTTTATTCCACAAGAACTAAAAATATTTTTTTAAGTCTAAAATATAAAAGTCATCTACACTTTTATTTCTCAAAAAAAATAAACAAAAAGAAAAAAATAAGTTATGTTATCATTCTATTCAAATGAATCATATGAATTATGTAAAAAGAGTTTATTGAACATACAACAAATATTTTGTCGATATTTATATTTAATAAGAAACATATTATTCAAATGATATCATTAATACACACCAACAAAATGATTAATGTAAATAAATTATTGATATCAATTGAAGTTGGAGGACATTCTTATTACATACCAAAAAATGACTTATATAAATAATTTTTTTTATTTTTTATTTATATATTTAGTGTCATTTACCACTTATTTAACAATATTTTTTAAGTTAATTTTAAAAAATAATTATGTATTTTATATAAGAAATTCATTAATTAACTTAAAAAAAACTTTAAATAATGATACGAGAACAGTACAATTATTTTATGTAAAAAAATTGATTATAAATTTATAATTGAATGAAAAATTTTAAGTTTTGTTAAAATAATTGTTACTAAATTTTGAACATGTAATCTAATTTTAAGTTATAACAAAACTTATTTTAATAATAACAATATATTTTACAATGCAGTAATATATTTATCTTTTACTTAAAAAAAAAACACACATATATATATATATTAATTATTTTTAATATATTATTATAAATATATTCAAATAATTAATCTATTTTATTTATAATTAATTTTAATAAATAATATTATCAATAATTAAAATAACTTATTCTTGTTTAACATGGATTACTAAGCTAATAAATGAATGTAAAGAGGTTAATTTGTAAAATATAATTAAAGCTTTATAATTTTTGGAAGCCCTAATGGTTTGCCATAGTACCGACCTTTTTCTTTACAAAAGCCTCCAAATTTTGTTTGGGCGGGGAAGGGGTAATTTCGTCACAAGAGTGAAATCTTAACACTAGTATTTATTATTATTGTTATTTTTTCGGATGAATAGAAATAGAACAGAGGTTAACTTCTTGTAGCCTTTCTTTCCCCCTTTCCTCTTCCTCTTAGCAAACATGGTACAGATTCATTTTGTTTCTTTGTTTTTTGTTTTCTGTTATCTGATTTTCATTTCAATGATGAATTGGGTGGTTTTGGTTGGTGTGTAGTTGTTCTTCTCCTATTTCAAGGATTTGGTGGGGAGGGAAGTAACCGTGGAGCTGAAGAACGATTTGGCCATAAGAGGAACGCTGCATTCTGTTGATCAGTACCTCAACATCAAACTCGAAAACACTCGTGTTGTCGAACAAGACAAGTATCCTCACATGGTATGCCTTTCTTTGCTTTAGGGTTTATTACTTTTCATCTGTTTCTATACTCCGTAGTTCTTTGGTCTTCTGAATTTTTCGGTTTAGGGTTTACGAGGGTTTAATTTTTGTTGGGATTATGATTCAATAAATTTAACGTAAGTTTTCTTTCATTCTTCTTGGAATATAATATATAATAATCAGGATATTTGAGTTGTTTTGTTAACCTCCCCTATCCAATCCAATGCCTAACAACTCCAATTTAACCCAAGTATTGAAAAAATAAAAATTAGTTTTTTAAGAGCATTCTTAAATTTATAAGTTGTTTCAATTTTTCTTACCGATTGATGAGATTGCTATGTAATCAGGATTAATTGGTTTGCCTGTGGTTACTGGTTAATTTTATGTTTAGTTGTAGATTGTGGTTTGAATTGTACATCAGTGCATGTGAATTGGAAGTTGAGGTTGAACTTAGAAGACTTCAATGGAAAGTAGTGAAAGGGAACATGTCCTTGATATACGTTCTTCATTTTTTTAATTTTTTTTTCTGTTTGCGTGATTGAGAAAAAAATTATGCTTTCAATGTTCTGATTATTATATTGGTTTGATGAATTGATCTAGGATTTCTGGGTTTCATCTGTGTAACCATAATAGCCTGATTGATGTTAGAATTATTTGATTATTTTCTTCTTAATAGAAACATTGAATATAAGATTACATATTGTCCACACTCTCTTGGTTCTTTTTTTGGGCCAACATCAGGATTCTCATTTTAGTGGATGACCTGTATTTTTGTCACTCTTCTATTTGCCTTTTTCTTGGGCCAACATCAGGATTCTCATTTCTATGAAATGAATGTGCACTGAAAGTTTGTGGGTATGTTTGCATCTAATATTTTTCCTTTGATACTTAAGTTTTTGCTAAATGTCAAGGCTTATTAAAAGACATTTTATTCAACGGGGTATATTTTACTTCATCTAATATTTAAACACAGTAGGACAGTCAATTGATAATTGAAGCAAATAGTGGCTGGAGTTTAAGGATGAGGCTGCTAATGCTCCTCTTTCCTATTTCTGTTCTGTTTCATGAATATGGAAAGCTTGAAATGGTTTAAACTTATATCTTGTAGATTGTAGGAAATTGGATATCATTGCAAAAGGTTTTCTGGATGCTGCTTTGTTGAGAGTAGAGAGAATCAAACTTTAGAATGAAGGGAGATTTATACCTATTTCTCTAATGTCCTGTTGAATGACAAAATAAGAACAAATATATAGCTGAATTTATTTTTTTATTTTTTTCTTGGTTAATTTAGTATATGACCTGAATAGCTTTAATGTTGATTTGATTTTGAATCTCTTGATATTATAATCAGTAGTAATGTGGGTGTATTTTGTGTCAGCTTTCCGTAAGAAACTGCTTCATCAGAGGATCAGTAGTGAGATATGTGCAATTGCCTCCAGAAGGGGTGGACATTGAACTATTACATGATGCCACCAGAAGAGAAGCTCGGGGCGGTTAGTCAAGTGTCTTTATTTTGTGATGTATCTTAAGAATGAGAATTCGGTGGGCTTCCATATAGTGGATGTTGGAGTAAACCCTTTTCAGACTTAATATTATGTACTGCCTTTCCCTTTTTTTATTTCTTTTGGAAGCTGATGTGACTAAAATGATACTAGTGGTGTAACTGCTATACATTTTCCTTCCGGTAGTGCCTCTATATTCAAAAAAGTATGACAAGTATAATGCATAGTCAGATATTGAAAGTGATGATGATTCCGTCATTGTCTTTAACAAAAATGACTTTAATTTCTATAAGAGGTGTAATTTGTCTTAATAAGATTTTTGAACAAATTAAATCTTAATTTTAAAATTAAACAAATTTGCTGTTATTGTTTTTGTTTTTACTTATTTAAAACCTTAAAATAAGTATTTTTTTACTCAGATATTTGGAAATATATGATGAATTCAAGGTCTTAAATAATTATAGATTTTTCAAACTCTGTAAAAAATCCTGAAGATTTTATAGGATGAGATTATTGATTGTTAAGACAACACCACAATATACTAATAATTTTTAAGCTAGCTCTATCGTGTATCCTAGGTTTATTTATATATATATAATGTAAATTCTAGAATTTGTCAAATTTTTTAATAATATTATTTTCTTGGGACTCCTAAGTCTCCCTTTTGCAAAAATAAAATAAAATAATTCTTAAGTTAATAAAAAAACACTAATAATTTATAATATTGTTACCATAAAAGTTGATTAACTTGTCATATAATGATTTAATTAACTTGTTATATAATGATTTAATGATTTGTAAATTGAATAATAATATGATTATTTTAAACTTTTAATGAATAATTTTTTTCCTCAGATTATTTTTTATATTTTATTCTCACTTCTCATTTTTTTTTTTTTACGAAAACTCTCACTTCTCATTATTTGGCATGGAATATCCTATAATGAACACATTACATTAACCTCTTCCGACTTTAAAACTTATTCGAGCATTCTTCGATGCTATAATTTTAAATAAACTCTCCTTAAATATATTTAAATGATAGGAAAATATTTTTTACTCATAAGTAACAGTTTATCGTATAAGCGGTTATCTGTGTAATTAACTGAAGTTTAATTAAAAAAAAATACTGCATTTATTTTACCTTCCTTGAGCTATTGCTGTGACAAACTGTTAATTTTTTTAGAAAATGCTCGAATTATCACTTAAGTCCCACATACTCATTTCTTCTCTTCTCTGCAAACTTAGACAAATTTGAAATTCCCAAATGTTGATGTGGTAGGGTTTGTGAAACTTGAGGTCATTGTTCTCAAATGTTGGATCGTGTGAGGCAGTGTAAATCTTGAGGAGGGTTTCGATCTCAAATTCTAAAGTCGGGTAAAGTCAATGTATTTACTCATTGTTTTTTAACAGGGATACTCATATTTTTATATACCTAGAAAACAAGTAAAATGGACTCTCTAATCGTGTTTTCTACCTAATTTTTGCTATAGAATAACAAGCTAGTTATGAATCTTTTTTCTCTCTCAACCTAATTGCTCTTTTTACTAAAAAAAAATGATTTTTTTTTTTTATGTTTTATAGAATGATGATACTTATGGAAAAAAAAAAAAAGATTGATTCGCTTTCTCATGCATATATTTTTATGCAAAGATCATCAATCTATAATTACTTGCATTGCATGATGTATACTACAATTATTTTTTATTTTGGATTATTTTGTCTTCGCGTTGCATGATATATGTGAAAAAAATGAGACTTTTTTGTCTATCAATATCTGTATGTATTACATAATATATATAAAAAAATAGATCATTCGACAATAATAAACCAAACTAGTATATATAGTAAATTCCCCGTTAAACATCATGCATTATGATAATAACTCATATTTTATACTCACTTTTTAGGATTTGTAATTATATTTACCTAATCATATTAGTATAATTTTAATTTTCTATTCACTAGTCTTAAATATAAAATATTTTCAAGAGATGCAAAATCAATACCTCAAAATCAACCACAACTATCTTTAAACAAGGTTTTGAGTATGAATATTCCAAAAATGAAAAAATTCTAATAGAAATTTCATAATTAATATGGATAAAGAAGATTCAAAATCAACATTTAATCTAAGTGAAATTAGTTTAAATTCTTGAATAAAATTCCTTGATAGATAATAAATATTTAATTAATAAAATAAAGATGCAAAAAATCAACATTAAAGTATTGTATATGAAGAAAACATAACCAATATTAGGTATCAATAAAGTATTTTGTGTTTTAACACAGTAAAAAAAAAAGAAAAAAAAAGGTTGGGAACAGACGGCGAATGAGAAACGTAAAAGTGCAAACAAAACAAAGAGAAAATTCTGGTGATTTATAAAAATATCGTAGGCGAGAACGGTGCCATGCATAATTCTGCTCTGTTGTACTCTCACTTACGTTTTCTTCTCTTTCTCTCTTCCAAACACTCTGTTTCTGCAGCATTCCCAAACAATGTCGGTTCCCGCGCAAACCAGCGAGTCTGACGCGTGGGACGCGGTCCTCCGCCAAACGAATGCGGCCGTGCAGACCCACGCCGATCCTAACGCGTGGGCCTTGGATGTGATGTCGACGCTTCTCTCCTCCGCCATCTCCCTCCCTTCCGTCGAACTCGCTCACCGCTTGGTCTCTCTTTTCTTCTGGGACAACCACTCCGCCGCCGCATGGAAGTTTCTCCACGCCGCCGTGTCCCTCAACTTGCTCCATCCCTCCCTCCTCATCGCACTCCTCTCCGCCACGTAACGTTTCTCTTCTCACTCGTTTCCTTTTTACAAGCTCTTCTGCTACGTTTATGCGCTTCGAATTAGTTTTTATTTTTCTTTCGGCGTTTGTTTCTTTTGAATATGCGTTTTCGGTGGCGTACTTATGCATTAGCTTATGTGTTAATTAGAAGATGTAGAATGAGCGAATTGCGAATTCGTACCGTGACTACTTCGGTTTTGCTCAATTCGGTTTTATATTGTGCTCTAGTATACTGTGTACCTGTTATTGGAATAGTTTCTCTGCGTGTTGATGGTTAAGGTGGAGATAGGTTAACTAGTTTTGGTTTACTAGGAAATGATTGCAACTGCGTCGAAGACTCCAAATACGTGCGTCTTGGCCACCGCTCCCCACCGTAGCTTCTCCGTTGTAGGCGAGATTGACGTGATTTTCTCCTCTAGAAACATGTTTCCAAACACTTGCATGTTTGTTTTAGGGTTGATTTGGATGTGAATGAACTTTCATTTCAAAACTTATACTTGTGTTTGGTTTAAACTTCAAACAAAACACCAATTGCACATTACAATGCACCAAGCGTAAAAGCTATACTCTTATAGCTTTGGAAAAAAAGCTAGTTACGTTAAGTTAAGCGTAACAGGTTTCCAAACATGTACTATGTTGTGTGTGTAGCTTTTGAATTAAAGTAATTTTGAATGTATTGGAAAGTGTGAATTGAGGTTGGAAAAGTCAATCCAAACATTGTCATATTTAACCTTTGCAATTATTAATGGAAGCTTGTTGCCAAACATGTGGTTTTATGTGCGTATTTGGTATAGTGTTACATAATTGTTTTTGACTCCATAATTAATTTTAGATGATTTTTCATGTTAGGTTTCACATGCTGAAACAACTTTAAGTAACTTTTGTTTTAAATTCAAAATCTTATATTGAATTTTATTTTAAAATCAATTTTATTCGGCATCAATTCTGTTAATTTAAAACCATTCACTGATTTATTTGTTTTCTTCACTGGTTATCTTACAATTGCTGTTGTATATTACCGCAGGGTTGTTCCAAGAAGACAGCTCTACCCTATTGCTTACAGGCTGTATATGGAACTCCTCAAGGAACTCCGTGTTAAGTTTAAAGGCGACATCAGTTGTCCAGATTATGAAAAGTAAGGTCCAACTCCAACTGAGTTTGCGGCATAGGAATTTTATTTGTATTAGGCTATTAGCTTCTGAAGATGTTTAGCACTTTGGATATTCTCTAATTATGTGAGTTGGAATGTGAACTGTATCATTGCACCTGCTCAATTTAAACTGAACAAATCCTGTCTGATACAACCAAAGCCAAATCTAGCCAGTGATGTTGTATTGAGTCTTTGTGTGTTTGGTTTGACGTCATGAAACATTTGATCCACGTCAAGCCATGTAGCTTGTGTTTTTCTTTGATTTGATGTGAAAAATTGAGAATATGTGCCTTATATAGACGTCAATCCAAACACACTGTTCATGTCTTGGTAATTCTATTATTATAGAATTTGCGTTGGTAGGAGGTTGGTATGTACATGTTACTGCCTAAAGTCTATCTTACAGGTTAAAGATTCACCATAGTAGTCTAACTTCCAAAAGAGCTCTAAAATATTTAAAATGTGATAATATTTTAGAGCTTGATATATTAAGCTGATAATGTGGTATTAGGTATATTTTAAGGATGTGTATGTGGAAAGAAATAAAAGATTTCATTTAGTGTATTGTTGGAAAAAGTAGATTTGCTTCTCTTCAGATTTCAATGTTATGATTGTTATGTCCTAAGACTACATTTCATCATTTGCTGTTAGATATTTATATTATCTTTTACTGCACACTCGTTAACTTGTTGACTGTTGCTTTGGTGCTTGTGGTGATCTAAGATTAAAGGAACATCTTACCATAATGGAAACATAACTAGTAGTTTCTTTCTATTATTTAGTGTGCATTTTTCTCTATCTCTTTTTAAGAGTATGGGGAAGGTTCCTTGTTTATTTCTGAATACTAATTATGATATTTCAAACCAATGGTTCCTTAGGATTATGAAATCAATTGATGATGTTCTTCAGCTTTCTCAAGTATACAGTCAAAAGACGAGGGAGTCGGGAGTTGTTCTGGTTGAATTTGTCTTTTCAATTGTATGGCAGTTACTTGAAGCATCATTAGATGATGAAGGGTTACTAGATCACACTACTGAGAATAAGCCTAGATGGCTAGGCAGTTCACATGATATGAATATTGATGGAGCTGACAGCTTTAGTGAAAAGAAAACTGAGCATGCAGAGTTGTTTCAGAAGAAAAATACAGCAATGGCTATAGAGATCATTGCAGAATTTTTGCAACATAAAACAATTTCAAGGATCCTTTCCTTAGTTCATTGGAACATGTAAGAACTTAATTCTGGTATACTTTGTATTAGGCAAACCATCTAAATACTCATTTGAATGAATCTCAGTTGAGATTTTGGAACCTTTTACTGAAGGAAAGTTATCTCTGTAGGTCATCACATTGGGGGTCTTTCATTCACCAAATGCAGCTGCTTGTATCAAATTCTTCAGTTTTTAGGAATTTGAAACATATTACTACAGAGAGCCTTTTGTGTTTGACGCAAAATATCCATGGGGTTGTTTCTCATGAGTTCAAAACAAAATCTAAGATGGAGAATAATGTAGTCATACCTCCGGGTTCTCTAATGTCTTTTGCTGGTCAATCTTATGGGGATAGCTGGTCTTCACTCTGGATTCCTATTGATCTTATCCTGGAAGATGCTTTGGATGGAGGGCAAGTGGCAGCATCTAGTGCTATTGAAATTATTACTGGTATGAATATTTTTTTTAAGTCATAACGTTGGGAAAAATTCCTATACGAAGAAGAATATCAAATTATAAAATCAGAAAACGCTGGAAAATAAACATGCAAGAGATCCAATGTCATTATGTAAGTTGCCTAAATCACCACAAAAAATGCTTTATTTGAATGGGAGTTGAATCATTTGATTGACAAACTTTTTTTTTTCAAATCAGTGTTATTTATTTGAAGTGGTAATTGCAGGTTTGGTGAAGACTTTACATGTAGTTAGTGGCACTATGTGGCACAGTACATTTTTGGGTTTATGGGTTGCATCACTGCGTTTGGTTCAAAGGGTTGGAATTCTTCTAACAGAAACGGTACGGAGCTGATGAATTCTCCCAGAAATATTGCTTAATGAATTTATTCCTGTACACGATCATCAATAAGGAAAGACCATACTTCATGTCGTTTACATTTAACTTCGTCTGTGTTGTCACATGTCACTTTTACATTTAGTTGATTAACTGGTCCTTTAAAAAAAAGCTAGTCATACTGGAAAATTGCATGCAATTAGACTCTGGATAATCTTCACATAACAACAATTATAATATTCAACATGTTATTTTAGGAGAGGGATTCAAAAGAAGGTCCTATACCTCGCCTTGATACTTGCATGTGTATGTTACTGAGCATTGCAACCCTGGTGGTAACTAATATTATCGAAGAAGAGGAAGGTCAACTGATTGAAGAAGCTGAACATACCTCTACAAATCAAGGCAATGATAAACTGCCTATGGGGAAGTGTCGTGGGGAATTGATTACCAGCTTACAGCTATTGGGTGATTATGAGTCCTTACTAACTCCACCTCAACCTGTTCTTGTGGAAGCCAATCAAGCTGCTGCCAAAGCTATTCTGTTCTTATCAGGAAACCCCGTGGATAGTGGATGCTTCAAATATATGAGCATGAATGACATGCTGAAGAAATGTTGTGAGTAATTTCTTTTGTTGCGGTAATCTGGATTTGTAAAGATTAATTTTTGGTTGTAGCATTTGTACTTCTATTTGATTTGTATCCTTTTTATAGTTATTAGTGTTATGTGCTAACTGAGGCAGAGCCATGATTAAACTACTGGAATGGACCAAAGTTAAAATAATCCAAGGGATCTATGGAAAGATAGAAAATCTGATGGTTTGATAAACTGCGTATGCATTTTACAAACTAAGTGCAGATTTTAAATTTTGGGAAGTTTCCCCCTCCTTGCTTCCTCAAACAGAAAACATAGTTCTCCCCGTGAACAAACCGTCAACAATGCATATCTATTCATTTATTAGTGGCACTGCACTTTTACCTTGGCACTGGTATTTTATCATATTTTCGTATAAGGCTATTTCATAATAGTCTGTTCATATTTTTGTTCTGAGTCCCTATCTTTTATGTCTTTGGTGTACAGGTGACACTCAATTTTGTTTTTTTCCTTGCAGCTGGCAACTTACGGCATCTAATTGTTGAGGCTTGTATTGCAAAAAATCTACTTGATACATCAGCGTATTTGTGGCCTGGCTATGTGAATGCATGCAACAATCAAATTCCTTGTAGCATTTCTAATCAAGTGTCTGCAGGCTGGTCTTCGTTGATGGAGGGATCACAGCTAACTCCTGCATTGGTTAATGTCTTAGTTGCAACTCCAGCTCCAAGGTATTCAAATGACTGATCATTCATAGTTCATATGCTCTGTGTCCCCTTCAATCCTCTTATAAATTTGGTTTCAGAAGGGCAAGATTTGAGAAAGATGGCTCATTCAGGCAAATTAGATGGAGGGAGTTTTCAAATATAGAATTTTAATCTATCCAAAATGCTGTTTTTACCACATGACAAAGCAGCAGTTACCTGGGATATTTGCTCCTCTAGTTGTTTTGCCATGTTTCTGTTTTTTTTTTAGTGATGGTGGTTTTTGGTAGAACACTGTTCATACTCTGAATTGTTGACTTTGTTTTCATTATTCCGTCAGCAAATTCATGAAAAGCCTTGGCTCCAAACATTCGTGCTACTGACATAGAACACTGTTCATACTTCAGTAGTATATGTATTTACACAATTTTATCTGTATGTTTTCTTTTCTTTTTTTAGTTATCTGTTTTCTTTAATCTATTTTAATGGTTTTGGATTTAACAATTGATTTACCTTATTATTTCTTATTCTATTTCAAGGAATTTTTTTAAGGCAGTTACAGGGAACCCCACTCGTATTTCATTCTTTATTTCTCTCCTGTTTTATCTCTAGATATTGTCAAGACAAAAAGCTAGTTTTTTCAGTTTACCCAACTTCATTTTTGTGTGAGCCAACACCATGCAGTTTTGTACATTTTGAGAATGCGTTGTTGAATATTATATTTCGTGTTTATTGTCATTGGTGGTTGCCTACTAGGTATTGCCCTGTGTTATTTTGTAATTCCAAAGTACACAAAGCTTCTATCACTAGGGGATCTGAAGAGGGTTAGATTGTGCAATCTTATCCCAATGAGCAGAGAGGCCTTTTTTTCTGTGACTAGAATCAAAGAATTTTTATTGTCATAGAGAAACAACATTTCCGATACACCAATGCTCTTCTTCATCATTTTTTTCAATTTTAAAAATTGTATAGAATACTAGCATAGCATGAAATGTAATCTTCCTTAAATCTATCTTCCTCCTCTTTGTCACTCATAAAGACGCAAACATTGGCTAGCATGTGAATGTATTTTACGCTTTAATGTAAATTAAATATGTTTCTATTATAGTAATATATAAAAGAGTCTTTAAAATATAATTTATAAAAATATTAATGTGGTAAGTAAATTACATAATATACAGTAAATTTGTATAGAATACTAACAGAGCATGGAATGTAGTCATCCTTAATATTCCTTCTCTTCTCTTTGTGTCACTCATTGGCAAGCAAATGAGTGTATTTCATGCTTTATTGTAAATTAAATATGTGGGTATTATACTAATACATAATAGATCTTTAAAACATGATCTATAAAATTATTTATGTGGTAAGTAAATTACATTATATACAATATGGAAATAACATATATATGCTATATAGTATGAAGGGTTGCTATAGAATACTTTAATAATGCTTGGCAAGGATAGTTCCTAACCTATATAGCCTTTATTGCTCCCATAGTTCCTGGATAAAGGGAACTTGTTCATCTGAAAATACATAGAGATTCTTGTTTTTTAGATCATATATAGATTTATGATTTATAGATACTAAATATGAATACATATTTATGGAGTCTTCGTGTGTGTGTAAGTGAAAAATGGAAGTTATCTAATTAATGATAGTATAGCATAATACCTGAACTACAGTATACAGATGCACCCTTCATTTCATGAACCAAATATTAGATGCTCTTTCTTAAAAAATTATAAGCCAACTGAATTTAAGCTTGTTGATTTTGATGGAAGCTTAGCAGAGATTGAGAAAATATATGAAATTGCAATCAGTGGTTCAGATGAAGAAAAGATATCTGCTGCTACCATTCTATGTGGGGCATCTCTGGTACGTGGGTGGAATGTACAGGTACTTTTACCTTTCCAATTTTACCAGAGACTTCTACTTTTTTCTTAGTGCTTTAGCTTGTTTGGTGTGTTGTCTTCTGTCCGTTCTTTAATGTTGTCTGTTTTTTTTAAAAGTTTACATTATCAACTTTGTTTGCAGGAGCATACGGTTCTTTTTGTCACAAAATTGCTTTCACCTATAGATCATCCTAACTACTCTGGGGCTGAAAGCGATTTCACCAGCCAAGCTCCATTTTTAAACGTTCTTCTTTTTGGAATCTCATCTATAGACACTATTCATCTGTTCTCCCTACATGGTTTGGTATGTTCTGTTTTTATTCCATGTAGTTTGACTGACATGTGTAACTGCCAACTACCCTTTTCCTTTTTGAGTGAAGTTGATATGATGTCATTGTTTTGTAGTCTAGGAAGGCTCTATCATTAATTAAGTTCTTATTTTTCATAAAAACTAATGGAGGACGGAGTGTTGTAGAGAACTAGTAGAAGTTGCATGTACTTTCTTTGCTGATATGTCGTATTTTTGCCATTTACTACAGGTTCCATTACTTGCGGCAGGACTAATGCTTATATGTGAGGTTTTTGGATCATGTTCTCCTGATGCCTCGTGGCCTCTTGAAACCAAAGAAAAACTTACTCATTGGGAGGTATTCTCTAATGCATTTACTCTTCTGCTGAGATTCTGGCGGTTTGATCATCTACCTGTTGAACAAGTGAGGCGTGATGCAACAACTCCACCGTTTGGATCGCTACTTAGTCCCGAATGCCTTCTATTAATTCGAAACTGTAAATTGGCGTCATTCGGAAGAACAGCTAAGGATCGACAGAGGCTCAAAAGATGGTCAATGATTTCATTTTTTTCTGCAGAGCCTGTATTTATTGATTCCTTTCCAAAATTAAACTACTGGTATCGGAAACATCAAGAAAGCATTGCTTTAATCCGCTCTGGTGTTGTGCCTGGAGGGCCTGTTAATGATATTGTTGATGCTCTACTAGGCATGATGTTTAGGAAGGTAAGTAATGGTGCCGAACCTTTGACACCTACGACTTCAGGAAGCAGCAATTCACCTGGGCTTGCATTGGATGAAGCTTTAATGAAACTAAAAGTACCTGCCTGGGATATCCTCGAAGCTATTCCCTTTGTGCTTGATGCTGCTCTGACATCTTGTGCTTATGGGAGACTCTCTACCCATGAACTGGCTACAGGTATGCCTTGTTCTCTATTTTGTCTACATTACATCATTTTTTAACTTGAACTTATTACGTATCATATCAAGTCTGTATTATAATGTGAGAATGTCACAAAATGTGGAGTGAGGATATCTATAGATTGAATGGGTCCTGAAATAACTTAAATAAGCAAAAAAGAAAAATAAAAAAAAACTGAATACTAAACTAAAGCTTCAATTTGATAGAGATTGGAAAATAAGAGCATTTTGGTTCCGTTCTGTTCTCTCACGCACAAAAAGAAAAAAAAGTTCCAGTCCTTACTGGAAAACACATTTTTATTATAACTTAAAACACTTGTTTGATTGGATCACCTGGAATTTTGTTTTCAAAATATAAATGACCATCTTATCTTAAGACAATTGTTATCCATAAAAAAAACACACACACACACACACACTTTTTTTAGAATAAAATTCCTATTTTCTTTCTTTTGTCTAGACCACACGTATTTCTTACATAAAATAATTATGTTCTTGTTGGATAGAATGATTATGGACAACAAATATTTTCTAGAAACATTTATAAAATGTTTGGTTATTATTCGATTTTCCTAGAAATAGTGTATTTACTGTTAACTATTAGAGAAGTTTAATAAGTTTACACCTCCATAACATAATTACTACAGGAAAAAATTTATTCTCACTTATGGAAGTGGTAATATTTTATCTTTACTTGTTCATAAATTAGTATTTCCTAAAATCTTTTATTCTCAACATTTTTTTTTATTTACTTCTACTAAGTATACGAACATTTTGCTTTATTATAACTTTTTCAAAAATGTTAAAACATTTTTTTTTTGCTGAAGTGTTAAAACATTTCTTGTATCAACAGTTACCTATATTATCGAATACTAATATATCACTTGTTGTTAAGTCAAATTAAAGTTAAAATATATCTAACATATAAAATATTTAAAATTATACAGTAATGTTTTTATAACGTTAATAAAAATTAATATAAAAGATATAATGCAAAAAATACATTTTATGAAAAAAAATTTATCTATAAATATATATAGATTATTCTGAAAATAAAAGTGTAGTATTATCACTTACAATACATCACAAGCATGACTATATTATTTATTCTCCTCAAATAAAATTCAAAAGCATGAGTAAGAAATAACATTGAATTTTATTTTGAATATAAATCACAAGCAAATATATTTGTTAAATTATTCATCTTGTAAATTCTACTCGACATGTTGGTTTCTGGAAATTTAATTCTGGAAAAGTGTTTAATATATTTTGAAATAAAAAATACAAAAAAATATTTAAAAACCCTTTTAGAGTTTCAATTATGAATTAAATAACATAATCATTATGATTAAATAACACAACCACGATTTTAATATTCTTCGAACAACCTAATCACACCGCTTTTAAAAGATTCTGCATTCTCTTAACTCTTGAATAGTCCGCGATGCTTCTTTAATTTAGGATGGCATAGAATAGTTTTTTTCTGATTAGATTAGATATATCTTGATCGAGTTTAACGGTGATGCAATTTCGGTGTAATACTGATTGGTACATTACCATTAAACTCATCTTTATATTAATAGTGAACCATATATTTAGGAAATTTGCAAGGGGTTGTATTGTAATACTGATTTTTCAAACTTTGTTTAGTATGCTTGCTGTGTAATTCGATTTTCACGTTCTTTTTTTCTCAGGCCTCAAAGATCTAGCCGATTTTCTTCCAGCTTCTTTGGTTACCATTGCAAGCTACCTTTCAGCTGAAGTTACGCGGGGCATATGGAAGCCAGCATTTATGAATGGAAGTGACTGGCCTAGCCCTGCTGCAAATTTAGCCCTTGTTGAGCAACAGATAAAGAAAATCTTAGCAGCCACAGGTGTCGATGTCCCAAGCCTTGTTATAGGTAGTTTGGTCTTAGTCTCTATTCTAATTTTGCATTCTTTTTGGTTTTGTTAAAACATTAAGGAAAATTCAAACGAATGCCTTGAGGACAAAAGTAAAAAGTAACTGATAATTTTTTTTATTATGTTTCAGTAAAAAATTCTACTTTCATTTCATTAACCAGTGTTCTTGGAGTGCTTGATAGCATTTGCATTAATATTATGGTATGTGAAACAAAAAGTTCATTCTGTTGACAGTATTTTTAATTCTCTGTAGATGGGAAATCTCCAGTTACACTTCCTCTGCCTTTGGCAGCTTTTGTAAGCCTCACAATAACATATAAACTTGAAAAGGCCACTGAACGATTCCTTGCACTGATTGCCCCTAGTGTGAGTGCCCTTGCTTCTGGTTGTCTCTGGCCCTCCTTGCCCATTGTGACGTCTTTGTGGATCCAGAAGGTGAAGCGTTGGAGTAACTACTTTGTGCTCTCTGCTTCCAGCACTGTTTTTCACAACAACAAGGATGCTATAGTTCAACTACTAAAAAGTTGCTTCACATCTACCCTTGGGCTTGGCTATGGCAGCATTCATAATAACGGCGGTGTCAGTGCCCTCCTTGGTGATGGCTTTGTTTCCCAAATATCCGACGGGATCTCTCCAGTTGCTCCAGGAATTCTTTACCTAAAAGTGTACCGGTCTATTGGAGATATCACATTGTTGATTAAAGAAATTCTGCCTATTCTGATGCTTACAGTTACAGACATAGCAGCAAGTAGCGATTTGATGCCCAAGGGGGATGTAAGGAAACTACAGAAAACCAAGTTTGGCATAAAATATGGCCAAGTTTCTCTTGCCAGATCCATGGCACGTGTCGAGCACGCCGCTCAACTCGGGGCTTCATTGGTTTGGCTATCAGGTGGACCCAAGTTAGTTCAGTATTTGATATGGGAGACTCTGCCTTACTGGTTTTTATCAGCTACCATGTTGGAGCAGGATGGCAGAGAATCTGGAGGAGTTATGGTTGCCATACTCAAAGGCTATGCACTGGCATTTTTTGTTTTTCTTAGTGCAGCATTTGCCTGGGGCATTGACAAATCGCATTCACCAAAACGACGGGGGAAGGTTGTTGGCTTGCATTTGGAATTTGTTGCAACAGCCCTGAACAGGAACATACCAATTCGTTGTCATCGTGCTACTTGGAAAGCCTATGTGTCAGGGTTAGTGAGCTTGATGGTGAGTCGAGCTCCAACATGGGTCCGGGTAGTCGATGATGATTTGTTGAAGAGACTGAGCTGGGGATTAAGACAGATGGATGAACACAAGCTGGCTCTTCGCCTTCTGGAAATTGGAGGGATAGGTGTCATGGGTGCAGCAGCTAAATTGATAATTGAACTTGAACATAGATCTAAAATCTATCTGTACTGACAAATACTGTCTATACCGATTCATTGAAAAGGTTGTTGTAAAGGATGTTTGTTACTTAGATCAGATCGATTAACATATCCACCAAATAGAATAATGCAAACAAGATCTTTGCAATGAATTCGTCTACATTAATGAATTATAACCAAAAATACCAAAAAAATATATTTTCAAATTATCACGACGGAATACATTTTTGCACATTACGTTACACTCCTGGTCAAATGGCTTTCATATTAGTTGGGTCAGATGTCGGTTTTTCTTCAAGTTGTCCCTATCAATAATTTATTTTAGTGCTGAGTGGCTTACGACTTTTGTTTCTTGCCCCACTCCTATCAGACCTTCTCTTTTGGCTCATGCTGTTGGGATTTCTGTAATTCGGCCTTAGTTTTCTGTTTGTTTCTTTATTTTTCATACTCACAAAAATTGAATTTTAATTTGAATATCGTAAGCACATGCATGCATCATTGTTGTAATCCACTAATTTCGAGCGCCCCCTGAATCCGATGATAATCTGTTAAGGATGGACTTTGCAGTGGTCGTAAATGCATTGCTGCAAGAGATTCATTCAGAACAGAGTGGACTACAGAATGATCTGGGGTGAGAAATACTAACAATCATAATTATTTGCTAAAACTTATTAAAAGACACAATTTATTAATATACTCTTTATTATTTGCTAAAATTTACTAAAAATCACAATTCGTTTAACTTTTGCTTATGATTTTGTAGTTTCTAATCAAATTTAATTAATAATAGAGTTTGTTAGTAAGAGTATATTTAATAATTTGTTTCTAACACTCCTTTCCTTTCGAAGCATATCATGGATTGATCTTTGCAGCCAAAAAAAAATCATGGATTGATCCATAGTATTAAATGGATAAGGGGGGAAAATTCTGAAGAGACTTTGTCTTTAGAGTCATAAGGATATATTTTGTTCTGAAATTAATATATATATTAACACAAACAATTCAAAAATAAATACTCGCTAGTTATTCAAAAATAAAGACAACCCATCACTGAGCATAAGAAATATATATACAGGATTCCAGCAGACATTGCCTGGCATGCATTCTCACCAATTTATTATTATATGATAGTAATTAATCTACAAAACCTGTAACTGAGGCCAATTACTTGCAATGACTAAATTTACAAAGGTTGAAGAAAGTCGTGGACTGGGGAAATGGTACTACTATCATTTGCCTCAAACAAAGTGCAGCTGTAAGGCTTCATTTGATAAGTAAACAAACCTTCTATCATCTCAGGGACAACTTCACCACTGGTTGAGAAAAAGCCTGGAAATGGAAGAGCCGTGTCAACTAAACGGTACCATGACATTCCTTCTGGAGGCAGGGGTAGAAGTGCAGTTTCTGAATGATCAGCTGCATTGACAGCAATAAATAGATCCCCGGATAAATCCAAAGATACAGATCTGTCTAGAACCTCTGTCACTTCGGCCTTCAAAGTCATGGCCAGGAACTTGCAGGATGGATCTTCCCATCTTGGTGGAGTGCCATCACTTCCATACCATTCAATGTTTTCTTCTTTTAAGAAGCTCCTCCTCTGAAGAAGATCGCTCCTCCTCCTTCTCAATGAACTTAAAAAGAAAATGAATTGTGTGATTTGTTTACCAAAGCCTGTTTTCAAAGCACTCCAATTGAAAGGCTTTATATCGCCATATGCAGTAGAACCTCCAGAAGAATGGCCACATTCATCTCCCATGTTGAGAACAGGTACTCCTAATGACACAAACAGAGTGAAGAGGAAATTGCGGATTTGTTTGAGTCGTCTTTCAAGGACAGCAATGTTGTTAGTAGCTCCTTCTTCTCCACAATTCCAACTTGATTCATCATCACTGGTGAAGCTAACCAAGTCCACGAGAGAAAGACCAAAATTCCTGGCAGTGTAATTAAACGAGAATGCAGGGCCTCGTCCACCAGAAAACATGTCCCCGCTCCCGCAAAGTCTTGTTGCAAGGTCGCTAAGAAGATTTTCACCCCTTAAAAAGTTCCTCACATCATGACAGAAATTTGTATTTATTTCTGCCCATCTCATCCAATGAGGAAAGCGGATTTCCTTTGCTACCATGCCATGGGGATCCCAACAATCTGCAATGATCCTAGTCTTGGAGAGTACAGGGTCAAAAGCAATTGCTTCAACTAATGGAGGTCTAGACAAGTACTCCCCGTGAAATCCCCTCAGCAGGTGCGAAGCATTTATGAAAGAGAAGCCATCAATGTGAAACTCAGTCACCCAATGCCGAAGACTATCCAGAATCAAATTTTGCACTACAGGATGGTTACAGTTCAAAGCACACTGTATCTTCAAATCACCAACTCCATTTGCATAATAGTAGGACAAGTCATCAATTCCCTGTAGAGCACCAACCTCAGCAGTATTGGAGAAAACAACCTCCACAAGAACTTCTATCCCATTGGCATGCATAGTTTTAACCATCTCTTTCATAGCGGTAATTGCAGATACAGGACCACCAGATGGTCCATAAATGTGCATCGGAGAGAAAAAGTGGCAAGGAAAATATGGTCCCTTTTTCTCATCAAACGTGAAAATCGGCTCTAAAAGAACAGCATTCACTCCTAGATCTTTAAAATGCTGAACCTTCTTAGCCAAACCAGTAAAGGTCCCAGCTACACCACTTGGAAGTTGGCTGGACTCATGCTGCGTAAAGCGCTCCACATTCAACCTATAAACCACTAGTTTCTCCATGGACAAATCCGGATGACAATCACCACCCCAGTCAAAAGCAGGTTCCTTCCCCAACCATCCAAGATTCTTCACCGATCCAAGACTCCCAACGATCTTAGCATACGGATCCAAAACAGCACGCTCAGTGAAACCATCATCCTTGTTCTTCTTGAGAACACCCCCTCTGCTGCGATAACCATAGCTCACAAAACCCTTGGCACTCTCAATCGAGACATGCCAGATATCACCTGTCCTATTCACATAAGGATCCAAATCAAGCTCCAAAGCAGGCTTCTCCACACCATTCTCATCATACAAGCACAAAACCACACTCTCAGCATGTCTAGAGAAAATGGCAAAATTCACAGATCCACCAGGAGAATAAGAGAGCCCCAAAGGAGCTGGGTACCCCGGAAGCAAACCAACCGGCACGCAATAATTCGTTCTCCTATGGCTTCTGATCTCCAACCCTGCATCCAAAGATGACATCAAGAAAAACGACAAGTACAAAGGAACATGCTTGGCATCAAATTCCAAATCAGCTGCAAACTTTCCATCAGAAGTTTGCACCAAGGAACTAGCATTAATCCCCGTTGCGGCATTTTCACTCAAACCTATCGTATCCAGATCCACAAAACACGATGAATCACTTCTATACACACCCCAACACAACAAAAGAGTTTCACCTACTCCACCACCACTTATATCCAACGAAGAAATCTCAATGTAAACAAAGTACCTATCTTTTCCCTTTGTGACATAAACTCTCACCAACCCGCCACCAGTTTCTGTCCTAAACAAATACGCCAATGACCCTTTTCGGTCTTCGGGTCGGGTCAAGGTTCCGACTTTCTGCTCCGTTTCCTCGATGGACAACCGTGACGTGGCACACAATTTTGAAGAAGAATTGGGGAAGACGAGGTTTTGCAATCCAAGTTGCTTCCTTTTTTGGATAAGGGGTTTGTGAAAACAAGAGCATTTGGGTTTTCGGTGGTTCCGAGGAATCACTGAGAATGAGAAGTGTGGCGCGAGACTTGCCATGGTTGAATCGAATCCGAGGAAAGAGATTCGGTGGTTGCTAATTAGAGCATTGCATTTGGAACATGTTATTAGAGTAAGATTCGAGTGATGATGGAAACTTATAATGTTCGATCTTAAGAGTGTAACTGAAAGAAAAGAAGGAACAATAAGGTACTTAACGGTTATGGTAAAGGCGCAATGGGGATGCTTCTCTTGTTACCGTCAGATATGTAAATGCTGTAATGAACGGTTGAAACAGATAGCGAGCAACTGCATGGTCCGGTTGGAATGAATCTGCAAAATTACCGGAATAAAAATTGCAATTTGGTCCTTCTGTTATGTGACGAGTTAGTTTGTTACTTTGTTACCTTTTCTTTCGTTAACCAATGGCACACAGCATCAAATTTACTCATATCTTAGACTTAGATTTTAATTACACTGTAAACTAATACAAAATCATGCTAAGTATGATTTTAATTACCAATAAAACGGACACAACCCTCTCCCAGGATGATTTTTTTTTTCTGTGATGTATATTTTTTTTAATATAAAGAGATTCATGTTAGAATCATACACACTCCAAACAGAAATTTATATAGAAGATTTTTACATTACCTTTTCGTCAATTTTTACACCACCTTTTATGTAAATTTATTGCACAAGTGATTGGTTGTGAATATAATCTTGTACATACACAACCCAGTGACCCACACACTAAAAAAATCCTTAATTAATAGATAGAATGAATCAAGCATTGAAAAATTGTTAAATGATGTTTGTTTCTGAAAATAGTTTCAACCAAAGAATGATGTTTGATAAGGAACCCAACGGTGAGGAGTGAGAGTTGAGAGAAGACAACAAAGACGTGGCGTCCTTTCTTTCTTCAAGTCACAAAACACAACACCGCATCTCTTATCTCATTTTCCCTTCATCTTCTCCAATGATTGAAGTCCAGAAAAACTGTACACCCACGGGGAAGAATAGTTGACCTGTTATTACAGGTTTTGGAAGTAATTAATTTTGCGAAAAAATACCCCAAGTTTATTAGATTAGGTTAAATTATAATTTTGATTTTCAATCATTTCAAATTCACAATTTTCTTTCCCTATTTATTTCCTGTAATCTTTGTCTATTATCTTAGTTAATAAAGTTTATTTTTAGCATATGTAAAATTCTACCTTCATTCATATCTTTTCAAATTAAAAGATATGAACAAAATCCACTCTAGGAAAGAAAAGTCAGTGGAATGAAAGCAAATGCTTGATTTGAAAAGATACGAATGAAGGTAGAATTTGATTAAAGATGCTCAAAATAAACTTTGTCAACTACGATAATAGACAAAGATTACAGGAAATAAATAGGGAAAGAAAATTGTGAATTTGAAATGATTGAAAATCAAAATTATAATTTAACCTAATCTAATAAACTTGGGGTATTTTTTCGCAAAATTAATTACTTCCAAAACCTGTAATAACAGGTCAACTATTCTTCCCCGTGGGTGTACAGTTTTTCTGGACTTCAATCATTGGAGAAGATGAAGGGAAAATGAGATAAGAGATGCGGTGTTGTGTTTTGTGACTTGAAGAAAGAAAGGACGCCACGTCTTTGTTGTCTTCTCTCAACTCTCACTCCTCACCGTTGGGTTCCTTATCAAACATCATTCTTTGGTTGAAACTATTTTCAGAAACAAACATCATTTAACAATTTTTCAATGCTTGATTCATTCTATCTATTAATTAAGGATTTTTTTAGTGTGTGGGTCACTGGGTTGTGTATGTACAAGATTATATTCACAACCAATCACTTGTGCAATAAATTTACATAAAAGGTGGTGTAAAAATTGACGAAAAGGTAATGTAAAAATCTTCTATATAAATTTCTGTTTGGAGTGTGTATGATTCTAACATGAATCTCTTTATATTAAAAAAAAATATACATCACAGAAAAAAAAAATCATCCGGGGAGAGGGTTGGGTCTGTTTTATTGGTGAGTCTAATATTGTACACCAAAAAATGTATATCTATTTTTCACTGATTGCATGCATTGTACACATGAACTCAGCAAAAAAAAAAATGTATTGAACACATGTACAGTTTTCTACATTAATTACAAGAAAACAATTTATACAACGAAAAACATTTTTGGAAGGCAATTGAGAGCAACAGAATGTTACATGAGCTTGGTAGATAAGAACGATGCTAATGTGTTAAGTTTTACATTTCGGATGTAATTTTCAGAAGCTAACTAATAGTATACCTTCCACATTCCAAACGTGATTCTTCCATTCCCAACGAATTTCCAAACATGCCAGTAATTGTTTTGGGAACACTACTTTTTGCTGTTCCTCACAGTTTCAACTTAAAATAGCTGATTCTCATTGACATGAGTAATCACTCCGTGGTCTTTCCTTGGAATGAATCTCAAATGGAAACTATACGTTAGTTTTCACTATCAGAATCTGGCTTGCTATCCCGACGAGCAGGTCTCGTTGTCTGAATAAGTGGATTGTCCTCTTCATCATCAATGGTTGCTGGTTTTTCAAAATCATCACCCTTAAAAACTGGGTGTACATAAGCATCCTCAAGATAAATGCTCAGGTTTAAGTTTGGCTCAACAGCCCGTTCAAGTGTATCCTTCACCATGGCTTCCTGTCAAAATCAACATTTAGACAAGTTAAACAAAAAGAGCTTCTATAAAAGTTAAGTGATTTTAGTTTACAAGAAAAAAGTTCAATTTATTTTACCTTATTTTTCTCTTTTACTCTCCTATATAAGTATTTAATAAGAATTGAGTTTATCCAAACAAATTACATGTTTACAGTTACTCTAGCAATAGATATCTCCAGAACCACATAGCACATCTTGTTTCTTTGCATGCATATATGATTACCCTCAGATTAACATATACAATGATATTTAAACATGTATATGCATATATACCTCTAGTGGAAATTTTACAAATGCAGATTCGAAGCGACCTTTGCAATATCTGTGGAACCAGATTGTCAAGATGGGTTGTGCAATAAGCACTAGCGTCGACTCTTGTGTACCTCTTGTACTTAACAATCCCATCAGAAGAATTTGAGATATAATCAACCCCATAACTACTCGACCGTGGACATCTGGCCAAAACGCTCCTCCACTCTCATATTGCTGGTTATACACATTGATAATCTTGGGACAAGAAAACAAAAACGAGATTAAGCATTACAAGAAACATGAATATATTAATTTACTCAGTTGTTTGTGCAATTAATGTCATGTTAGTATATTTTCTATTAGAAAGGATGTGTTAGAGAATGTGTTGACAGTCCTCACCTGGTGGCGAAAGATCAAGTAGGCAAAAGCAAAGAAGACTACAATGAAGGGGAGAAGAAAAGGTGTGACCGGAGCATACACTTGCCCAAGAACGAAATATAACTGGATGCGAGGTTCAGATGTAGCAAATTCCAAGCTTCCAGGATCCATAGCATTCTGTCTGTCTTGATCAGTCTTCACCAAGAATGTGTTTTTCACATGGAACGAAATTAACGGAGATAACCTGAGGATCTCTCCAGCTACTCCAGCCCAACCATCCACCATTATGTATGTGATGAAGAATGTGGCTTTCATGGGGATTGTACTGCCAACTGTTTTTGTGAACCTGCAAATTAATATAATAAATTCCATGTCAGTTGCATGCCATTCTCAGTGCCCACATAGTGTAAACTCAACAAGCTTAGTTTAGAGCCTACTCTGTAGAGGGCTGATTAATGAACTGCTGAAGTTGCTGAAGTGCTGTTCCTGTTACAACACTCCCAAGGAACACATTGACGAGAATAAACAAGTAATATTTGGAAGCTGACCTCCGGTCCAAACTTGAGAGTGAAGTATAACCTTCCACTTTGGACATAGCCATGAGAATATTTGGAAGCATTATAAGAAATATCTTTAATGCTAGCCCTGGTAAAAAGCCTTGAATAACAGACTTGATAGATGGCCTGCATGCAATGAACCCATCACAGAAAGGAATATTTACACTTTTGAACCCATATTTAAAGTAATTAGGTGGTATGAAATTGAGAGCACTTACTTTTCAATTATTGGCATCAAGAAAGGAAAGACCTTCTCAATAGCCTCAATGTTGGCCAGAGATTGGACCAATGCTATGGGTATCATAAAGCAAAAAGTTAGGAAAAATAAAGAAACATTCATGAGCAATCTTCGCATGTTGAGGTCAAAATATGGAATGGCAAGATTTTCCCAAAAGACATCCCTCGGCTCAGGAGCCCATTCCGTGAGCCAAATTGTTGGATTACTTGTTTGTTGAGATTGAGCACACACTGCTGCTGCCCATCGTGTTCTGAATGAAACAAAGGCTGCAGGAATAACGGCTTCCGGATTGTTTATGATGTTTTCTCTTTCTTCCGCTTCCTGTTAATTAGTTTCAAATGGGTGTCATATCCAATAATGTTGTATAATTTGATCGATCAGTACTTACTTGTTTGCTCAAATCATCAATCATTTTAGTATAATGATCAATAGCATCAACTTTACTCCCCAAGAAACCCATGAAACCTGTCTATAGATAAGAAATCAAATCGTGAAACATATATATAAAAGGTTATTAATTAGTTGATATCACCAATTATGGCTAGCTATTCTTGTGAAAAAGAAAATGCTAATAAGAAAGAAAAAAAAAGAGTAATTCAATGCAGGTAAATCATGAAAAGAAAGCTACCCGAGTAGTTGGCCTGATCTTGGAAGGATCTCTTTCGTATTTGTTTTGGTAGTAAACGTACCAGTTTATTAATGCCTTCTTCTGTGCAGCCATTGCTGCAAGCCTGTTCGCATTATAAACAACCTACCAATAATTCATAATAAATTATTCATTTGTTACACTAGAGAAAATAGCAAAAGTAAAATACAAATTAAATTCAAGATTCATAATACAAGGTCCTCAATCAGTTGAAGTAATTAAACCTCAGTAAATTACAAATCCTAAGATGAAGGTTGTCTGAATGGTCAATAAAAATTTCCCACTTTTAAGTTGTAACTATATATCAAGGCCAATGTTTTTTTAATACCTGATGCAACAGATAGTGATCAGGATGGTTGACGCAAAAAAAATGTTCTATGTGCTCACTGATTGATTCATCCGGATCTGGGGGAACATTCCTTACCAGAACCTGTGAAAAAAATCCAAAGTGGTTAGTTATTACGAAACAATATTCAGCTTGCTTCAATCAAAATGTGACCAACTTACAGTGAATTGGTCCGGACGACGACGTTCCGCTGCCAAAAATCGCAATCTCATTTCTGATATAATCCTGTACTCCCTATAAAGACTATAGCATGTCCAGGATGAGAAAATATATGACATTACAATATGCGCCCAAAACCTGGAAGAAAGTGACATGTGAAGAAATTTCGTAACTTGGTTTTCTTAATTAAAAGGCAAAGATCAAAGTTGCAATCACATTCCCAACACAGAGCTAGGACAAGAGTGTCATAAGGTTCATTCTCACCTATCTGATCCAAATGGAATGTTTGATATTGAAATCTTGTCAATACTGCTAAATGTCAAATCCTTAGCTGACCGTGCTACCAGTGAATTCCCGAACCAGTTAACAGGAACCAAAACCAGAAAAGAAAGTACGGTAATTGGGGCAAATATTTTGACCCTGTACACATGAGAGAAAAAAGAATATATCAAAATACAAAATAGAAGATGAGATATTAATTACTATCTCTTTTAACAACTCACCCAAGAAGATAAATCCGAATATACACAGCTGAGTCAAGGCCTGCATGATCAATAAGCTCAGGTTCTGGCATATGCAATGCTGCAGGCATCCAATTGAGAAACCTGATGTAGGTCCAAATGTCCAAATTAACAAATTTCTTTACCGCATTGCTCCCTGATGGACTGCCTCTTATCCCCTTCAGATACCATTTTGGGAAGTAGACCCTATCGTTAAAGGGCTGAAGTCGCAATATTCCAAATGCCAACAGGAATGTCAATGCAGACAACAGATTGATCGATGCCGAAACACAAATATCCCCAATAGTTGCCATTCTTTTCTTAAACTCTCTTTATTATATCTCTACCTCTTGTTTATTTCAAATCAATAACTTCATAATTACTCATACATATCTCCATGCATTTTATCACAACCTTCACCATTGTATCCTGCATTCATTCTGGAGACGTCAAATTCAAATTAGAAATCAATAACTTCCTAATTTTATTGTACAAGTGTATGCATGCATTGTATCACAATCTAGACCATTGCTAACAGCATTTAATTCTACCAAATTCAAATAAAAATTTATTCCTCTCTAAGTAGTTTACACTTTCCACATCACAATTAAACAATCTCGAGTGGCATTCAAATCTATTATTGCCTTAGCTAGCTAGCATGCACGCAAGAGCAACGATTAGCGCATAGAGATTGAGAATTGGAATGGGGAGATGTACATTTCACGGTAACAGCCTCTGTCCGGCGACGAAACGCAAATGTGTACGCGTGTTTGGTTGAGGGGAAAATAAAATCAAGGGAGCAGAATTTGTTTTGGTTTACTGCGTGTCCAAACAGCGGAGAGGGAGATAGAGAGAGAGAGACGGGAACTGAATTTTGGTTTGCAGAGAATGAATTACCGTTCTTTGAGCGCAGAGAAAGAGATGGATTGAGTTGGCGCCAAAAGGTTCGGAGGCATATCAAATAGTTACCATCCTTTTTTTTTTTTTACCGTTTTTTTCTCCACTTGGATTTACCACTTACTAATGCCACACCACCTGCCTTCAATATAGGGAGATTGGAAAATACCCAAATAATTAAATATAAGAAAAATGTTTGATCGCCGTTATTTTTAGTAGGGTTCTTCTTTTTTTTCTTATGGTAGTGAAATTGATATAGAATATCACTAGTTTTAATAATGATTAGAAAATTTGATTGACCATTTTTATTGATTTTTTAAAATTATTTTTTTCTTTTTTCACAAGCCTCAAATTTAATATCTTGTTTAAGAGAATTGGTTGAAAGTCGCTTTCACTAATGAAAATGACTTGTTCATATTGTTTGTTTGATATTTATTTTTTTATTACATTTTTAAGAATTAGTAATTTAGTCTAAAGATTACATTGGGTGAATATTACCTTACAGATGCAAAGATGGAGTTTGGAAGCATTCATAGCATACTATGCATAGATAGACAGACATGAGAAAATGAGCATGGCGCGATGGGCCAACTGGGTCATCAAACACATAGGTAAAAATGAGTTTTTAGAAAAATAGACCTAAGTAGAGATGGATCATATTGACCCGATCCATGTAGCCAAATCGGCCAATTGGACTAGACCATAGCTGACCTTGCAGGTTGACCTGATAAATAGCAAATGAATGAAATAAGATAACAAAAAATGTTATCCAAAGGCATTATTTATATACCACAAACTTGTATATTGTATAACTTAAAAGAAATACCATTGAAAAAAATTACATGATGCGTCACGTTATACAATATAAACTCCAGCAGTTATATTTGAAAATGTAATGTTATTTTTTTTTATGAATGAAAAATTACCAGCAAATAAGAATTACGAAAAAAAAACATAATGTCTAGTGCATTTGTTAAGAGATTATCTTAAAGTCTTATAAGTAAGTTATTGTGATTAACAATGAAAAGATTTATAAATTTCTTTAATTGACTGACCAATCAGTTGTTACATTTATTTTTTAAAACGTATGAATAATGATGACTTGTCAATCTATTGTTGAATAAACTTTAAATTTTAGACCTTATTGTAACAGTGAGAATGAAAATTAATAATTTTTTACTGAAGGAACTCTAAGAACTAACTTGAGTTGAACTTGCAAATGTTCTTAATGTTTTTTTTATCATATGTTTTTAAATTCATAGTATAAAATAGAATTTAACATTGACATTTGTTGAGTTGAGATGAGACAAAATTTCAAGAAACCTTCCATTGAGCATTGAAATCACGAATAATATCTCCAAACTTACTTTAACACATCCAAACTTACCATATTGATCTTGAAACTACCTTATGATAAAGTATTTTAGTGAACCTTACATATACCATTATAAAATATATAATTTCCAGCTAACACAAAATTGTCATGGTTATGGTTTGTTCTCGATCATCTTCCAACAAATCTTTTAATAATATTTTTTTATTGGTTAGCCACTTTTGTAGGGGAAGAATTAGTATTGCATCTAGCACCTCTCATTTACTATGCGTGTCAATGGGTTTCATTCAGATGACAAAAAAAAATAAATCATTTTGCTTAGCAAAAAGAAACAATGGCTTTTACGATGCGTTGGGGTTGCGGCATGTGATGGGGTGGATGCAAAATGGTATTTTGGGATAAAAAATAAAAAATGGGTATGCCTAATAAATTTTGGAGGTATATTTAACGATTGCCAAAATTGTTGAAAAATGAATTGGGTCTGAACTAACCCATTTTAACTGTTTGGTCCATTGGGCAGAACCACCCATGTTGTCACCTTTATTCATTAATTGCAAGGGAAATAATTACTTAATACACCCTCAAATGTTTTACTACACATTTTTATTTTTAGTCCCAAGTTTCGTCTTGATTGGTTAGTCCTTAAAATATTTATCTTGTTTTATTTTTGGTCCATTTATTTATTAGTTTCATTAGTGAATTATTTGATTATGGTATATGTCACACGTTTCTTGAATGAAGTGATACGTGACATTAAAATATTTTAATATTTTTTAAATAATTAAGTGTAATGTGATATTAATTTTTTTTAAATAGTATTTTAATTAAAAAAAATATAATTTATCAATTAATTAATGAGAGATATGACATCAATGTAAATAATGAGTTAGAATCAAAAGTCCAACAAAAAAAATACTAAAAATCAAAATCGATTAAACAAAATATTAATGAAAATATTTAATACTTTAGAATTAAAAATATATATTTTTATTTTTTTATTACTTTGGAACACTATTCCAAACTATGAATTTTATATTTTGAAATAGGTTTCATGGATTAGCTTAATTTATTATATTTTATGAAATTAAATATTATGTAAAATTTAAAGTAAAAAGTTGTCTTGATTATTTAAATGTTTCATAGAGGAAAAACAGTGAATATGAGAAACAGACACGTGCTACAGAATTCACTTGCAACACGTCGTTTGATAAATATTCCTATCATCACAAAAAAAGTCTTATGTTATTAATCAATGCAAAATTATAATCAAAATAATTTTTATAAAAATTAACAAATTGATCGTACATCACTTTTTTAAATCATAAACCACAGTATAATTTTGTTTACATCGTGATGGTAAGATAATTTATACTTCAATTCGAGATTTTTCATTGTAAACTTATTATGTGACAACACAATAAGATATTCTGTGAATATGTATATAACTTTTTTTCTTTAGTTGTCTTAATGTATAAATTGCCTTTCTAAAAAAATAATTATTTCCTTAAATATAGAAACAGAAAAATTCATAAATATTTTACGATTTGAAAATTTTTTAATTAAAAGGTGAAGTGTGTCTGTAAAAAATATTACACAAAAATCATATATATGTTTTTTTTCACATTATCAATAAATTTTAAAAACAACAATTAATTTTATCAATAATAAACTAATAACAACGAAAATGTATTTTAGTACGAATTACCACAAAACCTATAAGCATTGTGTATCTTATTTGTAACCACTTATCATAATTGATACTTACCATATTACTGTACCTGTGTAAAATTATGAATTTATGATCACAATGAATTATTGGTGGAATTTTTACAATACCGAAAATTAAATTAATTTAGGTTTACGTCAGGGGTGGTGGTGGTCACGTGGCAGAGCGAAGGAAACTGTTAAAAAAAAGACAGGGGAGTATATTTACAGTGAGCGCATAGAGTGCACGTTAGCGCACTTCACGGAGTGTGAATGCCATATACTCACCCTCTGGCTGGCGCACCCTAAGCCACCACTAGAAGCAGCTTCAGCTTCTTCTTCTTCTCCTACTTCTTCCGCCTCACCTAACCAAAACACATAAACACACTTCTTCTTCTTCTTCTCTTATGTCATGTTTTCTTTCACTCTCTTCGTCTCTCTCTCCAATTAGGGTTTTCCTCATTCTCAATGCCTGCTAATTCACTCTGCCTATTCCGAACCGTTCCAACTCGTTCGATCACTCAGCGATTTTGGTCTATCGTCCACTCTCGCGCTTCGATTCGGAGCAAATCGGGCGCTGTTGTTTGACACTTGTCCTGTGCCATGCCGCCTAGTCGGAGAAAGGGTGGAAAAAAGGCGGCCGCGGGCGCCGCCGCTTGCCGGCAGTTCAAGCTCGGCGATCTCGTGCTTGCTAAGGTTAAGGGATTCCCTGCTTGGCCTGCAACGGTGAGTGCTGCGTGTTAATTTTTTTAAGTAAATTAATGCTTGAATTTTTGGATTGATTGTCTAGAATAACAGAACACTCCATCGGATTGCATGTTATACTGTGTTTTCTTCTGCTGAAGTCTGGTGTAGTGCTAAGTGTTTGCGCGGTGTTAATTGATTAGTTCGAGTGGTTGTTTTTATTTTTGTTCTGTTTTTTTTTTTTTTTTTATGTGTATATTGGGTATTATTAAAAGATTTTGGGTCTGACCTTGATTATCTGGTTTGCCTTAGCTTAAGCTTGTAGTTGTACTGTCGATTTTTGGTATTACATAGAGATTGGGTTAGTCAAATGATTATATTGTGGAGATTTTTGTGAATGACTTGATCGGGGCCTAGAGGCTCGCGGAATTTGATTAGGAGGAGCTGTGGAGAAGGTAAGAGACTAGAGTCTAGGGACCTAAGTTAAACAATACAGTATAGCTTATATGCTTTGCTTTTTATATGGTACTGTATAGCTTATATGTTTGTTTTGGACAGTTGGACACTTTTTTCCCCTGCTTTTCGATTGTGTGTTATGAAGATTTTGTTTGCTGATTAAGTTGTTATGTTTTTTTCTTTGGGCAGGTGAGTGAGCCGCAGAAGTGGGGTTACTCTGCTGATCGGAAGAAAGTGTTTGTTTGCTTCTTTGGAACCCCACAAATGTATGTATTCAAGTCCATGTCTCATTTGATTGAGTTGCTATTGGTATGCATATGGTCTTCTTGTTTGATAAGGAATTGAATGGACATGATAAAATTTCAAAACCTGGTTGTTTGAAATGATATGGTAGATATATGATATCGTTAATACCATGTTGTTTGACCTAGGGATATTGTAAGGTTTAATTGTGGTATTCTTGTTCATATGCCATTGATTTGGTGTTTGCTGGAAAGTTATTGGAGATTCTGGTGTTAGTAAGTAATTTTCCTTCTATACTTCTGTTCTTTCTATTACACTTTGATGAGGCATGTATAGATATTGAAATATCCATACATCAGGGTGGCTTTCCTTTTGTGTGCACAGTTGGATTATTGAAAGTTCATTGTCTATTTCATTTTTTTAAGCAAGCTAAAACTGGATGGTTTCAATCATTGTAGTCCACTTGTGATGATAACGCTTATTGATTACATGCTTGTGTTTTTCAGTTAGCTTGTCCTTTATGGCATGTATATATTATGGTTGTAACCATATTTAAAAGATTTTGTTGTGTGATAAATTTTCTCCAAAGTTTGAGTAGATAATAGTAGTTATGAGTTTTGTGTATAACTGCATATATGAGGTTTCACCTTTAGGGCTTGATTCTTCTTGTGAGAAATTGAGAATCAGATCATACATTTGTGATTAAATATAATTTCACTCAGAATTTTGCAAATAAGATATTAAAACATAACACTGACTTTCTCTGAATCAATTCTTGCAAAAGTGATTCTTTAAAGCCTGAAATCTCAAAATGTAGCCTAATGGACGCCATCAATATCCTGCACAAATCCTATATAAAAATGTGATATATGATGTCAGTTGATATGACTTATAATTAGAGAGTATTGCTTCTGGTGATTTTATTGGATAGAAATGTTTTATATACTGAATCCCAAGTTAGGCTTTGTGATTGTGAATGCTTGTATCCCAAATGTTTTGGTTTCTGTTGGACCTCTGTCTCCTTTTTGTCTGTAATGGTTTTCCTTCTTCTGTTCTACATGTTGGATGATTCTTGATTTAGTTAATCTTTTGTTGTTTATCCTATTCCGAGGGACAGAATGTAGTTCAATGAATTTTATGTTTGTTTTATTTTAATTTGTCATCCTCCAATATTTTTTTTCTTGCTATGTTCCCCCTATCATCCTTTCTTTAGCTTTGTCAATGCCTGTTTTCACGCTTATTAAAACTACTTAGGAATGTTTTGTGGTTGTTTATTAAGTTGATATCCAAGGAAGTTATAAACTGGTTAAACATGCAGTGAGAATATAGCAATGAAGCAATCTTAGTGTAGGTGCACCTCTGATATGAAAATTATAAAAAAAGGACATCTGAATGTTGTGTCCCCCAGGTACACATGTATTTTTTATAATCACACAATACACAATAGAGTACAAAGGGAATCTGCCATAAATACAAATCAAATCCCTAATTACTTTATCTTATAAATATTAACATGTACATAGTCTAATCTAACCATGTGTATAATGATATTTAACAAAAGTATTGCGATGTCATGTTGATGTATCTCCATCATTGTGTTACAGTGCTAGTTCATAAAGTAGGCTTTAAGTTTTATCTCATGTTGAGATCCTCATAACCTATTGTGTTGTGTATTTTAAAGCGGAGAATTATTAATGTTATTTGGGATTGCTAGTTCTCTTTTAATTGTTTTAACTTTTATATTAAATATGATTTAAATGATAAAGGCTCTGGAATAATTTTCTATATTTGATTAGGGGCAAACTGCCTGTATATATACAAGATATACAGCATTATCCTATAATTGAGACGAATTGGTAAATACAAATATGGTGTCAGATTTCTACTTAATGATATTGACAAATACGAATAAAGAAACAAATGCAGACAATATCTCTGTGAATCAGAGAAGATATTGTAACACTCCCCTTCAAGCTGGTAAGTGAATGTTCTTCAATCCCAGCTTGCTAATCATCTCCTAAAACATATAAGTTGAGAGGCCTTTTAGTAATTTCATCTGCTATTTGATCTTCTGATCGAGTACCTGGGAGATCAATTATGCCATCTAATAATAACTTCTCGTTTGTAAAATGTTTATCAAATATCAACCTCAGCATGCTTTTTGCATTCACGCTGAACCAGATTATGTGCAATGCTGATTGCTGACTTGTTGTCACAATACTACTTCATTTACTTCTCTCAATTCCCAAATGATCCACAATTATCTGTAACCACAATAACCTGCAAAATATCTAGATCCATAGTTCTGAACTCTGCTTCTGCACTTGATCTTGCTATCATGCCTTGTTTCTTCTACATGTTGCCAAATTACCCCAATAAAGGTACAGTAGTAACAGTACCCTGTGTAGAATGTTAATTAACTAGAGATCGTCCATAGTCAGCAGTGTACAGATACTGCATAATTCTTTGGACTGCTTGCTTATAAATTATGTTCCTTCTGGTATCATGCCTGACAGTTTGAGTGTCTCCCTTGCTTTAGAGTGTATCCTTTTGCCACTAACCTTTCCTTATATCATTCCTATGGGTGACTTGCCTTCTTATATGCTTCAAGGCTTCTTGTACAATCCGTAAACTATAATGTGTGCTTAAGGTTAGCAAGAAGGAATTGCATCGGTCTAAAATATTGTGGTAAGGTACATAATGGGACATGTAGTGTTTGGTGCAACTTATTTTTCCTTTTCTTACAGAGTTACAGCAATGGGTAGATCAAGTTTAGAGTTTTGCTCAACAGGTAAAGAGAATTTCTCCTTACCTGGACTAGAGGTTTTGACAAAAAAGAGGACTAGATTTGGGTTCCATAACTGTTGATTCTGAGTTTCAGTAGGAATTGAATCCAATGATTGAGCATGCTGTTGAATAGAGCTGAACTTTTTCTCTCCTCAAGTTCACTATAAAAGATTCTTTGGGCTTTTGGACATGCTCTGTTTTTCTGAATATGTAGTAAATGACTTGGTTAGTTTGGGTGAATAGGAGATGTTTGAGAAACAGATGGAAGATTGGAGAGTGGAGGGTTAAGAGTAAAGTGAAGTGTAGATAACTAAGCTGTTTAATATCATGGAACATCTCCCCTTGACGATGTGAAGAATATTGTGGGGGAGATTACAAAATGAAACATACATAGAAACAAAGATGGATACACTTACTCCTGATGGACAATTGAAGTATCCTAAAAATGTACACTTGATTTGAGAGTATAAGAATCAAGTTTGCTGCCACAATGCTGTTTAAGAGGAAGATCTCTTGTTGAGGGACTGAACATCAACTTTATGCAAAGTTGAAGGTTCCATTTCCTTTTTCTGGGCTGTGGGGTTAGTTTCATTCTGCCTCTGTTTTATCTGGTTTAATTTCCCTGGTGTCCCTTCTCCCTTGGTTTTGTTGCAATAAGTACACCATAAATTGTCTTGGTTCAGGGTTTTACTTGGTTTTGGTCTGGACCATGGTCATTTGTTCTCCTCTCTGAAGTAGTGAGAGCCGAATCAGTGTTGGATTGAGAGGCAGGGGTATTTTCCAGCATCATGGTTTGGCGGCTTTCTTTTCTGCGGAAAGTGGATAGATCTCATTCAGGTTTGGCAAAGACCGTTCCAAGAATTTGGATCAACCTCCATGCTTAGACCAGCCAAGATTTCAAAAACTCAATCTCTTCTCATTTAAAGAAGAGTTTGATTGGCTTCTTTTGATTTGAGTTCCAGATTCTGGTATAGCTTTGCCTCCTGCCACAAACCGTTCTTGCATGAAATACTCTTGTAACAGAAAGGTTGCCTTGTTTGGTATGAACAAGCCTCGTCTTAACTCAGATTAATAGCAACATCTTGAGCTTGCATCTGTTTTGATGTCTCAAGTAACATAAAATTCTGTGATATCTCAATATGCTTTGAGTTCAGCAACTGGGTTATGATGAGAGTAACTTTATGTCTTTTTTTAAGGTGAGATTTGTTTCTCACTTATATACACTATTTTGGTCATATCGCTAGTTGATGCGAGACTAAACCACCACCCTTAAGGTTGCACTTCAGACCATCCCTGAAGAGACCACAACTAGTGTTTGCAATTAGGTGGCTTTTCCAACACTCCCCCTCACGCCCAGGACTTCCAGCTTGAAGCATGCCAAATGCAGGTTGCCCAACAATGGATCTAGGATAGATTTTGATACCATCTTAGAAATTGGGTTTAGGCCTAACTCTCAATCCTACAAAACTGGCTTGTAAGGTAAAGTTTGCTTCCCACTTATATTTACTATTTTGGCCATATCACTAGTCGATGTGAGACTAAACCACTAAACCACCACCCTCAAGGTTGCACTTCAGGAAACCCCCAAACAGGCAGCAACTAAGGTGGGCTAATGAGTCTGCAATTAGGTGGCTTTTCCAACAGAAATTTTAATTTCTATTTCTTTTTTTTTAATCGGCAAATGTTAGTTTGCTATTTTTGTTAGAAATGTCAATGGAGGGATTCGAATCTGCGACTTATCCCTCCCCCTCCCCCTTCACTTTTTCTTTTACTACCCAACCTACCTTATATCTCCTTTTAATTTCTATTTCTTAATTGATGATTTCATTGAATGAATGTGCATGGTTTGAATGAATTTTATTTTTAAGCTAACTGTAAAACTTTTCATAACTGTGTAGCAATGTGGAATCTCTCTCTTAACATTTCCCCATGTACAAGCCTTAATTTTATTTACCTTGCAAATTGTCTTAGTTTGAAATGCCATTTGGTTTTGCAGAGCTTTCTGCAATCCTGCCGATGTTGAAGCGTTTACTGAAGAGAAGAAACAATCTCTTGCCAAACGTCCAGGAAGGGGTGGTGAATTTGCTCGTGCAGTAAAGGAGATTATTGAATGTTATGAAAAATTGATGACAGATAATCAAGATGGCGACACTAGCTCTGGTGGTGAAGTTGCTATTGCAAATGTGTCATGTTCACATGATCCATCTGCCAACACAGGATTAAAGGATCAGATGGATGTTCCTTTCACAATTAATTCACAAATGAAATCTTCAAAGTGTGTGATTGACAGACCTGAGGATGCTGTTGCATTGAGGGATGAATCTTGTAATATAGGGGAGGAAGCTACTGATAATGCTGCTGTGACTGAAACTGTAAAATCACCTTTTTCAATAACCCAGAGAAATGTACCAGTTCGGAGGTCTAGAAGCACAGTACAGGTCCAAAACTTTGTTGTACCTTGCAGTGATGGTGGAACTAATGGTGGCAATAGTGATGATGACATATCAGCTGATGCAATTCAGGATACATCTATCAGAAGGACTAAACGTATCAGGAAATCACCTGACCTTTTAGGTTGTGATGATACTGATTCACCTGCATTTGCCCCAAATGTTAGTATAAAGGACAATGGTTCTGAAATTATTACAATCAATTCTAATGCCTCTACTTTAAATGAGGGAATTACGATAGATTCAAATTTAAAACTTGAACAGTCTGAGTCTATTGAGTGCCCTGAAGGTGAAGATGATTTGAACATAGGTCTTGATCTGGAAATAAAGGCTGTAATCAACAAGAAGAAAAGAAAACCAAACCGGAAGAAGGAAGCTAATGATTCTGGTGCTCAGAATGCCAGCCAAAGTTTGCAGAATATGGGTGGAAATTCGAAAGAGAGATGTCCTGACCAAGATGGAGATGAACACTTGCCCCTGGTGAAACGAGCCAGAGTTAGAATGGGTAAATCATCCTCAGAGGCAGAACTTAATAGCATTGCACAAGTTCAGGTTAAAAGTGGTGAGGAAGATATTTCTGACTCACCACATCGGATAATCACATCCTCAAATTGTGAAAATGGTAGCCTTGCTGAAGGAGGCTCATCAATGTTGAACAGTACTTTGGTTAATGTTTCTCCTTCTAACTTAATAGCTCCGTGTTCTGAAAATGGGTCTCAGATTTGTAAACTTAAAAAAGACCAAATTTTTGGCTGCTCTGTGGATGATGAAGCTGCTTTACCTCCATCTAAACGCATCCATCGTGCTTTAGAAGCAATGTCTGCCAATGCTGCTGAAGAAGGTGAGGCTTGCATGGAATCTTCCTCCTCTATGATGACATCAAGTGGTAGATGCTGTATATCTACCATTAAGAGATGTCCTTGTATGACTGTTAATAATCAAGGAGGTAATGATTTAGAACTGCAAAGGTTGGATTCTTGTGGCATTGATTCTTCTCATGTTAGTGTGTGTAGTTTCTCAACTCGTTCAAATACAATTATTTCCAGAGAGAATGAGTCATCTACTGAAGTGGATGAGCATTTGGCCAAGTTCCAACATGAAACTGGGAAGGATGTCATCCCAGGTGCTAGACAGCAAGGTGGTGAAGATCTTAATGATTCTGTTGTCTGTCATCCTGCCAAAATAGATTCACAAATACAATCACCTGGGAAAATTTCTCCTAATCTTGATGTGAAAAGTTGCCAAGTTGGAAACAATAAGGATTCACCAGGTACATCATTGCTACCAAATGGTGATGATAATGTCATACCTTCAAACCATTCAGATGCATCTGATACATTAGAGCATGGTGGAATAAGTCTTGATCCTGTGGCAGGTGCCAGTGAAAGTGATAAATTGGTTCCTCAAAATAGTGTTAATGTACAACAGAATGTGGTGGTTGCTTGTGAGGATATGACGAAGCAAGCAGTTGGTGGTGGCAGCCAAACTAATGACATGTAAGCTTCTTTTCCTACAATTATTAGATTCTGATCACTCATATCCTTGGGAGAAAAAGAAAAGATTATGAAAAAATAAACAATTTTACTGTCTATTTGTGAAATTTTATTGTTATTTATTTCCTTAAAGAAAAAAGCTTTTATGGAGAAGCTAGAAATTTTAGCTTATGAGTAAAGCACTAAACAAGCTGTTTTCAGCCTATTCTGAAGCATTGAGTTTCAACAATTGATCATCCAAATGTGCAAGAACTTATAGCCTTCACAAAATTCATGCTTTCCATTCTCTATTATGCTTAATATTATTCATTATAAAATTTGACTAGATGAACTTAAGCATTCCTAGTTTAGATCATACTTGTGCAAGTAGTGGTGTTTTGCAACCTAAACAATTATGGGTACGGCTGCTGATTAAGAAAAACAGAAATAAGGTAAACACCTCCTTACAGCTCTGAAACTAAGAACATTAATGGAGCTAGAGCTCCTTACACATGAAAACGGAAATGAAACAGAAGGAAGATAGTTCTCTCTTAGAAAGAATCTGAGCCCTCAGGTATATCCAGTATGATCCAAGTGATTTTCATGCCTTATGTCTCCCTGTATCCTTCCCTTTCCACATCATTTTCCACACGTTCTGAATCTTCCACTTCCACCTTTTCCTCTCCATTTGTTTGTTGCCACCTATCCAAGTTGTTCTTCTATTCATTTCCACCAACTGCTCTCTTTGGGTAAATTTGTCACCCCTCCTATACACACATTCTATAGTTTTATTGGAATCTATCAAACTCAGTTACTGAGGGTTGGTTTGGTGGAGTTGTATATATTTTAATGAATCTGTTAAAAGGAAATGAAAAATGAAGAACAATTGTGTGATGAAAGTAATTTATGCTGCATTTCTTTCAATTAACTAAAGCTCATGCTATTATTTCTTTTCAGGCATGAGGATGTCAAAGAGGTAAAATTTAAAGGACAAGAGGAGGATATGAGTTCTGTTTCAATATCAAATGATTATTCAGGTGAAAAGGGTAATTTGGGCAATCTGTCAAGTCCATCCTTGACTGATGGGAAAGTTTTTCTTCAACTAGGTTCACCCCCAAATACAACATCAGTTTGCAATATTTCTACATCAGACAGTAGTAATATCCTTCAAAATGGAAGTTGTAGCCCTGATGTACACCAGAAAAACACTTTATCTGGTCCTACTGATGAATGGAAAGATGGGATTGTGGCAAATGAACGATCAAGATCTGTGGGCAAGTCAACTGAAGCAGTAGATGCTGCGTTGTTGTACTTTGAAGCAATGCTTGGGACATTGAAAAGGACAAAGGAAAGTATTGGTCGAGCAACACGCATAGCTATTGACTGTGCAAAGTTTGGCATTGCAACTAAGGTAATGCAATGGTATTTTTAAATTTTAATTTTCTTCGCCATGCCTATAGGAAATTTAAAATCATGAATTGTGAATGCTTTTTGATTAGATTAGTTTTACTTATTACATGGAATGCCTCTTTTTAGTGTGTTTTTGGACCAGCATGATTTTTTGTGCAATAAAATAAGGGAATTGTACTGTGCTAGCTTCTATTCAAGCGAACCCACTAGGGCCAGCCTAGTGGTGGGGGTTTGTGTAGTTTGCAATTTGCATTTGGTTCTAGGTCCAAACATCATTGCTGTGGTTCTGTCATTGTACAAAAAAGAGCTTTCACAGTCAAAGGAGATATCCAATTTATGCTTTTTGAGGCTTCATAGTTTTACCTTTCAAGCATGTTAGTTTTCTTTATTTTGACCAAATTTAAATTGATCCATGAATCTTGGTGTATGGGCACCTTATCTACTTGACTAGTATGGTATTAACTTCAGTGAGTTTGAGCAATCTAAATTTACCAGGTGCATTATAATTATGATCTTTTGGATATTTTTAATCTTGTATCTTGGTAGAATTTGAATTTCTTTAGGAGGGAACATTTGGTTTTGTCATGGCCAACAATTTGCAGTCAAGTTCATTTGGCCAGGTTGGATCTTAAAGCTTGTCTTGTGCCTGTTGTGGAATCCTTAACCAGAATACTTGATAGAAATGGTAGGATGGGCCTAGGAAGACCAAAATATACTATTAAACCTAAATGGTAGGATATTGGACAGTCTTGATATTATTGTAGTTTTATTTATTATTGTTTAGAATAATCAATTAGGACTATATAAATGTATCTCTCTATGAGGAAAGGAATTGATGAACATGAATGCACAATTATTTTAGACTTTATTTCCTTTTTTACTCTAGATTAGGTTAATCTTTCTATTACCCTAGTTTTAGCTATCGTAACAATACCTTTATCTTTTCCCCTAAATTATTGAAGAAGAAATTTCTTTTTGTTTTGAGATTAAATGATCATTTCTTTTGGGCCAGACTCTTAAATTATTTGCTTATTGGATTTTTGTTTGGGCATCATTGAGTTCACTTTTGGCATCCCAGAATCGTAGAGGAACTTAATTTAATTTGTTTGTCCAAGTATAACTAAGTTTGCACCTATATGTTTTGATTTAAATCTTATGCATCTTGATGGGAATTAAAACAATTCAATTTGCTTTATGATTAATTCCTATTGAAAATCATTGTACATTTCCTTTAAAAGCTTATCATGTATTTTCTTAATAATATATCTATTTTTTGGGGGGCTGGGCTGTGGGGTTGTATTCTAGGTGGTGGAAATTCTTGTCCACAATCTGGAAATTCAGTCAAGCCTGCATCGGAGGGTGGATCTGTTTTTTCTTGTTGACTCTATTGCTCAATGTTCTCGAGGGTTGAAAGGTAATTGATTGTCACTTGGTGTGATTCTTGAATCTTGCAAGCAAAAACAAATTGGTTGATGTTGTAAACATATCAGAATCTATGCATTTAGTATCTGTTGATGTTGAAAATATATCTGATTTTCCAGGAGACATTGGTGGAGTATATCCGTCTGCTATGAAAGCAGTCCTTCCACGCCTCTTGTCTGCTGCTGCTCCTCCCGGAAATGCTGCAAAAGAAAATCGTAAGCAGTGTCTTAAGGCAAGTAAATGAAATTTCCTGTTTACTGAAGTTAAAACATATATGCTCTCAAGACTTTATTATTATTATCTTTTGTTTTTTGGGGTCATTATTATTGTTAAGCTTTCCTCCCAATTATGTAGGTATTAAGGCTGTGGTTGGAGAGAAAAATCCTTCCTGAACCCATTATTCGGCATCATATGCGGGAACTAGACTCATATAGCAGTTCAGCTTCTGCAGCTGTCTACTCCCACCGTTCATTAAGAAGAGAGAGGCCCTTCGATGACCCTGTTAGAGACATGGAGGGTATGCTTGATGAATATGGAAGGTATGAAATTGTTGGAAGAAAATATTGACTTTATTGTTTGGTCTACAAGTGTTTACTGTTTACTCAAGTTGCATTTGGTCTTGCAGCAACTCAAGTTTTCAGCTACCTGGATTTTGCATGCCCCGAATGCTTGAAGATGGAGGGAGTGATTCTGATGGAGAGGAGTTTGAGGCTGTCACACCTGAGCATGATTCTGAAACATTCGAAGTGCAAAAAACAGCTCATGCAATTGAAAAACACAGGCATGTGTTGGAAGATGTTGATGGTGAGCTTGAAATGGAAGATGTGGCTCCCTCTGTTGATGCTGAATTGAATTCGATTTGTAATATTGATAATGCCACAGAGTTTGAGAAGAATCTTCCTGTGTCCTTTGCTCCTCCTTTACCACAGGATTTACCGCCATCTTCCCCACCTCCACCATCATCCCCTCCACCACCGCCACCACCTCCTCCTCCATCTCTACCTCTACCTCCACCTCCACCTCCACCCCCACCTCCTACATTGCACCTCAAGTCAGCTACCTCTGATCAATATCATGTTGCAGTTGATTCAAAAGGTTTTGAAGATTCGCTGGTATGTTTCACAACTTTTGCTTGAGATTTTTACACTCAATGGAACCAGTTGCAGCATGGGAAAACTAATGTTATAAACCTTTTCATTTCTACTTGGGTTTTGGTTCATTTTTGCAGACTGTGAAAACCAATGTACTCCCTCCTGTGGCCCAGCCCTTTGCTGCACCAAGAAATAGTCAACCTATCAGTGATGGAATGCAGTATACAGTCCCTGAATGTAGAGACATTCCAACGCAGATGCCAGAGTCTACTTGCTCTTTCAACACTTTCTCGGTACAACCAACAGACAGTTCCAGGAATACTGATGGTGCTACTATACATAATAAAGGTTACTCGATACCACCACCTCACAATGCACCATCCAATCAGTTTTCTTTTGTTCATGGGGAACATCGTATGAAGTCTCAAAGGGAGGTTCCGCCACCCCCTTCATATTCCAATGGGCACCACGTTGCCCCCAGCATGACGAGAGAGTATGGTTATGACAATCATGAGAGATTAAGACCACCTTCATATGATTACCAAGAGAGATGGAATGTTCCTCCTCCTTATTCTGGTAAGACTGATAACTGATGATGCTTTTGAATTTTGATATTTGAGGTGAAGGGCCATGCTGTGGTTTACTTTGATTGTGTGTGTATTAATAATTATCTTTCTTGGGATTTCCACTTTCAGGTCCTCGGTATCATGACAGAGGTGGGCCTGCTCCTTATGGCTGTCATCCTAGTGAATCGGTTAGTTTTCCAGGTCATGGATGGAGATTTCCTCCCCCATCAATGAATTACAGGGATTCCTTGCCTTTTAGACCTCACTTTGAAGATGCAATTCCAGTAGCAAACCGAGGTATATAACCCCTGTTTGACAGTTTTTCATCAATCATGAAAATTTCTTTATTTTTTGATTTACTTATTTTCTTTGAATTCTGGAATATTACTTGAAAATATTGAATTGACGTTTAAAATAATTATGTTTCAGGCCCAGGCTTTTGGCATCCAAGGTGAACAGAACTTGCCAATAAATGAAGTCTGGCATACTTGTGTCTATCCGCAGGCCTCTTTGGTTATCCTTCACCAATTAGTTTATATTCACTCATTGAATGTTTATATACAACCCACTTTTTGTCGTGGGCACTGCCTCTGTTTAGAAGAGGTGGTTTTTGTTCCATCTTTCTGTACATGCAAGAAAGAATCTTTAGAGTTCCGCAGAATCTGCACAGGATATGGTCATAATCTGCTAGATTTGTATATATAAAACATATATATTGCAGCCTCTTCTGCAGAATGCAGAGCAGGAAGAGAGTCATTGTAGAGTCGTTGGAGAGCTGTAACTTATCTTTAGGCTGTCAACGTATCAAATTCTTTTTGTTGCAGATTATATTATATAATTTATTTCATGGAAGCCCTTACAGAGATGTTCGACCAAAATACATGAAACTTTTAGGGGTCGTTTCTTCTTCCCAAGTGTTTGCCTTTATTTATTTCTCAAATGCCTTTGTTTTTTTTTCATGTGCATTGTGAGCAATGTTATCTGCATCGGACCGGTCATCGAGTCACTGAGTTAGGAGTTAATCTAGTGAGTCATTAGTTGATCCACGTGACTTAGTTTATATTAAAAAAAAATCATAAATTTAAAATTTAACAAAATCAACAAATTTAGAAACATAGTTATGATTTTTAAATTTTTTTTTAGCAGCATACATTTTCATATTTAATCATAAATAATCTAAAGTTAGAATATAAATTATATTATTATATTTATTTATTAAAATATATTTTTATTGGACACTAACAAAAATATGTCTTTGTAAAGTCGTAAAATTATATGAGTAATAAATATAAAATAAGTTTAATGAAATCAATATAATTAACAAAATTTAATTTATTTAGAAAATATAATTTTTCTATTCATCTCTTTGTTATTTTGATAAATAATAATCTTTTTTAAATTAATAAGTCTATTAGTTAAAACAATTAATTTCTTTGTTGTTTTGATAAATAATAATCATTTTTTAAATTAATAAGTCTACTAGTTAAAATAAAGTAAAGATAAGTTTAATTTATATATAACTATATAGGTCAAAGGAAATAAGTCAAATAATAAGTAACAATAATTTTATTATTTTAAATTTTAAGATGCAGTTATACTTGATAAAAATAAAAATAAATATTTTTTTTGCTGAAGAAATAAAAGTAAATTTAACATAATGTGAGGTATAAATTGAATTTGTTATAATTAATTTTTTTTTTCAAAAATCAAAAGTGCTTGACCTGTTGAGTCAACTGAATTATCGAGTCATCAGAGTCGAGTTGTACCAAGTCAAACTGGATTGTACCAGGTCACGTACATATTCAATCAAATTGGTGGCTCAAACCGATTGGATGTTCGATTCTCAGATGTCCGATTCTCGGACTGACGGATCGACCCAACCAGTCCAAACCAGATTTGTGAGTACTTGCAGCCTGTAATTTGATGGCTGACGATAAAACCTTGCCCTACATAAAACCTTTGTTTATTAGAATTTATTAAGGTGGTTGGACGGTCCAACTACGCAAGTGTTCCGTATCATGAAGGGCATGACTTTCTCACTTGATAGCATATTTTTTGGAAAAAGCTTTCTTAGAAAATTTGTTTTTAAATTTTAATAAATTAAGTAATAATATATTTTAAATTTAACATTAAAGTATATACGCAAGGATATCCTTCTGTTAGTGAGTTTGGACAAAAGTTGGCATAAATAAAAAGTGAAATTTATCGTATATAATAAAATAAGTTACGAGACAGGAGAAACATATAAATGACTTAACAGTATGATTCTGCTGTTTCGGAGATAGTTACCAATTAGTTATATAAACTGTAAGATATTTATTAATGATTAGATTCTTAAAAATATCTTTCGTAAATCATCACAATGATTAACTAGAGTAATAGTTTTGGATATAACTTCTTCTGTAGGATCTGTCTGCTTTTTTTTTGTCTAAGATTCTTGGTTTTCAGAAGTCATGTTTAGGTTGTAAGTTCTAACATTTTATATGAATAAATTCAAGCAAAATTACTTTTTTGATATTTAAAATTTTAACTCAAGATAGGAATTGAATTCTTTTATCACTAAAAAGAAGTGCAATTATAATTAATCATTACCTAAAGTGAAGATGAAAATTAATCATTCCCTCCCCTGCAGTGGAAAAAACACTACATGGGCTCATTTTTAACCACAAATCTTTTTTATTTAGTTAAAAATAAAAATTTTGTGGTTGTGATTGAAATCCTGCAGTTTTTTTTAGATCCGTTTCCCTCCTCCCCTCTTCCAGGGGAAAAAATAATAACATTTGTTGTCATTTCCAGATGTAAGAGCATAATTTTTTGATACATAGATGTAATAACGGGGTTGTTGATCTTTTCTTCTGAAAAAAAATACCGTGACCTGGAAAATCGATCGATTTGATAGTAACAGCAGCAGCTAATAAAAAGCGAGTTGTACTATTTTTTTTTTTTAATTTGAGTTGATTACTGTGGTTTTAAATTCTTGAATTTTGGCTAAATAATTAAAAAATTAATTAATGTTGGGGAAGCTGTCAACTTTAATCATGAAAAAACATGAAAGTGGCAGTGGCAGTGCCAGTGCCATCCATTGCTGGACCACGCACTTAATGAATGAAATTTGAGAGGAAGAATACTATAAAAAGTATTGAAGAGACAGAGTGTGGTAACTGGTAACTGGTAACTGTTGAAAGCATTGACAGAGTGTATGTGGCATAGATATTAAGAAAACAAGGAGAGAGAAAGTTGCGAGAAGCAGCGGTCTTCTTTGAGAAATGGGTGCTTCGCTATCCGTCTCTGAAAATTCCATCCATGAATTCACGGTCAAGGTAAACCCTCAGAGAATCTCAACCACAGAAACCCTCTTTTATTTTATTATTTGATTTTGGAGAATGGTAATCGAAATCTCTTATTATATGGGTCATGGTTGGCACAGGATGCTAAGGGCAGAGACGTGAACCTCAGCTCCTACAAAGGGAAGGTTCTTCTTGTAGTTAACGTCGCTTCAAAATGGTATTTTTACACACACCTTTTTTTCTAACCCAACTTTCTTCATGTGTTTGCTATAAAGATTCAATCTTTCTTTCTCTTTAAGCTTTTATTGCCCTTGGGTTAGCTGATTATTAACTTTGTCGGTGTAAATTGCAGTGGCTTTACGAATTCCAATTACACCCAGTTAACTGAGCTTTACAGCAAATACAAAGACAGAGGTATGCTTTTTTTTTTTTAGGTTTACAGAGCAGTTGGTGCACTTGCATGTTATTACGGATTCTAAATTTGTGCCTTTTCAGTGACCAAATATTAGTTAAACTGAAGGGTTAAAAGAAATTCTTAAATTGATCTCACTTGAGAATGTTTTGTTGGTTGATCTCAGGTCTTGAGATACTGGCATTTCCATGCAACCAGTTTTTGAGTCAAGAGCCTGGGAGTAGCCAGGATGCAGAGGAATTTGCCTGTACAAGATACAAGGCTGGGTATCCCATTTTGGGAAAGGTATGTGGTTGGTTGGCATCTGGATCCTCTACTGTTTGTTTTTCTGTCCTAGATATTTTAGGGTGCCAATATAATAGTAAACTGATTTATTGCTGTGGTTGTTCCAATTATATTGTCATTAAATGCTGATTGATTTAGTAGTCTTAAGTTAGTAATGATTAGTGATTTTAAAAATGAGAAGAACATGACATACTGCATTAGTCTAAAGCCATTTTGTTAGTTTTGTTTAACTTGTTGCATATACTGAATACCATGTAGGGTCCTTTAAAAGTTAAAACTATGATCAAGTTTTGTGTTTGTCTAATAATATTTATTAGGCCTAGTAAGCATGACCAAAACATTGGCTAATGGATTACAAAAGTGTATGATAGTTTTTATTAATACCCTCTTTAATGGTGTTAATTTAGTAACAAAACATTAGACACATAATGTGATGCCATGAGTAGTGCTGATTGAAGTGATGACAGTATTTCCTCAGTATGCCTTCCTATGAAAGTTGCAGGAAGATGAGCGACTGAGACTTGCATGTATGTTTAGTTCTTGCATGTAGCACTAGGTTATGAGAGACAGAGAGACACATTGCTAAGGTTGTCACAGTCACAGAGGATCACCAGAACATGCATTGGAATCAGTTCAGACAAAAGGTATTGCAACTAGATGAACACAGCAGCAGTGTTGGCAAGGTTGTGATATTCAGATTTAGTTCTGCTTCTTGGATCACCAGCTAATCAGATTAGGAACAAAGTAGATGCAGCAGCCAGAGGTGGATTTTCTATCTCTGTATTGGAAGTCCAGTCAGCATCATTGTATGCAATGAAATGAGCAGATTGTCTGGGGTCAAGCCATGAGTAAAGGTCCCTTTAAGATATTTAATGTTCCTCCAAAGGTGGAGATACCTGACAGGCCTTGTTTACAGCAAAGCTTATTTCAGGCTTTGTAATAGAAACATACTACAGGGCACTGACAATAGACCTGTAAAGAGAAGAATTATTTATAAAGTTAGTACCGTGTTTGGATAATTTTTGGTTGGTGACCGTGGGAGTGGAAATCCCTTTTGCGGTCGTCATGTGAGCCCTGTCAAGGAGACCTCCGATGTACTTGGTCTGAGAGAGGTGAAACCATCTGGGAGAGGCTGAACCTGAATCCCAAGAAAGTAATTTATGGTGCCCAATTGTTGAGCAAATTCAGAGTGCAGCTTGGTAATGAAAGCCTGCATGAGGCATAGAGAATCACCAGTGACAATTATATCATCAACATAAACAAGGATAAAAATGCAATGAGGACCTTGATGTAACATGAAAATGAAGGATCACACCTGCTTGCCTTAAGCCAAAGGCAAGAAGTGTTGTGGTCAGCCTTTCAATTCAAGTCCTTGGGGCTGGCTTAAGGCCGTGGAGGTCTTTATGGAGTCTGCATACCAAAGATTTATCAGCAGCTTTGGATTGGTTTCTAACCCATGTGGGACAGGTCTAGAGTTATAATTTTTTTTGTCAATTGAAAAGGGCAACACTACACGAAAAAGCTTTGGCATTGTGTTCTGTTTGCAGACCTTTGGTGTATACGGTTGGAAACAAATGCTAGAATTTTCTCTGGTTGAGAGTCTTCTTTTGAGCTCGTTTGGGATCGAGCATATTTTTTGTAGTGTTCTGCTAATGGTCTTTTCAGGGGAGTGTCTTTGTTAGATCTTTAGAGAGATTAGGCAAAATTGTTCTTGTGTTAGCATCTAGCCTTTGAAAGTAATTGAGAGATGCCAAATGGAAAGCATGTTGGCACTTGGCAGTGAGGTTATGTTTACAAATGAAGATTTATTGATACTCTTAAGAGTCTAGATTGTAACTGTTTATTCTTGCTATATTACTACATACAGGTGTACTGTCCATTATTTAGCATTGGGTTGTTAACCGTATATGTTTTAATGGCAGGTACGTGTGAATGGATCTGATGCAGCACCTGTCTACAAATTCCTTAAAGCAAATAAATCAGGATTTCTGGGTTCTAGGATAAAGTGGAATTTCACCAAGTTTTTGGTTGACAAGGAAGGGCATGTCCTCAAGCGTTATGGTCCAACCACCTCACCGTTCTCCTTTGAAGTACTCTCACACTCTCTCTCTCTCTTGAAACTTGAGATTATTCATTCTCATATGTTGTTTCCATGTTACCTTTACAGAAAGACATCAGGACAGCATTGGGGGAGGCTTGAAAAACTCTACAATCACTTGAAATTGGTGCTCTTGTTGAAGATGATTGAAACATAAGGAATGTATATTTGTATATGTTTCTTCCAGTGATTATTATTTCTTACATATTTCATGTCTAGGTTTTTTTGTGTTTGTTGTATTAGAATTCTATAAAATCGTTATTTAAAAATTAATTAATTGACATTAGGTTGAGTTGTTTGTTAGAAGTGTGTTTCCATGTATCATCACATACTAAATGCATTTAATGTTTTCATTGCCTCATGTGTATTAGAGTCTTGGAAGTTGCATCACTTATTATTCCTTTCGTCTCAATGATTGATGTTTTGGCAGAAACTGAGTATACTGCTAGGGAACAATCCCCACCAAGTCTAACCAGAGTCATAGATAATAGATGATATGGATGATATGCAGAACCTATGTAGTGTGTATTGGTGCATTTTACAAGGATAAAAAGATTTTAATTCTCTAAAATTCTCAAATTATTTTGTTTTTTCAGCTCTCACTTTATATCCCCCTCTAAATTCACATCTGTTCTCAAAATTCTCATTTTTTTTTTTTAAAGTTAGATGCAAGAAAAATGTGAAAATTTGAAAATATGAAAACAAAAGTAATATATAATTTTTTTTGAATATGTTGGATGATATTTTTTTTGTAAAACAAAAATTTAAAAATATGAAAAAACAAAATTAATATTTTGAAAATTTTAAAAATATTGGAGATAAACATAATTTGGAAAATATAAATTTAAAAAAATTAAAAAGCAACCCTCAAATCCTAAAACTAATCATGACCCTAACTATAAATACTGACCATAAACCTTAAGCCATAACCACTAATTGTGATCCTAAATCATAGACCATAATTATATTATTAAACCAATCATAACCCTAACCATAAACATTAAACCCCTACCCTAACCATAAATCCTAACACTTAACATAACTCTAAACCATATATATTCAAGATATTACCTTTAACATAACCATGACCATAAACCCTAAATTCCCTAAACTATAACCCTAACCTTAAACATTAACATTAACCCTAAACCATAGCCTTAAACCTTATCCATGACACTGGACCTAAAACCATGACCCTAATCTTAAACCTTAACCATAACCTTAGTCCTAAACATTAAACCATAACAATTAACATAACCATAAACCCTAATTATAAATATTCAAGATATTATCCTTAACATATCCATGGCACTAAACATTAACCATAACTCTTAAACCATAAACCTTGATCCTAAATCATAAAATGTAACCCTAAAACTTAAAGCATACACCTTATATCCAAACCATAAACCATAAACTATACACTAACCAAAAACCCTAACAATGGCCTTACTCTAACCATAACCCTAAACACAAACCATAAACCATACACCTCAAACCTAACCACTAAACCATAAACACAAACAAATAAATCTTAAATCATAAAACTATAAACATTAATCCTAAAAAAACCATAAACCATAACACTAACCCTAACCCTAACCACTAAACCATCAACCATAACCTTAACATTAAACAATAAATCCTAACACTAAACCATAACCATAACCATAACCTAACCTAACCTATAACATAACTCTAAACCCTAAAAAATAAACCATAACACATAAACCTAAACTAAAGCCATAAACCCTAACCATAACCTTAAACCATAATCATAAACAATAATCTTAAACCTTAAACTCTAAATCATGAATCCCCACCCTAGCCATAAAACTTAATCATAACCCTACCCTTAAACCCTAAACACTTACCATAAACCATAACCATAACCTTAATCTTAAACCTAAACCATAACCATGAACCATAACAATTAACCTTAACCATTAACCCTAACCTTAAAACCATATCCATAACCATAATCTTAAACCAAAACCCTAACCTTAATCCATAAACCCTAAGCCTTAACATAACCATGACCTTTAACCTTTAGACCCTTTTACCTATAACCACAACCTTAAAGCCTAACATGAAACCATATATATAACCCTAAAATCATAACCCTAATCTTAAACCTTAAATCATAACCATAACCTTAACCTTAAACTTTAACCCTTAACATAACTCTAAACCATAAACCATAATTGTAAATATTTAGGATATTACCTTTAACATAACCATGACCATAAACCCTTATCCTAAACCATCATCCTAACCCTGACTATAAACACTCACCAAAAACCATAACCATGACTCTAAACCATAACCATGACTCTAAACCATAAACTTTAACAATAAACCTTAAACATAACCATTAAACCCTAACCATGACCTATAAACACAAACACATAAATCCTAAAACCATAAACAATAATCCTAAAACCATAACCATAACCCTAGCACCAACCCTAACACAAACCATTAAACCATCAACCATAACCTTAACATTAAACCGTAAATCTTAACACTAAACCATAACCTAACCGTAAACTATAAACACTAACCCAAACCCATAAAGCTTAAATTGTAAACCATAAATCATAACTCATAAACCTAAACCATAAACCTTAAATCCTAACCCCCAAACACTAATCCTAAGCCCTATAATATAACACAAAACCCTAAACTTTAAACCATTAACCCTAGACCATAGAACATAAACCATAAACCCTTAATAGTAAACCCCGAGCCATGAACCCTAAAACCTAGACCATAGATCATAAAATGTAAACCATAAGCCAAAAGCCTTAAACCCTAAACCATAGGCCTTAAACCATTGACCATGAACTATAGATTTTAAACCATGGACCTTATCCCATAAAACTTAAATTATTGACCTTAAACCTTAAACCATGAGTCATAAATCTAAAACCATAAACCTTAAATTATAAGCCCCTAAACTATAATCCAATGCATAAACCTTAAACTTCAAACTCAAACCCCAAATTCATAAACCTAAACCCCAACCTCAAAAATTTGGAAAATATAAAATTTTAAAAATATTAAAAAGCAATAATAATGTCTTGAAAATTTTAAAATAATTGAGTTCCAAAATGAAAATCAAAACAAATAAAAATATAAAAAAAATAAAAAATTTAGAGTAATGTCTTAAAAAATTAAATAAGAATGATAGATTTAAAAGTATGAAAACAAGAGTAATGTATTGAAAATCTATTTTTTTAAAATATATAAAAAAAAAGGTTAATGTCTTCAAAACATGAAAAAATAAAAATTTTAAAAAATATGAAAAAACAAGAATAATCTATATTAAATAAAATTAATGAATCTATAAATACGTGATAAAATGATGTTGTTTCTCATGCTTCGAAAAACACGTGTCATTATTTGGTGCTTCGTAACTTTTCAGTTTGGTTACAAAGCAAGTTAAAAATAATGTAACATATTAGTATTTTTAGGCATTTATCATGTTTACAAATATAAAACTAAAAAAATTAAAATATGAAGTCATTAAAAAATTTAAATTTAGATATTTAAAATGTAACTAATTAGTATCTTTAGTCATTTATCATATTTAAAAATATAAAATCTATATAAAAAACAAAATTTGTGAATCCATAAACAGGTTCAGAAGATACATGACGAAATGACGCTGCTACTCATGCTTCAGAAGACACGTGTTATCATTTGATACTTCGGAAAACATGTGTAATCATTAGTTATTTCGTAGCTGTTCAGTTCGGTTACAAAGCAAATTAAAAAATGTAACTAATTAACATCTTTTAGCATTTATCATGTTTATGAATTTAAATTAAAAAAATTAAATTCATACAGAGATTCAAAAATCTATCTAGAGGAATTTCTTAAAATTTTTGAAAAGTATGAAAAAACAAAAATAGTGTCTTGAAAATTTGAAACAAGTATTAAAAATAAGAGGAATGTCTTAAATATTTGAAAAACAATTGAAAATTTGAAAAAATATGAAAAGACAAGAGTTATGTCTTGAAAATTTGAAAAAATATTAAAAAAAATATGAATGCCTTGAATATTTGAAAAATAATTGAAATTTTTAAAAATATGAAAAAACAAAAGTAATAACTTGAAAACTTGATTTTTTTTAAATATGAAAAAAGAAAAGTAATGTATTGAAAATTTCAAAAAAATATTAAAAAACAAGTGAGATGCTTTGAATATTAAAAAAATATGAAAAAAGAAGAGTAATATATTGAAAACTTGAAAAAAAGAAGAAGAAACTTTTAAAAATATAAAAAAACAAAAGTAAAGTCTTGAAAATATGAAAACTTTAAACCCCAAACCATAAACATGAAACCCCAAATCTTAAATCACGAACACTAATACCCAAAGCCCTAACCCCACACAAGAAACATAAAACCCTAAACCTAAACCACAAACCACAAACCATAAACCTTAAATAATAAGCCTTAAATTATGAACGATAAACTCATAAATTCTAAAATCATGAACCATGAGCCCTTAGACCTTAAACCTTAAATTATAAACCTTGAACCCCCAAACCACAAACCTTAACACTAAATCCTAAATAAAAAATCTCAAACCCAAAACCTTAAACCATAAACCATAAACCTAAAAAATGAAACCATACATCATAAACCATGAAACCTTAAACTCTAAAACATTTAATTTTAAACCAAATGATTTAGCATTTCACAAATTAAACCCTAAATAATTTACGATAACACACACGAAGCCCTGATTGAGTTAAGGTTTACAAAATGAAACCCAAAATGATTTAAGATTTTGCAAAAAAAAAACCTAAATGATTTAGTGTGTCACAAACAAAATCCTAAATGATTTAGAAATTCACAAATGAAATCATAAATTATTAAGGTTTCATAAACAAAGTCATGTATTATTTTGCGTTTCACAAACGAAACACTATATATTATTTAAGGTTTCTCAACCTAAACGAATTCCTAAACGATACAAGATTTCACAAACAAAATCCAAATGATTTAGGGTCTAAAAAACAAAGTCATATATTAGTTAGGGTTTCACAAACGAAATCCTAAATTATTTAAGGTTTCATAAACAAAATCTTAAATGATTTAGGATTTTACAAATGAAACCCTAAATGATTTTAGGTTCCAAATAATAAAACACTAAATGATTTAGGATTTCACATGCAAAGCCCAATATTATTTTGGGTTATACAAACGAAACCCTATATAATTAAGGGCTTTACAAATGAAACCCTAATATTTTTTAGGTATCACGAAAGAAATAATAATAATTCAGTGTGTCACAAATGACACCCTATATTATTTAGGGTTTAGCATATGAAACCATGTATTATTTAGGATTTCACAACTGAAATCCTAAATGATTTAGGATTTTCTTAATGAATCACTAAGTGATTTAGGGTTTCACAAAAGAAATAATAAATAATTTAATGTTTCAAAAATAAAGACTTACATTATTTACGATTTCACAAACAAAATCTTAAGTGATTTAAGGTTTTATAAATAAAACTCTTAATGATTTATGGTTTCATAAAAGAAACTCTAAATGATTTATAGTTTTACAAAAGAAACTCTAAATGATTTAGAATTTGACAAACCAAACTTAAATGATTTAGTATTTCATAAATGAAACCCTAAATGATTTAGGGTTTCCAAAACAAAGCCTTGTATTATTTAGGGTTTGTCAATTAAATTCATAAATGATTTAGCATTTCACAAAAAAAACCATAAATTATTTAGGGTTTCACAAACAAAACTAAAATGATTTAAGTTTTCACAAACGAAACCCTAAATGATTTGGGTTCCAAAATCAAAGCCTTTTATTATTTAGGGTTTGCCAATTGAAGCCATACATGATTTAGTATTTCACAAAAAAAATCATAAATTATCTAGGGTTTTAGAAACAAAACCCACAATAATTTAAGTTATCACAAATGAAACCCTAAGTGATTTAAAATTTCACATAAAAACCTAAATGATTTTGGATTTTACAAATGAAACCATAATAATTTTGGGTTTCATAAATGAAACCCTAAATGATTTAGGGTTTCACAATAGAAATCCTAAAAGATTTAAGGTATTAGAAAGGAGCCTTATATTGTTTAGCGTTTCACAAATGAATCCCTAAATGATTTAGGGTTTCACAAATGATATCTTAAATGGTTTAAGGTTTCACAAATGAAACCCTTATTGTTTTAGGCTTTCACAGATGACATTGTAATTTATTTAAGGTTTCCTAAATGAAAATCTAATTGATTTAGGATTTTCTAAATGAAACTGTACATAATTTAGCATTTAAACATAGTTCTATATTTTTTAGGATTTCCCAATTGATGCTAGAAATGATTTGAGTTTCTCAAACAAAACCCTTAAATATTTAGTGTTTCACATATGAAATCCAAAATGATTTAGGGTTTCATAAATGAAACTCTAAATAATTTAAGGTTTCACAAATAAAAATCTATATTATTTAAGGTTTCACAAATGAAACCCTATATTATTTAGGGTTTATCAAATGAAACCCTAAATGTTTTAGGGTTTCACAAATAAAACTAATATATTTAGGATTTCCTAAATGAAACCCTAATTGATTCAGGGTTTTTTAAATGAAACCATATGTGATTTAGGGTTTTATAAAAGAAACAATAAGTAATGTTAGGTTAAAAGCAAAGCCCTATATTTTTTAGGGTTTCCCAGTTGAATTTAGAAACGGTTTAGGAATTCAAAATGAAACATTAAATTATTTAGGATTTCACAAATGAAATCCTATAAAGAACATTATTGTCTTTAAAATTTGAAAAAAAATGATAAATTTGAAAATACAAAAAAAAAAACAAGAGAAATATCTTTAAAATATAAAATAAAGAACATTTTGAAAAATATGAGAAAAAAAAAAAACAAGAGGGATGTCTTCATAATTTTTGAAAAAAATAAAAAATTTAAAATATAAGAAAAGAAGAATGTTTGGTAAATTTGAAAAAAATATGAAAACTAACAAAATTGAAAAATCAAGAGTAATGTCTTTAAAAAATTTAAAATAAATTAAAAACTATATAAAAAAAATTAATGTCATAAAATATTAAAAAATAAAATGAAATTTTTTTTAAAATGAAAAAATAAATAAATGTCTTGAAAATTTCAAAAAAAAAAGAAGGAAAAATTCAAAAAAAATATGGGAAAAAATAGTAATGTCGTAAAGATTATGGAAAAAATAAAAATTTTAATAAATAAGAAAAAACATGCGAGTTTTTTTTTTGAAAATTTTAAAAAAACATGTATAGATTGGAAAAAAAAATGATAAATAAGGATAATGTCTTTAAAATATGAAAAATAAGACTAAATACTTGAAAATTAAAAAAAATTTGAAAATTTTGAAAATATAAAAAAAAAAAAAACAAGAATAATGTCTTGAAATTTTTTTTAAAAATAAAAATTTAATAAATATTAAAAACAAGAGAAATGTCTTGAAAAATTGAAAGAAAAATGAAAATTTTAATAAATATAAAAAACAAGAGGATTGTTTTGAAAATTTGAAAAAAATGTATATTTTAAAAATAAGAGAACATAAAAGGTAATAATGTATTGAAAATTTTGAAAGCGTTGGAAGCCAAAATAAAATTGGAATTTTTTTAAAATAAAAATATGAAAATACAAGAGTAGTATGTTGGAAGAGGTATGTCTCAAAATTTTGAAATATATATATATAAAAACATTAGTAATATCTTAAGAAATTTGAAAAACAAATAAAAAAATTAAAAAAAAGTATAATATCTTAAAAATTTGAAAGCAATGGTTGAAAAAAAAAAATAAACAAAATGAAACTTTTTTTAAATATGATAAAATAAGTGTAATGTCTTGAAAGTTTTTTAAAATATAAAAAAAAAGAGTAATGTGTATCTTGAAAATTAAAACAAAATTATTTTTTTAAAATTTGAAAAAAAATAAGAAAAAGACTTGAAAATTAAAAAAAAATTAAATACATGAAAAAGCAAAAGTAATGTCATGAAAATTTGAATGAAAAAAAAAAAGAATTAATTAAATTGTTAAAATTATGAAAAAAAAAATAATGCATTGAAAATTTTGTAAGCATTAGATGGATGAAAAAAAAAAAACCTAAAATCAAGAGTAATATCTATAAGATTTTGAAAACGTTGGATGATTTATTTTTTTGTAATTTTTTTAAATATAATAATATAAGAGGAATGTCTTAAAAAAATTTAAATATAAAAAAATAAAAGTAACATCGTGAAAATTTTAAAAATATATGTAAAAAGTAAAACTAATGTGTTGTAAATTTCTAAAGCATGGGATGAAAAAACAATTTCAAATAAATAAATTTGTAGAAGTATAAAAATAAAAGTAATGGCTTGAAAAAAAATTTAAAATAGAAAAAACAAACTAAGGAAGGAAGGAAAATCACAAAAAAAAAAAACCATTCGTTCATTTTGGTGACTGCAGACAAAGGAAGTTTCTCTGTTCATTGCGTTAATACTTTTTTAGCTTGTCCATTGATAGAAGAAAAGGAGGAAACTTTTTTTTTTTTTTTTTTTTTTTACAATTATGAGCATATCCTTTTTATATCATCTTTTATTTTTTTTATTAAAAATATTTATGTCATTTTACGCTTTTTTTTATTTCATTTTCAAAATCATTAAATTAGTGAAAAGAAGAACAATTACCTTTCCTTTATTTCATTTCTCTCCCATCAAAATAATTTAAAAAATCATCTCACATTTTATTCTTTTTTTTCGTCGTTTTTCTTTCTTTTCACTTACTTCCCCTAAACCAAACATACTATATACACGTAAGCAGAATGTGAATTGTTTTAGGCTGGTAAATGCAGTAGTCTTCATTATTTTAAAACATTATTCAGAGAAATCAATTAACTAGCATGGCAGTATGTACAAAACCGTAGCAATGCAATATGAAGGTCTTCATAGAATTCAATCACGAGATCAAATAATTGTTGAGTTGGACTTTGGTGTTATTTGAGATATATATATTACAAGTCTACAAATTCATGAAAATCATGAATTGCACATGACAGGGAAATTTCCATATATTCTTCTTCTATTCACCACTCGGATTGAAGAAGCCACGCACGCTATTATAATGTTCACATGGGAAGATAAATATTGAAAGAGAAATGCTAATAATGCATTCTTTTGACATTTTCCTTTTCAATTTACTCTTTATCATTTGGTGCATTTCATGTATTTTAATGAATGAAAGTATGATCACTTAAACGAATTTTATTGGATAATAAAAAGTATATATAGGGAAGGATATGTTGTGATGTCCAAATTCTAACAGCACAATGGAGAATAAAAGTAGTAAAAAAATAAGCCATGATATATAAAGAGATGAAACTTAGCAAGACCTGCAGCACTAAGTTCCACTTCACAAATGGGATTGTCACTGTCGTGTAGACAAAATCATACTAAATATTGCACCACTAAAATCTTATCTTTTATGATTTTTTTTAATCCCTATATTCCTGTTGAGATAAGGTCTTGGATTGGATGCTTCGATTAGACAAACCTCCCAAAATTATTTCCAAAAGGGTAGGCTAAGTTAAGAAGAAAGCAATAACGACAGCGAGTGAACCATCTCACTGATTTAGATAGCAATGATGATTGGAAACTGAACCATGTGAGCGATTAGGATAGCAATTGCAATACTCACATAGGTTGTTTAAAAGAACCCAGAAATATTTATTTCAGTTTATTCTTAAATTTTGTGATCAAGTCTCTAGGGTTAGTTTACAGTGGCGTGAAACCATAAAAATAAATAATTTGTAATGGTTTTATAAATTCTAGAAACTCAAGTTATAAAAACATTACAAAATTAAGGACTCATTTACATTTTTTTTAGTGAAAAAGAGTTGAATTCACAGCCTCTTCCTCTCCCTTCTCCCATTACCACTAAACCACCTTTATCACTTCAAAATTTTGTTTGCAGTTGTTCTTTAATTAAAAATTTATTTTGATAACATTTATAATAAAGATTTAAATTTACATTATAGGGTCATCAAGGCTATCTAAGTGAAATTTAAATTATGATGAATGCTACCAAGAAAGTTTAGTTTAGTTTGTTGAGTAATGTACACGAAGTCGTTGTAAATTTATTGGTACCTGAATTCAATACTTACCACGAGTGCCACATTGTAATTTCCTGCCCTACATTTAAAAATTGACAGAGTCGAGCACATGCGTTAGGGCCCAAACAAGATATGGCCCTGGAACGAAGCCCATACACCATACACGTGTACAGGCTCAACCCATTAAGTCACAGAACCTGGCCCAGTGATACCCAAGTGTGCTATACTACTTTTGGACAAACCGATGTGGGGCCTACAATTAAATGAAGAAGAAACGCACTTTGTAGTTTAATAAAGTTTGAATTAATTCCTGAGAAGTGAGAAGCAATGAAGTTAGTGATATTGATTGTGAAGATGAATACGAAGGAAGGATGTTGAAACCTTCCACGTGGTGTCATGGCTGCCAGCAAGCTGTGTTGACTGTTGACAACGACAAGGTTTTGGTTCTGTTTTTGCATTGTAGCGAGCGACACAGTACACGTGACTGTGGACTCTACTACTGTAGTGTAGTGTAGTGTAGCCATGCATTATGCATAATATTATAAAGTCTTCATGCATAACATAGAATCATGATTATTATTATTATTATATTCTGGCCTCGTGTGGAAATGCACGTATTCTCGTATTCAATTCAATAACAACAAGAGGATCATACAATTAGATAATTACATCTGTTGCGTTACCATTGGTCCATGACTCTCCAAGATTCCCTCCCTTGCTAGCTAGCTAGTGAAGATTTTATTTTCAGTTGTGGTACATATTATACCACGAAGTGTAAAAGTATCGTGTTTTCAACTTGAAATATCTGAGTTGACGGTGATGTTGATTACTTAGAAAAGTGTTAGATGTACTGTATTTATATATTAAGATCTTACAGACTAAATATTAAACTTATTAGTATTATATGAGCTTATTAACTTTTCTCTTTGATGTAAAGCTAATTAAAGATTCTCAGGAAGTTCTAAAACAATATCTAAGGGGACAAAAGAAATGTCCATCATCCACAAGCATCGGTCAGATGGCTCAAACCCAATAATTGCCTGTTTGTCGGAGAAACGCCTCGGTTTAAATTTCTTTACATTTTTATATTTTATATTTTATATTTGTTTGAGCTACTGGATTACGAGGATCAAGTACTTTGTTATCATATTAAAACAATTAATTATTATGTTTTTTTTTTTTGTATAAACAAAGAAAATATTATATATATATATATATATATATATATATATATATATATATATATATATATATTTTCTAGATCACCTCTATCGTTCACAAAAAATAATAACTGTAAAACTAAATACTAGAATCACTTTGAATGATAAATCTCTATCTTTTCGAACATTCAACGTAATTGTAATTATATATCTTAAGATTCATAGCAATTGATCTACGTGTTTAGTGATATATTATATACAATTAAATTAAACAGTAGAATTAAACAATTATAATTAATAGGAATATAATTAAAATATTTTATAGTATGTTTTTAAAAATAAATAAATAAATAATCAATATCAATATAATATAATATTATATCATATTACACAAAACATTAATTATTTATTAAATTAAGAATTTGTATTATTAATATATAATTATTTAAGAAATTATAATTGAATCAACTTGAGATGAATTGAAGTATAACTTGAACAATTATTTTAAAAAAGTATTAGTTTTAGTTTTCTAAATTTAAATTCTTAAGTTTCTTCATACATAGGAAGGGTTGATGGAACGAGACTAGTCATAAACACTCTTACATTGTCTCATGATCAAGAACTTTGTTAACTCGAAGGAGTTAAATTTAACGTAAAATTGCATAATTTCTATTAACTACAGTTTTATAGAATTGGATTTCAATTTTAATTAGTGGATATTTTTAATTTTTTTAAATTCAAATAAATTATCAAATATTCATGAGATTTACAGCATTCACATGTCTTGTTTAATCAACTGAGGTGAGTTAGAGCCCTTGGTGGAAGCTTAATTCATGATGTTGATCTCCATTTTAGTATTTAGAGAACCGTAGCTCAATTAAAATTGACATTGAGCAATTTATGTTAAATTAATAGGGGGAGTAATCTTCACCTTTCACCCACTAAAATCATGCAGATTTTTTGTTGTTGCGATGGACGTATGCCAACAGGCAACAGTTGTCTATCATGTCAACTTTTTTGTTTTTTTGAGGTGGTTACGAATGTACTTTTAAGCGAAAATTATTTTTAATACATACTAGATTAAAATGCACTAGAAAAATATAAGGTGTGGTTGGTATTCTTCAATATATATTGTGACTTGTGAGTGGTTTCAAGATTTTTATTTGTGATGCATTGGCATAATATGCATATCTATCCCCGAAAACTTTGAAGTATTTTATAATTTATATTATAATTGAAGTAGCAAAGTTACGTACACTTCTGTGGTTGCTTGCACAATATAAGTTATTTTAGTGAAGATATTTTCTTTTTTATTTTTTTTTAGAGAGGAGTGAAGATATTTTCATATTAAATGTCAAGTGAGAATATAAACGTGTCTTGGTTAATTTCTTTTATATTAGAGTATTACTAATATATTTTTAACACATTATCTGTTATTAATTATTTGAAATTACACAAAGTTATGAATAAAACTCGTTAAATAAAAAGTAAAACTCACAAAATTTTGTAATTTTTAATAAAATCATTTAATAATAAAAAATTATGAAATAATATTTTGCTAACATTTCTCTTTTTTTTTTTTTTAGCAAAAAGATTATATCCAAGGGAAGAGTAACCCTTTTACAAAAGAAAATCATATAAAGAAATAGTCCCTAATATCTTTAACAATAAGTCCTAATGGAGTCGAAGGATCTATAACACCAATGAGAAAACTATACATTTGATAAGTCCTACGATAAACCAGTAGTAAGAATGAATCTTGTTTGAGTCCAAAATTAAAATAATAACAAAACTGCACATGCATGTTAAAAATCATATTATTTTGCATAAGCCACGTTGTCCTACAACATTGAGTGTCATAGTATCGGTCACATTTTTTTTTTCCTTTTCTTTCTTCTTACTAGTCCTTGATGAAAAAGAAAATGATCACCTCAATATGAAGGTAAAACAATCACCAATCTAAGTCAAACTCTAGTTTAAAGTATTGTATGATCTTTCTATCGATCTAGCTCTTTTACTTTGTTATATTAGATAATTTAATTACATTATGGAAGGCAAACATAGAAAAGGTATACATAGTAGTAGAGAAGGGAAAGGGGACAAGGAAGAGTCTTACTTAGTAGAAGTGGATGAGAAGTCGTTCTCAAGTGGGTTTGGCGATAAGGAGACAAGCTCACTTAGATATCTTAGGTGGACAGTGGGACATCTCCCATTTCCACCACTAATTCTCTTCACTCATATCTCCAACGTCCTTTAAATACAAAAAACGAACTCACCTTCAACTTCAATTAATTAACAATGTCAACACCTGCTACTGGCTTGTTCTCATCAGTTATGAGGAGTTCTAAGGTTCGACCATGGGGACGCTGTTCCAAGTACATTCGCCAACAGAGAACCAGGCTTTACATCATTTGGAGATGCACTGTCTTACTTTTGTGCTGGCACGACTAATTGCTTTTTTTTTTTACCACATGTATCCTTTACTGTTTTGCTGATTAACTGGCCATGCTTTGTGTTTGGTATGTAAAGAAAAGTAGATGAAGCAGGGTACCTCCTGATTAATGTGTAAATTAGAGAGAGAAAAGAAGTCAATGATGCTAAGCTGAAGTGATTGTAAGGTCGATCGGTTTCATTGATTATAGTTTTGACATAACACCCACCTTTTTTAAATGAACTTCTTCAGTCTTTTTGCTTTTTTGGTTTTATGCTATATTAAAATTAATGCCACTGCATCAGAATCAATCAGGGTGTTCAATTCCTGGGGTACTATAACATTATGATCCATTATTGTTTCTGAAGTATATACAAGTATCTAACTGAATCAATTAATGCATAGAAAGTGCAACCATCTAGCTCCTAATCTCCTATTGTGAGCAACCACCAAATTGGGTGGGTTACAAACATCTCCCAATTCATTTGGACTGATGTAGAATGCAGATTAGATATAGGTAAAATATTTTGAATCAAAAATAAATTGAAAAAATATTTTAAGAATAAAAAAATCAGTTCGATCATTCAAAATATTAGGGACTATAAACAAAAACATTTAATACTTTAAAGATAAAAACATGTTTTGTTCTATATATAAACATTGTAAAGAATTTTTTTATGTTTTTTTTTCATTAATGATTATGTTAAGATTTTGAGACTGTACTTCTAATAAAGTTTTTTAAAAGTAAATCATAACTTTTTATTTATATTATTTTTTATTATTCTCTAAGATTTTATACTTTGATTTGATCAAAATTTTATAATTTTAGAAATTAATATTTAATTAGAATTTACCTAGGATTATTATTTTGTTAAAGGAGTACTCTGGATTTGTTATTTCACAATAATAGATTGGCAGAATAGTAAGGATTGAGTTGTTGGCTTGTTGCATTTTTATTTTATTTTTTTGGATTTTTAGTTCATCGTAAACTTCAAATTTCAGTAGTACTTTTCGTCATTGACGATGATGAGATATAATATTGTGGCTCTATTTTAATTTTGATTTCTCTTCTTTCTCAATTTTATGAATTTCTTCCATTAATACTTTTTTTTGTAATTTTAGTTCTCCAATTATTACTATTTCTCGAATTTAGTCTCCTTATTTTTTAAATTGTGTAAATGAGTCCATCGTTAATTGCTCATTAGATAAGTAATAAAGATGATAATATGATATGTTTTACTTATCTTATGTGATACAGTGTGTTTTAAGAAATTGAAAATAAAATAAAATATGACCAAATAAATAAAAATTGAAACATTATCAGTGAGACAAACTACAAATATTATTAAGGATATTTATCTCTCAAAGTTGGATCCATCAAACTTCTAAATTTTTCCTTAAAATTTTCTCTTTTGCTTTGATCATTTTATGTTTTGATGATTCCATTTTTTTAGTAGTATTTTATTTTGATGTAATTTGCTATTTTCTTTAGTATTAATCAATGAATACTCTTGGATTTCCTTAAGTAAGTTGATCTTATTTTTTATAATTCTTTTTCATGTTGTACAAAGTTTACAATCAGTTCAATCTATAGTCGAAATCTTTACTCTTTCTTCGAAGTCTTTAATCTTTTCTAGGTCTTGGTCTCGACGAGGAGGTAGATACTTGCGAAAGACGCTTCAACACTTAAGTAAGAGTTTGGTATTCATAACTAATGTATAAAAATGTCAAATAATCAATAAAAATGTTATGTCTTTGGAACAGTGATACTATTTATATATGTCAAATATTAGGTTTTATCCAATGAACATGAGAGTTGATTACTATCATGATTATCATGAATTAATATACTAATGAGCTTGTTAATTTAAGTTAAGTCTTTCATCTTTAAATTTGACTTTATACCCAAATGTAGATTTGTTTAGGATCGTGACATATTCACAGTTTCGTTTGATGGTTATCCTTGACTTCAACTTACTTTTATCGTAGTTCGATCTCGATCTTGCCAAACTGATGTATGGTATAATAACTAATGTAATAAATCATCTTTTTACCATAACACCTTTTTTGAGTCATGATAAACGGTTGATTTTGCCTATATGAGTTGTAAGATTTTTTGGACAACAAATAGCAATAATAATTTTTCTTATTGAGAGAATCTAGTTTGAATGTAAAACAATCAACTTTTAAGTGTCGAGCGTAATAATTTCATAGATGTATTCAAAATATTCAATAACAAATCGAAAATAAAAGTTTTCACAATTTTTTTTATCTATGCACTACCTTCACATCATAATTTATAAAACATTTTTATTTATTGATTCTTCAATTAGTACCTTAGAGTACTGGCCCTACAATTTAATGGGTAGATGTCCCCCCCTTTTTTTTACGGCATATATAATTGACTTCTATGTAACTAAACTTATTACATCCACATAGAAAATGTGGATTCCACACAGTGGCCAATCATATTTTAAACTTGCAATGAAAATCTCCATTCACTTTTAGCCTTGGAATCTATCTGCTTGCAATTGTAGTGAAGTGAATGGTTTTTAGCCTTTGGTTTTTATGAGATGCGTGGTGACGTGAGTACCGTTAAAACTTAGAACAAAATCTTGCACAGTGTAAGTAAGGAAGTTGAGTATTTATATTTAATGTACCGTAGACATTTTTCGTCTAAAAAAAGACAACCTGCTGTGTTTGGTCACAATCTTAGCACTGGAGCAATCAAACCCACACTTAGGATGTGAACTTATTCTTACCATTCCTCCAATCATCTTCCTTTTCTTCATTGGTCTTTTTCATATCTTTTTTTTTTCTTAAAAATATGGTAATAATGATGAACTGTTCTGATATACGATTATTCTTCAGTTAAAATTGAAATTTAATGTTAAAAGTTTATACTTACTATTTATTAAAGATAAGCTTCACGCATTTCCGACAACACAATTTTAGAGCTTGAAAGTTGAAACAAACATTCCCTGAATTTGTATGAACTGTCAGACTTTGCAAAGTAATAGTATTTTTAAATAGAATAATGGTCCAAGCAGCATAAAAATGCTTTGGCTGATAGTATTACTTTATGATTTCATTTCTCTCTTGGGGATAGAAAATCAGAGAGGAATGGCTATTGAACTTGGATTCTCTTGTCTTTGTGGTAGGATTTTTAACCAAAATTTTCGGCCATCAATGACTTCTCTTTCTTCCTTAAGTTTTGTTGTTATATAACTAATCAACTATTGAGATTTTGTAAGATTTTTACTTTAGTTGTTAACTTTACAACAAATTGTTTTTTAATTTCCGTTTTATATATATAAAAAAGACTCAAACTCAATCATAATGATTTTTTTTTCTACATTAGACCATTACTCAATTAAAGAACTCCAAACACCGAATACTTGAATGATACAAGAGAAGTGTAGAAAAACTTGCACTAAGCAGGGAAAAAGATGTGAAAGGAGAGCCTAGTAGTACCAAAAATGATACATGGAACAGTTCACGTGAACAGAAAGTGACACTGCAATTTCCTTCTAAGAAATAGAGACAACCAAAGCCAAAATACTGGTATGTGTCTGTTAAGAGAAAGAAACAGGCATTTTGCATGGCCTAGTTTTCTTATTGCCACCATAATCATCTTCATACTATATCTGACCCAAACATCAAAAGCTTAGTGACAAACTTACATTAATTGTATGCAGCAATTTGAGCTCAGCAAGAAAGGAACGTAGCCATGAATGTGATAGGCAAGAAATGCGATTGATTCATACAAAATTGCTATGAAAACAAAAATGTCAAATATAAGAATTCATTTTCCCAAATACTACTGGTCCTACATGTTCATAAAAAGACTACCAAAAACAAAAACAAAAAATGCATGACCAACGTCTCCATGCTGTATTGTGCCATCAAAATGCACCAGTGGCCACACAGCTATATTCAAGATCCTGAAGAGTGGTCTGATTTAAACTAATTTTTTATTCCCCATCAAAGATCCTGAAATGAAATTCTTCTTAAATGTAAATCATCCTCCACCAACTTTGTCAAACTTTCACACGCTTGCTTAATTCCCCTAAAGGAAAAAGTAACATTACTTCAATACAAGATATGTAAATATTTACATTTATCACACATCAGAAACCATAATAGTGTGCTATAACTGTTACCAGAACCGTTTCAATGGAACCATCTAGCATAAAAGTCTCACATGTACTTCGAAAGATCTTTCATTAAAATATACTTTAAATGACTTTGATGATAAATTGTTCCTAAAGATTGGCATGAGAAGCTGGAAAATTGATTTGGCAATTGGCACAGTTCAACAGAAATTTACTTGTAGAATATCAAGATTACAAGAAAGGCTCCAAACTTAATCTATAGCATGCAAGAAATGTAGTCTGATGATTTCAAAATCACCGTTTTTAGCTTCCAAGATTAGTAGAAACAATTTCATCTGTGAGACTTGCAAATTTTGTATAAGGAAACATATATTTTCACTTAAAAAAATATTCAAACTCAGCTTTTAAAATATCATTTTCAAATACAAACCATTTTTTTACATAATTTTTTAGCAATTAATTCTTTCAAAATTCTACCAAACTTGGAAGAAGTAGATTCATAATGGTCATCTTTCTATTCCAACCTTAAATTAAAAGAGAGAGGGAGAGACTGTAAACCTGATTCTGACTTACTGCAGGCTTTTGACCTGTCAACTTTCGGCCAGATGGAACTCGTGCTACAGATGTAGCAGCTGCTACAGCAGCCACTCGTATTCTGCCAAATTCATCATGCATTCCATATTCGTTTATTCAGTAACCACTTAAAAGCTATGACAATAGAGATGAAGAACAATAAAGTAGAAAGTTTAGATCACCTTCTGTGTACATCTATATACACATCAGTCTCGTCCACAATTTCTTCCTGCATGGATGAAAATTATTAGCAAATTTCTTCATTCTAAGGGAAACAAATTGTATTTTCTTTGATGAATGCACTAATAACACACAACAATCCCATCTAACTGACATAAGCTTAAAGGGAAGATAATAAATATAAGTGGATAACCAAGCTGGTTGCAGATAATCCATTCTATCTCAGTCTGGCAACTAAAGACATACAAGATGTGATTAGTGCAAGTGGAAGCTACCTGCAGGAGTTCTTCAAACACGTCCTCCAGGGTAATGATGCCAATAACCTCCTCCCCATCATCAACATTTTCAAGAGAGTGGTAAACACCATTTGTTGCAGTGCCATCCTTTTGAAATTGTTGGTCTGCAGCATTCTTAGAGGGTTTGTCAATATTGACAACAACATTTTCTGATTTCTCATAAAACCTGGCTAGCAATGGCATAGTTAGTTGAGAGCTATGTTTGGTGACTTCTTTATCATTGGATTTCTCAATGTCAGCAGGTGCCTGAGGGTTGTTTCTCCCTCTTGCAACCTTGACTACAGCTGCCATATGACTGCTTCCTTTTTGAAACTCATTGAGGATATCATAAAGAGGCATATCTGCTGGAACCCTGGATTATTAATGAACAACAATTTAGATCAATGAATGAGTTAGAAAGACGAAATACAAGGGTGCCATTGGTCAAACCTAGGAATTCTCCGGATGGAAACAGCACTGACTGGAGTCTCTGTTTCAGCTCTTACAGTAAGAAGGTTTTTTACCTAGCAAATTAAGAGTGGCAAAATGTTTATAACAGCTAGTACCAGAAAAAAAAAAACAAAAAAAAAAACAATTTTTTAAGCATTTTGGATACACTATATATAAACACTCACTAGTAAAAGGCCAATTATATTTTTGGGGTTTCCACTGTATACAGGAACACGACTATGACCTCGTGCAAGAATTTTCCCGATTGCTTCCCTGTGATAAAGCAGAAAAAAATGTTACTTAAACTCTAAATATACATATTTATCGTCAGGAATGTGTGTAGGCCAAATTAAAGGTAGCAGGGGATAAGAAGAAAAAGTAACTAGGCGACCTTTTTCCCCTAATATTTGGGAATGTTGTCCACAAAAGTCAATTACCTTATTCAAAGAATGGTTCAGTAGAAGTTACTGACTTTCAATTGAAAACTAATCTCACACTAACTACTGAACTAAAAAGGATAACCCTTTCTATCATTCCAAAGAAATAAGGAATGTGATATCCCTGAATCAAGCAATGCCTTTTATGAAATACAAGCATATATCATATGCTTAAGCAAATTAACATAGTACTTGGCATTAAGAATAGGAAAGAACTGAATATCTGAAGTACTAACTTAATTATGTTACTTGTAATATCATCAATTAAGTATTTGCCTTTTTGTAATATAATATATAATATAATTACTCAACGCATACCTTCGAAATTGGAGGGAAGTTAAAAAGAAAAAAGAGCATTGGATGAAATGGAATGCAGTGCAATGCATTTCATCAAGTTCCATTTCATTCCATTCTATTTTAAACAACCTAATATCATTTCATTTCACTTCATACCACCCCTTTTCATTAATCCAAACATAGTCATTGATAATAGTAGCCAATTACATCCTACTCATTATATAAGAGTGTCTGTGTGTGTGATTAATAATGCAGAAATTCCAACAGAGAGTAGGTTTCCAGACAATAGCGAAATTTCTGTCCAGACTGGAGAGCTGCAACATATCTAGCTTTAGAAACTCATTGACTTGACATACTCTGCCTCTTCAATATAAATCGTGGAAAAAGAAAAAGAATGAGAAAAATATTCACATACACAAGTTCAGTTTAATAAGAGACTGATAAAGTGGGGTAAATCTGGGTCAGGTAAGACTGACATCAAGTAATCCGCATTCAACAATACTTTGATTAGAAATAACAGGAACTTCTGAGACTGCTACATAGATCTGAACAGAAAAGGTAATAGAAACAAACGCACCAATCCAATTTGGAAGAAACATCCAAGGAAAATGTAGATTCAATTGGTGTCATGGCCTCCTCTGCAGTCTGCATAACAACAATGTAGAAATGTGTTCTATTATAGAAAAAAGCCAATATAATAGATGTATCTGGATTCTAAATTTATCTCAACACTGAGCGGATTGGCCTAAAAGAGAAGGTCAAACAATAAAGAGAACCAGCTTATTAAGCTCATCAGAACTTGTCAGGTAGCCAAGTAAAGGAACTGACATGGATGATGAAGCAAGGAACATACATACAAATGAAGATTTCAAATTTGAAAAGTCAAATGACAGTTGCTTTTTTGCCAAAATAACATGCCCTCCTAACTTAAATGCTCATGATAAAGTCTTGTTCTACAGCTTCATACACAGTCAAGACATCATAGATTTATGGGGCATAAATTGTCTGATTGCAGCTGCATATTTTAACTTTTCCAGGTATATCACTTGCGAATTTCATGACATTCATATATTCTGGTGTAGGCAATCTTTAAGGAAATGAAAACTATTTAACTCTTTGTTACAGATAAATGGCAAGAGATAGAACTATCAGGATGCCTTTCTCCAAATCAGTAGTAGCTACCTTCTCTGTGAGATCTAGTGCTCCACTGATAATTGTTGCCTCATCATGAGTGAGTTCACCTCCTTTACCAGCCTTAGATGGTCATGAAAATGAAGTTAAGGGAAACAAAAATAATTAAAGAAACATGAAAATTTGTCATGGTGAAATTAGCAGCATTCCTTTATAAAATGTATCAAAATTGTTTTTCAACATGGTAATATATTAAAAAACTATCACTAGAAAACACATTTTCAGGAAAATCCAGTGATTCCTCATTTTGAATAGAAAGCGGTATAAAATGGTGGTAATTCAAACAGATTACCTCTTGGCTATGGATTGATACAAGGGCTTTCAGCTGTGCTCGCCTAAACAGTGCATGATTGTGTCCAAGTAAAACATCCAGAACCTGGAAGCATAAATGTAAGATCTACAAAAGCCACAATTTGTTTTGAATAAAAGTGTCCACTATTATGAACTATATAGCAGATGCCTCCACAAAAAAAAAAAAAAAAACAGCTTAATATGACTACTGAATGGTTCAACCTAAGATAACCTGATCCAAATTGTCCTAATACCACCCTTTTGCTATGGGGCATAAGGTTAAGGTTACCACAGAATCAGGAAAACTGAAAGAATAATCTATCTGAACATATCACTAGATAATCAAAATCATAAAAGCAAGAGTAAATTACAATGATACCCCCTAGACAAGAATAGTCTTCACCTTTCCAATAGGGTAAGCAATTGGATAACAGATGATCATCAGAACACGGACAAGCCCCACAAAATTAGCACCAACATAGAGCCCATACCTTGTGCATATAGCTTGAGGGATAACCTATGCCCAAGTGGCACTGTAACAGTCAGTGCAATGTCCTTCTTAAATCCTTGTGTGTGATGCAAGAATAAAAAACTGGATCAGAAAAAATATTGTACCTCTCCAAAAGCTAGAACAAAAGTCACAGATAACACTACTGCTACAAAAGGATGAAAAATCTTGTCAAGGTAAATTGGAAGTGCCTGCAAATCAAAAACGGCAGGAAGGGAAACAACAAAATGAAGGATCCACTAATATTCATTAGTTGTTATAATATATTAATATTAATATCAACTAATCAAAATTCAAGGTTACTGAAATATATGTTAGATTCTGATAAAACCGTATTATATCATAAATCTTTTGGTTACCGAAAGAATAGACAATATTGCTTCTTCTTTTTTTCTTTATAGACAAATGTTAGTCGTTACTTTTATTAACATGTTAACTTTTGTCAGCGGGAGGAAGTCAAAACCACCACCTCTCCCTCTCCCTCTACCTCCCCCTTCTCCCTTCAACCATCGAACATATCTTATAACTCCATAATCGACAATACTGTTGATTAGAGTGTTAAACCCTCTGAAGCAAAGGCCCACAATTAAAAAATGTTCAGGCAACACAATTTCTTCAATAAGAACAACCAAACCCATTTCCAGAAAAGAAGTTAGAAATACCTCCATGGCACAGGCGTTACAAAGAAGCAAAGTGACAAGCAACTGATGCTGTTTCTGAACAACCGGAAAAATAGCAGCTACATACGCAGTGAACCCAAAAAAAGTCAACAAGAAGGAAAAAGGACAAAAGCACGAGGTTACTATAAATAGTTTAAGAAGAAGAAGAAGAAGAAAAATATAAATTGGTTGAAAGAGAAGAGAATGTTAGGTAGGGTGTACCAGCTTGCTTCTTCTCAGTGGAGGAGCCACTCCGCTTGAGAATCTCAAGGTCAACGAGTCCCAGAGACATTAATCCAAGGGTGAGACCAGACATAATCCCAGCGAAGATAACAAGCAAGCAAGAAATTCCAGCATAGAAGAACCACCACAGTGTCCCAAACGGAATATCCTCAGCATCGTACACGAAGTTCCCTGGTCGGAATTCCCTCATGCCAAGGTTCAGCTTCAGCTTCAGCTTCAGGTCATGCAACATCATTCTCTCTCTCTCTCTCTCTCTCTCCACAACAACTCGGGAAACAGAAAAGAAAATCAATCTATAAACAAAATAAATAAAGTAATAAACAAAGACCACTACGATAATAATAATGGTATCATTTTCAGTATCGTGTCACACGTTACATAAACCCATAATAATAAGGTGTCGTTATCCAACATTAACATTTAACAGTAACAGTCGTTGTATTGTGTTGGGCCCAGGTATAGTTTATTGTGGCTACACGATGCTGTGTTAGGGTGGGTAGCCTGTTTTTGTTTTAACTTTTCATTTTTTCCAAGTTTATGGATTGTGACGTGAGGCCCCTTTAGTTTTTTTTTTTTTTTTCTAAATGGTACTAATCAATTCATTTTTAACTGACCCAAAAGAAAGAAAAGAGATTTCATCTTTTCAGAACTGGCCTGTTTAAATGAGTTCGTTGCTCTTTAATTGTTGTTTGTTGAGTTGCAAATTGCAATTACTACCCTGTTATGTTAGTGTTACTGAAAAATTAGGTACGGTAGAAGTTAATTAGAGGGAGGAATATTTTAACCATTTTTTTGTACATTTAGATTTACCTCTGGTGTTGTAAAAACATTTTCTTTTCCTACAAACTTTCATGCAATATCCAATGTCTATACGCTTATTATTTTGTCTCTTTTGTAACCTCAAGACTCGGATATATAGTTGTTCACACAGTATTATATATCCTCTTCTATTGTTTAATTTGTTGATGAAAAAAGCAGAAATGCTCAATCGATCGTTAACCGTTGCCACATGCATGACTACATAGTTTAATTATGACCAAATTCGTTTCTAAGAGACATTCCTCATAAATTATGCATGTTGATTATTCCTGGTGCATTATCATAAACAATGACATACTAGTATTAAAAGAGTTGTTCAGGAACAAGGTAGGTGGTTAATTGGAGACCAATACATTCAAAGTCACCTACAAACCAATCACACAAAACGGATGAGAAACTTAAGTATATATAAACAGGTGCAACTTTTCAAGGGGCCATATATCATCACATGAACATTGAAGAAGAAGAAGAGAAAACACATGAGGATGGAGATTTTGAATATGATAACATTGTGTCTGAGTGTGACAATATTCCTAATAATAGTGCCTAAGACGGAGAGTCAAATGAGGCCAATTCCAACGTTAACTCCGCCACGTCCACTATGTGCATCACAGTTAGCACTAGTGAACTATGCATGTGCACGGTTGCCATTCTCCCCCGGTGTCCCACCTGATTCCCCTGCATCCACTCCGCCCCCTCCATCCCCTCCTGACAATGAAGAAGGGCGCGGAAACAACCACAACAACGGCACTCACGATCACCGACACCGACACCGACATCATAGGCACCACCAACAAACCCCAGATGAAGATAACTGTTGCCGGTGGGCTAGGGAAATTGACAGCCAATGTGTGTGTGAGCTTCTTATGCGCTTGCCACCCTTCCTCATCAGGCCTCTGCATCATTACACACTCAACATTGGAGAATCATGTGATATCACTTACTCTTGCGGTGCGCCAAAATGAGTCACTGCCATGCATGCATGCACACTTTTATCTTGTGTTGAGTTTTATGGATTAATTAACGTTATATTTATGTCTTTATTTTCTGGTTTCTGCGTCTTACTTTCATTTAGCTCTCTCGTTTCCTGACCCATCTTTAGAGGATGGATGCTATCTATGGCTTGGTTAAGGTTAATTGTTATTTGTATAACCAGGTTTATTTCGTGACCCGTGAATTATTATATAGAATAAGAAGGATTACTCTATTTTTAGATCAGTTGCTGTGTTTGTTTGGTTGGAATAGATTTAGATATAAGAAATGCATTTTGAAATTAGAATAGATTTAGATATAATGTTAGAAATGTGATACGTATGTGTTATTAAAGAAATTGTTTTTTTTTTAAGATTTGATGTTAAAAATACATATCAAGTTATACCCCTTTAATATTGACTTTAAATGAAATTCTTCTTACCAATTGATTAGGTATAATGAGATGATGCATACAAGATCAAGTCCTCATATTAATGTGATGAAAGAAATGGATTTTATGAAATGCTTACTATATGACAAATATCATATGTTAATACTGCTTCACTCTTTATCACTACGAGCTACATCAACCAGATTGAGATTTTTCACTAAATCAAATGTTTTACAATCACACAATTTGAAAACAAAGAATTACACAAACATCTTGTACACACTCCAAGTTTACTTTTACCCTGCAAGAAACTTAAGAATCTCTCGTAGAACAGTTCTACAAGATCCCCTGGAGATTCCCAATCTCAAGATTACATTTACCCACAAATCGAAATACAGATTAAAGAAAGATATCATCTTAGGTGCAACTAATTCACAAACTGAAAGGATCCACTTATTAGTACGATGATGATGACGTCTTCATTGATCTAAGAAAATAATCCAAGAATTTGGCTCAATATCTTGTTAAATGATAAAAAAAAAAAAAGAAGATGAATTTTGATAATCTTAGAAAACCAGCAACCTATCACTCGGTCCACTGGTCCTATAACGGAAGAACCTTAGGACATAATAATATAGCTGTTATGTTTACTCTCTGTATTATTACTTTGTTTACTGTTTCATTGTTTTATTTTCTATTGTCTTCCTGCTTAATAGCTTAGCTTGTAACCTTGGTCATATAAGACCTCTTTGTTTTTCACTTTAGATTCCACAATACATATCTGTCTTTGTCTCAGCATCCAGCTAGCCATACATGCCCACCGGTGCATTCTGCTAAATATCCATTTCTGATTAAAAAATCTAAAATTTCAATGAATTCGATAAGATTTTAAAAGAATTTTATAGATTTATAAGATTTAAAAAAATTAAAAAAAAAACATTCAAAACTGTTAAACAAAATAAAAAATCTTTTTTACAAAAATTTATAAATTTATTGAAATTCAAATTTCAAAATATTAATCACACAAATTTTATAAAAAAAAATTTAAAAGTTTTTCAATTCCTACAAGGTTTTAAAAATGTATAAGACTTTCTTATGTTAAAGTCATCTTTTAAAATTTTAATTTAATACATCCTTTTATAACATTCTAATTTCTTTTTTATCTTTTTCAAAATCAAATATTTTTGGTTTCTTTGTTAATTTTGAGATATTGACCGTTATCTTTAATTTATTTTTTTTGTAATTAATAGTTATTTAAATGAAATTAATTAATTAATTGTTTTGCTAATGACATAATTACCTTTTTTATTCATAAGTTACCCTTTTTGATTTAAAATAAATAAAAAATTAAATAAATTTTAGCAAAGTTAGGATTCAAACTTAACACCCTTTAGTTTTTAAATGTTAAAATAATCATTAAGCTAATAATCTAATTAATAATTATTATGAGACATTTATGTATATAAATCTTTCACGTAAATTTTATTTATTATCATATATTTATTTATTATTTCTTGTATTCTTAACAAAAATTTAGTATTGTGAATAAAAGTAAAATAATAGGAGTGATTTATAAAATAAAAAGTAAAATATATAAAAATAAATTACAACTAATAATAGAAAATGTTAAAAAAATAAATTAAATAGTTTTTAATAATATTAAAGATTAATTAAATAAACTTTTATAAATTTAAAATTTATATATAATAAATATTTTAAATTTTTTCAATATAGTGTGGATCATGCGGGTTGATTAGTAACCCATTGGTTCGAACAATGACCCAGTAATCCAGTGTTTTGATCAATTCAATCACAAGTCCGAAATTTAAAACTATGACAGAAAAACATCGAGATACTGAAGTTATTTAAATTATTCTTCATTTATTTTTTAACATCTCTTGTTATTAGTTGTAAATTTTTTTATATATATTTCACTTTTTATTTTATAAATCACTCCCTTTATTTAATTTTATTAAAATTACTAAATTCTTATTAAAAATACAAGAAACAATAAATAAATATATGATAATAAATAAAATTTATGTGAAAGATTTATATATATAAATGTTTCATAATAGTTATTAATTAAATCATTGGCTTAATGGTTATTCTAACATCTAAAAATTAAAGTGAGTTAGGTCGAAATTAAAGATAACGGTCAAATCCTCAAAATTAATGAAATGACTAAAAGTGTTTGATTTTGAAAATAAAAAAATCAAAATTGCAGATTAAGCATTTTTTTTTTATAAACTTTGATGGTTTAATTGATTAATTTTCGTTTTAATCAATTATTTTGTTTAAGCTAGGTTTTACTCAAGAACAAAATAATGGATTAATCTTGGATTTAATCGCTTAATTCATAGTTTAATCAACTAATTTAGAAAGCTTTCGTTTTCAAATAATAAGGGAAACCAATTTAATTTATCAAATAAAGTTTTATTCGCACGATTAATTCGTGTTGAAATCATCAAGGATGGGATCAGTAGTATCAATACCGCCAATTCAAAGTATTTGAGGCAAGAATGAATTAAAATTGATAAAAATAAATAAATAAATAAATAAAGACAAAATAGGAACTTTCTAAATTAATCAAGCTAATTAAAAGCGACTAGGGCACAAATCCTTTTCCTTTTTTTTCAATCTATGCAACCAATTCAAATCTAAGTTATAATATTTGTAGATCAAACTTATGAAATTAGTTTAAGCTCAATTCCTTTAGTCGATAAAACGTACTTCAATTCTTGAAAAATACAGAACTTGCGGGTGAGCATTCAAGTGCTCTTCTCATTTTTCACACACTAAGATGAAGTGACGTCGTACATATTGGTAACCGCCGCCTTGCATCTTGGCACATAAGGTAGGTTGTATTCTTCTTAGTCCTTGTCTAACTAGTTTCTTATTCATTCTATTACTGTGTATATTATATTATATTCATTACTGACTGCAATGCTAAAATCCTTATAATAGCTAGCTAAATATCATGACCTCCATCCACCATACATGCATGTTCAGCCAGCAGGACAACCGGAACAATACTATCTACTTAGAAATATCCTCCAATATCATATTAATCAAGTCCATCTGATTAAGATTAATTTTTCATTAATTACTATAACTGTTTCGGTGTTAGGTCATTCCTTCAAATTCAGAAGACCTAACACACATAAACATCAAATATATAAAAATGTTGTGTCTGCACTTATGTTAACTTGACAATCCGATAACCATTCATCCCAAGACTGATATGGGATGGTACAATAACATGTAGTACGTATCAGAAAAATGTAATTAGGGTTAATTAAGCTGCACCTACCACCACGTACTTGTGTACTGTGCCCTCTGTCCTATCATCTTTCACCGGCCATTACCCTCAGAGTCGGCAAATCCGTTTGTTGCTTGTAGGTAGGTACAGCATTCCCATGTGAATAATGATAATCAATCAACATAAAAAGATGTTTAGAGTCTTCAAGCAATAATAGTTAATGACTAGAAAAAACTACATTCTATCCTCATTTGCAGGTTGGTGCTTTTAGCAAACAGCATCCCCTTAATTTACGTTGCAAGCACTTCCGGAATTACACCCGACAACCATTTACTATAAGAGTTAGTACTATATATGAGGTCGGCATCAACAACATTAATTATTAATTAGTAGTGTTTACATAAAATATAGTGTTTGCCGGGTAGCAGCTATATATGCATGATGATGACAAAGGTGAAAAGCAGTCGTGGTAGTAATCTTATATAGATTCTGTTTGGTTTCAACTTTCCAATATGATTTAATTGCGTCCTGAATGGAATAGGGACCTGTCTTTCTTTTCTTGTACGCTCAGCATAATGTCCAACAAAATTAAATGTTTGTCAATTGTCATGGTGAGTCCGGTATGAATAGCAGTAATGTTTGACTAGATCTAGACTTTCTTTTTTACTAAATTTATAAAGCATTTCTTTTATGAATTTTGTTCATTTTTTCAAACACAAATATATATATATATATATATATATATATATATATATATATTACAAAAGAGTATAAAGGTACGTACTCTCTTATCCATATGATGAAAAACAAGCTGAGTACGTGGTTGACATACCATGCATTCAGCCAAATTAAGATCCAACTACTAATTAATCTTAGATTTATCCAAGATAGAGTCATCCAACTGAGGGTGTAAGTTGATTAAGTCGAGTGATTCAATTTTTACTGATAAAAAAATATACAAGAAAAAAAAGGATAGAGTCATTTCTAAGTAATCATCTTATTCCTATCTACAATATTTAACAATCACACCTCTTATTTGTGAAAGTTGTAGTACTAGTTTCTTCATTGATGGACAAATAATATTTGCTAATTAATACATATTACTAATTAATACTTTTAATGAAAAATATCTAGAAAAAATAAGAGTGGCGGTGGAGCTGAACGGTCAGCATGGTATCCCGCATGCACGTAATAATCGAAGGTCGAAAGACTCAAAGACCAGTTAGTCAATTGTCACTCACGCCAAAATTCTTTGTTTCTGCTTTTATCATGTATCTATACTTTCACCGAATTTTATCTTTATGTGCAAAAGCTATATGAATATTTGAATAATTAATAGTTTGAACGTAGAAAATGATATGTAATTGAAAATGAACAGATGTAACTTTTTCAGAACATGTTTGAAAGGTATTTGATCTTGGAAGATATTTTTTATTTTTATTTTTTGAAAATATTTTTCATTTTTTAATTTTTTTAAAAAAAACTTGTTTATAATTAAAAGTAATAACGTTGAAAATGAAATAGTTAAATAAAGGAGATGTTTTTATTTTTAGCTTAAAAAAAATGTATTTTTAATTAATTTTTTTTTTTTTTATAAGAAAGATTATTAATATGTTTATTTTTTAAATGATTTTTTATTATATTATTATTTGGTTTATTATTTATGTATAACTTCAATTTTATGTGATAATTTGTTTATTATCTAAAATAATTATGAACATAATCTATTAAAAAAAAACTTAGGAATTAAGCGAGTTTACGATAGACAAATTGACACAGGTTAATAACACTCTCCCATTTTATAATTTTCTGGTGAAGTTCACGGGTCTGGCAACTCAACCAGTTTTATCACCCCATGTGTAATACCACTATTGTGACTGAACCATGTTTCAAAACATTCTTCAAAGCATGTTGAAAACTTAATCCGATACATTTTAAAACATAACCTTCTGATTGTTGAAGGTTTTCAAAGCCTTGAGGTTTAAACCTTTTTTTAAACGTAATAATTAAAGAAAAATTATACTGTATTGAATTATTCTCTTCTCCCATACCATATGATTTAGTTCAAAAAGCATTTGCATGAAAACTTTACAACATTTGACCAATCAGAATTCTAATAATCATACAAGGTGGCTGAAATTCAAAAGGTTGAATTTTGTCGAAATAAATACACCTTTTCGTGCAATTCATACGAAATATTTTCATAAGAAAAAGGCGTGCATTAAGGTAACATAGAAAAAAGTATGAGTAAAATTACTAAACTCTCGTTGATTAACCCCGACTTTAAAAAGCTTAATCATATCATAGATGCTTTTTTTTTTAAAGAAAAAATGTATAGATGCTTTTCTTTGTTTCTTAGCCTTTTCGTTTATGTTTTTAAGTGATAATAAAAGGAAAAAAAAAGTGTCTATATTCATACACACATTTCACCACTTAAGTTTTCTTCAAATTTCTATTTATAAAATTATATCAAAGCTTTTAGTATACAAATTTAACAATCTCCAATGCTGTATAAGTTTATAATATTTTCTTATTATCTATATGCATATTATCATTATATGTGATGTTTTATATAAAAATAAAGAAAAGAAATAAACATGTTTATTATCTTAAAAATATAAAAGCATATTGTTATCTTAATAATTTTTTAACAACAAAATCTTAAGGTATCATATGAGTTCTTCTTAGCGAGTCGATCCACACATGAATTATGTTCAGAGTGTGCGATTGATTGAAGGAGAAGTTTCACACCAAATTCTTTAACTGTTGGATCTTTTGTATTAGGTTACTGTAGAGGTGAAAATCATTAGTTTTCATGATTTTAGAGTTTAAAAATGATAACCTACAAACCCACAAAGATTGTTTAATAACAAAATTTTAAAATAATTTTATAAAAATTAATTTATCATAAATGTAATTATGATACAAAAGGGAATTATATTTTTATCTCCGACTACACTGTAATTGTGATACTAAAAGGACAGGATCGACCCTCAAGTGGGCTGGCGGGTCACCGTCCGGGGCTCACTAATTTTGGAGGCCCCAAATTTTATTTTTTAATATTTTAATAAAAAAATATTTTAATTAGTTTTATTTTTTTTAAATGTAATTTGATTTTTTTTCTGTATCTATTATTCTCTCGTTCATCATTAATTATCTCTCACATATCAACAATTTAAATGAAAATAGAGATTAACCATATTTTCAAAACATTAAAATAAAATATTTTATTTTTAAAACACTAACAACTTATAATGACTATAAAACTTAATTTTCTCTTATTATATTTTAAAAAAAAACTTCAACTTATAAAAACCGATTTGTTATAACTAATAGTTAAAAAAATTGATTATATTTTTTATATTTTGTGCATCAGATATAAATTTATTATCTACATAAAGAGATGATAAAAATTAAAAGAAGATTATATTAAATTACTTTATGTGGTAAACATTTATAAACTTCTTCTTTCTTTCTATTACACTCTGAGTCTTTTCAGGAGGGAGTGGGAGGTTCAGAGTCTAACAATTCAATTTCTTTGAAATTTTATTTGTTATTAATATGATTAGCAAAAAATTACAATCTAAGTCTATGTGCATTGACACTACCATAAAATAATTAGAAGATGTATTGTTATTTTTTGAAAAATATAGAGATGAAGGTTTTATATCAAGTATGAATGTTACTAAAGATGTTACACTTAATATGGATGTAGAACCTATCCTTCCAAAAAAATAAAGTTAAAAAAATGTCATGTTATCAGAAAAAAAACAATTTGATGAAAATAATCACGATGAAAAACCTTAACTGATAAGACATTTAAAGTTAATTATTTTTTAATTGTTGTGGATATAACAATTACTTTTTAAAGGATAGATTTGAATAATTAAATATATTTAAAAGTATTTTTGGATTTTTGTTTAATTCAAAGAAGTTAAAATTATTAAATAATAATGAATTAAGAGAATGTTGTGTTAAAGTTTACTCTACCTTTTCTCATGACAATTTATTGGATGTTGATTTAGATTATTTTTTTTCTGAATTGAAAGTATTAAAAATGACTATGTTTAATCACTTAATGTCAACTATTGAAATTTTTGAGTTTATCAAAGTTACGTATTGTTATCCAAATGCTTATAGAATTTTATTAACTCTTTAAGTGTTGCATCAACTGAAATTTTTTTTTAAAACTAAAATTAATAAAAACTTACTTGAGATCTTCAATATCACAAGAAATGTTAAATGGTTTGGCAATCTTATTTATTGAGAATGATATTTTGAAGAATATTGATGTTGATATTATTATTAATGATTTTATATTTCAAAATGTTAGAAGAAACCATTTTTTATAATCATTTATGTATTTTATTTTGTAGGTAATATACATAACAATTTATTAACGATAAAAGATAATATAAGAATTTATTAAAAAATAAATTATAATATACCTTGTTAAAAAATTGTTAAAAATTTATTTACAACAGACGAATTTATTAACGAATTTTTTTTTTTATTAAATACATATTTAAATTTTATAATATTAATATGTAAAGATTTTTAATAATGATTTCGCCTGTAACCTCAAATTTAAGGACGGGGCTGTAAAGGGAATTACATTTTATTTCCGGCGACCCTAAGGATGACAATGAAACTTTTGTTGCAACAGAGCTGGCACTAGTATCCCAGCAGAAGCAGCATTGGCACTAGAGAGAAAGTGAGAAACCAGAGAAGCACACGGCTTCGCCACAGCATTGTTCCACGCATCATTAGCTTCTTGGCCACGTTTCTGAAACGCGGGAGTGGCAGAAACCCAATGAATCTTCCACCCCTTAACACACCTCAGCGTATCAATCCTCCCGAGTTGCTTGCGCGCCAAGTCACACGTGTTCCTCTTGACATCCCTCACCGCATCCTGCATCAGCCTCATCTTCATCTCGCTGCTCGAAAACTCTTCCCTCCGAAAATACGCGTCGAACTCCGGCACTCCGATGGCCTTCCGAATCCCTCTAGAGTAGTCCCCCTCAGGACTGAAGAACGGTCTCAGCTCCCTCACCATTCCGCAGGCTAGCATGTGGTCCACGCGCCGCATCACGTGCGAGTGAAGCAATGGCATTGATACGTCGATAGAGATGAAGCACCAATCGTAACGCGGCCCGTACCTCTCGACGAGGGCTTCTATGTAGGAGTTGGAGCCTCCCACGATTATGGGAAGCTTGTCGCGGTGCGTGATGGAGTCGATGGCGCGTGAGGCCATGTCGCAGAAGTCCGAGGCTGTGAACTCCGTGTTGGGGTCTTGTGTCCCCAGCAAGTGGTGTAGGACCCCACGCTGTTCCTCCTTTGTGGCTTTGTTTGTAACAACGTCGAGGCCTGAGTACACTTGTATTTTGTCGGAGTTGATGATTTCTGATGGGAAACACGTGGCTAGGTCGATGGAGAGTCGAGTTTTGCCGCTTCCGGTTGCTCCCATCACCAACACCACTTTCTCCTTTGTCCTCATTATCTGGCTTTGGCCACTGGAAGAAGAAGAATTAGAATTTGGAACGTTTTTCATTGGCTGTGCTGGCCTACACATCACTCTAGACATGGTCATAGTCATGATCTAATTAATGAGGTAACTAAGAATAAAGAGGGAGGGTTCAGAAAGGAACTTCAATTCAGTTTGTGTAGTTGAGATTAATGAGAATAGTAGTTCATGGGTGTTACTATTTATATAGCCGAAAGGATCAAGATTGTAGCACTAGGTCTACCAATACTATAATGATCGAAGATAATATATTGCTATAGTGGTCGTAACAAAATATTCTTGCCTTTTGACCTGCATCGATGTTGCTATTAGGTCAGTTGAACCTTGACTTGACATGCATATTGCGCAAATATTTATTGCTGTCTTCATGCGCCATATAATATTCCATACACAAATACTACTTTCATTATTTGAATATTAAAAAATAAGTAATACTGTTTTTATTTTTCTCACTTACTATGTATATACTTTGTTACCCTAATTGTATATATTTTTGTTGACAAAAGTTTTTGTGTGGTGATCGAAGGTCCTTTGTGTTGTGTGGACCGTGGGGACAAGGTTATTCTTCTTTTTTCTATAGTAGAGCACAAGTTAATATGCTAAGATCTTACATATGTGGCGCGATGATAAGATCTAGTTATTCGTTTCTTTATATCTCGAAAATTTGTCCCTTGTACACGTATTGAAGTTTGAGCTTAGGTAGCATCTAGCGCTTATCTCACAAGATCATACGAAGATAGGTTTAAATATATTGCCCTTTTACACGATGGCGACACACAGACAGGACATTCCATGTACAATACGAGAAGGAAGATAGACTTCAAAATATTAATTGGCTTTATATAATAAATCAGAAAGAAATATATATATTTGAGTTAGTACGGATTTTTCTCTTTTTTTCGGGTGGGTGTCGAAAAGAAACCAAGCTAAAGTGATTTCAAGTAAAATCCAAACAGTACGGATGGAATATTTATCAAAGGCATTGGTATGATCTATAATTTTTAAATGGTTTTTGATGAAAGTAACATGACAATTAGGCAAGTCATCAAAATGGGAAGCATCACACTGATTAATGTTTGACCCTTTTGTAAAGCAACGTTCTTTCTTAATTAAAACACCAGATTAACTCCCCCAGGTTAGGATGCAATTCATGTAAGGCTTTGAGATTATCAGCATGTACATTTCTGAGCAACTATATATAATGTAGAATGCAAATGCATGGTTAACTAAGGAGGCTGAATTGTATTAAAATAAACATTAATGGTTGTATCTACAAAATCCCTTCGATTATTTAGACAAGTCAGAGATTTTAATTTTATTAAAATTAAGTGAGAGCATAGGAAATGGTCCCTTAACATAAGCTTCAAAGTCAATACAAAGTGAATAAATCAGTTGAAAAAGACAAAACCACCCTCCCATGTGGCATCAATCTACCATATCCCAAAGCTGAAACCAATAGCATACAGTGCTTGTAGTAACCAAATTCAGTGCATGATGGCACCGAAATATATAAGTGGCATCCTTCTTGTTATTGTTACATCATATTCATGGCACCGATGCATGATGTCCCACAATTGTTTTAGCGCAGAATATGACACATTTATTTCGTGATGGCAGAGGAATTCCAACTGACAGCAACTTATTATTATATAATAACAACACAGCAACATGCATGGTTTGGTTCCACATTTTTTGTGACTCATTTTTCACCATAACATGGTCTGAATGTGACGCTGAGAGTATGATTGGTACATGGTTTGTCACCGGAACAGGGGAAAAAACAGAGATAGTGCCACCGCTTGTCTGAAAAGGGGACTCCTTTCTCAGAAATTGATCAAGTTTGAAGTCGCTGTTCTAGGTGTGGAAACTATGGACCACTACGATGAATCTCCAAGCAACATACGATGAATCTAATATCAACATTTAATCTTAACACTTTCTATCAACTGTTCTATATTCATATAACAACGTAACATTTGTCACAATGACTTACAGTCATGGTGTAAATCACACTAAGAAATTAAGTGAACTTATAATTAATTCCTCTTTCGTGTGACAACACCCTTTACACAGTTTCTAATTTTGGCGTTATCTCTCTATTAGATAAATTCAACAAAGAGGAAACACGATTTTGAACTAGCTTTCACACAAATGCTTCCATCTTTGTTGGCACAAACCTCTGCCAAAGATTTTTAAATATTGAACCCCCTGAACTATAACATAATTAGCAGTATATATCTCGCCTGCAAATTAGGAAGAAGTGTCAGATTTTTGAGTAATTTTTGCTTAATGCGAAAAGCTCATCAGTTTTTCTAGATATTGGCATTGGTTTAGTTCTAATGTTGAGAAGGTTTGTCCTCCTTTTTGACAATGGTGTTGGATTCTTTGTCTTGTATCCAAATGTACTAAAAAATAACAAGTTGATGTATATGGGTTGAGTATCCATTGGCCAACAAAATCTGAGAAAAAAGGCTACTATATTTGAGGTTATGTTTCTGGAATACTTGTAGGCTCTGTTGGAGTAAAGACTTTTTTTTTTTTTTTTTTTCTGTTATAAGCATTGAAAGCCCACATTCTTGAATTGATTATTAGGCTTGGTAAATTTGTTAAAATCAGTGAAACCAATTTGTGTGCAACTAAACTAGTAAGGACAAAAAAAAATAGGCTAAGGAATTTTTTCAATAAAATTAAAGTTTATTCTATAGCATCTGGAAGATAGATACACGTACCTTTCATGTTAGGTTGCTATTTTAATGTGGTCTATTGGTCAATAACTTGAGATAAATTATTTTCCTAGAATTCAGCTCTAAACTTAGTGGTCTTAAATTATTTATATAATGGACTTTCTATTTTCTTTTTTCTTATTAGGGGGATTGATATAAGCTTTGTTTGGTATTGGTGTAACAACTCTATATTTTGTTCATTTTATGGTTCTTGGACAAACATTCCTCATAATTAAATTCTTCGGTCGGAAAAATGGAACCAATGTGACAAGAGCATTCCTGATTATTAAATTCTTCAACCAAAAAAATGAAACCAATGTGACAAGTAACAACTTAAATTTTGTGACACTAATGTAATGTTACTCCAATTGCATTGTTAATTTTACAATAAATAAATATAGAAGATACAATTTGTTAAATAATTGATTACAACATCTAATGAAACGGGTCATACGTAGATACATACATGTTACCGAAAAAATAGAAACAACTATAGACTACAGTACATTATTTTAATTAAAAAAATTGGAATTATTTGCAAAATTAGTGAGCCTAAGATTAGAACACTTGGCACCCTGCAGCAACAGAGTTGAGGTGAAACCGAATCTGTTGGAGTCAAGATCGAACTGGACGAGATTATCCTCCAACTGATGCCCTCCGATGACAACGGAGGTCCTGCCGCGGGTCCCACCATCCACAAAACCCAAACACCACACATCCACACCTCCCCTCGCAATCCTGACCATCGAATTACCCCCGAAGATTCTCCAGAACACGTCCTCGCTGTGCATCACAAGATCAACGGTGGGCACCGCGGGTCCAACTCTAGTCCCCGTGAGGTCTCCCGCAGGGTAGCACACGCCAAACGGCTCCACGGCTTCCGTCACCGTTAAGTTAAAAGCGGAGGACTCGTTCACAAAACGCTGCACGAAGAGCTTGTAAATGGAACTTTCCAGAACAGTGTAGGGCTCCGAAGTGCTGATCTTGGTCCCGCCGAAGCCGTTCTCATCAACGGTGAGGATGGAGGAGTTAATGGGAAGAGGCTTGCCGTTGATCTGGATGGAGGTGAGGTTTATGAAATACTCATCAGACGGCTGTGGATTGTTGGTGACGACGGTGTCTGCGACGGGGTTTAAGATGAGGTTGGTGTAACTGAGAGTGAGGTCAATTTTGGAAGAGAAAAGGAATGAGGTGGATGTGGAGCCAAATATAGCTGCGCCTGTGTTGGATGAGGAAGCTGGTAAGCAGAGAGTGAAGGAACGAGGTGAGGTCAACGCGGTGCTTAGTTGGGCCGGGAGGGAATAATTGGACCGGCCCAATGCGGCGAGGCCCACAGCATTTGTGGCGAGGCCCTGGAGCAAATGGGGCGTGGCGCAGGAGAAGATGAAGTCGGAGATGAGGAGGAGTGAACCGTCGATGGTGGAAAGAGCGAGGGAGTCGATGGTGGCTGTGTCGAGGAGGGTGTTTCTGGTGATGGGGTTTTCGGGGAAGAGGGCGCAGGTGTTGTTGCTGGAGCAGGCGCTGGAGGGGAAGGAGTTGCAGAGGGAGGAGTTGCAGGGGATGTGGTGGTAGGAAGAGGAGGTGTAGGTGGAGTCGCAGAGGAGCCAGGTCAGGGAGGAACCGAGATGGAGGTGGAACCTCGTGGGTTGGAGTGGGGTTTTCAGGAACACTGAGAGGGTGTAGAGCTGGGTGGAATCGTCTTTTGAAATGGGGGCTACAAGAGGGATTTCGAGTGTGGGTGTCACACAGAAGATTGCGAAGAACAACAAGTTACGGACTGATGGAAGAAGAGGCATTTTGGTTTGCCTGCGGAAATGGTGGACCGTTGAGGATCGATTCTCGGGGAAACTGTGTCCACCAATGTATAAATATTGTCGGTGCAACTATCCTTCTGTTTTCAACTTTTCATATATACTGCTGCATGTATGTAGTAATAACAGTTGAGTGTGGCCAAACTACCTTATCAATAACGATCCACGTGTACAGACATCCTAGAAAATTTACACATATCTTCTGATATTTTACACTTCACGACAGAATTTTTTTTATAAAAATGTTGTTAAGATCCTCCAGAAATTATTCTAATACTATTTAACATTAACGTTTCGTATTAATATTCCATAATATTGGTCCCACTCCCACCCAATATTTATATAGGAACATATTAAATGAAAACATTTATCATCGTAATAAGTCCAAATTATAAATATAAATGTTAATTATATTTAGATAATTAAAATTAAAAAAAATACACACAATTTAATTAGTCTCGTGACTGCTAATGAAATTTATTTTTATTTATTCATATATATTTGTATAATATGCTAATTTACACTCAGAAATTATGTATTGTTTACAAACAGATTAATTAATCAATTCTTGTCCGGTGTTGAACTCTCAACTCCTTAATGATGAAACAAATTAATCTACTTTTCACTGGTCCCAGAGCAAAGTAAAAACTAGAACAAGTGGGAGTTGTCCAAGAGCCGCAATCTATCGAGTATCAAAGCCGTTTTTATTGAGCTTTTTCCAATATGATCATGTGAACTTGATATCAGCTGTTAAAAAGGAATAAAAATAAAGGAAACAATAGGCAAAATTGCTAATATACAACAGCGACCAAAATCTTGTTAGCCAAACAAAATCATAGAACCTAAACTTCTTCCCTATGTGATGCATGAGGCTAACAATGCCGAAGAAGCACAAATACAATCTCCTGGGAAAAAATTGTACAGCTTTTTTCCGCTGGCACTTCAATTCAGGAGTCTTTGCTTTGCTTGCTCTTCAATAAGACATGCTTAGCTTTTATTATAATAACTCACTTGCGCCGTGAAGAGACCATATGCTGGTGAGCCTTGATATCCCTTTGTATTCTGTCTGCATACAAGGGTAAGCGAATGATCTGATTGATCTCATTCAATAACACATCTTCTGTGATGTTATCCTTTATGCTTCGCATTACCTGTGTTCAAAATTTTTACAAGAAAACAGTTCAGCAGGCTTTTCACATGAGCTAGTTAATCAAAAACATAGACAACCTAAAGAAGATAGCATAGTAGAATTGAAAAGTTTAACATGTATAACGAAAACCTTTCTGTAGGTATTGATATCATTTGGAGTGGCTTTGTCTGTTCTGACCCGCATACAGACCCAATGATGCTCCGCAGAATCCCAGTAGCATTCAATGATCTTCCCGGAATACGAAGAAATGTCCAATGCATCTGGAAATCATTTGGAGCCAAAAATAGAAAACAAATTACGGTTTTGATTTTTCCAGATATTCAGTTACATCAACTCGAGAATTATGTTGGTCTACATGTTTTGCAACCTTTAAAAATAACATTCTCGTCCATAAACTTCTTCCTTCCACGTTCATACAGAAAGAGCAAGGGACGATCACCAGCTCCCACCTGTCAACAATCGCATCAGCAACATAATTGGATTGTTAGAGAGGAATTTAACACCACATAAACTAATTCAATTTTTGAACTTGAGAAGTTCTTGTACAACCTCAAAGAGGAAATCAACAGAGTTCATCTCAGGGTATTTCCACTTCAGAAGACCTTCATGTGTGCGAGGGACATATGGATCATCCCAACCCTGATAGAATCCAACGTTATTAACAACGGACAAGTAGATAAACTAGACAGCACATATGCATATTTGTGACGGTATGTTCTCAGCCAGTGAGTATTCTTTATAAACCAAAAATTACATGAGTACTTTGATTTCTCAATAGCCAATATTGACTCAGTAAAGCGAAACAAGAACTAAGAAATTTGGACCGTTCCCTAGTAGAGCATCAATTCAACACATCATCTTCAAAGACCAAGTGTTTCCTACAAGCCAAGTGTTCATTGATCCAACTATCCTCAACATCCAAGCTCAACTTGGGAGGTTCAGTCCTCTATAGAGATACTAATTAATTAATTATTACCTGGAATACAAGACCATCTGATGAATGTGATAGTTGTGGAATGAATTTATGAAGGAGCTTTGACACAGTAGATAGTAACCAAAAACCCTTCCTCCGCACCTGAAACAAAAACAAAAATATAAACAAATAGCTAATCCCACTGGAAAATGTTTCTAAAAATAGAAATAGTAAAATAATCATTATACATACACTAAATGGTTCCAAGTCATATCTATAATAAGGACTTGTACTCTTTGATAGGCTCTCACGTTCCATGTTACGAGGTTCAATTACTTCTTTCTCCAGCAATTTCCACCTTTCATAGAATGGAAGCTGCATCCATTAAACCAACCAAATGGTCATGTCAAAAGTCAGCCAAGCACAAGTGTGAAGATCAATCCAAGGATTTACATGGTTCCAGGCAAGCATTATCTAGTATTTTTTGTCATTTTTTAATGTTTTACCAACTATCCAAATACTCTTATGAGAATACGTTAAATTTGCAACCAGATTTCAATTGGAATGTCTAGCCAGATCCAAAAATATGGATTACTTGTGATCCTGGATATTGAAACTTACTAAGGAAAGGCCCACAATAAAGAGGTAGTTTCAAATCCAACTAGAAGCATACAGGTGCTCATTTTAATGCAGGATTGTTAGGAGATACTTTAATTAACTGACGAATGCAAATACCTTAATTGCAATACATTTGATTTTTGATTGACCACTAAATACAGCAACTTGAAATAGCAAACATAAACAAGAGTTAACCAATTTAAATTACTTTATTTCATAAGATATAGTAGGTGTAGGACAAATCAACCAAGAAGTCAATAATATCTCGACACTGCAGTTGTTAATAAATGTGTACCTCTGTCAAAGAGACTTGATTGATTGCTATCAAATCATAAATGAGGTATCTTCTCTCTTGCTTATGTGTATTTGGATCTGTGTCAATAATCATCTCCCCATCAAGTAATGTGTAGTGGTGATTCCTCTCAGGTGTACCCTTGAAATGATTGTGAATGAAAACAATTGAGTTATCCATTAGAGAACATCTAAAATAAAATTTTCAAAAGCCAAGACGCAGCTTCCTGATACCCAAGACAGATAAAAATCACGTGGCAACAAAAGTAAATTGAATGAACATACATACCCCATTTGTATATCTGCAAGGAAATCGCATATTGATCCTTTGGAAAAGAAATTTTCTGTCAATCAGATAGCATCCATCGGAAGTAATCAGCATCATATATCGTGTCCCATCAGCTTTCCATGTGGCATAGTAATACCGTTGTCTTAAGAGTTGAAGATTGTCCCTGCAAAAAAAAAAAAAACGATCTTAAGTCAGTTGAAAAAACCAAAGTAGATGATTAACAAAGATGAAGATTTAGATTTACAATCAATTTTTAATAAATAACTCTCACAACTCAAAACTCAACTGCATCAAATATTTTATTCCCTTTTCCACAAAAACTGGAAAAGTATAGAATTAAGGAATGCCATTTGATCACAGAACATCCAATAACTGAACATATCAATTGCCAAATTTGTTAGGCCAAACAGCGTTTTGAAGTTAATTGTAGCATATTATGTAAACACAAGAGAAGATTCATGTAAACTGTAAATATTGTGTTAGACTATCTATTAAGGAGGTCTGTGCTAGGAGAACACATGGTAAACACAAGCAGAATAGGATAAGGCCAAGCTTAAGGAGCTAAACTTAAGTTGGGATAGGATAACTGCGTATACTAGGAGTTAGTCTGAAATCTATAAATAGGAGTTAGTCAGCTGAATTACTCATTCGGTAATTTGGTTATTGGCTGGTTAGGAGAGACTAGGCTCTTGAAATCCTAGATGTATCATTTTTCCAAGATTAATAAAATGAGAGTTTTGTGGCAGTTCTATCATATTTCTGACTGTGCTAGTTATTCTTCTTCTCTATCAGATTCTATTAAAAAGTAGACAGAAGTTTAATGTAGTGAAAATGTATCAGGCACTCCATTTACTTGAGAATTTCTGCAAAAAAAAATTATGTCACACAAAATTATCAAGAGCACAAGATGATCTTTTCCAATGAATAATTGAATCACATTTGCAATTAAACAGTTGAAAGCAGGTTGGCAATAGAGAACACATACTTTAGGTACTATTAATTCTTTAGACTTGATAGATTAGAAAAACAACTGATGTCCACCTAAGTAAAATAGCCAAGTCCATTCTGAAGTTACATTTAAATCTTAATGCAATAGAAATCAAAATGACCAAATGTGGTAAAATCAGACCTGTTCAGAGAAACAGGGTGCGATCCAGGAAACTGTGAACGTCCTCTTCCCTAAAAAGAGATAATATTCAATTTGAAAACCCAAAAATAATGCAATTAATTCATGGAAAAAAATTATGCATAACAAACTAATATTTCCAAATCAAATAATTATTTGGCTACAAATTTCTTTTGGAATTTTATTGAGAGGCTTGAGAGGCATCAAATACAACCCATTGCCCTAGATATGCATAACTTTGTGTGTAATATCTATATAGTTATGCTGACTTTAGGGGGAGATGAAAAAGAGAGATAGGGAAGTACTGTGTAAGTGAAATTGATTGATTGTGCATTACAGTACTTAGGTTATGCACAAAATCTATGCATTTAGACTATTAATAGACTAGGGGATATTTCCTAGGCAAAGAGTGAATGGGTGCTACTTCCTAAACACTAATTTCTATGAAAATTAATTTAACATGTGATACAAAAACAGCATTCCTGATTATCCAGAATATGTTGAATTTAAATCATATTCAGGAAAAATATATAGAATTCAACAAAAGTCCAATTCAGAAACCCACCCCTGTGCCCATCTTGAGCAGTTGGTAACAAACTTCTTGCATTGAACGCAGCTGGCTTGGAGGAATTGGATCTCCCAAAGCATCATCATTTGTCATTACTTCATTCCTTACAATATTCTCCTAGAAGATCAAACCAAGCACAAATTGTGAACTGATTTAAGGTTCTTAAAAAAAATCAGATTTCTCTTTCAACAGACCACACAGACTGTTGCACAAAAAGTGATATGAGGAAAACAATTCAATATTATTGTCACAACATATTAATCTCATAGCCTGTTATTTAAAAAAGTTCATAACAAAATACAAGCCAAATAAAAGGGATAACATGCACACACAATAAGGTCACAGAAGATGACAGATGAAAAAAAAATTATTTTCTAACTATAAAGAATATGAGAATAAGGGTAGTGCACTAACAGTGTAACATAATTTTACACTGTTAGACAATCACAACCCTCCATTTATATGACTTTTAAAATAGTTTTATAAAAGTCTATTGACTTATCATAAATGGAGAGTTATGATTACCTGACAGTGTAAAATTATGTTACACAATCAATGCACTACCCTTATTTTCAAAGAATATTCCATAACTTGCTTAGAGTCATGGGAGATAAACTGAAGTCCCAAATTCTTTATCAAAGCAAAATTAGCCAATAAGAAAATATGTTATCAGTGTATACATCCAAGTCTCAACAAAGAAAACAGAAATATGCAAAGGGTGCCAATTCTAATTTCAGGCCATATCAGATACTTTTAAACAAAATTAAACCTAAAATAAAATAAAGCATAACTAACTGGCAGACTCATGCTCATACAAACTTGTTGGAAGTAAGTTACATTCCAAGCATCCATCCAAGGTATTCAACCCAGTGGCAACACTGCAATCCATATCCACTAAGAAGCTAAATAAATTAAGTCAACAGGATGGACATACCTGTTCCAGAATGTGTCCATTATTGGCCACAGCCGGGACAGCTGTGCCATGAAAATCAGGTTCAGAAATTCTCTTCCATTCAGGAGTTTGAGGACAAACAAGATCTTCAGGCTTCTTTTCATGATAAAACATGTACAGGGCATCAATGTAGTCTTGTTTGTAAATTCCTGGGTGACGTGCCCTAGCAAATTTATTTATCGCCTGGAAGATAATAAGCACAAAATTGCATAACTCATTAATTACAAGAGTCAAGCAGGTATTGAAACCAAACCTATGAACTGTCCTATAATTTTACTCACCTCAGTGACTGAAATAGATTCTGTACGCACAAGAAAGTGAACAATCATATAACCTGTACGATTATGCCCATGTGTGCAATGCACAAGTATATATTTCTTTGCATTTGTTCTTTGGGAGCAAAAATCCAGAACCTAAAATGAATATCTAACAAGTATAAATCATTAAACCTCAAGTAAGATATCAAGAACTGTACCACCATTGCTAGGAACACTAACAAGAAGACAATACCTGACTATCAAGTTTTGAGCATTAATCAAATAATGAGTAAAAGTAATGCTCACGAACTGTATAGTGAACAGTGAACACTACAAAAGGAAGCTACCTCATCACAAAATTTTTTTACAGATTCATCATCAGGTACAGCATCTTTTCCTGTGCATCTTATCTGCCACAAGCAAATAAAAAATCTAAAAATCAATTGCAATTAACATTTCATAAACAATAGGATGAAACATAATATGTTACCTTGACATGACCAATCCCTTCTTTTGTCCAATCTGATACAGGATAGTAACGAGTAGTATTTGTCAGATCAATCACCAAACCAAGCTGCAAAATAAATAGAGTTAAGTACTATGATGCAAGTTGCAACAAATTTGTATACAACACTACAAAGCAAATAAGTATTCATGCATGTTATTATTTTTATGCATGGAACACAAAGTAAAATCACAACAATGAAAGATACTATTGAATTACTTGATATTGTTATTTTATTACCTCAATCTTTGGTTCAGCTATTCAGGTAACAGATAAAGCATGTAAAAGCCCCCACATTATTGCAAAGTTGGCCCTTTCTGTGATTATTCATCTTTCTGCTTATTAAATCAAATGAATTATGAACACTTACTATCCTCATTCTTCTTGTTCCTATGTCTTTTTCCTCAAATCCTAAACTGAAATCTAAGCCATCTTTTGTCAATAAAAGTTCCCTAAGAACACCAAATTCATGTAAAGCCTGTTATATTGTGGCATGTGTGAACAATAGAACGAGTTCCTTTAAATGTTGTTAAGTAATAAAATGAGAAAATGTTTAACATGGAAAAATAAAAAAAACAGTCACATAAAAAGATGATGAAAAGTCGCAACAAATGATTTAACAAAACCATCCTATGACTTAAACTATTTATATCAGCAGCTTACGCGCACCAATCTACTATTATCTCCTTTTTTGTACTTAATAAACACGTATTCATCTTCCCAAAGCAGAACATATTAATCTGAGTAAATTGATGATTACTGTGCATTTGATGTACTTACTTCTCTACCTAAGACTCTTTGTTGATGAATCGCTTGCTTGGGAGTATATTTTTTACCAGGAATGTAATCATTGAAGGATTCACCAAGTGGAACTTTTGAAGGGATTATACATCCTATTTCTTGCCCATGTGGTGGGCAGTCAAACCAACCTGTAATAAGGTCAAGTAAAAATAAAAATCTATAAAAAAAAAAAGCACATCATACAGTAACATTATTGCGAGAGTGAAAGAAAATTATAGCTTCATTTATTTACAGCATGTCCTTAATTTGCATAGTTAAATACCTGGATGCAAAATAGAAAATGAAAGAAAGTTATAGTTTGTGTAGGGAAAAAAAAAACCTCCAATGCCAAAGGTAACTTATAGCTTCATTTATTTACAGCAAGTCCTTAATTTGTATAGTTAACTTAAATACCTAGATGCAAAATAGAAAATGAAAGAAAGTTCCAACGTTCATTCACTACAATGAAATTAAGATAGACCATTAAATGAGTATTGAACTTCGTGTAAACACAGGTTGACCGCACAACCAAACACACACTAAAGTACCTGGCAATATCTGCTTAATGTAATAGTCTATAATTGACTACGAAATCCGTTTGTATTGTATATAAAATTAAAAAAAAAAAAAAAAACAAGAACCCACCATCAGGCACTGCGTTTCTATCATAAGGTTTAGAATTCATATTGTAAGGTCTCCGCTCTTGCCCTCGATCCATATATGAGGGCTTTCTTTTCAAACCTCTGCGTGTATCTTCATTATTATGCTGCATAAATAACTCATAGTAAGAAACAGCATATGAGCTATCTGAACAAAAACGACAAAAGATAATTGTAATAAAATGCATCACATAAGATTGCCAGAGTAAAATGATATGAACGAGCATAACTGAAGAGCAATACTCTGCTTCCAATCACACGTGTATATGTAACAAGCAAAAGGTGCACTCAATTCTGCGGAGTGAAGTTCATTGAAATAAGACAAAACAGCAAAACGCCACCCTTAAAAACTTTCATGAGTCAGACAGACTCTAACAAAGAAAAAGCCACAGAACACAGTCGAGGTGGATTCAAAAATTCAACCATTCATGAGTCACTGAATTTGAGAAAGAATTTGTATTAAATTTTGAAAATGTGACATGACATGACACGATACATTTCATCTATCAATAATAACCCGCCAACAAAACAAAAAAAAAAAAAAAAGAGAGAGAAGAATAGAATATCGTTTTATCAGAGAAGAAAAAACTTCAATTATTATTCTCCGGCGTTGATTTTTCATACTAGTCAGTGACGAATCGTGATGCTTAGTAAAACCTAGATTTGAGTGACGAAGCGAGTAACGAAACAGAACGAACAAGTAAAAAAAAAAATAAAGTAACGGTTATGGTTCTGGAAAGTGGGAAGAATGAATCTACCATGTGATAGCTCATGGCAGTAACGGATTGAGAGAGAGTAGGAGAGTGAAGTTGGTTTGGTTAGGGTTTTGGTTGGAAGAAGAAGAAAGGGAGAATCGATCTTCGAAGGAGAAGGAGAAGAATTTAAGGATCTGTTATGTTGTGCGCCACCATACATATCCGGGTCTTCGCCCCGTGGAGAGAACCGACATAGCCACCCCTCCTTTATCTCCCTTTTTATTTTTTTTATTATTTGCTTAATGTTAATGTTTTCTCAACAGTGTTTTTTTTTTTCACTTTGAGTTTCATACAGTTTAATTTTTTTCTTATTCAAATAAAATTAATTTTTTTAAAAAAATCAATTAATTTTTAATTATAATAATAATAATCAATTATACTTATAATTAATTATCAAAATAATCTAATTTTCACCGTAGTCTTATATACACTATTATTGCTACGATTTAAATTGTGTTTACACTTCTTAACTAAAAAAACTTATTTCATTAATTAATTTTTTAAAACTTGCATTTTAGTTACTACGGACATATGAGATAATTGTTTTATTTGCACTTATTCAAGGAATAAATATATGAAATAGATTCAGAAAAAAAAAATATATGGAATAGATTTAAAATTATTTTGTTATAAAATAAACTACAACAAGATCTTTTTATTAAACTATATATAATCCTTTTATTTTTATTCAATGGTGAATAAAAACTATCAATAAGATATTCAATAGTGAATAAATGCTCTTAATATGAAAACATATTCAATACAATTTGCAAAGGAACCATTACAAGTAACTAGTTATAAAAGATAACAACTACGGCCAACACTATATTAGACAATTCATTAAAAGAAGACACACATGATCTAGTTTGAAAGCATAAGAGCACAACAAATGCAATATCAAGGCAATTCAACTAGAATGGTTTTTTTTTTTTTTTACAATCCAGATAAAATGTTAAAAACTATCAAGTTTTATATTTCTCGGTTCCGATTCAATGTCAATATTTTTTTTTCTGTTCAAATTCACATCCGTGAAAACTACAAAGTTCTCATTTTTTTTTTCAGGAGATTTAAGATTTGTTAGGATAAATTTCCATTAAAAGAGAAATGAAATGAGTTTTTTATAAGTTAAAATTAATTTTGTATTAGCTTTGGATGAGCTTTTGCAGTTTTAATACCTTAAAGTATCAATAATCAAAAATATTTTTGTATTAGTATAAATTATTTATTATAAACACAAGATATTATCGACATGTTAAAAACTCTCTATTTAATTATAATATATTTTTTATATTATAATTTTTATTTTGTAAAACAAACATTTATGCTGTATATTGTATAGGGTAAAATGTCAGAATGATTTATATATTCAAACATCAAAATTTTATTTTTTACCTTCTAAAAAAAACTACTATTTTTTTTGTCTCTTTTTATTTTTATTATTACTCCGGGTTTGTTTCACCGAGGACAGTGAGAACTTCTACAATAGTACTACTTAATAAACAACAAACGCTGCTCTACCTGTTGCAGCGACCAGTGAAGTGAGTCTTGCCTGTAAACTCTAAACCCTGCCGTCACCGTCTTTTCTGCCACCATGAAGCTCGTCAGGTCTCACATCTTCATTCTTATTCCACGTTTTCCTTTTTCTTAACTTTTTTTTTTTTGTTTCTTCAATTTGAAGCTAAAATGTGTATAAAACCTGAACAGGTTTCTCATGAAGTTGAACAACGAAACCGTATCAATCGAGCTTAAGAACGGCACAATTGTTCATGGCACCATTACAGGTACTCTTTCCTCTTCCGCACTTTTCCGATTCGTTTTGTTCTTCACCGCTCCATTTTGTTAAACCCTAGTTTGGCTTCGCGCTTAAACCCTTTATCTTAAGATTTAGCACTAACATTTTATCTACGATATTAGTTGCGAATGGCATGTTGTAGGGATGCTCGCTGTTTTTTTCAATTCCTAAACCTAATACAATTTTTCGTTGTATTCCACAATCGTTGCCCCAGTTGGCCAGTATTCGATTTTATTTTATTTTTGTTGCAATTGTTATCTTCTTATGCATAGCATTCAAATGATGAGATTTCACATAGATCTCATCTTCTGACTTTGTGCCCAATGGATTTCATAGATGTCATTCTATTATAGTTGAGAAAAGGTTAAGCAGAGGCAGAGATATTTTTTCCTCTGTAAAAAAATGTTTCTTGTTATTTTACTAGGTTAATCACATTTGTACATTCCACATTAACTGCCTGTGATTGTGCTTGTGAATTGTGATGCTACATGTGATGCCCATCCAAGTGCTTTCTCTTATGTATAGAGTATAGAGTATAGAGTACAGACTAATAGTCTGTAGTCTATATAATATATATCACTGTAATGTGTAAACTACAAAGATTCTGATTATTTATAGTCAGGCAGATCAATTCTAATGAAATCTGTTGGTTGTTTTTAATATTTTTGTTCATGTTATCAAGTGTCCGTGTTGCTAATGGAGGTAGGTTTATCATAACCGAAATCTCTTATCCCTAGATAAAAATTGTAATCGAAGCATGGCTGGCGATGCTTAAAATAAGATCCATTTTTTGACTTCATATTTTATGTTCAACTTTTTTGCAATGGTTGGTATATGATTTCTTTCCTTTTAGTTCCTCTGTTAACAACTTTGTGTCTTGTCAAAGTGAATAGCTAATTACCCTGTAATTCCTTGTAATTCTCTAAGAGACAATAAGATAGGAACTCTGTCATCAGTGTGATAGGTTACAACTTACTGCATATGATCTGGAACTTTGAACTTTGATATACATCCAATCTCTTTGCACCTAAACTTGCTATGGGATAGATTCTTTTATGGTGGCTTTTCTTTGGTGGTCTGCTATGGCTTTTCAAATTCCTGAATTTTAACATGATAGAGAGATTGAACAGCTTTCCTGTATTCATGAATTTTTTCATGTTCAACTTCTTGTTCTCTTCACTGTTATGCCTTACATACTGAATAGAATGTCTCTTGTCTTTTTCTGTTTTGAACAATGGTCCAATCGTATTATTGTATTTGTGTCCTGTGTTGTATCCATGCTTTCTAGCCTATTTCCCTCTTATTTGTACTGACCCTCCCTTCTCCTTTATAATATCTGATGTAAAAAAAAAAGCAACTAATTACTATTTAAACTCTAAAGTTGGAACAGTAGGAAGGTGTCTGTGGTTTATGACATTTTGGTATGAGGCAACTTGAACTCTACTGTCTGGATACCTCACTTATGAGGCAAATCTATTGCAATTTATAGTCTATGACAGTAATGGACCTCTTAGCCTCTTGAACAAGTTTTCTTAATGTTGTAATTTAAAATAGCTATACTTTATCTGCATCAGTAATCATTTTGAAACCTATGACTTATGCTTGTTCTATTCTATGATACACGAACCTTGTTCAGCCTTACGTCTTTCGTAGACCAAATTTGGCAGAAATACACCATTCTCCTCAAGTCCTCATTGCTTTCAATTAAATTTAAACCTCCTGCAGTCTGTTTTGTGGATTTTTCTTTGGACAAGCTTCTGGTTTCAGTTTGATTTAATCACATTCATGCATATAGAAAACTCAGATGTTGTCTTTAGTTGCCTTAAATTTTAGAATGTCTGCTGTGCAGCTGTGTCCCCCAGCTTTGTGAATAAGTAGTAGCCAACATAATCAGTCAACAACTTTCTTTTACATTTAATGAGTTGAAATAGGACATGTTTCACTAGGATAGTGAATCCTTGTATTATAATTGGGCAATATATTATTTATTGTTCAAACACAATCAAATTAAGTATCAAGGAATTTCTTTGTCAATAATTGAATACAAATCAGCTGATGTCTAACAAATTGTTTGCCGTTTTGTGTCTTTAAGCCTCATTTGGGATGGCGTGAGAAGTGTTTTGTAGCTTTAGTTGTACTGATCCATGGATTTGCTATGCTACAGGTGTTGATATCAGTATGAATACACATTTGAAAACAGTTAAACTAACTCTGAAAGGGAAAAACCCAGTTACTTTGGATCATCTCAGTGTGAGAGGCAACAACATTCGATATTATATCCTTCCTGACAGCTTGAATCTTGAGACTTTACTGGTTGAAGAGGCTCCCAAGATCAAGCCTAAGAAGCCAACTGCTGGTACTGTATATTTGACTGTCACTAGAATGTTTATCAGACGCCCATTATGTTCTGGTTGACTGTTATCTCAGATTCTCAGTATTTCTGGTTCTCAAAGTTTTGATTTTATTTGCAGGGAAGCCTTTGGGGAGAGGACGGGGGCGAGGACGTGGTCGTGGCCGTGGTCGTGGCCGTTAAGTCACACATCACAAAATTTGTGGCATTTGCTTGTACCTTTATTGTAGGGAAATTTTCTGAGAAGATTTAAAGACGCTGTAGGATTGGTGTTGTTAGTTAGTCATGCAGACTTTGTTAATGTTGCCATTTTCTTGCATCAATGCTTTGAAGTTCTCGTGTATAATTCCTTCTTGTTGGATAATTGTCATATCTCTCAAGTTTCAACTGAAGGAAACTGCCTATATGTGTAGTTTCATGGGACAAGGTAAAGTTATAGGAATTACTGATGATAGCCGTTGTTCGAAGTGGTGGTTTTGTGTTAATTGAAGACTTTTAGTAATATTTGGATATTAAACTTGACTTCATTTTTAAGAGGGAGAAAGTAAGCCATGAAAGCTACTCTAAGATTTGATTTTATAGTGAATATCTCAATATTGATGCAATATCTGGTAAATATTTTGAAACGAGCTAGAGTAGTTAAACCAATTATATTGAAACAGATATGGAGGTAGTATTTAATTGTGTTTTCAAAGTCATTTTTATTACATTAAATTTTGTATATACGAGTATTAAAATGATTATCATGAAAGTCAATAAATTGATCATAGTGGATTATGACTAAATAATAATATAAAATTGCATGTTAGATTGTTTGTACTACACACAAATGAAACATATTTTAGAGCTGAATTAGTTTTATTCAATATATTAGTAGTTATTTAAATTATTTTTCAATGAGTTTAATTTTCATATTTGAAAGCTAAATTAGTTTAAAATTTTGTAAAGATTTTTATATTATAATTTTTTTTATACTAATTAAAAAATATTTATGATAACAGCTTTTATAATAATTTGCTTAAAATAATATTTATTAATTAATTGATAATATAATGATATAGTAATTAGTAATTTAGTAATAATACGCATCGAAAACAAACTCTATTACGAAATGGTGGTTTCGTGTGAAAAAAGAAGAATGTGCGTTGCACAAGTGGTTAAAGTTGTGTCTTGTTGTTTAAGAAGAAGCTAAGGTTTGAGAAGTTGTGGTGCTGGCTTAACAGTGAGAGCACGCAATCTTTGCATAAATCCAGAGAAGAGGAAAAAAGATAAGAGCGATACGAATACGATGGGGAAGGCAAAAGAAGCGGCGGTGGTTGCGGGTGCCCTAGCATTTGCGTGGCTCGCTATAGAGCTCGCTCTCAAACCCTTCCTCACCAAGACACGTGCTTCCATCGACAACTCCGACCCGACACGTGACCCCGACGACGATGACGCTAATCCCAAAACCACCGTCGAGGACGACGTTCCTGACGCCGCCGATTCAATACCCGCCGACGGTGTGCCTGTCGCTGCTGATTCTAAACCCACCGTCGAAGCCTGAACTTTAATCTCATTAATGTTATTTTGAATTTCGTCCTATTGTCCAAAATGAAATAATAATATTGTCAGCTTCTTTGTTTTTCTGTTAATTGTGTATATTGTGTTGTCTTTCTGTTCTGTTTGGTATTAGGATTGAGAAAAATACCAGATTGTTCTGTTTGCTCTCCTTGTCGTCATCAGATATAAAGCGGCATTTGGTATTTTGGTTCTTCCTGTTTTAGCTTGTGCAATCATATGTAGCTATATCTATTGGAACAACACTAGGGTGTATATTTTGATGTTTTGTGCTCGATAATGGTGACTGTTTTAGCTAAACAAATCGAACTCATGAGGTTTTTCTCAACCATTTAGATTGTGTTTGAATAACAGTTAGGTTCAAGCATGGCAAAAGGAGTAATTTGAGAAAAAAAAAAAATGGACTGGCCAATTTAATCACTGTACCAGCCTTGTAATTAGACGAGTCATTCTCGTATTTTTATCTTCTAAAAAAAGCTACCCTGAAGAAACTAAGTAGAGTCACCACTAACAACTTTGAACTTTCACGAAGTTTTGTAGAATCATCACTTGGAACAGGTCTAGTGACTAGTACCTTGTTACCAACCTATTATTTGCCTTATCATATCTCAAATCATAAGCATTTGTTTTTCACAGTCGCAACCTAACAAAGGGGCGAAGCATGTGACAAGAAGGAACAAAGAAGAATGTGGAAGTCGCAACCTAACAAAGGAACGAAGCATGTGACAAGAAGTGGCAAAAAATAACAAAAGAGATTCAAGATATTCCATGTGGTTAGTAAATATAACAAATATATTGAGTGGGAATTTGACATTTCAAGGGTTGGAGTTGATTAGGTTGCAGAGTGGGGCTTAGGTTGCAGAGCTTCTCCTATGAATAATAAAGATAAATGTTTCTTATGAGTAATTATAAAATACATTTTTTTTTTAATTTAGGTCTTTATAAAAATTTTATTATGTTTTGAATTTTTATATTATATTTTTGTTATTTTGAATTTTTATTAATGATGTCATATTATTTTTAAAAAAATCTATTATAAGACTTAAAATATAATAAAAATTTTACAAAAATTTAAAGTAAAGAAAAAATATTTTATAGAAACTCAAAATTTATCTAAGTACGTATTTTGTTTTATAATTTGATTAATTTATATTTACATATTGCTAATATAAAATAAGATAATAGAAAAATCTTTGTTAACATTATTTTTAAAATAATTATTATAAAAACTAATAAACTTATTATGGACAAATTATGATTGAATTATAACGTAAAAATGAATGTTTATGTATGATTTCCATTAACAATAACCAAACCAGTTATATAAAATTATTGAAAAAAATCATTTTGGTATTTAAATGTGTAAATTGGTGATAATTTAATCTTTAAAAAAAATGAAAATTTTGACTTAAGTTTTGGATGTATAAAAAATGACAATCTCATGATTGTAATATTCTAAAATCATTTTTACATTAAATTATAGATTCATTAACCAATTCATATAATTACATATGACCTTTAAAATAATTTTATAAAAATTAATTAATTTATCATAAAGAGTTGTGTGATAAAACTTTGTTAATCTAAAATTTCATTCTTTTTTATCACTAAATCATCATTAGTTTACATTTTTAGATATTAAAATAGTCATTTATTCTAAAATTATTTGTCTAGTAAAAACTTTTATACAGAAGGCTCTAGTAGATTAAAAAAATGCACTGTTTGAAACGAACAGTCTTCCATAGATTGTTTTTTGAACCAACGGTCTTCCATAGATTTTTTTTTATTCCATGTCTTCCATAGATATAGAACCTAAATTGAGTAGAAAATTAGGCCAAGTTTAACAATTATGGAGAAGAGGTGTTATTTATCATTTTATTCTTCCTTTCATTTTATAGTTTAATATTTTCCAATTCAAACAAAGTATGTTAAAACAATGAAGCGCACAACCTCAATAGTATGGTTTTAGACGTTTAGAATGACTGTTTCTTTTTTTTTTTGTTAAAGTAAAAATACTTATTTCATTTTATTCAAAATAGGATAGAATAATTTAAAATATGATTAAAAGTATGAGAACTAACTTAAGTTATATTAAGACCTATATCATTTTATGTCTGCCAATAAATTTCAACTAATAATAAAAAAGGAAAAAATTAATATCTTTTTAAGACATTAAACAAGGGATTAATATATCTTTACACTGATTTCCAATCCATTTTCACAGTAAGTTTTAATAAATAAAAAATTCATTAATTCTTTGACTAATATCTTAAGTAAAGTCATTGCTATTCTTATATAAAAATATATATATATATATATATATATATATATATATATATATATAAATGTGTTCATGATTTTTATTTATCTTGATATTCCACACCCATCAAGCTTCGTGGAACTGGACACTGGACAGTAGCAAACGAAATAGATATTTTCAGCTTGTTTGGTCGATGGTCCCAGAAAACGTAAGCAAACCAACAATATTGTTTTTTGTTAATCGTTCAGGAGTAGAATAGAATAGAATAATGTAATCATAATATATCACGTATTTATTTTATTTATTTATTTACAGCATCACATATTTTCTGATTAATAAGAGAAGAGGGAGTTTGAAAAAAAAAAAATGATGGTATATTTTGTATGAGTAAATGGTGGTATGAGTTTGATTATTGATTACGTGGCAAAACAGGGGTGGTTGACTGATGGGGCAGTTCAGAGCGTTGATGTAGTAAATCGGTACCCCACTTCCCACCCCTCCTCTCTCCGCTCACAACCCGTGTTTTCAAAGTCTGCTCTATTTCTAACCCAAACGCTATTCTTCTACTTTCGCTTCTAATCTTGCATTCTATTTCTCACTTCCTCTTCCTCATGCCGTTCTTCTTCTTCTCTCTTATTTGAGGTCACAACTCTCTCTATTTTATTTTCTGTTTGTGGGTTTTTTATTTGTGGATGTTCCAGCTAAAGGCTTCAATTTTGTGATGAATTCTTATTAACTGTAATATTTCCAATGTGGGACTCAAGTCCCATACCATACCTTTCAATTAGGTAGATCCTAACATAGTTAAGGCACTTTGATAGCAATCTCCACATGTGTGCCACTATTTGTTTGCAGCATAGTATTGGAACTGAATTTCAACCTTCTAATTTTCACTACCAAAGCTTTATGATTTGTGTATTGCAACTTATGAACTTCTGTAGATTCCATATTGAGATCAGAATTAGTGTATTAACTATTTCAATTTCATCATTATCCGCTGTGCCTCATTTCCCTTGTCTGTGAATAGTGATTTACTATAGCTACTAGGTCTTAGAAAAAAATTACCTAGGAGACATCTCCCGTAGGTTGTATTTGTCCCATTAAACTTGCTCTGGACTACTATCTAACTGTTTAGTGTCTTGGACTCTGCATTTATTGAAAACTGATTTTCTCATTTCTGTATACTTTTCTCATATATATACAAATCCAATTTCTCCAGCCTACATCAATTTTGATCGTCTCCTTTTGTTCTTTTTAATTGTATCTTTGAAGTAGTGTTTTAGGCAGCTACAAGAGTTGGACTTGATGGGATGTTTCTTGTTTCTCACATTATTAGTGAAAACATTTAAAAAAGGAGTTGATTCTTCAAATCATTCAGGTGTAGTAAAACACTAACACTATGGCGTCAATGGGGGCAAAAATTACATTTTGATGTTTAACTCGCTTCTTGACTCGATAGTTCATGTGAGTTTATAAAGAGTTTACCTGAGTTTGTCCAAAAAAGAGTTTGCAACAATGTTAACTCATTTTCTCTACCTAGAATCGTAAACTTCATAAGAGTTTACTATTTAACTTGAGAGTTTGACAACCTTGAGTATATTGGAATTTAGAAATATAGTCTTCCTACCTTTTTTTTTCTAGTTGTGTGTTTTTTATACCTCAAACTGTTGAAAACCCAGTATACCGTATATCCATGCTCATGCTACTGTAATGCTTTGATGTTAAAACTTTTAAAAACGAACATGATATTTGTGTTGGCCATGTTAGCAAAACATTATATGCCTCATTATTGACTAATTTCTGAAAAAAATTGTTTTTGCTTTCTTGTATTCAAAAGAATGCTGGTTTTTTCATTTGATTTTTTATTTAAATTATGTTTGCTTGGCAGTCAAAGGATTATCGCCATGTCAGTTGCACCAGTTGAGAGTATTCCCTCGTTAAGCAGTGATCTCTTCTATGATATATTTCGTCGACTTGATGGGGCAACATTGGCTAGTGCAGCATGTACTTGTGCAGCATTGTGTTCCATCTCAAAAGAAGAGAGTTTATGGGAGAACGTGTGTTCATCTATGTGGCCTTCAACCAATAGAGAGGATGTCAAAAGTTTAATATCTTCTGTTGGTGGATTCAGAAAATTCTATGCAGATTGTTTCCCGCTTATTGTAAACAAGGAGGTTGTAGAGTATCAACCGAACAACTATCTTGAGTACCCAGACAATTGGACTGAAGCTGAATATTATGGGGACATGGATGAATCTGAAAGCATCTCTGCATCAGATTTTGTTTCTATAGTAGATATTAGGTTCAAGGGGAAACCAATCTGTTCCAAAGTTCTCTGGGGAATTCCAAATGCAAATGGCTATGATGGTTGGTTCTATAACTGCCCTTTCCGGATTGATATTCTCACTTATGCAGATAGAGATGATAACAATGATGGAGCGGTTCACCTTTCTGTATCTGATGGTTTGCCACCAATTACATCCCTGGAGAGGGAAAGGAAAGACGGGAAGCTGTGGCGGGAGCTCCATGAAGGGCTCCAGCTTAGTTGGATTATAGTAAATAGGAAAATAAAACAAGCTGCAAATCTTGCTAGCTGGAGCCCCCTTGGTGGTCAAAGACACTGGCCAACAGATAAGGATTTCGTTATCCGCTTTGGATCAGTTCTACCTGCCAAGGACATTCTTCCTTGTCAGGTAGCGGAGTGTATCCTTATAATGAAGTTTAGAGTGGTTCACACCGAAGAAGAAGAAGGGGTTCACACAACTCTTAAATTAACAGAGCTGAGCATGCAACTGGAAGACATGGAAGGTGCTCATGTTAATGGAAGAAACAGTTTGCATATACTTAAGGAATCACTTAGCAGCCGAAGGAGCAAAAATTATGGTGAAGTACTCGAGTCCTGTCATATGTATTCAAAAGTACAGAATGAGTTGAAAGAGGAGAAGATGAGGAACGAAAGTAGGTTGGATAGACTTTGTATTTTAAGTGGCATTGCGGCATTTATGACGTTCTGGTACTGTGTTTTATGAATTGGTAGCGCATAATCATTTAGTGGAATATGCTAATGTAGTTCTAACAAATGTTGGACCTTGGCACTCCCGTGTAAGATATGATTTTGCTTACCATAATATAGAAATCAATAGCAGCACCCCTGGTTTGAAAGTTAAATTCTCCCTGTATGATCATTATACAAATTCAGCAGAAGGGATTACAGAAACGTTTGTGTTTAACCTCACTCATACTATGAAGTAGGAATGTTGTTTATGTGGAGGTATTTTAAAATTAAGATATGCTATAAGCATTACAAGAGCTAAAAAATATACTTTTAAGATTCATTTTAGTAACTCTATTTAATCTTCCACTAGAATTGCTTCTGTTTGCGTAAAAACACTAATTCTGCACCTTTTTCCTTCTACGATGTTATGAAGCATAACCATCTTCATTTTTGTTTCGACAGTGATGCCCTACTTTTAAGAATGTCTCTCACTGCATTTATATTTGTTCTTGTTTGGTTTAGTTTAATATAAAAAAGATTACCTTTATTAGAAGTTCTTTTAAGAAATTACTGCAGGGCTGTTTGCATAAGAAATTACAAAACTATTCTTATATATAAGAAAACATGTTTGGTTTATGTGATCTCAATGAACCATGGCCACCATTTGCATTTGTTCTCCTTCACATTCACAAATCATGCAACTCTCTGACTCTCTTTTACCGCTACCACATGCCACTGCTAGAGATCTTGATTCTTCTCCCACATACGCTTTAATATTCCTATTTTTTGTACTTAGAAGTCAATGGGGTCATTTTTCTTCTTCTCCATTCCAATGTCATTCTTTGCTTTTATGCAGTTTTTCAGTCCTCTCTGTCAAATTATTAAGCCTTCTATCTTTCTGTGTATCTATGTAAAGCAATGCCAAAGGAGAAAATAAATAATTTTACCTAAACCAAAATATCTTGATTCAGTGGTCTCTTTTACCAGGTTCGCTTTTCAATATGGTATTCACCTCTTTAATTTTTTTTTTGAGCAAGTTGTGTGCATTTGCATAATTGACAACCGTCTTGTTTAATTGGGATATAGGTAGGAATGTAGTTTATGGTTTATGGTTTATGTTTTGAAATGCCGACTTCCATTTTTATTAGGATTTTGTGTTATATGGTTTTGGTGGTTGGAAAAAATCAATGCAACAAGATGAAGAAAACACGTGCGGTATCTAGCAGAGGCTTATTGGTGGGGGACAGTTTGTTAAAAGAAATTTTCATGCAGGTGGCAAAGGAGAAAGTACTAACAGCATTTGCTATTATCAGCAATTCAGCATGTCTATAATTTTCACTATAAAAGTTTGTGATAGGATATTTTGCTATGTGCAAGTAGAGGTTAGTGTTTTAATGCAATCTCCTATCTACTCTTTGAAGCCTAGACTGTTTATTATTTTCTTCTAGTTGTCAGTTTAATAACACGCATGCATGTTCATTTGGTTACAACTAGTTGGTGAGGGAATCATCATAGATTGTCCCTAATATCTCTTGCAACCATCAGCTTAATTACCTGGGAATTTCGCAATGGGGGTGAATAATATTATGGCCTGTTATGAAACTAATTTGTATGATATGCTAAAATCTATCAGTAACGAAACTATTTGGTTATAGGTATGTTCAAATAAACTTTTTTCATAAGCATTTATAAAAGAAGAAAGTCAGATAGAAAAATAAACTAAACTACTTCATAAATTAAAATTAACTTATACATAATATAAACTAATTTTAACTTGTTGAAAAAGTTTATTTCATGTTTTTCTCTTAAAAGTACTTCGCAATAAGTTTATCCAAACATATTCTATAAGTGGAATTTGACTTGGAAAGTTGCTACTGCTGGTAATGACGTTGGTCACTGGAGATCAAATTTTGATGTTACATTTTCTTGTCCATGGTTTGTTTCTAAACCTATAACAGATTGCAATTTTTGGGTCAAATTATGTTTAGACGTTGGGTCTACTGCTTTTGTACTACTATGGACTTGTCTATGGGCTGCGAGTAAACTCTTGTACCGTCTTATTTTTATCAAATAGATATACCGCAAAAAAACTGATTTGTTTGGACTATGTTTTTGCATAACCAATCGATTCGGTTTGAATTGGTGTTTGAAAATTGTTTCATGTTGTGTATGGAGGAGGAAGCATTTTATAAATTCAAAATAATTAAAATTTTAGTCATTTAAATTACTAAAAATTAAATTTTTTTATTTTATAAATGATTTGTTTAGATAAAATATTTAAATTATTAGAAATTAATTTTTTTTAAAAAATAATATTACATAATTTTTAAACTTATACATAATTTTTAAAAATATTATATAATTTATAAATTTTCAAAAATAATATGAGAGAGAAGAGAAAGAGGGAGAAAAAGGAAAGGAAATGAGAGATAAGAGGTGAAGAATTTTTAAATTTTTAATTTTTTTTAAAGAATTTTAAATTTATTATTTTTAAATAATTAAAATATCCTTTTAATACGAGTATATTTAAATTTTTTCTTAAATATGTCGTACAAACAAACTCTTAATGTTTATACGTGATGACTCAAAACTCATCCGTAAGAACTCAATGACCCAGGTACATGCAATTTTTACTTGACATTGGACATTGGAGATAGAGAAAGTATCATTTCATTTAAGGCTTGATGATTGGATTCGGTGGATTTTATGTTTTTAAAAATCTCCATGTCTGTTATTCAAACATAGCAGTATAATTTGGCTGTACTTATAATGTGATGATGATGATGATAATAATCAAACATGTGGGGATCCCCGTAGGTTTGGCCTGTCGGTGGTACAAACAAGACTATTAGTTACATGTTAAATCTCCGGTCAACAATTTCTGTAACGGAAAGCCATGACCTACGGTTAAGGGTGCTTCTCATATTTGTTCAAAACTAGTGTTGTTTATAGTGTGTGTGCGTGCTTACATTTATAATTGTTAACATATAATTAATGTTATTTGCATAGATTGCTCCTAGCTTGATAAAAAAAATCTGTTCTTGATCGAAGAATAAGTGGAAACAAAAGTTGGTGTCATGTGGGATTTCAAATTTCAATCCGTGTCTAAAATATGTTATTCATTCAGGTTCAATTTTCTCAACTACATAGTTTATGGGTGGAAAGCATGATATTGTCCCAAAAGCCGGAAAGTCAAAATCAAACGTGGACACCAACATGACATATCTGATATGTGTCACCTCTAATGTCTAAAGAGGTGATGAATCCGAATTACTTGTAGTGGAAAATCAGTCACCTTTTTAGCCACAATTTTTTTTAATTAATTTTCATAAAAAAAAAAACATGGTTAATATTTAAACATTATTCCCTGCAGTGGATTTTTCACTGCAGATGATGAAAAATCACCAATCTCCTGAACTGTGTCCCAGCTATTGTCTTGCCAATAAAAAATTGGCAATGGAATTTATTTATTTATTTATTTTGACATTGTCCTTAATGCCCGTATCATTTTTTCCTTTTGTTAATTAGTGTTGTTTCCATTTCTCATTACACCCAACGACATTAGCGACATCCACCGCATTACACTAATAAATTTCTCTACCTTTCTCATAATGCTAATAAAATTATTTGACTTGTTTCCCCTTTTCTCATTACGCTAATCAATTTCACTGTAAGTCCCTACACAAATCACAAAAAATCATGTCATTCTTAATATAAATGAACATCTTACGACGAAAATTCAAGGATTTAATTTGTCATCTTCCTCGCTAGCTTTATTCCATACACCACTGTTAGGGGTGTCAAAACGGGCTTGGGCCCGTCGGGCCGGCCCGCCAACCCAAAAAAATGGCGGGGCGAGGTGGGGGTGTCGGCCCCTGGCCCGCCCCCACCACCAGCCCAGTGACCGTGTGCGGGCCAGCCCGCCAACCCACCGGGCCAGTCCGCGGCCCGTCAAAATAGAAATACTTAGAAACATAACCAAAAATCCAAATAGAAATGCTCTTCTCCTCCTCCTCCTTCGCGTTCTCCCTTTCCTCCACAAAGCTCACCACCAAGCCGTCGGAACCCCACCGAGACCCCGTCGGGACCTCGCCGGAACCCCACCGGGACGGCAGTACTCGATCTGCTCCTTCTTCTCCCTCGCGCAATCGATCTGCTCCTTCTTCTCCCTCGTGCAATCGATCTGCTTCTCCCTCTTCTCCTCGCACGATCGATCTGCTTCTCCCTCACGACGCCGCCACGACCTCACCACCAGGACGCCTCGACCTCGCCGGGACTCGCCATGCCTCGCCGAGACCCGTCACGCCTCGCCGAGACCCACCCTCGACCTCGCCGCGACCTCTTCGTCCTGATTTGCGATCTGCTTCTTGCGGTCCCTTTCCCACGCTGGTCTCCTCGCCGGCTCACCGCCATGAATATTTTGGTATGCTCTGTCTCTGTCTCTGATTATATCATTTTAGTATGCTTTGATTATATCATTTTGGCCAACTTTTGTGAAGGAAAACGATTTGAAAGGAGGAGATGCTTGCTTTAGTTTACTTGGTGATTTTGATTTTGATTTTGATTTTGAAATTTTGATTTTGCTATGCTCTGCCTGTCTCTGTCTTTGATTATATCATTTTGGCCAGCTTTTCCAAAGGAAAACGATTTGAAAGGAGGAGATGCTTGTTTTAGTTTACATGGTGATTTTGATTTTGTATCATTTTGGTATGCTCTGTCTCTGATTATGGTGATTTTGATTTTGAAATTTTGTTGTGTATGATCTACCTATGTTGTTGTGTTGAATTTTTGAATTTTGATTTTGAAAGTTTGTTTTTTTTAATGTTTGCACAGGATTTCTAAATTCAAATGGATGAGTCCATTAGTAAACCCCTTTATAATGTTTTGAGTGATGATGATTCTAAACATGAGAATGAGGATGAGGATACTGAAAATGAGGGGGATAATCATGATGTTGAATCTATTGAAGCTAAAAATAAAAAGAGCGAATCTTTAACATCAGAATGTTGGAAATTCTTCACTAAAATCGGTGTGTGTAAGGATGGAAAAGAAAGGGCAAAGTGTAATGCATGTAACAAAAAATATGTAATTGGTGGTAAAAGATATGGAACTTCTCATTTAAAACGCCATATTGAGAAATGTGACAAAATCAAAACTGAAGATGTGGGTCAATTGATATTAGACATGCAAGGAAAGTTAAAGACAAGAAAGATAGATTAAATGGTATCACGTGAGTTATGTGCTAATCTGGTTCTTAAACGTGGTTTGCCCTACAAATTCGTTGAGTACCCGGAGCTTAGGGCTTGGATTGCTTATTTGAATCCTGATTCTATTCCAATTTCTAGAAATACATCTAAGAGTGATATAGGGAGATTGCATGCAAAAGAAAAGATCATACTTAAAGGAGTGTTGGCTAACATTCCTAGTAGAATTTGCTTAACGACTGATTTATGGACTTCTTGTAATACTGAGGGTTACATCACTTTGACTGCTCATTATGTTGATTTAAATTGGAAGTTGAATACCAAGATTCTTAACTTTCATCATATGCCTCCTCCTCACACTGGTTTTGAGTTGTTTAGGAAGATTAATGATTTTTTGCATGATTGGGGAATAGAGAAAAAGCTTTTTTCTATCACTTTAGATAATGCTTATGCCAATGATGTTTTGCAAAAAACTTTAAAAAGTCAACTTGTGTTGCAAAATGGGTTGTTATGTGACGATGAATTCTTTCATGTGCGTTGTTGTGCTCATATTTTAAATCTAATTGTTCAAGAAGGATTAAAGGTACTTGGTAATGCTTTAGATCAAATTAGGGATAGCATAAAATATGTCAAAGGTTCGGAAAGTAGAATGATAAAGTTTAAAAACTATCTTGAAACCTTTAGTGACATTGATTCGTCAAGTGGGTTATGTTTAGATGTGCCTACAAGATGGAACTCAACTTACCTTATGCTTCAAAGTGCTATTAAGTATCGACGTGTTTTTGAAAGCTTGCATTTGATTGATGAAAATTACAAGTACAATTCTTCTTTAGAAAAATGGGATAGAGCGGAAAAGATTTGTAAATTCTTGATGCCATTTTATGAAATTACAACCTTAATCTCTGCCACATCTTATCCTACTTCCAACTTGTATTTTTTACAAGTTTGGAAAATTCAATGTCTTTTAATAGAAAGTTTACAAGATGAAGATAAGGTTGTAAAGGATATGGCTGAAATGATGATGGAGAAATTTGATAAGTATTGGGATGAGTATAGCATTGTGCTTGCATTTGGTGCTGTTTTGGACCCAAGGATGAAGTTGGAAACATTAGGTTATTGTTTTGAAAAGATTGATCCACTTACTTGGGAAATGAAATTGCAAAAAATAAAGGATAAATTGTACATGCTTTTTTCCCAATATTCTAACAAAGGTGAAGCATCAAACGTTCGAAAGCGTAAGCGTGTTCCTGATTCCTCACATGCTTTCAAACCTAGTCTCTTTGATGTAAGTTACTTACTTTGTTTTAATTCAATTTTTAATTTTTTTTTCATGTTGTATAATTCTAACTTTTTCTTTTTCTTATTATATTAGGAATTAAAATTGCGTAAGCTTCAAGTTGCTAATAAAACGGGACGAACTCAACTTGATACATATTTAGATGAACCAACATTGGATTTGGATTTTACTGAGCAATTGGATGTACTACTTTGGTGGAAGATTAATAGCCAACGTTTTTCATATCTCTCTTTAATGGCTAGGGATTTGTTAAGCATTCCTATTACTACAGCTTGCATCTAAGTCTGCCTTTAGCATTGGTTCTCGAATTCTCAACAAGTATAGAAACCGTCTCTTACCCGAAAATGTGGAAGCAATTATTTGTACTTCAAGTTGGAAGCATGGATTTTGTGATGGTATTTCATTTTATCTAACTATAATTAAATTGTTATTTTTAACATTATTTAAGTATTCTAACTTTAAATTATTATTTTTTTCAATCTAATGTGATGTAGAAGATGAATTGGAGCTAGAGGGTGAAAAAAGACGGACAAGTGGATGGAAGTTCTTCTAAGGTTGGATCTAATATGCTTGAAATCGAAGGTTTGATCGAATGATTTGTAGTTTTTTTAAGACATTTATTTTGTTAATGTTTACTTGTTTTGTAATGAACTAAGTTTAGGTTTTAAGATCTCTTTTGGAATTGAATGTTTACTTGTTTTCCAAGACAAAATTTGTATGAACAAGTTTATTTAAGACTTTTGAAATTGAATATTTATGAACTTATGTTTTTAAAGACATGGATTATGCGAATTGAAGTTATGTTTGCATATGAACTTTCTAATTTTGTTATGTCTCAGAATCGTCTGAATTTTTGTTATTTGTATTCAAATATTTGTTTTTATAAATAAGTGTAGCTAATTAAATTTCTTAATTTTTATGAACTTGGAAGAATATTTTTTATGCTATAAAAATATGTAACACAAAATCATCATCTAATTTTATGTTTTTTATATTATATTTTTACAAATTATAGTGTTTAAATTAAATTATATAAAAAAAATATAACAACATTATATAAACAAAATATTTATATAATAATTCTTTTAAAAAAAATTTAGAAATTAATTTTTTTTTGGCGGGCCGGCCCGCCAACCCGCTTGCTGGTGGGACGGGCCAAGGCACCTAGCCCGCGCTGGCCATGACGGGCCAGCCGGCCCGACCCGTTTTTGGCGGGCCAGGCCCAAACGGGGCGGGCCGACCCGCTTTGCCATGGCTAACCACTGTGTAATTTGCTCCCGGCTTTGTAAATTTCTAGGAACAAAAATTATTCTTGTCCCTACACAAATGACATTGCTAAACAAAACACCGTTATACACAACAACCGATAGCTAGTATCAGCACCACTGTCACAATCTTCCTTGAACAGAAGTTGCACAAATGAAGGATTGAATTGAGGGTTATTAACGTAAGGAAAGAGAGATTAAGGGAACTAAAGCAATGTAAAATAAAAAAATTTAAAGAAAATACTGGGAGATATATAAATGACATAGCAAGTTTTTATTGGTGAACAAGAAGTACCAGGACTCAATTAAATCAAGATCACTATTTTTCTCGAAATCCTGATAAGACAAATAAATAATATCATCACGATGAATGAGACCATACAAACAAATATAAGTCTCTATGATTTGATGTGCAGCTTAATTTCCCAAAAAGATCTTTAGAATGTGATTTGATGCATCGATAATGAGGACGAAAGGGTGCTTAATTATAGCTAGAATAGGAACCTTATATTCTTAAATTAATTAAGTAATTTTTAAGAAATGATTAATAGCAGCAACTGTAAGACAATTTTTTTTTAAGATTGATGTTAAAAATAAAAAATTAAAAGAACTTCAATCCAAGATAAACCAATGTGGAAGAATGACAAAAAAAAAAAAAAGATTTGAAAGTAAGCATTGTAAGTATATTTCACATCTCTACGTAAATCAAAAATCAAAAGATTAAAAGAGATAAATTTACAAAGACTTCATTATTATCAAAGTAAAGAATCATCACAAATTTCACTTAATGAATGAGAGGAAATTGAATTTATATAGTGAAAGAATAAGTAAGAGAATAAAAAATTCATTAACAATTGGATAGTTAAGTGATTATCTAGTTAATGCTACTATACATGCCAACATTTATTTACATCAATAACAATAAATTCAATCATTAAAAATATGGTTAGGCAAAAAAACTTTGACTTTTGAGAGATTAATTAGTAGGTGGTTTAGGCAGAAAAATATCCAATAAAAGTAACTGAATTTATAAATAAGAGATGGAGGACCAGATGAAAATTCAATCCATTTCTGTTTGGTCTAGTAACGAAGATTAAGAAAAGTACACCAATATTTGGGTGTTCATGATAAATTTGTAATAGATACACAGAATCCATCCTTAATTGGTGTTTTCATGCGATTTATTTTTCAAACCCAATTAGCCTAATACTCTCTACCTAGAAGCCAATTGACCAAACGTCACTTTTGAGCATGACCATAAAATAAATTATTTTAGGATAACATATTATAATAAAATTTGTAATTAATATATAAAATTATTAAATATATAATTTCACACATCATGCCATATGGCTACCAGGGAACAAAATCTTAATTATTTTAAAAGTCTTTCTTAAGAAATATAATTTCACCACTGTTTAATAATAATGAGATTTTTTTTTTATCTAAAACAAGTCAAATGATATTTTTATGTATTATATATATATATATTTTTTTTATAAAAACATCTCTATAATTGGTGAAAGACTTTCTAGTTGCCTAGTTGGCTAAAAGTTGAAGAAGGATTATGAAAATCTAACTATTATTTTAATTGTAGTGATGGGAAAGTGGGTTACCTCTACACAATACACGACCTAATTTAAATTGAAATGTGCAATACTTTAGCTGTCGAATGGAAGTGAAGAATCATATCATAACAAAAACTACTTCTTACCCTGTTATATTGTGCTATCTAATCACAATTTCTATAAGATGAAATTAATTAATGTCAATCAAGTAAGAAAGAAGAAGAACCTGAGGAAAATAAAACCAAAAAAGCAACTAGAGAAGGTTCGCAGGTCTATTAGAAGTTAGAATGAGTGCTTAATGGCTAACTTACTTTCTTAATCACCATCACATCATGATTCATGTGAAAGTTCAATACAATCTCTCCTTGTGGGGTCTCCGATTAAGCAAGAAAAATTAATAAAGGGATGAGTTCTGTTTTGATTGGAAATTTGAGAGATTCAAGATAAGTGTGTGCTTTTCGATCCTTTTAATTAATTTATGATTTCTATTTTGGTTGTTGCCATGTTGAGTTTTGAAATTTGAACTTCTTCGTCGCTTCAACAGCATACAATTATACAAATACGGTACCGAGTGCTGAAGAATAAAACAACTCTTTCTGTACTGAGATGTAAAATTGGAATGAATAAAAAAATTACAATTAAAATGCATTCTCTTAACACATTGTTCCAAGCATAATATTCATTATTCATTAAAATTTGTATGGTTCCCACTATTTTAAGAATGGGGCCACTAAATAGGAAATATGACCCACATGCATGTTTTGGGAGATTTATTCGAATTTGAATAAACTAAAAAAATTGTGTTGCTAATATTTTCTAAAGTATAATACTACTATACTTGTTTTGTTGCATCCAAGAGATAAACACAACTTTAAGAGTTTTGATTAGTCGGGAAAAATACTTTTTGCTATGTCTAGTTTACAAAGGTGTCTTTTATTTTTACTTTTCCTTATTTTTATATATTTTACAATTTTTATATGCAATTTTAAAATAAAAATAAGTTTACATCCATGCCTGCTTGCATAGTTGGATTGAGAGTGGCTAAAGACAGGTTTAGAATTTTTAAAACTGGAGATTTAGTTACGATTTGGAAATTTTTTAGATAAATAATTAAATTAATGAATAACACTTTTAAAAAACTTTTTTTTTTAATTTGAAAGACTGATTAATGACAAATACGATAGCATAATATACAGTCAACCAAAATCAGCTTTTACTTTTGTTTGAATTACTTAAAAGAAAGTAGCACAAGAGTGGCGTAGGTTTTTGTTCTTTCTCACAATCTAAAGTCTTATATGATACATCAAACATGTAATTCTTGTGAGAAATAAAGGAAAAATAGAGCGTGCAAAGAGCCAAAGCCTTGTGACTAGTTTGATAAGCTGGCACAATTAGACGGGTTGGATTGCTGTTCTTATCTATCACTATCACAATTCACAATGCTGGTGTAGAGGCCACAGCCTCAAAAAACTAAATACGTGTATATATATAATTTTTTTTTATAAGTCCTTATTTAAATACAAGATTAAAAGTGTTATTAACAATCTTTTTTATTAAAAAATATTTCATATTTTTTATCGAGAAACTTTCAAAAGTAACTTATCCAAAAAGGTTAATATCTATTAATCAATATACACAGATAAAGAAGTATGGCATTTCTTGGGAGAATTATCTATTTAGTGGGAGTTTTAGATAAATAATATAAAAATTGGTAAATTTTAAAAAGATAGTATAGAAGTGAAGCAACTTATTATACGGTTAAGAATGTATAGCTGCATGCAATACAACTGCGTTTGAAAATAGAAATGAGAAGAAAAGGTGGGTTGCTTCCACGTCGATTAGGCAATTAGGAAAATAAGAGCATTCAGATTAATAAATAAATAAATTGCCGCTCTTATTCGCCTGTCACGCATCTCAAAACCCATCATCACCTTTTAAACTTCCATTCGTTCATTTGTTCTCCTCTTCTCAACTCCCGAACTTCATTCATTACTTACCAGCAACCAGAAATAGCAATAACCCCCCAAAAACCACTTTTTTCAGATAATAAAAACTAAAAAGTACCGTACACAACACACTCCTTTCCTCCGCTCTGGACCCCACCCTCATCCTCACTTCACTTCTGTTCTGCTGTGTCACAGCCCCTCTTCTACTTTGTAATTGTAAGTTGTAACCGTTGTTGAGCCTCCACGAATGAATGAATGAATTTTTTTTTCCTACCCAACCAACGAGATGAGCAAGACCGCTACTCCTAAGGATTCAGGAGGCAACAATACCGTGACCCACTTTGATCTTCTCAAGAAATTTAAACGCTTTAACCCTCTCGAGTCTTCTTTGGCTGTACTCACCTTCTTCTTCGTCGCTTCTCTCTTCATTGCCTGCTTCTTCTACTTCGATTACATAGGCTTCCGCTCCAGAGGCACCACTACTATCCTCGACTTGGATTTTTCATCTTCATCTTCTTCTTCTTCTGACCCAGTTCAGTTTCTGAGCCAAGACGGTGATAAATGTGATGTCTTTGATGGGAATTGGGTTTGGGATGACACCTATCCCCTTTACCATTCTGCTAATTGTTCCTTCTTGGATCAAGGATTTCGCTGCTCCGAGAATCTCAGGCCTGACACCTTCTACACCAAGTGGCGATGGCAACCCAAAGATTGCAACTTGCCCAGGTTCCAACTAACCCCATCTTTTCCGTTTTTTCTTATTTCATTTTTTTAGTTTATTTTTAGATTTTGGGTTGGTTGGTTGGTACAAGACAGTGCTGATTAAATGGGGACAAAACAGTAAACCTTGATTTTGGTTTGGTTCGTGTTGTTTCTCTGAACACTTAATGATTTTAGATTTTTGTCTCGTAGTTGATTGCATATGGATCACCTCCATTCATGCGCTTGCTTCCGTATATTTTGTACATGTCCCGAATTTGTTGTTTTGGTATTGAATTTGTTTTATTTTGATGAAATATTGTTTTTTGTTTAGCTTTGATTTTTATTAACTGTGTTTGTTCTTTTTTTTTTCTCTCTTTAACTTTACTTTGTGTGAGTTGCTATGAAGGAAGTGTTTGTTCCTTTTGTGTTTAACTTTACTTCATATGAATTGGTATGAAGGAAGTGTTTGTTCCTTTTTTGTTTAACTTTTCGAGTGAATTGGTATGAACTATGAAGTAAGTGTTTGTTCCTTTTTTTGGATTGTTGAATACTGCAAAAAAAAAAAAAGTGTTGGTGTGAAGTAAACTCAGGGTGAGTTTTTTCAGCGATTATATATGAATAAGGTGATGATTCCTAATGTCATTGTCAACTGTTGCTAGTTTCATTTGTCATTATCTGTCTATCCATAAACTGTGGCGTATTGCACAAGTTCAACAACTACTTTGTGTCTGCTTTTCTTTTTCCAAAGGAAGAAAAAAATCATTTTGGATTTGGGGGTAACTGGGTAAGCTCATATGGTCTTTCCCACTCTTAATTGGACAACTTGTTCTGTTTTTGTTTTGATTCTTCATCGGTGCCTGTAATCACCTGCTATTGACTTACCTCTTGAGTAGCATTTTGCTTGTGCATACAATACTATGCTTTATGTTCTTTTAGCTCGGTTGTTGGAATGAAATACTAATGAGGGACTGTACTCTTGTAACAGATTTGATGCAAGGAAGATGTTGGAAAAGCTACGGAACAAGCGACTAGTTTTTGTTGGTGATTCGATTGGAAGGAACCAATGGGAATCACTCCTTTGTATGCTCTCTTCAGCAATTGCAAATAAGGCTAGGGTTTATGAGGTTAATGGGAGCCCAATTACAAAGCACACAGGCTTCTTGGCATTTAAGTTTGAAGATTTCAACTGTACCATTGAATACTACAGATCACCATATCTTGTAGTGCAGGGACGACCTCCTTCTGGTGCACCTGATGGGGTACGAATGACTTTGAGAGTGGATCATATGGACTGGATTTCTCATAAGTGGAGAGATGCAGATGTGCTGGTTCTCAATGCTGGACATTGGTGGAATTATGAGAAGACTGTCAAAATGTAAGGACTTCTTTATTCCATTGTTATTCTTAACAATTCAATCTTTTAGTGGCACCTTGTTTTGGCATTTTAACAAGGACATTTCAAAGAAGGCACTAATCATATGATGCTGATACACTTTATTGCAAAATAGATAGGTTTTTTAGTGCATATTTGGATTAGCTTATTTGTGAGAAATATTACTTTTGGCAGCTTTTGGAGAGAGCTAAAAATGAAATGAATTTTTCTGAAAAACAATTTGCAAAACATGGTGAGAATTTCTTGTGGTAGATTGATTGATATATTTTCCTCTTACCATAGAATACTGCAAAGGATGGACACTTCTATTAGCAAGAAGAAGGAATGAGTTTATATAAGCAAGTAGCAACTATTCTCATTGCAGTAAAAGCGTATATAAAGGGACTAGGATTGCTTCTGATTCACATGTCTTGCAGTAAAGTTCAATATGCAAAAGTTGATTATTTATGCTCTGTTTATCTCCATGATATAGAAATCTTGGGCATAGCCTAAATTACTTTGTTAATAGTTTGTGGCAATATTTTTAACTCTTCATGTGATTAAAACTATCAATACTGAAGTAATTATATGTGACTTTGATCTTTGGCTCATTTCATTACTTAGGGGTTGTTACTTCCAAATAGGGAAGGAAGTGAAGATGAATATGACTACAGAAGATGCATTCAGAAAATCAATAGAGACGGTAATGGATTGGGTTGCCAAGGAAGTAAACATAAACAAAACTTATGTCGTTTTCCGAACTTATGCTCCTGTCCATTTCAGGTTTGCCTATACGTTCAAACTGACTTATCTGTGCTTGTATCTTTTATTTGCTCAACATTTGTTTGTGTCAATAATTTTCTAATGGTGAACTCAGTTACAGTGCTCTTTCTCCAATAAATTTATTAGGGTTGATAAAATGACATTGATGTAAACTTAACTAAATTTATTGGATCATTTGGCTGCTTACAGGATTTTCCTTTCACTACACGTTTTGGCAAACATTTTTTTTTTGTTTTTGAAGCGTGGCATAATTTTAAAGACTCAAGGACACAAACTTACTGCATCTTAAAGAGCCGTCCTTTTAACAGATGCATATGCTTTACTGACTTACCACATTAACTGCATAGTTGGTGGTGGCATTAATGACTTCAGTTTTCCAACTCTTCCTCTTCTAATAATGCTAATGTTAGCTGGCATCTATCCATTGAATGCTAGGGAAAACTAAATTTTAAACACATAATTTTGTCTACATTACTTGTGTTGATTATGCTTTTTTGGGTATATTGGTACTTATATGTCTAGCTGATCTGGTTTCTTCCTTACTGTTAATTTCTGAATGGTTCCTTTTTTTGAACAAACTGTCAAAACCATTTTAACTACAATTTCTATATCTGCAAATGCAATGGCTAAATGACTGCTAACACGTGAAAGAAGATATGAGTGAGTCGTTAACACATACATTGGATGTAGCAGGGGTGGTGACTGGAATACTGGTGGTGGTTGTCACTTGGACACACTACCTGATTTAGGCTCCTTGCCAGCAGTATCCAACATCCATTTCAGAACTGTCGTTGATGTCTTGTTGGAACGCACGAATAAATCAGAAGTTTTGAACCTGGACTTGCTTAATGTCACCCAAATGTCAATACGCAGAAGAGATGGCCATGCATCTATTTACTATATCGGACCAGGCAGGACAGCCTCTATGCAGCGGCAAGACTGTAGCCATTGGTGTCTACCTGGTGTCCCTGATTCATGGAACGAGATTCTTTATGCCCTTCTTCTCAAGCGGGAGGATTTTTTCGAACGCAGACAGAATACAACAAAAGTTTCCCAAGTTCCACTATAATTGGTCTATACAGTTTGCAGAGAATGTTCTAAGTACGTTATACATACAATACAAGTCTTTCCCAACCCTTGCAGAATGAGGTGAAGTTGCAAGTTGAATTTGACATCTTTCTGGTCAGTCTCTAGTTAATGCATCTAACTATTTGTTAGTTTGCTTTATGTTACAGAATTTTGTTCTTAGCAACCAGAGAAATTAAGCTGGTTTAATTTCCAACAAAATGATTGCTTGATCATGTTTCTAGTGGTCTGCCATTGTAGGTGAACATATCTAGATGGGAACTAAGTTTTGATGGTGAGTTTCAGGGATATCTTGTACAAGAAAGAAAAATAACCAGAGATTCAAACTTGATTGATCAGAAGGCATACAACATTTTTTTTTTTTTTTTGTAAATTTCATATGATGGTCGGAGTCCATGATGTTGCTGTTTGTTGTACATTGTATATAAAGAGTTTGTTTTTTGATTTTAGTTAATTGATTTTATTTATATTGACAAATACCCTTGACTCATTCATTATTCATATGCATGGCACTGGTTGGATATGTTACATCGATTTTTTATATGATCAAAATAGTGTAGTGTTTAATTAATTAAAAAAAGTGACACAGAAGATTATTATGGCTCGATCATCGATTCATACATGCAATCTGGATCAAGTTTCAAGGTTTATTTGTATTTTCAATTTCCTTTGAATAATAGTACGCTATATTGCCGTTTTTCTTGAAATTGTCATTCTGCACTTTGCGTGAACCATACTCGGCAATGCTTTTGATTAATGGCGTTTGAACTTAGCAATGGGCTCGAATTCCATTCATTTCAACTAAGGTGTTTCACTATTTTTGATGCATCATCGTTTCTCCTTCTGAAGTTTTAAAATCACGTAACTGATATCTTACTCATCATGTAGACATTATCATGTAAGTTTGAACCCATGTTAGTATACCATAAAAAGGGGAATAAAAAGCATGTATATAATAAGGAGACAAAACAAATACACCTGTCTCAACTCATTCTTTGCTCATCCCTAATTGAGAGAGATCAATCCCATACGATAGATTTTTGTATCTAATGAGATTATCTTTAGCTTTCCATCAGAGATATCCTAAAAGAATATATTAAGTATGTTAATTATTATAATTAAAAACCATAATGTATTTATCACATAAACAAAATTGAGATGTTTTTTAATAGAGGTGTATAACACTATTTTTAATTATTAGAACAAAATAAGTTACAAAAGAGTTATATGAAGAAAATATTTTATTTTATTTTATCTTAGCACGTGTAATTTTTAACCTATTGGACCTAAGACTAATTCTATTCATGACATTGTGACTGCATCTGATCAAGATAATTTTCACACACAACAGAAATTGAGCACAATATTCTTTACTAAATAAAACACATTACTTATAGCTAAATAGATTGTATCAATGAGATGATTTTCTTTATCTGAACAAAATGTTGATTTCAACCTAATAACGTGGAATACAATTAATAGAGGTGTAGAACACTATTAATATTATATTTAGTGTAGCAATTACCACCAACCAATTACTCTATATTTAGAAATAGATAAGCTGACAGTTAATGAGGGTGATACAATTAACTTGAAGGCAACTTTTTTCTTTATCAATTGAAGGTAACTTATTAAATACTAGTGTATTGATGAGAACATATAGTAGGTCAAAATGTAATAAATTCCTTTTCCTATTAAATTCCCATTAACAAAGTAGTTTATGTGATGGTCATAATTAACAATGAATTTGTCCATGTTAAAGAATTGGACCTGAATATGTGTCGGCCCAATTTGTAAAAGAAGCCCTCTATTGGTTAATCAAGCCAAATAGTAATAAATTGGCGCCCTTTAGTTTTCCCAAAATAGCATGAAAATTCCACTCTCCTACTAGTCCTAGTCGCAAACTCTCAAACCTTAAACGTTCCGATCAGTTCCCCACGAAACAAAACCATATCCTTTATTCATTCATTTCATTGTCTTGTTCCTTAAATGTTTTGTTCCTTCGAACTAGATGATGAGCAAGAGTTAGAGCGCAACACCAAAGGACTCAGGAGGCGACAACACCATGACCGCCCACTTTCATTGTTTCAAAAAATTTAAACGCTTTAACCCTCTCGAGTCTTTTTTGGGAGTACTCGCCTTCTTCTCCGTTGCCTGCTTCTTCTACATGGATTACAAAGGGTTCCGCTCCAGAGGCACTGCCACTGTTCTTCACTTGGATTTCTCACCATCATCATCATCTTCCTCTGCTTCTGCTTCTGACCCCGTTCAGTTTCTGAGCCAAGACGGTGATAAATGTGATGTCTTTGATGGGAATTGGGTTTGGGATGAGACCTATCCCCTTTACCATTCCGCAAATTGTTCCTTCCCGGATCAAGGTTTTCGCTGCTCCGACAATGGTAGGCCTGATGCTTTCTACACTAAATGGCGCTGGCAGCCCAAAGATTGCAACTTGCCCAGGTTCTAACAAACCCCACCTTTTCCATTTTTCTCATTTTTTTTCTAGTTTAATTTTACATTTTCGGTTGGTTGGTGCGAAAAAAAAAATGAAGACTATAAAAAGGTTTTCTTTCAGTGTGTTGTTTCTCTGAACACTGAATGATTTTGGAATTTTGTCTCGTAGCGACCGTTCATGCGCTTCCGTGTAATTTGTACATGCCCTGTATTTGTTTTGTTTTGATGAACTATCCTTTTTGTTTAACTTTGTATAACTGTGTTTTTTTTATTTTAACTTCGTGTGAATTGGACCAATTGGTATCAAGGAAGTGGTTTTTTTGTTTAACTTTACTTCCTAAGAATTGGTATGAAGGAGGTGTTTGTTCTTTTTTGCTTTTTGGATTGTTGGATACGAAGAAAAAAAAGGAAGGAAATATAACGACTTGTGAAAAAGCTAGGGACATATAATGAGGGAATGCAATCTTGTAACAGATTTGATGCAAGGAAGATGTTGGAAAAGCTACAGGACAAGCGACTAGTTTTTGTTGGCGACTCGATTGGAAGGAACCAATGGGAATCACTCATTTGTATGCTCTCTTCAGCAATTGCAAATAAGGCCAGGGTCTACGTGGTTAATGGGAGCCAAATTACAAGGCACACAGACTTCATGGCATTTAAGTTTGAAGATTTCAACTGTACCATTGAATACTACAGATCGCGATTTCTTGTAGTGCAGGGACGGCCTCCTTTAGGTGCACCTGATGGGGTAAGAATGACTTTGAGAGTGGATCGTATGGACTGGATTTCTCATAAGTGGAGAGATGCAGATGTGCTGGTTCTCAATGCTGGACATTGGTGGAACTATCAGAAGACTGTCAAAATGTAAGGACTTCTTTTATTTGTTCTTCTGTTGTTATTCTTAACAATTCAATCTTTGAGCGCCACCTTGTTTTGTCGTTTTAACAATGCCTTGTGAAAGAAGACACTAATCTTGTGATAGTGATACAATTCATGCAATAAAAAAAAGGTTTTTTTTAGTGCATATTTGGATTAGCTTATTTGTGGGGAATAATTATATTATTTTGGAAGCTTTTGGGAACATCTTAAAAACGAAAGGATTGTTTTCCAGAAAAAAAGTAGTTGCCAAACATGGTGAGAATTTCTTGTGGTAGATCGGTATTCTTTCCTGTTACCATAGAACACTGCAAAGGATGGACCCTTTTATTAGCAAGAAGAAGGAATGAATTTCTATGAACGCAGTGATCTACTAGTGTAGTTAATTAGTAGCAACTATCTTCGTTGCAGTAAAAGCTTGTATAAAGGGACTGGGATCTCTTCTGGTTCAAATGTTTTGCAGTTAGGTTGAGTATACAAAAGTTGATTATTTATGCCCTGTTTATTTCCATGATATAGAAAAGCTTGGGCATAGCCTAAATTACTTTTTCAATAATTTCCAACAATATATTTTACTCTTTATGCGGTTTTGCTATCAATATTGAAGTTGTAATTATATGTGGCTTTGATCTTTGGTTCATTTCATTACTCAGGGGTTGTTACTTCCAAATAGGAGAGGAAGTGAAGATGAATATGACTATAGAAGAGGCATTCAGAAAATCAATAGAGACTGTAGTTGATTGGATTGCCAATAAAGTAAACATGAACAGAACTTATGTCCTTTTCCGAACCTATGCTCCTGTCCATTTCAGGTTTGCCTTAACTTTCAAACTGACACACCTATATTTGAATCTTTATTTGCTTAAAATTTTCTGTCAATAATTTTTGAATGGTTAACTGAGTTACAGTGCTCCTTCTACAATAAATTTATTAGGGTTGATAAAATTACACTGTTGTTGTTCTTGTATTAATTTCTGTATGGTTATTTTTTTGAACAAACTGTCAAAACCTTTTTAACAACTCTTTCTATAGCTGCAATGACTAACTTGTGGAACAAGAGATGAATGATTCATTAACACATTCGGTGGATATAACAGAGGTGGCAACTGGAATTCTGGTGGTGGTTGTCACTTAGAAACATTACCTGATTTAGGCACCTTGCCACAAGTATCTGACATCCATTTCAGAACCATTGTTGATGTCTTGTCAGAACGCATGAACAAATCAGAAGTTTTGAATCTGGACTTGCTTAATGTCACACAAATGTCAATACGCAGAAGAGATGGTCATCCATCTATTTACTATCTTGGACCAGGCAGGACATCCTCTATGTGGCGGCAAGACTGTAGCCATTGGTGCCTACCTGGTGTTCCTGATTCATGGAACGAGATTCTTTATGCACTTCTTCTCAAGCGGGATGATTTTTTTGAACGGAGACAGAATACAGCAAAAGTTTCTCAAGTTCCACTATAATTGGTCTATGCAGTTTGCAAAGAATGTTAAGTTATAGAAATCTGTGTGACAAACTTTGCTGAATGGGGGAAACTGCAAGTTGAATGAGGAGAATAGTAGATTGTATGATTTTTAGTCCGGTGAAAATGAGAAAAGGGAGATCAAGAAGGTCGTAGGAAGAAACCATCAAGGGAGATTTTAGGCTAAATAATATATCTGAAACTTTGGTTTTAAACCATGTCAAATGATGTCGTGTGATTCATATAGCCAACCTCACTTAGTGGGATAAGTGGGATAAGGCTTTGTTGTTATTGTATCTGTTCAGACTCACTAGTTGATGCATCTAACTCTTTGTTAGTTTGCTTTATGTTACAGGATTTTATTCTTTGTTGTAGTGGTCTGCCATTGTAGGTGAACATAGCTAGATGGGAACTTAGTTTTGGATAGCGAGTTTCAGGGATATCTTGTACAAAAAAGAAAAAATAAACCAGAGGTTCACACTTGAATAATCAGAAGGCATACATACATTTTTGTTATTGTAAATTTCATACGATGATCGGAGTCCATGATGTTGCTGGCTGTAATTTGTATATAAAAAGAGATTGTTATTTTATTGGTTAATTGTATTTATTTATATATACAAATGTCAAATACCTTAGTGTTGGAGTTATTCATATGCATTATACTTATTTGATACAGAAGATTCTTGCGGCTCAATCATCGTTTCGTACATGCACACTATATGAGTATATGGTATGCATTTGTATTACAATTATTACAAACTTACTAAGCCTTTCGGATGTAATCTTGAAAACCCAACAGTGTATGTATTTGGGTAAGTTGTTGCAAAATTGATTTAAAAAAATAATTTTTGTTAAAAATTATTTTTAAGTGATATAATTTATTTTTCAATATTTTTATTCTAAAAGTAACTTAACAACAATGGATTTTCTTGGAAACGAGAAATTCAATACAACTAAAACTTTTAAACATGGAATCAAACATGCATTTTTTTTTTTCTTCTAAAATCACGTTAACTAATTTTTCAACATGATTTTGGACGATCCAAACACGTCCTATGACTTTCCATACAAAGCCTTATGATGGAAAGTTGTTGTATATTTCTAATGTTCTAATCGTCAAAAGGGTATTGCTCGTACCTGATTGTACAATCATAGAGCACCGAACGAGCCCCGATCCGTGGTGTCTGGCATGTGCTAAACAAGGCCATTTTAGCAGCACCAATACATGTTTTGCAATCAGACGATGATGTCAGATTAAGGTTACAAGCAGCATGTCCATAGGCATAGGCATTAGGATATGGTGAAATGTTGTGGTACTCATGATTCTTCTGTGTTGCTGTTTCTGTCTCTAAGTCTTCAAAGACATAGCTTAAACTAATAGCAAAAGGGTCCCCTGAGGTGTACACCCCATTGTTGCAGAGAACGTTGATGATGCTGGTGTTGGGAACACACTCCACAGCCACAACAAACCAATCGCAGTTGTTATAACACATTTTGTTGGAATGCCCATCTTCCTTAATTTGATTGATTTTTTGATTCTATGTTGATGTCTAATATTCAATACTAAGCTTTTTTCCGTGTTATATGTTTTTTTATACTATTTGATACCCCAACAAAAAGAACAAGATGCTATTTGTTCATTGTAAGTCACGTCTATTTATTTCAGTTTATTTTATTTTCTTAACCATTCCTTTCAACAAGTCTTGTTGCTCTTCTTGACATTGAAAATTCAAGATTCAAGAAGATAGTATGGATGAGAAAATAAAAATCAAAGAAAGAAAATCAACGAAATACTGTTTTCTTTTGTTATTTGAATGAAGATATAAAGAGAGAAAATAAGAAGGAAAGAAAAATAATATATTAAGATAATTTATTTACAGTCTTTACACACTCGATCCCTTCTTTCTTTTTCATAAATTCAAGAAAGAATATTAACTAAAATCTGTAGAGTCCACGAACTTTTATTATTTCCGTCAATCTTATCAGCTATTATGCTCATACCAAACAAGGTGAAATAACTTTGGTTCTATGTTTTCCTTTTGTGCATGCATGCACTACCAAATGATAACGTCATCTAGAGTCACAGACAGCTTAAAATTTGATAAAATTCAGTATCAAATCATTAAGAATGTTAAAATTTTAAAGAAGTTCAAGTCTATCTATATATATGTACTCTAAATTTTATTTATATGTATGATAAAAGGCTATATCACTTTATAATTAATTAAATTAGTAAAACTACTTATATATATTTTATTGTTTAATAAATTAAGCTCCCTTAAAAATTAAAATAATGTACGGAAGGTGATTGAATGATATGAATTTGTGATATGACAGGGTATAGCGGAGGTTACAAGTGGAGAAGTGGTGTGCATTGTTGCCGGCCATTTAAACTTTGTTATTTAGTGTTGATAAACGGATTCGTGACGTATCATTCAACCTCAATTTGCTTGTTTCTTCAATATCATACAAGGTTAATTGGTTAATTGTACTCAACCCCGTCCATTCATTTTGCTAATTTTTTCAGATATTTTTCTTAAAATATAAACTGTGTAAACATAACATTGCGTGAGTGAATGCATAAGCATGATGGAATATATATATTCCTGTATAGACTATAATATTCTTTGTCTCTTTTTCAAAAAGATGGAGTATTAGAGTATATAATATTACATTCTTACAAAATAATAGTATGAAATAAAGTATAAATGAGTTGTAAAGTACTGTAGAAATAGCGTTAAATTGACATTGATGTCCAAAAAAATAAAATTGATCCATTATTTTTTTTTTAAATGGCCTTAATTGATCCAAAATTATTATTTTTAATTTAAAAACATACTTGAAATGATAGATAGTGGGTTTCTTAAACATTGAGAGTTGATTATCTAATAATACCCAAATTGTATCTCATCTCAATTAGTTTATCTTGTTTTATACACTCAAATACATATTTCCAATTGATGACCCAAAATTAGGAAGTGGTTTATACATACAATCATAGTATTATTGTATACGAAGATGGTGTCTACGAAGACAATGAAGTTGTGGTGCAAAAACCAGCAATATCTCCAAGCTCCTCCACCTCTTTCACCAATTCCTCAACCTTCCCTACCACTTCCATGAGCAAAAACACGAAGCTAGCAATTGCTAGCATTTGACCATCCTCAAGTTCCACCATTTTGGATGTGGAAATTATCAAGCTTAAATCTTCTCTCGCATTTTTCAATTGGTCCCAAATGCTGCCCTTTGCATCACATTTCCTTAATTGTTTCATGCTTTCTCCAAGTTCTTGTAGAATACACACAACCTTTGACTCAACTGCTTCGCATGTTTCTAAATGGACCCATTGTGTCTGTCTCAATGTTGCCATGGGCTGACAAAAACAAAGATTCATTGAACCCAAACAAGTGAGCCCATCAAACATGATTTTGTCGTTTTGCAAAACACTAAAAAATATACACATTACCTCTTTTGATGCTTCGAGGCAACGTCCCGCTGCAAGAATAAATGCAGCCAGTTCTCGAATAACTTCACCAATCTTTAAGTACCTTCCCCATGGGTAGGAAAATCCGAATTTTCCATGCCATGGTTCCCATTTTGCAAAATTTGCCTGAATTAATACAAATCAAACAAATTTCTACACTTAATATATAGTTTTTCATTCAATTTTAAGGAAAAAAAATGTCTAAATGAAAATGGAAGTACCAATGATTCATCCTTTGACTTGGAGTTCAACACTGACTTGCAAACGTTGAAGCTAGCACGGGGTTGGTTTTCCTTTTCACTAACGATTTTCGTACATTCCCCAAAACAACCTACAATGAAAGAGGCTCAATAAGTTTCTCTTAATTTTCTATTATTTAGTATATAAAATGCATTTTATGAAGAAAGTAGTTTATTTGAAGTGATATCATTATCACCAATATTTCCTTAAAAAAATCTCTCCTCCCGGGACCCATCTTATGATACAGGGGTCACATCTTGGTTATGGTCCAAATAGTTTCTTTTTTCTTTTATGAACTCAAGATATTAGTGAAAAAATAACTATTTATCTGAAACAAACAAATTCAGACTACTATATACGTTATCTCATTCAAGACGAGGTCGTATATTCTTGTGACTTTTTACTACCAAAAATATATCTTTAAACGTTGAAGCTAGCACGGGGTTGGTTTTCCTTTTCACTAACGATTTTCCTACCTTGAATTGTGTTGGCGAGGTCGAGGAATCTTGAGACTGTGGAATCATGAAGTTCATCGCTGGCCCACAAAGGGAAGACGAACAAAGTAACACAAACGCACACAATGAAGCCCATTAGTATATTCAAGAGACGCTCCCTCGCTAAGTCCCACACTTTGACATCGCCACGTACCCCAGAAACCACAACCAGATTGAAAGTCAGCATGAATATCATCACCCCATAATCGTATCTTTTCTTTATGCTTGGAACCAGTCGAAGATATGTACCTATTGATCCTGAAATTAATACATACATTAATAGAAGCCAGTAAGAACATTAATTAATTGTAAGATACTACTAGTATTATTTATGAAAATTAAGCTTACCAAATATAAATACTGAAGCACCGATTATAATTGAGTTGCCAACCCTGCCAATTCCAATGCTTTGGGCAAAAACTGCTGCTAAGCAACCTAGTCCTCCTCCTAGAATAGTTCCTAGTCCACGGTTGAAACCCTTTCCTAGTGTGGCTCCTGATCAAATAATTAATAAGAGTTAATTAGTTAATTGAATAATGTTGGTGAATTAAAGTTTATATATACATACATACCTGCAGAGAATTCAAACATGACAACAACAGTCATGATAGCCCACATTGCATTTTCTCCAACTTGCTTGAATAGAGGATTCAAGAGGTACAAGAGTGAAACCAAAACCAAAGAGATTCCCACTTTGACGCAGTGGATTACCTTCCTTGTGTTGTTATGGCCACTTTGCAGCATCTGCTTGTGTTTGGAGGAAGCTGTAATAATATTGGAGACACAGTGGACTTGATCATTTTTCTTCAAAATGGGACGTGGGAGTTGATTTTGGAATGCTTTATTATTCTCTTCTCCTTCTGTGATGGCTATTACGTGAGTTGATTCCATTTTTTTGTCTTTAGTACTCTCTCGATCAATTCCTTCTATATAGGAATTTTATAACTCATTTTGGAGAGATATCCCAATTTATACTATATGGCATATCAGTGGAGACTGATGGTGATGGGAGATCAATTTCTAAAGGATCCTCGTGTCAAGACATTTAATTTATTAATTTGCCTAAATTATTAAATGACACCATTATAAATTCCTTTTGTTCTGGACCATTTTCGAAACATCTAGATTTTCACACTACATAAAAAAGTTACTACATTAATTATACCATTAAGTTTAGTTGTAGGTCATTTATTTTAACTTTACGTCCACCTGATGTACCGTGAATCACATAATTCAAATATTTTTTACATGGTTTTTCATGTCCCAACACGTAACACGTAATTAAGAGTCATTATCATAGGATTTGATTTGATTCTGGGAAAGTCATTTGAACTAAATTTAATTCGATTTTAATATAATATCAAATTCAAACACAAAATCAGACTAATTTTTTTAATTTGATTGAGTTTGGTATTATGATTTTTTTTAATTTATTATCATAATTTATTTATTTTTAATTAAACTTAAAAATTTTATTTTTCATATTTTAGTTAAAAAAATATTTTTTTTGTTTTTATTTAGTATTATTATAAAATGATATTACTAATTTTTTTTTATCATAATAATAAATTATGTTTCACGTTATATCTAATATTATTTAGTAATATTAGTATATTTTTTTTGTAAAATATGAAAGTAAAATATGTAATATATATTATAAATTTATTATAAAAAAGAAAATATATTATAAATCATATGATCATAAAAAATTAAAATATTATTAGTTGAATTATACTAAACATCTAAAAATAAGTCAATATAATTATAATATATGATTTGGTTTGATTTAGTTTAATTTTTATTAAAAATTAAATCAAATTACAAAAAATATATAATTTTTGTACCATATAATTTTTTGATTTAATTAATTTTTGATTTTTTTTTTTACGATTTAGCCATCTTCGATTAATTTGGTTCGATTTTAATCACCCTAATCATATATACCCTTTAACTCTGTGATTGAGTCAGCCTTGGGCCTTGGCTATTAGTGACCAACAATTATATATATATATATATATATATTAATTTTTATAATTTTTTTGGTTATTTTTTTTTATATAATTTAATCATTTAAAATGAATACTATTTTACAGACAGATACGATAATTTAAGAGTAAAAACAAATAGAATTTTGGAAAAAAATTGTTATTAAATTATTATTATTTAAGTATAATTCATGAATTATAATCTCAAACACTCTTATTTTGGTTATTTTAAGAATTCAATTAGTTCCAAACAATTTGTTAGTTATTTATTATTATTGTTTAAATTCTCTAACTCCAAGCTACCAAAATAACTCCATTTATAAGAGTAAACCAAGTAAGTTTTTTTATTATTAAAAAAAAAAAATTTTTGATAGCGTTAACTCAAAAAAAGAAAGTAACAACAAAGATGATGAATTTTTTTAATATAGAATAAAAGGATAAAATCTTATTTATTGAATAAAATTTGATAAAAAAAAATATAAACATGTTATTTAAAATGTAAAAATACATAAAATATTTTGGATATAAGATAAAATTATTATTAATATTTCAAATCTTTCCTATTTAAAGTAGATAAAAATGATATTGGGTTAATTTATTTAAATTTATTTGATAAAATAAGCAATTGTGCCGGTTTGTTTATGATACCTATCATTAAATATAATTTTATTTATAGTTTTTTTTTTAAATCACCTAAATTTTTTTTTTATTAATTACATATATAATAAAAGAAAAAGAAAAAAGAAAAGTCAAGTAACGTAGCTCATGCCTCCATCCCTGCTTTAACTTCTATACTCTTAACTTCTTTAATGTTTTAAACACTTTTTTAGGAGTAGAAGTGTAATCTGAGGACTAATGACTCAAGACTTTGTTTTCTCTGCAGGTTTGATGAACAGTTCTGGTTCCGACAACGAACCACCAAATGGCAGTGGCGGTCATTCCTTTCCTACTCCACCTCCATGACCATCCTTCTGTGATATGTTCATGGGAGATAGACTCATTCCGGCACCCAGGCCTAGGGTGGATCTAATCCAACAGCAATTGGCAAGAATTGAATATGAAGACGGTAATCCCCTCAAACCAATGGTTCATATCTCTGACAAGGTGTTCGATAGGCTATGTGCTCCTTGGCAAGATGCATTAGTGGTGAAGCTTTTGGGCAAAAGTATAGGCTACTCTTTGATGTGGGATAAGCTACATAGACTATGGAAGCTAGTTGCGGGTTTTGAAATTATGGACATTAGCAATGGTTATTTCATGGTGAAGTTTGACAACGCAGGTGATCGCCAAAAGGTTATGGATGAAGAGCTCTAGATGTTATTTGATCATTACCTTACAGTGCAACGTTGGTCTCCTGAGTTTATTTCTCCATCTGCGAAGATTGAAAAAACGCTGGTGTGGATTCGCTTTCCGGGTCTCAACCTTATTTACTATGATGAAAGCATTTTGCTTGCACTAGCAGCGGCCATTAGGAAACCAATTAAGGTGGACTCCAATACCAAAGACATAAGGTGAGGCAGGTTTGCACGAGTTTGCATTGAAATCGATCTTACTAAACCAGTTGTTGGAAAGGTTTGGTTGAAAGGTTTTTGGTACCGAGTGGAGTATGAAGGTCTCCATCGTATATGCTCCACATGTGGTTGTTATGGCTATGTTACAAGGGAGTGCACTAAGAAACAACTAGAATCCCCGTTGGAAACCCCACTATCAATCTCGCAAGGAACAGTGCCGCCAATTGCTCTGGTAACCACCGCAATCATGATCTTGTTCATGGTGATTGGCTTGTTGTGCAACGAAAGAAGAAACAGAATAACAATAATTCAAATTCAAAAAAGAAAGAGAATATGATGGCTCGGGATTTTATTCTTAAAAAGGATAAGAATAAATTCTCTCTCTCACAACAGAATCCCAATATTCGTGGCAAGAAAGAGAAAGTGGGAAATTTAAAAAGCAATCATGCAAATCAATTTAGCCACGTGGCCTCACCTGCTCATAAAAGATTACGTTCAGATTTTTCTACCCCTATTGCACAATTAATTCAAAATGCTGCAAAGACCAACATGAATTCACGTGAGACAAATAACAGGTACTACCTCCAGCTTATACTACTTCACCGGACCCCACATCAACGCCATCATCGTCCATGTTCAATATTCATGCGAATAATCATGTAAATCAAAATGGGGTTAACACCACGGTACCTGGTGTGCATGCTGATGCTATTGCATCGAACCTTAATATTGATGTGGTTATGGTTGAAGATTCTCAAGGTAAGAAGGTGGCCAATGTGGCTCAAGAGTTAGTCCCTGTAAGCCAAGCCATGCCAACGTAGGGCCATGGCTCAGGTTCCCCTCCTCTTTTTATTATGTTGTCATGAATTGTTTACAAGATATATCAATCATATCATGGAACATAAGAGGAGCAGTTGGTCGTTGTACGAAACGGCACGTCAAACATATGATTAAAACCCATAAACCTTCCCTTTTCTTCATCTACGAAACTCATGTTCAATTCCATTGGGTTGAAAATTTTTGGAAGTCATTGGGGTATGAGAAGGTATTTATTCAAGAGGCTAGAGGACATGCAGGAGGTATTTGGGTTTTGTCAGAAAGGCTGGATGTCAACTTTACTCTTCTACACTCCATGAATCAATTCAGGCTAGAGAAGGCGAATAGTAGGTAGAACTGCTCTGCACTGTATGCCTCCCCTATTCCTACGGTGAGGGCTATTCTTTGGGACCACTTGATCGAGATTGGTAATGACATGGAAGGACTGTGGCTAGTCATTGGCGATTGGAATGAGATTACTCAACCATCGGAGGTCACAAGGGGAGCCTTCCACCAAGCTAGGGCCAATGCTCTTTACAACGTTCTCACCCAGTGTGGCCTTATTGATATGGAAACCACAGGGAGCTTCTTCACGTGGCGCAGGAATATTCAAGCAAGGGGATTCATACAAAAAAAACTCGATAGGTGCGTGGCTAACGCTGACTGGCGTCTTGCCTACCCTAATGCGTTGTTGGAAATTCTTCTCCCCCACAACTCGGACCACAATCCTCTCCTTCTTTCTTGTCGAAAAGCTGACTCTCGCATAAACCCTTCCTTTCATTTTCAAGCAGCTTGGCTTTCCCACCCGGAGTATGCAAATATTGTGACACAAGCATGGGGTCAAACTACCGGAGACACTTTCCATAAGCTTAATAAGGTTCGTGACAGCTCTATCACCTTTAACAAAGAGGTCTTTGGGAATATTTTTCAGGACAAAAAGAAGTTGGAAGTTCGTATCAAAGGAGTCCACCGAGAACTAGAGACTCGGGCTACTTCCGACTTGATTCAGTTTGAGAAAGTCTTGCAAGACCAGTACAACCAGATCCTTTTTCGCGAATAAATGTTATGGTTCCAGAAGTCCCGTGAGAATTGGGTAAGATTTGACAACAAGAATACCAAATTCTTTCATACTCAAACGGTTATCAAAAGACGTAAGAATAACATTTCTGGCCTGTTTATCGATAATATTTGGTGCACTGATGCATCCCTTATTAAGAAGGAAGCTCAATTGTTCTACCAAGGTCTCTTCCAATCTACTGCTAGATGGCTTCCCAATTGCTTACAGCTAGTGCATGTTCCTCGATTAGAGGATCATGTCTCCCTCGGCCTAGCCGCCACGGGTCACGTTACGGGAAGTGAAGGATGCCCTCTTTAGCATGAACCCTTACAAAGCCCCTAGGCCAGACGAATTTCAACCTATATTTTTCAGAACCTTCTGGCCACATATCAAGGATGATATTACACGCATGGTAGATGAGATCTTTGCCACAACTGTTGTCCCATCCCAAATGACTAACACTTTAATAGTTCCCATTCCTAAGTCGGAGAATCCCACGTCCATCAGGGACTTCAGATCGATCAGTATTCGTAATGTTCTATTCAAATTGGTCTCCAAGGTCCTAGTGAATCGCCTTCGGCCACACCTAGATTCTATCATTGGTCCCCTTCAAAGTAGCTTCATCCCCAAGAGGGGAACTTGTGATAATGCCATCATCGCCCAAGAGATTGTTCATAGTATGCATAAGAAGACTGGAAAGACTGGATATGTTATGTTCAAGATTGATTTTGAAAAAGCCCATGATAGGGTTGATTGGAGCTTCTTGAGATTGACTCTGAAGGAATTTGGGTTTCCGGACCGCACAATAGATTTGGTTATGAACTGCACTACTACTACTACGTCCTTGTCCTTAAAATGGAATAATGGGAGATTGCCCTTGTTCTCGCCGAGACGTGGTCTTCATTAGGGAGACTCAATGTTACCTTATCTCTTTCTGTTATGCATGGAGAAGCTAACACTTCTCATTCAGGAGAAAGTGAGTAGTGGGGATTGGCAACCGAGTTACGGTCTCCAAAGGTGGCCCTAAGATATCACATTTATTTTTTGCCGATGATTGCCTGTTGTTCACTAAGGCGTCAGCAAATCAAGTGCAGTTGGTCCAAGATGTTATCCGTCTATTTTGTCTTGCGTCTGGCTTGAAAGTCAATAGTTAGAAATCTAAGTTCTTTGTCTCTAAGAATGTTCCACGTAGCAAAATCCAGCAATTCGCCACTATATTAGAGTTCCAACACACTCATAATCCAGACAGATACTTGGGGTTCCCTCTCTTGATAGGTAGGACCACTAAGGCGGATTTTGCCTCCCTCACAGATCGTGTCAATAGCCGCATTGCAAGTTGGAAGGGTCAACTCCTTAGCCGTGCTGGCAGAGTAACGTTAGCTATGTCAGTTATATCTGCTATCCCCTCCTACTCTATGCAAAACCTATGGATCCCATAGGGAATTTGCAATAAAATTGACTCTAGGTTAAAGTGCTTCATCTGAGGAGGGAATCACAATCATTGGGTAGATTGGTCTACAATCTCTAAAACTTGTGCCAAAGGAGGTTTGGGCATTCGTCGATGTCGCCAAGCTAACATTTCCCTACTTGGCAAGCATGTGTGGGATCTTTTGCACAGCAAGGATAAGTTATGGGTTCGTTTACTATATGCGAAATATATTGGCCAAAAGAATATTCTTCACCTTAAGAATTCCACAAGCAGCTCGTATGTTTGGTTCTCTATCATGAAAGCCTTATCTCATCTCAAACAAGGTTTCACGTTTAGGATTGGAGACGGGGATTGCTCCTTTTGGTTTGATCCTTGGTTAGAGGAGGGACCATTGTATGGCATGGTAGATGAGGTCCATGAAAGGGACATGCAATTACGCGTTAAGGATGTCTATTTTGATGGCTATTGACACTTTGACATCCTTACTACAACCTTGTCCCAAGACATTCGGAACACCCTTCCGTACTTGTTTCTTAATCCTTCTATGCCGGATATTATTAGGTGGAGTGCATCTAGCTCGAGAAGATATGATACCAAGTCCGCTTATGCGTGGTTGAGCCGAGAGCCTGCTTTTCATCTTACCTGTGCTGAGTTTTGGTCGTGGGTGTGGAAGTTCAAGCTACCTGAGAATGTTAAACACTTTATTTGGCTCACCTATAGAGGGAGTCTTCCTACTAACTCTTTCCGCTTCATGCGGCATATTACTATTGATTCTTCTTGTTGCAGGTGTGGAGATGCCAATGAAACATGGATTCACATCCTTCGCGATTGTCCCTATGCATGTAAGGTGTGGCAATACATCCGGTTGCAGTATGGTCTTGATTTCTTCATTGATGATGTTTTGCATCTTGGCTCGAAGTAACATTCAAGGAAATTTTCAGCTCTTATTCGACATCACTTGCTGGATGATTTGGCGTGCGAGGAATGAGGTGGTTTTTAACGATATAGTTTGGCCAGACTAGTATATGCATAACCAGATAAGTTCTCTTTTACATCTAGCCAAAGGGACAAGCTTGACCAGTTCGACCAGCTCATCCTCAATAGATAGGATACTGGTTAACTGGGAACCTTCTCCGCAAAACTACATCAAGATCAATACGGACGGTAGTTCCTTTGGTAATCCTGGCTTGTCAGGTTTTGGTGGCGTTCTACGAGATTTTGCAGGCAATTGGATCACAAGTTATATGGGCAATTGTGGTTTTACTTCAAACACCACCGCTGAGCTGTGTGCTATTTTCCATGACATTAAACTTGTTCACACAAAAGGTTTCTCTAATGTTATTTGTGAGACGGATTCCACTACTTCTTTGAAATTCATCATTGAGGGGCTCGACGTTGTTCATCCTCATACAGGTGTGGTTTCGGCCATTCGTGATTACGTACAACTACCTTAGAATATTAGCTTCAAGCATACGTTTAGGCAGGGAAATAATGTGGCAGACATTTTTGCTAAGTCAGGAGCCAAATCCTCCTCCTTCGAATTACTTAGTTGCTGATGCCTCAGACACTCTCTTTTGTAGGCCTTAGTGCCATTTTTTTAATTTCTTTATTCATAAAAAAAAATACTTTTTTAGGATCAATAAATAAGAAAATGTTTGGGAATCGATTGAAAAAACATGTACGAGCCAAAATTGTTTTTGCCCACGAATTATAACTTATAACTTTTATTTTTATACGTTGAATTTACGTTAAAACACATCATAATATTTTTAATTTTAAATCAAACATATATTTAACCATCAAAGTAGAGTATATACATCATAAAAGTTTGATTAGTGAAAAAAGATATTTTATTCTAATATTCATCCTCTTTAAATTATTATTGAATGCCCTTTAAATATTTGTGTCTCTTTGTAATGTATTTCATATAAATTTCGTATTATACTAAGAAATATATGGCCTATTCAAAAGATTTTTTAGTTTTTATTTTTAAAAATTATTTTTAGAATAATTTTTAAAATAAAAAAAATTGTTTGATATTTAAAAATTACTAATAGAAAAAATAAATTTAGAAAATTTAAAACTTGTGTATGAAAAATATATGAGACTTATGTGAGAAAGATAAAATGAAAAATGTTGGTAAATTATTAACAAAAGAGAAAATAAAAAATATGAAACTCTATAAAAAGAAAAAAGAAAAATATAAAAATACTGTTTTGTTTTTCAGTTTTAAAAACTAAAATAAAAAATAATTTTTAAAAATTGATTAATCATACCAGTTTTATAATTCTATAAAATTGAAAATTGTTTTTTTAAAAAATCAAACCGGCCCAATATGTTTTTTTTTTTGTTTTACAGAATAGTAAGAAGTATGTTAAGAAAATGTTATAAAATGTATAATTATTATTCCTCTTGAATTGAATTGTGAAGCAGTACCGTATTAGTGGATTTCCAACCCCAAATTCAAGACATGACTATTAGAGAATGAAAGGAAACTACCGCCGATATGCACATTACCTTCGTTTGGAAGCAGTTGAACGTCCTTACTTAGTGGAACACGTATACATGCAAACACGACTAATTGGTGTACCTTATGAGGAGAATGGTCTTCTATCTAGAACAACTAATTAATATTACCGTTAAACTTAGTTTTCTGTTTCGTTAATTAAGAGAGTAAAAACGAATCCATTACAAAGAAAGAAAGTTGTATGTTTTTCAATTAGTGAACATAAATAGAAGTAATCATCCAAATCTTTATATCTCACGCTCTTTATCTTTTCTATTGTGCGGAATTCCGTAATAGGGATATACTTATCCGATGGCTGGCTAAAAAAAATGTAGACCTAATTAAATGACCCCAATGACTCTAAGGCACGCACGCTAATAGACCAATGTTGCTCCTAGAAATATTACCTTATTAATTTGTTAGTCTTTATTAGAAATATTACGATAGAGAGAATTGGAACCCAGAACCTATTCTTCTCCTCTTTTCTCTTATCTTTCTTTCAACTATTCAACCACTTTATATCTCCTAGGAGAAACACCACTTACTACCCGACGCTACAAGGCTCAAAACTTTCTGATTGTTTTGTGAACTTAGATATTTGTCATTTGTACCAACTTCAAAATATCGCGCATATTTTAGGTGACCTTAGATATTTGTCTCGTCTATCATGAGGAATTCGTAAAAATGCAAATAACTACGTGAATTCGAATTTCAAACCACTATAGTATGTATGCCTTAATTTGGCTGGTCGGGAATAATTTCGAGTTTCTAACTTCTAAATTTCAACTCTAATACTGCAAAGTCTATGGAAGAGATCATTTGTGTACGCATCACATACAGGCAATCGACACTTGCCAACAACAACAAAACATACAGGACCAATCTTTAAAAATATGGATTGGGTCATGTAATATAATTTAATTAATTAAGTACCAGCCTCATCATCTCATTTTAATTAGAACCTCATTTCGTTTGGTTTGATCGAGTATGATCAGTTTTTTTTTTCTTCCAATGCTCCAAACTTTAATTAACTTAATAATTAAATATATTATTTAAAAAGAAATCTTAAAATAAATAACATTATCTTGAAAATAATTTGTAGTTACATATCACTACATGATTAAATATTTATGAATCCAACCAGCATGACCCGCAGACCTACTTTGCTAACACGTTAGTTTGTTCCATTTTTAGTAAGATTATTATTTGACAAGTCCATTTTAAGTAAGTTAATCACAAACTTATTGTATTATTTAAGATTTTAGGTTTGTTGACCGTAAACTTACCAACTATAGTTGTAAAGAGGAATCTAAAATAAAAAAAATGGGTGATACCATGATCAATATAATACCATAATTAACGTAGTACCTAAATATATATATATATATATATATATATATATATATATATATTAATCTTTTTTCTTTTTTCTTTTGTTTTTAGGTGCTTTAAGCACTAAACTTATGATATAAATATTTTGCTTCCTCTCCTGGGACTCATATCCAGTGCTTTTACCACTATCAAAAGGTGGTATTTTTTTTCAAAGACAACAAAAATAAAAACTACTTTCAGCATGTTACCTTGCCAGCATCAGTACAATTGATACCTTGAATGCTTCATAATGGGAAAGCATCAACATCAAGTATGGAACGTGAATTGGTTTATAATTTTTTTTAGTTCGAATTGTTGGTATTCAAAAGTTACATTTGTTTTGTTTTCCCACTTTAATAATAATAAAAAAAAACATTTTGAGTCCTATTAATTTACACTAAATCGAGTAAATTTATTTTAAAAATAATCTTTGATAATAGGGGAGTATTTATTTTGTTTGTTTGAATTCCTAATTTGATTATTCAAAAGAAAAGCAAAAAATTGTGATCACTCAAACTAACATGTACGTAGTGGTACTTATAATTTGATGGTGAAACTGAAAAGCATGCACTATAACTTTTGTGCTTGATGTGTACTGCATTTGTACGTCTATGCTAGGGAATGAGGGACGTGCACGCGTTAGCTTTGTTGGCCAATAACTTTTTTTGATATTATAAGAAATAAAGTAAAAGAAAAGAGTGCAGTGCAATTAATGGTGAAATATTCACTCGTTTGATAAATTAATGTGAAAGATATAATTAAGGTCTGTGTCTGTCATTAGATCATGCATACGATAGTGGCAGAATTCGGTCTGTCTTAAAATTCCACCCACCCAAAAGCAAAAATGAAAAATGTTTTAGACACGAGAAATTCAATCGTTTATTTTTTCAAACTTGGTCTATCTTAATCTCAATCAATTTAGCATGGACATTTTTTCTTAAATTTCATACAAAATTACCAATCTCTCACTAACCTAAATTCGGAAAAAAATGACATTTTCTTAAAATTACAAATTAACCTATGGGAAAATTTTAATTTCTTAGGATTCATTTATTTCTATTTTCATTTTTAATTTACAAAATTGTCACATTATTTTCTATATGAATTTTGTTTTCAAATATTTGTACAGATTATAACAAAACAACTATCTTTATATTTTCTCTGTTTTGTGTAGGACTTTTTAAAGATAGAAAACATATTAAAAATAAGGTGATGAATTTGTAAATTAAAAGTGAAAACTGAAGTAATATAAACATGCTCTTATATTTTTTTTCCTATCAATTTTTAATATTTTCACAATCACCAAATAATATTTGACCAGTTGTTTAAAATTATGATAAGTATTTATAAAATAAGTAATTAGACTGATTTGTTTAAACTTATTTGATAAAATAATTACTTATTTTAATAAAATAAATAATTTTATGTGTTTTTAATATGTTTATCTGAATTATTTTTGCTTAAAATAAACTATTTTTTTACTTATTTAGAAAAGTAAATCCTATTTACTTATGAAATAATAACTTATTTTATAAATAATTATTATAATTTTAAACAAACTGACGTATTATAAGATAATTGATTATTTCATAAGTAAATATGATTTACTTTTTTAAATAAGTAAAAAATAACTTATTTTAAATAGAAGTAGTTTAGAAAAACATACTAAAAAAAAATATTAAAAATGTAGATAATTACTTATTTTATTAAAATAAATAATTATTTTACCGAATAAATTTAAATAATCCAACCAATTTTCATGTTTCGGGGACCAGCAGAATGGATACAACTTACAAGTGTGTATTTCATTTACAAACAAAACTATATGTCTTGATAAATGTAACTGGTACGAAAATAGAATGAGACAAAATAAGGGTTGAGAAGAAGTCAATGCATCATTGGATTATATCGAATGAAAACTTCTACCTATTCGATCGTATTTTAAACACAACGAATTCTTCATCCTGCATGTTTGGTCTCACAACATTAGACAGTTGGTTTGTGAATCAGATTCATTGGTTACTCTTTATCTGGTTCAATTAGAAGTGATCCCTTTCCAACAGAATTATCTAGTTAGGAGTATTCAAAACTTAATTAACCATACATGCATTTACAAATGTAGTTTTGCAAGAATTAAAACAGAAGTACATCCTTCAAGTACTAAACCCTTAACACCTTGATTACTCTTAATGACAATAATTAATATTGTTAGGATTACTCCTTAAAAACCCATTTCCATAATTTCTTAACTAAAATGACAAAAAAATTATATTCTTAGAGACCTAAATGACACGTTAATTCTTCCCAAAAATTTAAGTGATAATTCACTACATTTTCGAATGACAATATGACGGTTTACCTTATATAATATCTATATGAATGTAGCAAACACGTATTATATGTGTGTTTAATATACAATTAAGTTTTAGCTTATAAATAAGTGAATTATTAATGCGACTCTATTTATTTGATACTTTGTAACATCCTAGTATAGTATTTTGGGAGACATGTACATTTATAAAATACTTTAAAATATAATTATTATTACAAATATTTTCTTAAAAATAAAAGAAAGTTGCCTAATACTTATGAATCAAGAACCTTTTTATTAAAAAAAAAGATAAACATGTTTCAAATATTCCTTGACACTCCCAAACCCATAAAACACATGCCGTGATTTAACGTAGTTTCATATTGTACAAAATCCTAAGAAAAATTGTACTATTCGAGTCGAGTATACCCCCCATACTTGGACCCAACATAGACTTGTTGAGACCATATCCAACGAAGGTACGTTTGAATAAGAGAAAGAATACATAAGTGCCTGTTTGAACCCACCGCGAAAGCCTAAGTAAATCCGTGAGGGGTCAAGTGTCTTACTTGGACCCACCAACTGAGTAAACACTTTGAAAACCTATCTTGGTAATAAAGAAGCAATCTATGTCTTTATGAAGATATGATCTAAATCAGGAAAAGAAAAACATATCAAGTATGCATGATTTAATCCTTAAAACATTAATTCAGAAGAAAGCCCATGAAGATCCAAAAAGTAGCGGGAGGTAATCTTGAGTATAACCTAACCTAATTTTCCATACATAACCTAACCAAATTTTATATTTATATATACATGAATTAGGGAATACAAACAAGGCATTTCACACATGAAACTTCAATTGAATTTAAATGATAACATATAAGTTAAACATAAAGAATATACAATCAATTGAGGTTTAGGGTTAACCTCACTACCCCTAACCATAATCATACACATGAATAAGATAATATCACTCCCCCTTATCTTGAAAGATACAATTCTATGGCAAAAGTATAAACAACTATAGTTTTTCGCAATTTCTGCTTTGCTCATCTATTCATGGTTTAGACAAAGGCACAATTCCCAAAAAGAATAGAAAAGAAAGAAAAGACTATGTTTTAAAATCACTTTTTGAAAGATAGATGGTTTACGAAACATAAAGTCCAACACACAATTTAGTTCTTGAAATCCTTTTACCTTCTAAAAATCAGTTCTCTCACTTTCAAACCCAAAACATATTCTTAAATTATTTATTTAATTAAAACTAACACAAATATAATATTTAATAATAATAATAATAATAATAATGTTTATGTTTATATAATTAGAGAATAAAAATTGAAATGTTACCTACTCTCTTTGTAATTAGTTGAAATTTAATCAAAATTATTAATTTTGATATATTTTACATATTATATTAGGATATTCTTTCCCAAATTAACAAATATCTATCAAAATTGATAATATTTAATAAATTTAAATTAATGAGGCAGAAAGTATAAAAAAAAAGAGGACATTAACACTTCTCTTTAAATAATATAAAAACAAAGCATCCAAATAATAATAAAAAAAAACTAAAGAGTACAAACTTGATTAGTTTTATATATAATTTTTTTGTAATCAGATATTTTGTTTGTTTGGTTATGAACACCCTTGATTACTAGTGTTTGACACCTCAGAACATATTCTATATACCTACTTGCGAAGATAAGCTTAATGATAAGCTGATCAGTGAGAACTAAACCACTTTGAAGGATGAACTTTCTGACGAGGACTTTGAGCCCGTCTACGTGTTCAAGTGCAACCCCATATATAATTCTGAATATGACAAGACGTTGAGTGCATGTAACCTAAAGTTGCATGAATAGTTCAAGCAACTGTTTATACATATATTATGCATGCTTTTCCACTGAAAATTGAAATAATTATCATCTGCCCGATTTATACATAAACTGGTTTTTCTGGTAGAGTTTACATTGAAAAAACTCGACCACAATTAATTAATGAAATGGACTCCGCACTAGCTAGCGCCATTATCTTATAAGTTACTATAACTTATAACTACATCAGCGATGGATATTAATTAGGCCACACTAGTACAGACGTACAGTGGTGAATTAATTAGGTAAACATATAATAGAGTATAGAAGGTTGTTGGGTGGTTCAAGAAAAAAATAAATAAAGGGAGAAGGTACCGGAATAGAATCTCTTCTCTAATTACATTTTTAACAAAATTAACAAATTAACTTTAATTTACTCTAAAAAATATGAATTAATGGGAACCGTTAATGTTGTCGTTCTGGATATACATTGAATTCAGCCAAATTATCCTTGAAATGATAGGAGAGTTAATTAAGAAAGCTAAGTATACTACTATAAACTTTGCTGAGTGATAAGTGGAAAGTCCACTAATAAATTATAAATCGCGGAGTTTTTAGTAAATCATATTTTTAAATAGCTATTATCTAATATATATTAACTCACTGGCTTTGCTGTCTGGGCCTCGTTTGGTTACCTTCTTCATCTCTCATAAGACCAGCAGCATTCATTGGATCATGTTGTATTTGGAAGCCCATAAATAGATTTGGTTTTCCTCCCTTTTTATCAATTTGTTTTTATCTCTACTCATCAAAAAACTGTTTTTATATAGTTTTCTTTGTACATACGTACTTAAAAAATATACTCTAAAATTAAAGGAAACAATGTTTTAACACATAATATACTTTTAAAAGACTAGATACCAATAAATGTTCTATCTATCTAAAATTTGGCATATACAAGATAATTTATTTATTTTCACTAACCCAGGGTTCTGGGTTTGAACACCTCTAATTAATTCATCCCTAGCTATCTAAAGTTTCGAAAACAGATACAAATGACACCTATCTAGTAAAAGTGTTTAACAGACACGGTTACACTGGTCAATCATTTCCTTTATAGTTTCAAATAATTACCAAAGGAATGTAAACGCGACAAACAAATTAGAAGGCATAAAATAAAATTAACTTTAGGTACGATGGGACGCTATATATAGTGGTTTCTCTCAGAAAGGAAATCAGTAATAATGCAAAGAAGTTGTACTCAAGGTACCTGTACCTGTCATGGTGAGTAAATTCTACGATTTCTGACTGGCTTTTACGACGATTAGTCGATTATATATGGAGAAAAAACGAATTTTATTTTCAAATTATTAGAAGAGAAATAGAGTAGAATTCAATTATTGTGCCATAGCTAGATGTCCAATACAACTTTATAATTAGCCAGATATATTTGCAACACAATAATGCATGTATATGTACACACCACGTGCACTCGAAGTGAAAACCGCAATAATAAAGCGCTCACAATTTAATGTTCAAAAAGAGGAGAAAATAATGATAGAAATCTAAGGCAATGGGATAGGAAACAGGAAAGAAGACTGCAGGAAAAAGAGATTCAACCAAAGAGTGGAACATCTTTTTGCTTTTAAAGTGTGATGACCTAATGGGATCGATAAAGATGAATCATAGATTAAAGAGTCATATATAAAAGCTTTGTCTTTATAGGCAAAATGATTGTTTAATATTTTAATTACATGAACTCTCTTATATAATGCTATACTGATAAATAAATAAATAAAAAAACCCTTATATAATGCTATTAAATGTGATAAGTACGGATTATAAAACTTATAATTAAATTTTGTAAACAGTTTTCAGAGCTATAGTACTAATAAGTAATAACAATCACAAGTCCCACAACAGTAATGATATATATAGTAGTTTATAATCCTCTTTTGTTGGCAGAAATAGAAGATTATAATCCTAAAACTCTAAAAGCCTATAAGCTAGTTTGAATACATAATAAACAGAAAGGTGGGTTTAAAATAAATAAAAACTATGCAGTAAAAATGAATGTTTATAAGAAAGAAGCAACACTTGTAAACAAGAAAAGAAAAGAAAGAATCAACAAATATGAATATGGTTAAGTACTTAATAGAAGATGCATGATGGTCCGCAAAACTAATAATAGAATCAGACATTCATTTTGTCGGCTACAAGAAGAATGAAAATTATAAATTTAATTTTACTCATCTTCTATTTCATCTAACTTAATTTTATATCATTTTCTTCTTATCTCTATTTTTCTCCTGTAACATCATTTACTATTTTATTTTATTTTTCTATTTTCATCTCAATTCACTCTAACAGAAGATGGACAATTATCAATGCTCAAAGGAAAGGAGGAAAAACAGGGGAAAATAATTAAATAAATAAAAACCATAATGGTAACTAATAAAAAACCGTCAAACCGCCAAAACAGAATGAATATGCGCCGTGTGATAGAAATTTATATTAAAATATGTTATATGGAAGAAAAATGACAAACAAAAATACCTGCAGGTGGTTTATCAAGAAAAGTGAGGGAATAATAAAAGAAAAAAATTCCAAACAACTTAATCATACTGTTTTAAAATATTTGAAATACTGTTTTTTATAAAACTATGCCAAAAAATTTATTTCGAGAAAAAGATTGATACGGCAATTATAATCATGTTAACTTTGATAAAATCATTTTAAAAATAATTAAAATAATAAATTATGAATGACTAACAATGTAAAATTATTTTATATTAACGGAATAAGATATTAAATTCTTAACATATTAGTAATATTTAAATCAATAAAACTAATAAGTATATCATGTATTATATCAATATTTTAAAATTTAGGTAAAGCTAAAATTAATTAAGAATGATTTGTATTACAACATAAATATATAGTTTATTTTAAAAAAAAATATGAATACTTATAATTTTAAAAACATGTTTAAAATAAAAATAAGTTAACACACTCAGTGTGTTTGGATAAATATAAAATTTAATTATTCTCTTTTAAAAAATGACCCAATTTTATTTTTAACTAATCTGTAAAGTTGTACGAACATTGTCCAAGGGGAAGTATAAGATAATTTTAAATATATAACCAATTAAAAAGTAAAGATGTGAAATTAATCTAAGAAGTCGTCATATAACACAGAACGCATTGAATTAATATGCAGTATATTTCTTATTCAAGAACCCAACGCCTAGTCAAGCTGCTGCCACCTAATTCTATTATTTATCCTGTGACATAGGCACCATTATGCAATATATTTAATTTTAAATTTATTATAAGATATTTGAAATTCAAATGAATTGACATATAATTTAATCCTTAAAAAAATATAAATTGTTAACAATTTATTATCTAAAAAAAAAGTTATGAATTTTACAATTTGTTGATGTATACACACTCCTTTTATATTTTGTACTGTTTTGATCATTGAAAGCACAGTCTATATAAATTGACCCGTGACATCATCATTGTTCTCACAAAATATAAAAATAAAAGAAGTGTACGTGTATACATCAACAAATTGTGAAATTGATAACATATTTTTTTTGAGAATAAATTGTTAACTTTATTATAGTTACTTTATTATTTGACAGTATAAATTTGTTCATATTGATGGTTGATGAAAATCGATCAAGCTCAAATTTTAATTTCATACAAGTAACTATTAACGATGAAATAAGCACAACCAAAATGTAGCGACCTCTTGTAAAAGGAAATGCTAATAAATTGGAACATATATACATGGCCCCAGACATATACGAAACTGTCTGGTAGAGCAACCAGTCAAAACACGACCACGAAGCTATATATGAAGTTTTCCACTAAATTTGGAGGATATATATATGGTTCGATATTCCCTAGAACTAACTTATCCGCCAGCTGTACGGAAATCATTTCAATCTTCTCTTTTCTATACATTCCTTCTCTTAAAATGACAATATCTATTTTTTTTTATATGATTTCTATAAGAGTATTCTAATGTTATAAATTTATGAAATTTTAATAAAATACATAATACTAACTCATGATATTTAAATAATGAGGAAAAATTGGTTACTCTCTTTAAATACGTTTTTTTTTTTAGTTCAATATAAAAATACGAATTACATAGTTTTACGTCTCAAATGACTAAATTTTAACATATTAGTGTTTCATTAATCTCGAGGTACTTCAGGATTTTATACTTAAAGAGATGTTTTGGTGGGTTAAAGAAAAAGAGTGTTTATAAAATATCTTCACATGTGGCTTAGACTCTTCTTCTAGAATAAATATTTCAATTTCAAGACTGTTACAATGTTAGATTGATTGCATATATGAAGTGATGTCTATATTTTTAGTTCTGGTATGAACTTTTATAATTTTAATTTTTAAACGTGAAGAAAGATGCTTATTAACTATTTTCATTCTTAATTTCTAAATAATAGTTGTACAACACTTTTTAAGTGTACTCGAACGACAAGTGATTGAAAAATTATTTACATAAACTTATAAGATTGATTGTGTGGTAAAAAACCAATAGAACTAGGGAAAGACAATAGTTTGTAGGGTTTGAGAGTGTATTTCTAACAATAAATTAACCATTAACATTCAGTAAATTGTTTATATTGGTGGTTAAATTATTTTATACAAAAGATTAATTATAATTTATCGTTATAATGAATTTTGAAATAATTTTATAAAAATTAATAGTCTCATTATAAATAAAGAATTAACAGGTGTAAGATGATCTATGAGTTTTTTCCTCTTAATATTTTGATAATATATACTTTTTTTTAAAAATTTATTAAAAAGTATAATATTTAATGTAAATAATATCGAAGTCATTTGACCTTCGCCATTCGCTATGTATATATTTATTAAAAAGCATGTTGAAAAGAAAAGCTATGCGTGTGTCTCAACACCGGAAATGTTTTTACAGTGTGAATCACGCGTGTATCTGGAAATTAGATCGGCTTTGTGTTCTCTCCTATATATAATGTTAATTAATGCTGGTGCTGCTAAATATATATAGTTTGATTTTCATCTCATCGAAACGACAAAGCTCTCTCTATATATATATATCCATCGCCTAGCTAGCTAGCTATTCCCTTATTATTTTTGAAACCCCATAGCCAAAATTTCTCTCATCTGTGCTTCTTACGAGAAGATAAACAATATCAAGTATCAAGCTTGGTGCTGTTGGTAATTAACAATGGCTGCAGTACCGCAAAATAGCAGCAGCAGGCTTCAAAACATGTTGCGTGGTGCAGTACAATCAGTTCAGTGGACTTACAGCCTCTTCTGGCAACTATGTCCACAACAAGGGTACGTACGTAATCAATTCATTGTTAATTATATTACTATTATTAATGAGTTTTTGATGAATAATAAAACATACGGTAGGATATTAACGTGGGTTGATGGATACTACAACGGAGCAATAAAGACACGGAAGACAGTGCAAGCAAACGCAATGGAGGTTAGCACTGAGGAAGCGTCTCTGCAAAGAAGCGAACAACTTAGAGAGTTATACGAATCCTTGTCTGCAGGTGGGGAAACTACTATTCGAAGACCTTCTGCTGCTCTGTCGCCGGAGGATCTAACCGAATCCGAATGGTTCTACTTGCTGTGCGTCTCTTTCCAGTTTCATCCTGGTATCGGGTAAGTCAAATTTAAGCGTGTGTATTGACAATATAAAATTATTATTTATTTATTTATTTATTATTATTAAACTTTAATTAATTATATTTTATTTCCCTTTAATAAATCTACATTTTCCTTTCTCTTTTCACTATGTATCAACCCTTCAACCAACACTAGCTACTTTTTTCTTATCTTCATTCTTTGGACCTCTTTTTAGTTTATCATTTTTCATCTTTATTGGGGGAGCTGAGGGATCGGTGGTGATACATTTATCATAAACTGCAGCTAGCTATAAAACACAGCCTAGCTTATTCATTTTTTTAGATCAAATCTCTTGCCACTCGATCAATAAAGTGAATGAAGTATTTTTTTTTTTATAATACTTTCTTTTCTTTTTTCTAGAACATGCTAGCTGAGACTTAACCGTTGAAAATAAAATCCTCAATTATTTTAAAAGTTAAATAATTTCTATGTATATAGATATAAACACTTGATTACTAACGGAAAATGTCTCCTTAATTTTCTCATTCTAAAGATTCTCTAATTATATATATTAAAATGAAATTCTCACTTTTCAGTGATCTAAATTTCATCTTTTTCCTTGAAACTCAATTGTTACATACACAAGTTAATTAACGTCAAATTCATACATTATATATTGCTGTTTTTTTTTTTCAAGGGTAAGATAAAAATATCATTCGCTTTAAAAAATTTGTGCAAAATGATAATGAAAAATAAGATAAATTAATTAAATATTAATAGAATTTTTAATACCTAAGGAAGTAAAACATTCACCTATTATATATATATATAATCTTAATTGGAAACTAGTTTCGGGGTGTAATCATTCTTTTAATTAATTTTAAATACTTTTTTAATATTTTTAACTTTATATTTTTAAAATTCAATCTAAATTTAATTCATATGAGTCGGTGGAGATCAACTTTAGTTAAAAGCTAATAGAGAAAGAAACTTGCAATGATGATTTGAAGCATTACACAAACATTTTTTTCTTTTCTTTTTTCCTGCTTTATTTTCTTTTCCACAGAAAATAAAGTCACTCTCACTCCCGGTGATTTATAAAGACAGAGACAGCTACACTGTTGTTTAGCCCTAACTTTAGTTAAAGCCAATTCAAAAAGGGAATTGCTATAATTGATACGCTCAATCCTACGAAGCAAATATATATATTTTTTTCTTCCTTTTTCCGCCTTCATCTTTTTTTCTCCTGAACTTCCCTGAGCCTAGTGAAACAGAAAGGCAGAACTTGTATAGCAGCTGCAAAAGTTTAATATGCAACTCGCAGTAACATATCATTTCAAAACAAACTTCTTCCAACCTTTATTTAATTAAATGGTTAACTCAATATAGGTTTTTATCATATAAAAAAATATGTCCTAAATATGACCAACAATCTTTTTTAAATAAATTATAAAGAGTTTATTTTGATGAGTTATTTATTAACCAAAACCCTTGATTTACATAAGTTAAAAACATTATAAGAATAATGAATTGTTTCCATAATTCCAAATTAATAAGGTTTTTATAAGCTCTTTTAAACCGCTTGAATTATTCTCTAATCAAAAGTTTCTTTCTAGCTTGGAAGTAATCAATCGATGTAGTAATAATGTTGTTTCCAAGTCATGGGAAACACTGCTCTCACAGCAGATGAGTTTATGATTTTTCATGCCACAACCCACAGGCACGTGCATGCATGTTTTACTTACTGATCAGAAATATTATAATTACTTGAAGAAAATAAAAATGAAAGGTTTTCGAACCCAAAAGTATAACATCTACTAGTTTTAATTTTATGAGAATTACTAGTTTTTTTTTTTTTAAGTTTTGCACACAATTATGGGCTTGTTGTCAGTAGCTTAATTAGATGCAGTAGTAGAAATAAATTTCTAAAGTACTTGGTTTGCAGCAAGAAAAAGGAAATAGAGGAAATGAAAGGGAATTAAAGTAGAATAGAAAGTGGTGATAAAAAAAAGTAAATTTTTAATTAAGCTATTTGAAATTAATGAAAGAGAGTAAAGTGAATGAAAGATCTTATTTATGCTCTCATCTTATTTGGTTGAATATAACTTGGAAAGAAAGAAAGAAAAGTTTCATCCTCTTGATGATGTTGGTGTGTGGGAACGAACATTCTAATTTCCAGGCTTGGAACTATTTTGCAGTACTATATATACGTACGTTCACCGCATGCAGTTAATAACACCACGTCCTACACAAATTCATGATTGTCACTGCACATCATCAGGACCACACTGTTCCTTTTCATATATGGCTTCCTTATTTCTTCTGTTTTGGTGCACATGCAATGTATCTTATATACTCATTGAGGTCTTATATAATATTTCAACATATATGCATTGAATAAAACTGAAAAAGTGTCAAGTGGTAACAAATATATCCAAGAAATTAACTTTGCCTTTTCTGCTACGAATATGAACTTTCTCTCTAGTAGTCCATTCATTAGTTCTACTTTAAATTTTCCAGTCACAATTTAGCTGAATAGTTAAATGACTTATATATAACACTGATTGATGTATATATGTACTTTATATATATAAGGTTGCCCGGAACAGCATATGCGAGGAGGCAGCATATATGGCTCAGTGGTGCAAACGAAGTAGACACCAAAACATTTTCAAGAGCTATTCTTGCCAAGGTACTACTTACTTACCAAATGATCACTTTATCCTTTACTTTTGGGCACAATTCCCAGCCACTGCAGAGACACAGAACAGAAGAAGAAGAAGAAGAAGAAGAAGCATAAAAAGCAATATATCATTTTTTCCAACTCTTTATGATTGCAGTACAAGAAATATATATCTAACTACATAATTATTTTTTCACCACTTAAAGTTGCTTTTCAAATTCTCCCCAATGTTTTCTGTACTACCATAGCAATTATTTAAAATTTTGATATTTCCATGCATGAAGATGATTTGCTTCACTAATTACTAATAAGTAGCTTTCTGATCTTCTCTCTCCTTTTTCTATGACGGCGAAATCTACCACGGCCAGAGTGCTCATATACAGGTGAAATTCTTTTCCAACTTGTCCATTCCTCATAGACATATATATGGCTTAAAAAGAGATGAACATATATACAGAGTCTGACATATAAAGCCTCCATAACAAAACAACAATAATAAAAGGAGCTATAGAACAAAAACAATAGCAAAAAATATTGTTTCTTACAAAATTATTTATTTATTTTGGTCTATTTATAAAAAAATATTATATATATATATATATATATATATAATTTAATTGTAATACATATTTTTAACTTCTAATGTCATTAGATAAATTCTATTAATCAATAATATGACAAATTAATAGATATTATTAAGACATGAAATAACCTAATTTCACTACTTAATAGAACAAATATATACAATACTCCTTATTAAATTTAAAGATAAACATTTTAAAACTAATTATATTACATTAATCAAATTTATTTAATATTAAACTATAAGATGCAAACTTTTACATAATAGGAAAAAAAAAGACAAAGAAAGAAGAAGTATATATAACCGTATGATGATGGGGCAATACATATGAATGAAAAGGAAAATGACATTAATGAGTTAAGTTATGCAAAAAGGAAAATTTGATAATAGAATGAAACCGAAATGCCTTTTCTAATAAAAATATTTAGTTATTCTTACTAACCTAATAGTATCATTTATCAAGTAGTTAATATTGTGTAATTAATTTTTAAAAATAATATCAGTAAATAAAATATATTTTAGGACTGTAGAGCAATGGCATCATAAATCTGTTTTGCCATTACGCCCACCTGACTAAAAGAATGAATCATGAAATGAAATTTTTATATAAGAAATATCAAAATTGAATAATTTTGTAGGGACAAAAAAGTAATATAGTAGTTAAAACATAAGACATGCATTTTTTTTTTTTGGTGAACACATAAGACATGCATTTAGTTATACGTTAAAGTTTTTGGCATGCAAATTACTTACTGCAGACAGTGGTGTGCATTCCTGTGTTGGATGGCGTCGTTGAGTTGGGCACAACCGATAAGGTAATACTCCACTAGCTAGTAACATTATATATTCATGTGTTGTATTTGATGAACAAATAATTAACTAGTGTTCTTAATTTAACACATGTTTCTTCATCAATTAATACTTAATTAGTTGGAAGAAGATCTTAATTTCATCCAACACATAAAGAGCTTCTTCATAGATCATGATCACCAGCACCCTCCTCCAATTACAACAAAGCCTGCACAATCAGAGCAATACTCCACCTCCAATAATCCCACATCTTCTTCTTCTTCATACCCTGTTGTTGTCGCACCCAGCTGCAGCATCATCCAAAACGACATGAACGACGTTGTTAATAATAATTCAGAAGCAGAAATAGCACTCCGTAACAACAATAGTTTCATACCGAGCGAGCTAATGGAACTGGACGCCTTGGAGGAATTTAGGGTCGTTGGAGATGGCTCCAACAACCACTTGGAGGAGGATTCTATGGCACTGTGTTCTGCGGGCTTCGAGCTTCTTCAACTTCAACTACCACCACATCCACCTGGTAATTCAACATGCTACATTACTTCTTTTTTTTATTAATAAAAGTTTGGGTAAGTTGCGACTCAGGAACTCACCAGAGTGAAGGATCAGAAAATGCCTCAAGACTCGATGAAACGTGTGTCCTTGTGGAATAGTGGGATACAAATAACCAACTAAACCAACATCTGTTGGCTACTACATTACTTATTCACTCACTTTCTATCTTCCTTCTTGATTCCTTATTAATTTCGCTTCTTATTTGTTCATGGCTAAATATATTTTGTTTTGCAGCACATCCTCCCTTAGAAAACCTAGCACAAGGCGACACAGATACTCACTACTCTCAAACAGTGTCCAGCATCCTTCAAAAGAACTCCGGGTGGTGGCCGGAATCACCCTCCGTCAACCACCTCACCGATTCCTTTCGGTCAGCTTTCAACAAATGGAACTCCGTCGCCGACGACCACCACCACCAGAACTTCCACGTGACTGTGGCCGACGTCACCTCCCAGTGGCTCCTCAAGTACATTCTGTTCAGCGTCCCATACTTGCACGCCAACCGGCTCAAGGGCAAGGGCGCTCCGCCATACGAGACCAGCCACGTGATGGCGGAGCGCCGTCGTAGGGAGAAGCTGAACGAGAGGTTTCTCATTCTGCGCTCGATGGTGCCTTTCGTGACTAGAATGGACAAGGCGTCCATTCTGGGAGACACCATCGAGTACATCAAGCAGTTGAGGGAGAAGGTCGAGACCCTTGAGGCGCGCGAGCGCCTCGGGGGGAAGAGGAGGGTGAGGGAGTTGGAGGTTTCGATCATAGAGAGCGAGGCGCTGTTGGAAGTGGAGTGTGTGCATAGGGAAGGGTTGTTGGTGGATGTGATGAAAATGTTGAGGGAGATAGGGGTGGAAGTGATGATGGTGCAATCGTGGGTTAAGGATGATGGAGTGTTGGTGGCGGAGATGAGGGCCAAGGTGAAGGAACATATTGGTAATGGGAAAAAGGCTAGCATTGTGGATGTGAAAAATGCCCTCAACCAGATTATACCCCATCATGAGCAATATACACTTGCTTGCTTCCAATGATCATTTTTAACCATGCGAAACATGAAAGGTGCATGCATGCGTGTGTACGTGTTAGTCAATTAAATAAGTTTGTGTAAAAAATTAATTCATTTTATGTTTGGACAACTAAGTACGTAACGTGATTGTCCTCCTTCATTAGCCTCTGCGTGTAAAATACATAGTTTCACGTACTACTGGGAAGAGAATGATCTTGCAAGGTAAATTACCGTGAAGAATAACATTTGACTACGTGCGCTGTTTGTTGTATTGAATATTGAATGCACGAGTTCTTATTTAATTCGGTGATCAAATGGATAAGTATTATTTTTAAAAGTACGTGTAAACTTGGATAATCTTCAGAAGTTGCAATTACGGTTTTTTCTAACTGTTTTATTTTTTTAATATATCAACAATCATCAAATGCGTAATATTTCTTACCAGGCCAACATTTGTATTATAACATAGTCTTGGTCCAAGCTTAACAAACTCACATCTAATGAAACTACAAGTTAACAAGGAAACATTAGCTTCAAGCATGAGTCATATTTACAACTTGTTTTTCCTATATCTTAATTTGAAGTGGAGGATTTCATTCTTCTGGCATTGAGTTCATTGCAAGGCCTTTTACAACATGTCGACATTGAAACCTGTAAGAAAGAGAAGGATATGTAAATCTTTCAAAAGCAACAACGAATAATATAAGGGTCATACAGTGGAGGGATAAACACTAGAGACCGCATCATGAGTGTGAAACTATATAATTTGTAGTTGTAAAATGGAATGCAATTTAGGGAGGTCACAAATGTCAAACAGCAAGGAAAATTTATGGTCCCCTGGCAAACAGTAACGATCATCTTAGACATAAAAATCCTGACTGTACTAAAAATTGACCAGTAAAACTATTATGTGTCAAACGAAGAATGATTGGAAGGAACATGTTTGCTGGAATTTTCACTTCCTACCAAGTACCAACAAACTTAAGTCAAGACTAGCAAAAAAAACCAGGCAATTTTGGTATGCAGCATCAAGACAATTCATATAAACAAAAAAAATATTGTTATAGTTCGTGAAAGATACCAGATCAAATCTTCTGAAGTAGTAGCAGCCACTTCCTGATCCTGGTTTCGGCACTTAAACAGTAGTCCGAGAGGCACAACCTACGGTGGAAATGCAGTTAAGTTGCTAGCAACTCATGAAATAATACTGAAAGATATAGATTATTGTCTAAATCATCTTAAGCTTATCATAGTGCCAGGAAAAAGAATTATAAAATCAATAGGTACACGGCGACGGCGACAATCGTATAAATAGCTAAAAGGTATTATAAGTGAGATAATCTGGTCTTCCGTTGAAATTGAATCATTTCCAATGAATGATGATGATTTTTATGATGAAATGTCAGTAGTCTTAAAAATAGTTTGAGCAGAAAATTCACACAAGTTTCTATCCCCATAATAATTTTATTTACACAAAATAATGATCACTGTATCTGAAGAAACAGAATGTGTGCCATATTTGAATTCAGAAGCAACAAATATAAATAGCACTTGCTATCTTCTTTACCAAATAAAGAAATTAGGAGCATCACAAAGGCTTCACTAACAAATACAGCAACCATCACGGTGTCCTATGCAAACAGAAACCATCACATACTTCCAGCATTATAAAAGACAATCTTAAATTCAATATGTCATCGTAGCATAGTCTTACCTTTCTGTTATACCTAAAGTCACGTTTAGGCAGAAAATGCATAGGCTGATTGAAAGAAGAAGGGGCCTTAATTAACACAAACAATCTGAAAGGACCTACACAAAAACAGGTGAAGTACAACATATGCAATTATTATAGAACAAAGCAAAAAATATAATATAATAAAATAAAATAGATCACATAAAGAAAATTCATTCAAATTAAGAACAAATACTCAAATTGGTCCGTCAAAAATACATGGCACATCAAGTTGATCCATCAAAGATTTTGGACATCAATCTGATCCTCCCTCCACCCCCAATCTTTAAATGAACATCAATTTTGTCCCTCAAATTGTCTTTGAACATCAATTTGGTCCAAAATTAATGCTTATTTCACAATATGACAGACCAAAACTTTGAAGGACCATCTTTAAGACTTGTGTATATCTTTCAAGGACCAATTTGCGTATTTGGTCTTTGTTTTCATGCTATTCCCTGTTTAGATAAACTTCTCCATAAACACTTATAGGTAAAGAAAAATAAAATGAATTAAGCTTATTGCATAAGTTAAAATCAACTTGAATAAACTTTGTCATATCCAACTTATTCAAAAACTAAGGTGCACAAGTTGATTTTAACATGTTTGGAGAAACTCAATTCATTTTAACTTCATATTTTCTTCTCGTTTATAGAGCAAACAGACCTTAATGTTTATCAACTAGAAAAAAAAAAAAAAAAGTGAATAAGTACCAGGATAGGTGACAGAGCCAGCATTCTTTGATATCAATGTCCGAATGGCCTGTTAAAGAAAACACGAAACATAACCTCCAACACACTCCTTCCTCTCATCTTAATCCGGAAAATAAAATAATACTATCAGTAAGGAACCTTTCTCGAAAGAGCATCTGCCGCTTTACTCCTCGCAAAATCATCATCACCATCAACCTTGGAAACACGACTTTCACGAGAAAAATTCAAGACATAAATATGCTGAGGTCTAAGCGGGCTAGCTCCGAGAGCCAAAACGACACCGTCTACGGCGGGAGCCTCGCTGATCATGATTTTAAACGCGGTTTGAATATTCGAGAGTGAATTCATCAACTTATCCAGTCTCTTGATTCCCACCTTGATTTCCCTCATTTTGCCAACGTGCTTTCTCCGAAACGATGGCTTCACCTTCGTGGTTCCCAACTCCGTCTCCTGAGGTTAATGACAAGTTCAGGGTTTATGCATATTGAAGACACAATAATAATGAATTCAAAATTTTTATAACATACCAGCTGCTTGTACTCCGAATGCATTGAGTCAAATTCGACGCTCATATCCTGCACTGTGCTGCAGAATTAAGTGGCGTCAATACTAAAATCGAAATTAAAGCAATCAAATTCCACGGAAATTTGTGGATTTGGGAGTTTTGAAGTGAAGGAAAAGAGCGTACGAGGGGATTTGCTGGTGCATGTAAAGGACGAAGCCTACGACGTCGTAGAAGGTGTGAAAGATGGCGGAGCCGTCCAAGGAATCGGATGCTGTGTGGATTTCTGCGTAATCAATCTTCGGCTCTGAGTTCTTCGCCATAGTTTCCGTTCTCAAATTCAAATCTTGCTCGATTCAAAATGTCGAAAATCAAAATGAGAATGAGAACGAAGACCCGCCAATCAGTGGGCTCAGCTACCAACTCATGCTGGCCCAATATGAAAACAAAACCCACTTTGTGGACCTAAGACTAAATAAGGTGAAAAAAATAATGTGAATATAGAAGTCACCCTAAGAAAATGTGGATTAAGAAAAAAAAAACGATTAAATAGTATGATTCTTAGGGTGAGTGGATGAACAATAAGAAAGGAGAGAAAAAAAATTGAAATTAAAATCCAAGAAAATATAATAAAACTATAATTCTGAATATTCTGACTAATTATTCTTATTTTTTCATATTTTTATTATTTTTATTTTCTTATATATTATTCTTGTTTTTTCATATTTTAAATTTTTTAAAATATTACTCTTCGTTTTTAATATTTTAAATTTTTCAAAAAAAAATATTCTTGTTTTCTATATTTTAAAAAAAATTCAAGTCATTATTCTTATTTTTTCATGTTTTAAAATAATTTTTTTAATTTTTTTTAAAGATATTTCTTTTGTTTTTTCCATATATTAAAAAAAAATTCAAGACATTATATTTATTTTTTCATATTTTGAAATTTCAATTTTAAAATTTTTTTAAGATATTACTCTGATTTTTATGTGTTCTTAAAAAGAAAATCAATTTTTCATCAAATTTTTAAGATATTACTAAAGTTTTTTTTTATATATTTTTAAAGATTTTCAAAGGATTACCCGAGAATTTTATATTTTCATTTTTTATTTCAAATTTTCAAGATATTAATCTTGTTTTTAACAATTTTTTTTAATTTGTTTTCATATTTTCAAGACATTATTCTTATTTTTCATATTTATAAAAAATTTAACATTCTTCCAATTTTAAAGACATAACTTTTGATTTTTCATATTTTTAATTTTGATTTATTTGCAAAATTTTCAATACATTACTATTTTTTTTCCAAAATTTTCAAGGCAATTCACTTGTTTAATCATATTTTTAAAATTTTCATTTTTTTTCAAAATTTCCAAAACTTTCTTCTTGTTTTTGCATACACTTTACTTATTTTTGTAATTTTCAACACATTACTCTTCTTTTTTGATAATTTTAAAATTTTCATTTTTTATAAAAAATTTCAAGAAATTTGTCTTGATTTTTTTTTTTATAGAAATTTTCATTTTAATTTAGGGTTTTATTAATGAAATCCTAAATATTTAAGATTTCAATTACGAAACCCTAGATATTTAAGATTTTCGTTAATAAAATCCTCAATGCTTAAGGTTTTCTTTATGAAATCCAAAATATATAGGGCTTTAATTATGAAACATAAATATTTGAGATTTCGATTTATGATATCTTAAATATTTAAGGTTTCAATTTAATGTTTCAGTTATGAAACCCAAAATATTTAAGGTTTTAATTTATGATTTTATTTATGAAACCCTAAACATTTAGGGTTTCATTAAAGAAAACATAAATTTCATTCTAAAAATTTAGGGTTTTATAAATAAAACTTTAAATTGAAACACTAAATATTGAGTGTTTTATTTATGGTTACATTTACGAAACCCTAAATATTAATGATTTTATTTATGAATCCTAAATATTTATTGTTCAATTTAAGAATTCATTAATGAAAACTTAAATAATTAGGATTTCATTGATGAAACATTAAATATTTAAAGGTTCAATTTAATGTAAGGTTTCATATATGAAATTCTAAGTATTTACGATTTAAATAATTAAGGTTTTATTTATTCAACCTTAAATATATTTAAGGTTTCATAAATATTTATAGCAAAATTTAATGTCTCATTAATAAAAATTTAAATATTTAAAGTTTCATTTATGAAACCTTAAATCATTAGAGTTTTATTTATGAATCATAAATATTTAGGGTTTTGATTTATGCTTTCATTTATAAAATCTAAATATTTAGGGTTTTATTAATAAAGTCGTAAATATTTATAGTTTCAATTTAGGCTTTCATTTATAAAACCCTTAATATTTAGGATGAACTTTAAATTTTTATTAATGAAACACTAAATACTTAGAATTTTCTTTACGAAACCCTGAATATATAAGGCTTTAATTATTAAACATAAATATTTGGGATTTATGTTGATGGTTTCATTTATGAATCCTATAATATTTAAGATTTTATTCATGATATCCTAAATATTAAGGCTTTTGATTTAATGATTTTATTTATGATCCTAAACATTTAGATATTCAATCTAGGGTTTTATTAAACAAAACATAAATTTTATCTTAAATATTTAAGGTTTCGTAAATAAAACTATAAATTGAAACCCTAAATAAATATAATTAGAATTTCATTTATGAAACCTTAAATATTTATAGCAAAATTTAGTGTCTCATTAATGAAAATCTAAATATTTAGGGTTTTGATTTATGATTTGATTTATAAAACTATAAATATTTAGGGTTTCAATTTTTAAGGTTTTATTTAAGATACCCTAGATACTTAAAATTTCAATTTAGGTTAAAATATAGGGTTTTATTAATGAATTCTTAAATATTTAGAGTTTTATTTAAGATATCTAAATATTAAGGGTTTTTCATTTATTGTTTCATTTATAAAACCCTAAATATTTACAATTTTATTTATGAAATCATAAATAATTAGTATTTCAGTTATAAAAACCTAAATAATTATAGTTTCAGTAATGGGTTAAATTTTGAGTTTCATTATTGAAACCCTTAATAATTAAGGTTTCATTTATATAACCTTAAATCTTTATGATTTCAATTTATGGTTCATTAATGAAATCTTATATATTTTAAATTTTGATTTAATGTTTCATTTATGAAACCCTAAATATGTATAATTTCATTAATGAAATCCTAAATATTTGTGATTTAAATTTAGAGTTTCATTTATGTAACCCTAATCATTTAGGAGTAACTTTAGGTTTTCATTAATAAAACTCTAAATATTAGAGCTTTTTTTTTGTTTTTTATCAAACCTTGAATATATAGGACTTTAATTATGAAACAAAAATATTTGTGGTTTCGATTTATGATTTTATTTATAAATCCCTTAATATTTAGGATTTTATTTATGATATCCTAAATATTTAAGGTTTCAAATTAATGTTTTAATTACGAAATCCTAAATATTTAGGATTTTAATTTATAATTTTATTTATGATCCCTAAACATATAGGGTTTCATTAAAAGAAAATCTAATTTTCATCCTAAATATTTAGAAGTTTATAAATAAAACTCTAAATATTTAAGATTTTATTTATGTAATCCTAAAAGGATTTATTTATGAAATCCTAAATATTTAACGTTTCAATTTAAGAATTTATTATTGAAATACTTATTAGAGTTTCAATTTTTAAGATTTTATTTAAGATATGCTAAATATTTAAGGTTTTAATTTAGAATAAAATATATGATTTCATTACTTAAATCCTAATTATTTAAAATTTTATTTAGGGTATATAAATATTATGGAACTTTCTTTTATAAAACCTTAAATATCGAGAATTTCAACTTAAGATTTTATTTAATAAACACTAAATATTTATAATTTTATTTATAAAATCTTAAATAATTAAAATTTTATCTATGAAAACTTAAATAATTAGAGTTTCTATAAAACCCTAAATAATTAGAATTTCAGTTATAAAAATTTAAATAATTAAAATTTTATTTATAGGAACCTAAATATTTATGATTTTAATTTAAAATTTTATTAATGAAATCGTAAATAAAGTCATATATAATTAGAGTTTTATTTATAAAAATCTAAATAATTTTTTTGATTATTTTTTAATATTTTTATTTTTTTTAATTTTCAATACATTAATCTTATTTTTTTTCCTTTTTTAAAATAATTTGCATTTTTTTTAAAAAAATTCAACAGTTTACTCTTGTTTTTTCTTATTTTAAACAATTAAGAGACTAAATTGAAATTTTTTGAACAAATTGAAAATTCTAATAATTAAGGGACCCAAATTAAAGGACCAATTAATAATTAAGCTTAATTTAAAATGCAGAGGGTGAATTTTCTCTTCTCGTTACAACATTGTTAGTGTATATTAGTGCCCACAATTGAGGCCATTTTTTTGGGATAACAACTCGCTATCAAGGCATTAACCTCCTATATCCGAACACCTCGTTTTTATATTACAGATCACGTCTATAACACGAGAATTTCCTGTACAATTCTCTGCTGCAGCTACAACTATAACCTAAATAAATATTTTCCTAAATCCAGAAAACAAATATCTTCGAGATAGAAACCAGAAGATAAGGCGAATCAGCTACTATCATGTATCCACAGACAGCATTTAGCACCCTCCTTACTAGCAACACAACAGCTAACCTCAATATTCTTGACCCGAAAATCTAAGCTTCCTGAAAATCTTTTTGACAATAGGCAGTACTGATCAATTATCAGTACCAGAATTGGAAAATCTGTAGACAGAAAAATTATACTACTCACCACATACAACGTTGAATTGTTGACCGAAGTTATCCCAGAGGTTCAAACTAAATTGGCACAGGGGAGTGACAGCATAGCTTTTCCAGTTGTCATACACCATATCGTCTCAAAGCATTGCTTAAGCTTGGCATCACATTATATGCTTGATACGATCTTCTAAGTTCAATAATGGAACCGACCTGGACCAACAAAACCAAGTACTACTCAGTGAATCTGCACAAGACTAGGAAGTTGAACAAAACATTTGATGATTTATGTTGAAAGTCTTCCAAAATTTCAGTACTGTATATAAGTATGACAATTGAAGCAAATCCATTATTTTTTGTTGAAGGAGAAGTGTTCAACTAAATCCCCTTAAACCCAATATTAAATGATTCATTTCTTTTTTGGGTGATGAAAATAGTAGAAAGTATAAATTAGCAGGCCAATTTTGTGCCCCAAATTTAGAATTGCCTAAAAAGCAACTCAAGCTAGGGAAGTTCAGCTGGCATGAATTTCTTGCCTGCTTATGTGGTAATACCAATGGGTTTGCATGCAAAGTACAATTACAAGAATCCTTCTAGCACTTACAATAATTAGAACAGATGTAAAACCAATAGCAAACCCAGCATTGATACGCCGTAAATAGTGGTCAAGAACAGTTGATGTAGTGGCCAGAACACTTAACAATAGCCCCCCTGCAAAATATCCACAAGGTAGTGAATTACAATAAAGTAACTAAATATTAGATTTGATAAGACATCAAAATGAATTTATAATTTTACATCACAGGCATTCGCCAGTAACATACCCCAAAATCGTGTGGATGCCTGAACCTTGGAGAGGTACTCTATGGTAGCCTTCCCAGGCTTTATGCTTGGTATTCTCGCACCCATCTTATTTAAATAATCAGCAATTTCCTTTGGCATGTTAGCCTGTGCACAATCCAAATGTAAGACCATTTACAAAATATACACAAGTCATTCTGATATTTTAATGCAGTATCTAAAATTTTTAATGATGCATCAATTCAACAGATTTACAATAATTTATTTCAAGTGTGTTGAAAATAATCAGAACACAAAGCTCAAAATCAGATCATTGCGTAGATACATAAGGAACAACTTTGACATTGTTTCTCTTGTTCCATTCCATATTCTCAGTTGAAACCTAATTCAGTCTACAATAGTACCAAAGAGACAACCACTTGGTTCCATACAATAGTTTAGTTTAGGTTTTGTTTTAAGGTTATACACTGCAAATTTTGGTTGGAATTTTGCATAATAAGGAGTCAGATATGTCTTGGTAAATAAATTTGAAATAATGGATTACATTCATACAATGCGTCATCATGACATTTTGGTACTTAGCATAGAAACTTAGTCAAAACCCATTTTAATAATCAACTTTACTCAGTTTACTGTAATGTTTTAATTTCAGACCATAATCTGTCTTCAGACAAATGGTTGCTGCAGCCTTGAATTTTATTAATCTACTATTTTTTCACATATTATTGTAAAGTAAAACTAACAGCTAAATCAAAATGAAACTCAATACAGACTGGAAACTCTTTCTATCAAATAGAATGTACAAGAATATAATAACAGCAGATAGAAACTTACAATATCGAATATATTGAACAGGAAGACAAAAAAAGCATATATGGAATAGTAAACCCATGGATCAGCACCAACAGAAGTTTCAGGGTTCAACATTTCCCTGACACGCTCCCAAAAAGGTGACCTCAGCAGACTGCCAATAATTACCAATGTATAAGTACATAAACAGGAAATATCACTTTTTTACACAGCCCAGGTGACAAGCATTGGGCAAATGTGTTACCTAGCAAACAGAGAGAATAGAGCAAGCAAGCAAGCAAAGGCACTAAGATGATATGTATCAGAAATTTATAGACAAATTTACCAGTCCAAACTTAAATCATGAGGTTGAACCAAGATCGCCAATTGAATATTGCAAAGCAGTATATACAAACCTTGCAAGAATGCTTGGAAACGCCAAGAGGTAAGAGGTGGTAAGAACAGGTTGCATCCCTGCTGGATTAATATTGAAAGGAATATAGGGCTCCACTTCAGTAATAGGTGATTGCTCTCTGTTTCAAATTGTAAGAAATGAAATTATCAATTGTCAACAACACTAGTACAATAAAAAATGAGAATAAGGGTAGTGCACTGACAGGGTAACAAAATTTTACACTGTTAGACAATTACAACCCTTCATTTATGATAAGTCAATTGACTTTTATAAAATTGTTTTAAAAGTCATATAAATGGAGGGTTGTGATTGCCTAACAATGTAAAACTTTGTTACACTGTCAGTGCACTACCCTTATTCTCATAAAAAAATATCATTTAATTCCATAAAAAAAGACAGAAATTAGAAACTATCTGGATCTTCCATAATAAATAAGGGCAATAAAGTCTATTAGTATTACATATATAATCAAAGTCCAATATAAGCTAATATTCAAGCCAGAGGTAGAGCATAGGACAAAAATGTACTGTTTTCTCAACCGGTGGCACAAACAACTTTCCTCAAGAACAACCATAATAGAAAATGTTAAGTACAATGTTTTACATGTGAGAGTGAGAGAATATCAAAACTCTAGTACCATCTAGATTTTCAAGGAAAACAAGGTTCAATTGTCTGAACAAAGACAGAGCCATTACCTTGCAGCAGAAGCAAGTTTAAAACCATAGTACTGCAGTTTTACTTTCCTGCAACCTTCAGTTACTACAACTGCCCACATAGTGACAGTGGTGAAGATACCCAATACTGCAAGCATGTATGGCCACCAACTCACAGCACTCACTGCAATTTTAAGAAATACAAATCACTAAAGTTACAAACAATTCCATGAGATAAATATACTAATATTGCTTTAGATATTTTCACCTTATTAAATTTGTATAACACTCTTGTAGTATTTTTTTCAGAAGCACTCTTATAATATTATTTTAAGTATACATGCTCCTATGAGCAAAACTAATTGCAGCTTTAAGCGTATTCCATATTTCAATTGCTATCTTGCTCATATTGTTATGCTGATTAAATCAACTGGCAATGCAAAAGATCCTCTGAAAATTATCCATTCCTCATCTTTATGATCCTTCTTTTATTTTATCTTTTGGGCATGTATAAGTATGTCTGAGAAAGGTTTGTCATCTTCAAAACAAAATGAAATGAATAACTTAATATGCATCTCAAAAGAAAACTAAGTGTGTGTTTGGCTCAACTTATTTTAGAGAAATAAACCTAACATACCACGGTACCCGAAGGCTCCTTGCTATGCTAAGGTATGGGGAAGGGTCATTGTACACAGCCTTACCCTTGCATATGCAAAGAGGCTGTTTCCGGATTTGAAAACATGAGTAAATGATCACCAAGGCACAACTTTACCACTGTGCCAGGGCTCACCCTCTTATTTTAGAGAAATAATTGCTTATTTTTTGTCTGCTTCCTGAGAAAGCTTTTAAAAAATAACAAACTGTTTACTTTGAGAAAGTTTTCTGTTTGACTATTAATTACAAAAATGTTACCTTGTTTTCATTTTGTGCTCTTTTTCCAAAAATTTGTAAGAAACAGCAAAAACAACTTATTTTCACAGTTTCCTGTACAAACTATTGAAAACAAGAAACAAAACAAAAACAATGAAACACTTTTGTAATTAAAAGTAAAAACAAAAATGAAAATAGAAAACATTTCTCAAACCAAACAGTGCCTAATCCCCTTAAATAATTGTTACCAAACATGCTGTTAGTCAAGATTTCAGTGCAATCTGAAAACCCAATTTTATAGATATCAGACATATTACTTTAATATGTCAAAATTTAAGCTAGAGAGTGAGGGACATAGGGAAGGTAATGAGGTCAAATTTCAAAAGCCTTCACTTGCATCCAGACATGTACCTGAAAGCTGAGTAAGCATTTTGTATAATGTCTCCATATATCCCGTAAGTATTCCCACACATATGATTAGAGACGAACCTTGACCTGAAGAAGGTATTATTAGTCACAGCAGAATGAATTGAATGATTAAAGCAGACATCCAACTCTGATGAGTCTTTCAAGTCACTTAACTGACTTAAGTATAGTGAATAATCAACATCTCCCCCCTTATGAAGTCAACTGTCAACCAGATCAGCTAAAACTAACTCTGGTGCTCTTCCAACATTTCTACAATTTTCAGTTTTACCCAACTAACAAGAAGATCCTTGACAAGGATATCTAGCAAATAAATTTTTATTTAAATATTTAAATTGGGACAATTTTCTCTCTAGTTTTTAAATTTTGAATAAAAACTGACTTTAAAATATAATTTCTAAATAGAATTAAATAAAAAACTTAAAAGTAGGAAATGGGTGAAAGAGGTAGAGCTAAGTCATTAATTTGGAAAGACAATTTTCTCCTTCATATTCAATAGTATAAAACAAAATACTAGGCTTTCAAAGAAGAGCGATTGGATGCCAAGTAAAAGAAACTTCCTTCTATTGTAGAGTAGATTACATACTTACAAAGGTACTATCTATGTAGCATGACAAATTCAATCAAAAGAATGACAAAGGCCCATGTTGCATATAGCAAATAAGTATCTTTTGATAACAGTTTAAGTTATATTAGCATATGCTTGTGGGTTATACCATCCACACCTGGACAAATCATGCAAAGCCCTCTGATGTAGATAATTCTTGTATGTGTGCAAAAGAAATTTTGAAAAATCACAAAACTACAAAAAAAAAAAAAAAAAAAAAAAAGATATAACCTTTCTTGGAAACTACAAAGTAATATAGGGAAAATGGAAAAATAAAATGGGTTATGGTTCAAGATTACATAATAAAGAAGACAAGTCAATTGAGGACCATCCACTTATTATTTGCATAGTTCTTATAAATACAAAGTTGATATTCATCCATAACATTTCCCACCATATGCTTGGTTATCTTTTAAATTTTAACTTCCACAAATCAAAGATGATAAAGTAACAGTTGTGTGGTAAGAAAAATACCAAATCCAGATTCTGATATGGTATCACATATCCATGTAATAGTCATTGCACCACAAACTAATAAGACAGATGTCATCATTACATGCTTGACCCTGCAAAAGTAACAAATATTTAATAAAAGAAAAATATCTACACAGGCCAATGGCACTGCTATGCCCACCAATAATTAAGATTATTTATTTCTAAAGACAACTGTTGGAATTACAATATATAAAAAATCATCTATTTAACTTTACTCATCATATCAACTTGTGAAGAAAACATTGGTAGTACAACTATTTGTTGGATTATTGAAATCCTGCTAGAAAAATATTCTTCTATACAAATTACCTATAACTGGCAGCATAAATTGAATACGGAAGTGAGTAGCAAGAAACTATTAAAGCTTCCAAAATTGCAAAGCCAAATGACATCCACCATCTGAAATGTGCGGAACAAATGAACAGTTCATTAGTATAAATTCCTTAAATCACATATCAGATAAAAAAGGAGATAGAAAACGATTTGTAGCTAGAATATAGCTCACTGCTCAGGATGGATAAATAGACCCACATATAACTCTTAATCTTCTCATGCCCATCCAGACCTTCTTTCCGTAGCTTTACTAGAGAAGGGACAACATGACAGAGTACCTGCACATGAATATCTTGTATAAAAGCAGTTCATAAAAGGCCAAAACATCAAAAAAGAAATCAAGCATAGACAAGAAAACTGGCTATCTGGTTGAGAACCAGTGTTCTTTAGTCTTAACAACCAAGTACTTGTTTCACAGTACAGAAAATAAGAAGAAAAACCATTCTTCTTTCAAAGATACTTATTTAGAAAAGACTTATTTCCTTACATAATCTAAAGTATAGAGAGCAAGTTTTTCAAAGAGGAACACCACTGGTTTCAGATATATCACATACTTTTATGATCACACCAGCAAAAAGATCAAAGAATTGAAAATCGTATATAACTAAAGGAAGTTAAACATCCTTTGGCCTTTGAGGCAATAGAAAGTAAACTTTTGCAACAAATATCTGTCTAACAAGCTCAATAAACAAAGGGAGTATACCTGCATAATAATGGATGCTATTATCTGAGGACTGATTCCAAGTTGGAAAATAGATAGCTTGAGCTCAGCAGTGAAGTCACCAAGTTCATCTGCCAGAAGCTACATGAATGACCGTTCACATGTATAAACTCAGAAAAATACCCAAGCAAAAAATTGCTCTAGCAAATATTAGACTGCTGACCTAATTCAGATATCAAATTGTAGATAACTTATCTTAGTATTTCTATATATATCTCATCTCATCTCATGAACAATACAAATAACAGAATTTTGTTGATCATAATACTGGAATTAACCAGATTGCCCTAACAAGGAGTTTCCTCCTTCAACACTGCAGAAACAGTGCAAAACATACAGCCACCCTAACTGATATCTTTAACTATATCTATATTCCACAAATAACTGCCGCGTGTAGAGAATAACTACAATCAATTTTGGAATGAGATTACCATCCTTCTATAGCAAAAATATGTCACAAGCTACCTTGAGCTAACACTCAATTTGAGATCAAATATGTCAAGTATGGTCCTTTTACGTTCACAAGGAGTTTCAAAACGAATATCATCCAATTGTAACCATTTGCCAAGGAGAATCAAAAAGGGGTCTTATGTTGTGAGAGCTACAAAGCTAAACTCAATCCACATACTAGTAAGGACCTGTTTGGTAAGTTTCTCCAAAAAAAAAAAAAATGAAATTAGCTTCTCTATAAGCTAAAATTGGTTTAACCAAACAAACTAAATAGTAGAAGTCTCACGTCTTTTAGAAAAGTTATAAGAGAGAATTTCTACAAATTAACTATTAGAGAAACCAATTTTAACTTAGGGAAAAGTTCATTTAATTTTTCTTCATATTTTCCACTTTTAAAAGTCTTTCTCGAGAAATTTCCCCAAGCCGGCACTAAGTAACTAACTGGCAGCAACAAATTGATGCAATGCAACTTACCAACAGATGATCCTGAGACAAAGCTCAGGTAGTCTTCCGGTATCAACCTTCTGTCAAACCCCGGAAGAGGAATAAAATAACCAACGCGACTAATCACAATCAGCACCGCCGTCACGAACAGCCTCCTCCGAATCTCGCTCTTGAAAAACGACTCCGCGGCGCCGTTAATCACAGAACCAAAGCGCACAAAGTTCAGAAACCTGTTTCTGAACATCAAAGGTTTCAATTGCAGGGCTCCCGAGCTGTCAGCACCCTGCGACGGTGCAACAACAACAACTTCCTCTTCCTCGTTCGAAAGCTCGTTCCCCGGAGCATCGACGCGCACATGGTCACCTCGAAGCCGGTCGGAGAAGTTAAGAGAGAGAGTCCGGTTCAGCTTCGGAAACAAGGACCGGTTCGGTGCGTTGAATGTGGGGAATGTAGAAAGGGAAACCCTAGGTCCAATTCCGTTGATGCATTTTACGTATCTTCTTTCTGCGAGCGAAATGGAAAAGGTTTTAATGCAGACTTTCAATAAGAGGCTACAATGCTTTGAATTAATCGCTTTTTTTTCTCTTTAAGCAGTTTACGTACCTCTAAGTGCGTTGGGTTTCGTTTGGAAGCAGTGTGGATGGAAGTGATTAGGGGAGAATCGCGTTGCTTCCATGGTTGGACTGAGTGTGGAAAAGACGGAGACGAAGAAGGGTTTTTTTTTTTTGCTTTAAACCCTCATCTGTGACTTGGATCCTCTGCTTCACGAACTATAGTTACACGCACTATGCGGATACTTTCATTGGACTATGTCACGAATCACGATGTGTGCCTATCGACACGTGGCGAGGGGTGATTGGTTTTCTTGGACACGTGTGAGGACTTTAAGTCACCTACTGTTATGCGTATTCATAAACCTAACTAAATTGTCAAATAAAAAAAAAAATTGATTAAATCAAAAAATTACATAAATTAAAAATCTTAAAAATTACCATTTCTTTTGATTTTCAAATCTTGTTATAGAAATTGAACTAAATAAAATCAAATCATTTAATATGTGATTTATAATATATTTTTTTTATAATAAATTTATAATATATAATACATATTTTATTTTAATATCTTAAAAAAAATATATTAATATTACTAAATAATATTAAATATTAATTAATGTATGATTTATTATTATTTTTAAAAAAATTAAAAATATCATTTTATAATAATGTTAAATAAAAATAAAAATAATATTTTTTTAAACTAAAATATATAAATTAAAATTTAATATAAAAAATAATATAACATAATAATTATATATGTTTAATTTAAAAAAATTAAATTATGATAATAATTAAAAAAAATTATCCAATCAAAATCAAATTCAACTAAACCATAACAAATTATTTGATTTAGTTTAAATTTAATAATCGAATCAAACTAAACTAAATCGTAATTTCATTTTAAGTTTGATTTAGATGATTTTTTATTAAAAACCAACCCTCACAGTCTTGCACTTGCCCTTTTCATTTCTAGGTGGGGGAAAAATATGACAAAATTAGGACAGCTTTTATTATATCGTTGAATTTTGAGGGAAATGTTTTTAGGCAGCGATGTAAAATTCAATTAGGTTCACCCTGTGGAAGAACTCATGTTTCGATTTCCTCCTTATATACAATTTTTTTTTTTAAGAACAACGAAAATCACATATTATAAGAAACAAGTTTAACTGTTTTTAACCATCAACAACTATATTACATTATGTTTGATATGCGTTCTACACTTCAAACGCGTGTAAAAAATTTGAATACCTTAAACAATTATTTATAATTTCCCGCGTAAAAATCATGCTAATGTGGATCCACGTTATTTTATTTTTTTCTAAACATCCATTCAGCTGGAACGTGCAAGCAAACATGCACTTTGATTAGATTGAGACTTCATTATTTTAATTGTAAGTTTTCTTCTTTTCAAAAATTAATTCAACACCACCTTAAAGACTCAAACAAAATGTTTTCCTCTGTTCCCCTAAAATGAAGTGTCCGACCTTAAAACAAAAACTAACATTAAGTGTGCAATTTATAGAACCCAGACCCTAATTTGTGCCTTTTTTTATTACTGTTATTATAAAATAACAATATATTACATGGTCAGGGATCCTATCATAATTTAACATCCAGGCTTTATGGTGCAATTGTCTCTAACATGCATGCTGGCTGCTGCATGCATATGCAATATAAGCTCCTTTTGTGTTATTTCCTTGAGGAGCTAGTATGTCCATTCCTTTGGAAGAAATATATCAGGAGAAGAGCTTTGACTCTGAGAAATAACACAGCATTGCTTCAGAGCATCTTTCTGATCATTTTTCTTTTTTGTTGACTCACTGCTGCATGGTACTTCTCCGCTTCGAGGGCTATATTTGGGAACTGCAATAAATAAGATCATGCATGGAGTTATAGAACTTTCCTTTAATTTTAATATTGTAAGATATAGATTAGAATATGATATGTGGTATAATTAATATTTTCTTAATTAAATAAACACGAGACCTTGAGAAGGTGAAATCTGCAGGCCTAATTGGTGCACTTTAAGATTTAGAGCTTCAACTACTCTGGCTGGAAGGAGGACAGGAGCACACGCTGCAAAACATCTCAGGAAGGTCAAAATTTGAAATGCCTTATTAATTAAGAAAATTTTATACACATTGATAATTGTCGTTAAATAAATGGTTTTCTCAAAACATGTGATGTAATTGTGTATGTCTAACGCGTTTTATTTTTCTTTTAATGAAAAAAAATGATGCAGGCACAAACATGCCACATTGTGAGATAATAATGAATAAAAAGGTGCAAACCTGGCTTCCTGGTTGATTTTGTGCCTGCTTTTTGGGGTAAGAAGACGCCAGTACCACATGATCCTTGTCCTGAAACTAAGAAAACAGCTTGCATTCCAGGCCCACCTGTGGCATGTTTGGGCCTTTGATATGATGATCTTACACCAAATTTTGAGCACTGAAGTACACAAAATTATTTTAAGTTTCAATTAAAGAAATATAAAAAAAAACTAGTAAATAAAAAGTAAAGTTATTCAGCAAACAAAGTCCAAATCCATAAGCAGCTTCATTAAATACATAATAATACGTTTAATATTTCCACTCTCTCTTCACCGTATTAATTAATTGCTATATGCGTGGATATTGCACTTGGTTCATTACATTGGATAAGGAATTAAAATATAAAGGTTTGAAAAGTAACAAATGAAATATTTAACCCCTTCAAAATTTCAAATATTTTTTTAGAAAATTAAATAAAAGAACTCGATATATCGATAACAAATAGCCCTATAGCGTCAATTAATTAATAACAACACGCTGACCATGCATTATTATTTTTAATTAAATCATCAATCTACATTCCACAAGCTTTCATCTGTCATTGCAGCTTCATATATTATGCGACCCAACAAAGGCATGCGTCGTGGCATATCTAATTTCATATTGCATGCTTTAGTACTTTTCTACAAGCCGCTAAGCTTATCTACTTACGTAGGTTTGTTTAATATATTATATATTATTTATAAGTATGCATCTAGCTTTTCAATTTTTAAAATAAAATCATAGTAACTAGCTAGATTGAGACAATTTTCAACTGACACGTTAACGTCCATCCTTTTTATATAATTTTATTGTTGTTTGAGTCATGGTAGAGGGAGCTGAATTTTGAGCCACGCATCAATATATCACTAATTCAATTAAATTAAATGGGATCTGCTTTATATGTTGCCTTTTGTTCTCAACTGAAAAGAATGTTACCGAAAGTACAAGAATAAAATGAAAATTAAAGAAGAAAAAAAAGGTAAAAAGGACAGGAATATTTGCAGCGTGCAACGTTAAAGACCCTTTTTAATTTCAAAAGGAATAGTCGAAGTGCAAAGCATATTTTTGATCTGTTCCCACTAACCCCTAACCCTAAGGTAGCTAGATTTCCTAATTCTAAAGTGATTAATTAATTAAAACTATATATTTTTACATTCAAACAGTAGCCTTACACGTACGTGCCTAGAATGTGACGACGAATCTGATTAAATAAAACTATATATTTTTACATTCTTAGTTAGTACGTGATTTCAGTTGTATATAAAGTGCCTAACTATTCAGCTTTGGAATATTTATTATCTCACATTATTTTTTAAAGTACATATAATAATTATTATTACTAAAGCGTACTACAGCCTGATTAATACCTAAACCTAACTAAAAGGATATATCCTTTTTATATTATACCTACCAAATTAACTTCTACGCAAACATTGCATCTTAACCATAAGCAGAGAGAGTGATACTTGATTGAATTGAATTGAATTGAATAGATAGAACAGTACCTGCGACTGTGTTTCCCGTGGATATCTGTGGTAACCTTGTTGCTGCTGTTTTTGGTGGCGGTTCCTCTTATTATGTATCTGTAGGAAATTTCAGATTTAATTATTTAATTTAAATCAAACATTTGACTTCATCAAATACAACACTAATTAATAATTATAACTCTGAAACGTGGAGAGAAATTGGCATATCGATCACAACCATATGAGAGTGTGTGTGATCTAATTAATCTCTGATTTTAATGAAACTACGTTCCTAGTTGATCAGACAAGAAGCAAAGTATATATATATATATAGTTATATACTATGACTAACCTTGGAGTACTCAAATGCCTCGTTCAGAACATGAGAGGGTAACCAGGGCATTCCTTCTTCGAAACCAACTTCATGAGCATCATGATCATGAACAGAAGCCATGAGAAGAACAGAGAAAAAAGAGATTAATTACACTGATTGATGATATTGATTGTGATGACTCGTTTCTGGAATGTGAGAGGGAGAGACTAGAGAGGCTTTTTAAACTCCAACTTCCGACCTGCAACTCAACTAAAATAACTTGCGTGTCAGAGAGTGCAGAACACAGATAAAATCCTTTTATGCGCTTTCAATAAAATAAACTTTTAGCACTAACATATATTTTATTTAAATTCATACTTCTTATAATCCTTTAGTTTTATAAACTATTTAATATAGTATTATAAGTTGAGTAATTTGATTTTTTCAAATTAAGTGAGAAGGCTGGTTGGTAATATTAATTTTGTTAATAGTTTATTTGCTTTTTTAAATACCTTTTAAATTACTAGGACTCAATCAACTTATTTTTTTTCAACAAACTCTTTTCACCTAATTTATTAATGCATACGTTGATAGAGAATACTTGTATCAGTAGTGATTATGCATTTGTGGCTACTGACTAGAATTATATTCCCCAATTCTTAGGAGAGAGGTAAATAGTTTATCTTATTAATTTTACATCATTTATTATCTTGTTGATAAAATAATAATAGAATAATTATTTCAAAAAATAATTATAAAAAAAGGTGTTATAAAAAGATAAACGAAATTATCAAAATATATGCTTATGTTGCCAATACTTCATGTTGGGAAACCGCCTACAATCTACATAGTTGACATGACTGGAATTACACTAATGAAAAGCATTAAAATAATACTCGACATGAAATAACATTAAAAAAAAGTACTTACTTGAGATAAAAAAAAATTTCCCAAACATGTGCTCTAGTGATTATTCTTTATGTTAGCTTTTCAAATTTTTTTCTGTAGAGTGCTAACTAGAAAACCATCAGACGTAGGTTGGGTTCGGTAAACCCCTCCATCTATTTCTCCGGTGGTTGCAATTACAAATTATTCTCAATTATGCTCTGCTACTTAATTGCTCCATATAACCTCATGTTAATTTATTTTGGTCAAAGCCTCTCGTTTATTTTTTAACAATTAATTTTTGAATGTCAATTTGTTCTTATATATATATAGTAATCATTGTCTAAAAGGGAACAAAGCGGATCTGATGTATAGGGTATCTATATAACCCTAATACTCCTATGTACGTATTATTGTGTGTTGTGGAAGCTTATTACAGCAACTATTCTTAACCACCTTACCAAATCCTTCCAAGCATAAAACAATCATAACAACTTCATCAATACAAGGCTTCAGTCCTTTTTTTATGTCATATGCTCACAACTAACAAATCCAAAGTGATTCTTTTACTAGAAGGGGAAAAATACTTTAACTATTTCCCCTTTTGGGTTAATGTTAAAAGTATTTATAGATTTGGGTAATTTATATTTTAGGTGGCGCCACACAGTCTAGGACCATCAATGTGGCACCAAAAAAATAGGGTCAACACACTGGTAGCACTATAAGATAAAAGGTCTTCAAGATTGATGGAACCCAACTTTTGCAGGTGGCGCCACAAGGTTAAGAGTTGCCTGCAGGTGGTGCCACAGGAAGACCAATCACCAAACATGTGGCATCATAGCAGAAACCATCTTTTAAGTGGCGTCACACTAGAAACAATCTTTTAGGTGGCGCCATAAAATCAGCCACCACCTTCAAAGGTAGTGCCATGCTAGGAACAATCTCCTAGGTGGCGTTACAAAACCACCAATAACCTATGTTTTATGATTTGGCTTTGGATTGTATAGGATTTGGTTATGGTTATGGTTAGGATTAGGGTTTGGCTATGGTTAGTTATGGGTAGGGTCGTGGTTAGGTCTAGGGTGGGGCCATGGTGTATAGGTTTGTCAAGGTTAGGGTTAGGGTTAAGACCATGGTTAGTTAGGGGTATGGCTAGGGTTAGGTTTAAGGTGAGGGTCATGGTTGTGTTTGTGGTTACATTCAAAGGTTTATGTACCCAAGGATAGGGTTAGTTGTCGACTCGTAGGGCCTAAGGATTAAGGTTCAAGGTTTAGTGTTGGCGTTTAAAGTGTATGGTTTAAGGTATAGGTAGGCTTTGGTTTGTTTATGGTAATGGCAAAGGTAATAGGTAGGGTTAGGGTTAGGATCTGAGTTAGAGTTTGAGTTGGGGTCAAGGTCAGGGTCATGTATAGGGTAAGGGTTATGGTTATGGTTATGGGTAGGGTATGAGTTAGGGTTTAAGGCTAGGGTTAGAGCCAGAGGTTGATTTAGGGTTGGGGGTAGGGTCAGGGTCTTGTGTAAGGTTTAATGTTTAGGGTTTATGGTTTATGGTTTGGAGTTTAAAATGTATGGTTGAAGGTTTAATGTCAAGGTAAGTGTTAGGGTTAGGTTATGGTTAGTCTTTATTATTTAGGGACCTAGGAGAATGGTTAAGGGTAAACAATAAATCCTATGAAGACATATAAAAAGCAACAAACATTTATGTAGAACACAATAAACAAAATAGTCAACAATGTTTTACATTAAGGGAAAAAAATTAAGCAGTAATAAAACCTATGTCTTACTTAATGAAGGTCATCATCTTTTTGTGTACGGCTTGAACAATTATTTTTGTTATGACCTTCTTGTCTGTAATGACGAGATTTAATTTTCTTTTGGGATTCTGTTCAATCTATTTATTTTCATTTCTAATTCTTGTTGATTTTGGACGATCTTTACCCCATAGTTTTTCAAAATCTGGAGCAATATAAGGTTCACTTCTTTCAAGCATTGTTTCATCGTTGCCAAGTGAATTCCATTCACCAGAATAAGCCTGAATAATGTTTTCAATTGAATAGACTTTATCTACAAATTGATAAACATTGATGTTCATATGAGCGCAAATTGTTATAACGTGAGAGCAAGGATATCGGTAAGCCTGAAAAACACCACACTCACAATAATTATCCTTTAGGATAACAGCCCATGTTATTCCACCCCTTTGAGTGACATGGTTGAAAGGTTCTTCAATTTCAAATTTTGTTCAAGCAATGTCAAACCTTTTAACCTTGTAAGTGCAAACAGCTTGTGTACCCTTTTCCATTGCTTTCAACAACCTATTGCAGTAATTATGTCCTTGTGCATATTCAGATTTTGCTTGCACCCCTCTTTGGACAAAATACTCGACTAACCTTTGGTGAGTACACCTTACCAGTGTTGTTATTGGCAAATTTTGTGCCTCCTTGAAGACCTTATTGACGGCTTCAAATAAATTTATCATATGACCATATCTACAGCCATGCATATCATGTGCCATGCTCCATTTTTCCTTGGGAATATCATCAATCCACTCCCTTATGTTGTCATCTTTTTCACATAATTTTTCAAGTTTGCGCTTAAATCGGTGCATATAAGTCGTATAGCCTACAATTAAAAAAATTATGTAATAAAATCATAATAATTTGAAATTCAAAATAATTCATTTTATTTTAATGAGGAAAACTTACCCAATGCTATCAATTCCTGCTTTAGCTTTACATTCTTGAATGTGTGATTGAAGTTGTTGGCAATATGACAAATGCAGTGCACATGGTAAGCATGCGGTGGTTGTCATTCTATTGATGTTCACACTGCTCCTATTATACTTTTATGTCTTTCTGATATAAGACATGATATAAGGTATAGTTTATTTTAAGTTTCAACAAATTTGGTGTTGTCAAATTTTAGCTAAAAAGAAAACATGTGCATAAAAGGTAATTGAAACATTAAAATTGTTAAGCAACTAATTGTCCAACAATTAAAACAAAGGTAATATTACACGTTTAATGCTCTAAGGATCATCACTCTTATTCTGGAAAACTTCATTTAAGTCAACTCCTAGATGAGGATTTTGGACGAAGATGGTCCTTGTCCTAAGAACATGGATGGTGAAAAACTTAACGAATCATAAAAATTACTAGGATGAGGAGCGGGTGCACCGAGCGTTACCAAACTCGGTATACTGAGTATAATCACCATAATGTTGAGATGGTGAAACGTAAAACGTACCACTTACTGGTTGTGGTGGGGGTGGTGGAAAGCGTATTGGTTCATGTTGGAGAACCGTTCTTCTACGGCCTAGTCCTCTTCCCTCTCTACTTCCAGCCCTAACATTCACATTTTGGGGAGGTGGAGGCATATGTTTAGTTAGGCGATATGCCTGTTGCGAGGGCACAATAACACGTTCAATGCCACTCCATGCATGCAACACATTGGCCAATCCAGTTCTGACTTCTTCATTGGAACTCATGTTCCAATGTTGATCAGTAGTGTAATGATACACCCACTCAACAGTGTCAAGTCTGCATATGTAAATATTTGTTTCATTAATAAACTGAATGATAGTACAAATGATACAAATTAATGTAACATAATTACGTCAAGTAAAAGTCACTTACCGCAAAACCAATTTTTGCCCCAAAATGTCCAATCCACCGTTGTGTATGGGCTCGGTACCATACTGTCGCAACCAGAATCGCGGCGGGACGGCGATTAAAATCGAAAGTATGGATCAGAGGAGTCGCCACCAATGTTTATTAAGGAAAACATTAGAAAAATCCTTTTTAGAAAAAATGTGGTCCTTGAAACCAGATTTTGAGTTCGGGAGTCCATTACGTGTAGGGAAGGTATTAGCACCCTACAACGTCCGTCACAAAGACGGTTACCTTTAATTAATTAAGCGAAAATCTTTTATAATTTTTAGACATTTATCTCACCAAAACATTACTAGAACAAAATAATTAATTTTACTAAAGGAAAGAAAGAAATATACTATTTTTATTCTTTTTATTTTTTAATTTAGGACTCTTGAGTTGTCGCAACTCATTTATCCTAAAAAGACACTTGAAAAATTGACAGAGGTGTACACCCAAGTCAATTCATCTTTATTATCATTTTTTAATATGATTTTAATTTAAACAACTATTGATAATTAAAAAAAGGAAAGAAACTTAGTAAAACGGGGGGGTGTAAACAGAAATATGGCCCCAAAACAAGAAACTGTAATTTAGTAAAATGAAGGTGTAAATAGAAATCTGGCCCAAGACAAATGTGTTGCGATTTAGTAATATATGGTGGTGTAAACAGCAAACTGGCCCAAGATAAATGTGTTGCGATTTAGTAATATATGGTGGTGTAAACAGCAAACTGGCCCAAGATAAATGTGTTGCGATTTAGTAATATATGGTGGTGTAAACAGCAAACTGGCCCAAGATAAATGTGTCGCAGTTTAGTAATGTAGGGAGGCGTAAATAGAAAAATGGCCTAAACGCGAAATTAAAATTAGGGGTTTCCTTTTCCCCATTCATTCTGCTGCTTGAGCCCTTGAGCTCTAGGGTTCGCGAGAGTGAGGAAGAGGCGAGAGGCTGGGGTTGGCCGCGCGGCGGGGGTGAGGTGAGGCGGAGGCATGGCGGTCGGGGGTGGATGGCGCAGCGCTGGGCGAGCGAGGTGAGTGAGATCACGATGGCGAGGAGTGACGGCGCGACTGGGCACGGCGGGGAGTGCGAGGCTGGGCGCGAGCAAGGCGGGTGCAGAGGGGGTCACGGCGCGAGGATGAAGAGGTTGCATCCCTTCCTCTTTCTCATTCCCCTTTCCTTTCTCTATTTCTACTTCTCCTTTGCCTTGAACTGATTTTCTCTGTTTGATTGGTTTCTCTGTTTGAGTTCTCTGATTTGCTTCTTTTGCTATAAAGGGATGGTGATTTGATTTTGATTTTTGGTGGCTTTGTTTGTGCTTGTATTTGGGACTGAATTTCAATTGCTCTGGTTTCGGTGATTTGATTTGTCTGTATGCTTATGTCTCTAATCATGCCCCTGTATCTGTCTCTGCGTATGTCTATTGTCTCTGCATATGTCTCTTTATTTTTTATTTCACCATGAATGCACCTGTCCCTCGTTCTGATTCTTATTCTAAGGCCAGGCTCGCATCTTTGGTAAGTTTGATTGATTTAAATTTAACATGGCATTTTCTCCTCAGACTCATATCTCTTTATCATTTTTAAGCAAATAGATTTGAGCACATGTATTCCATTGATTGTAAACAGACATAAAAAGGCTAGAGATTACATGAGGGTTGAAAGGAAAGAAACCTGTTTGCTGTATTACTCTGCTCTTCTGATGTTTCCTCTTCTCTGTTCTTGTTTCTTGTTCTCCTGGTTCTTACTGTCTTGCTTCTTTTTTTTGTGCTCTACTTTCTGATTTCTTTCTTTACTCTGCTGGTCTCTCTTCTTTTTCTCTGCTTTTCTGCTTCTAGTTCTCGGTTGATCTCTCAGTGCTTTCTGTCTGATCTGAGTGTGTTTTTCTTTTGATCCCCCCTCCTTTTTCTTGTTATGCTCCTCTATATATATACAAGAGGTTTCCTTCCTAGGAGGGTTTGCTCTCAGCTTTCCTTCCTAGGAGGGTTTCCTCATTTTTAATCATTTCTTTTCCTTCTTGCAGCCACCTTTTCAGGATCAGCCACCACTAGTGTCCAGCCTAGTTGGCTAGAATAGCTAGCTAGGATGATGCAGCTGCTTGAGTTAATGAGGCTGTTGATGGAGTTCAGGAAGCTGCTGATGAAGCTGCTTGCTGTTGATGAAGCTGCTGCTGCTTATGAAGCTGCTGATGCTGTTCTTTTTTCTTCTTTTATTTCTTTGCTGCTTCTTCCTTTTTTTCTTGAATTGATTGCTGCTTCTTTTTTGCCTTGTGATAGAGAAACACACGAATGGAATGACACAAGATTGGTCTCATGAACCTTTCTTCTCTTTTTTCCTTCTCTCCTCTTCTTCTCTTCTTTGTTTTTGGCAAGATGCCAATTGTGAAACAACAAATAATAATAATAATGACGATAATAATAATAATAGTAATAATAATAATAATAACTATAATAACGTAATTAACCGGACAAAATTGGGTGTTGACACATACCATGTATTCATGTGTGGGTAGCAAAAAAGGATTGTCAATGGGGATGGTAGAGATGACCCTAGCAAATCGTGCATTCTATAATTCAACAAAAATAGAGTGCACTTGAGCCCAATCTTTTGTTTCCTTACCTCTTAAGGTAAGATCATGGTACCGTCTTGTTGAAATGGTGGGTTGGGAATGTGTTGGGCAAGTTTGAATTGCCTCAGGACCCGGTCACGATGATGTCACTCAATGATGTGAAAGTTGATTAGTGGCACCACCGCTCTTCATAAAGCACTCCCATTAAAAAATCCAGGAGGAAAAAGATTGGCGTGCCAAGTGTATAGATCCCAGACAACCTATTTAATTTGAAAATAAAATCAAAATATAAAAGGGAAACAAAAAATGGTAATGACAAAATTTAGGATTAAGAACATACATCATAGGTTTCCATTGTGTCAAATTTAAGTCGCAAAGTATACAATGATAAATTTTGAGGAGTAAAGTTGGAATTCTTTCCATCTCGGTACCTATTTTTACAAAGGTTTAATAATGTTAAAAAAATTATTAAGAAAATTTAAGATGCTTGAAAAAAATATGCAATCATAACATACCTTGCCCCTAGAAGAAATCCTGGAAGAGGGTTCGCTCGAGCTAATGGTGCAATTTTGGGAAACCTTTCCCATGCCCAAAGCATTAGTAGCACTCCGACCCTTCCAATTTTAGACACCTTAGGGTTGGTGGCCTTACATAACTCTTGGTAGAGATATGCAAGAACAACTAAACCCCATGAATATTTGCCGTACTGTTCCAAGTCTCGCATGAACGGGAGGAATCTTAGCGGGACAAAACAACCGAAATGATCCGACATTAATACTCCTCCCAGAAGGTGCAAAATATATGTACATGTGTACCTCTCCAACTAGACTTGACTTCCTACATGAAGACCAATGTCATCAATCTACTCCCGTGAAAAGCAGAAGGAGGTAGCTCTATTCTTAAGAGTTTTACACACAACTATACCTAAGTGTTTGTTAATTTCCCAATCATAGGCTCACCATCAATATGAAGCCTTAACATAAGGGACACGTCTTGTAGGATGATAGTGGACTCACCCATGGGCATGTGAAATGTGTGTGTCTTAGGCTGCCATCGCTTAACTAATGTGGAAATCAACTTGAAGTCGTAGTTGAAGAAAGGCATGTCAGCCCCAATAAAAAAATCGGCCGCATCTAATAAATGACGAATTTCTTATGGAATACCTTCAAGACAATCTGGAGCTACTTGTTCTTCTTCTTGAACAAATGGGCGTTTAGGTTTCTTATCTTTTTGAGAACGACGGGCTCTCAAATGGCGATCACCTTTATTCTACCATATATGCTCTGATACATGTACTTGTTGCAACCTCAAAGGCATCCCAAGGACCGAGATCCAAAATTGCTCCTTGTTGCTCCATTTTTTGTTGAACTTAACTTAAAATATGAAAATTGGTCAAAATAAATACTACAAATATTACAATAAATAAAATACAATTTTATAAAAATAACTTGAAATTGTACAAACAAACTAGTTTTATAAAAACAATTTAAAACTCTATAAACAACCTAGTTACATTAAAGTAATATAAATTCATAATTTAACCTAAACAATCTAATTTGATAGAAACACCTTAAAATTCTATAAACAACCTAAGTATAATATTAAATGAGAATTTAATCTAACCAAATTATATTGATAAAAAAAAGTCAAAGCAAATTATATTCATATTTTCAAATCTAAGAAAACTATATTCATAAAAAAAATCTAATGAAACTATATTCATAACAAAAATATAAGAAAACGATATTAATAAAAAAAAATGTCAAATGAAATTATATTGATAAAAGAAAATTTAAGGGAAACTATATTCATAAAAAAAAATATTATCAAACTATATTAACAAAAAAAAAAGTCTACTGAAAATTATATTCATAAAAAAAATATAATCAAATGATATTCATAAAAAAAAATCTAATGAAACTATATTCATAAAAAAAAAAATATAAGCAAACTATATTCATATTATTATTAAAATTGTAATTATCTATAATTTTTTTTAAAACTATCATTTGCTTCATTAAAATTAATTATATTAAAAATGAATGACGTGTGTTTATTCTTATTTACTATATAATTAGAGAAAGATTAAAAATTATATTTAAAATTATTTATAAAAAATTATTATAAATATATATAATATTTGAGGCCCACCCTAACTTTATTTACTTCCTTTTTATGAATTTTATGTATAATATATTTTTCAATATTCAATAGCTATTTAAATTAATCAACATCTAATGAAAACAAAAAAATATAAGAAAACTACAACTAAACTTTTATACACATGCTACAACTAAATAAAACAACCAACTCACACACTCACATATTCAAAAGCAAACTTTAACTATAACTAAACAAAACAACCAATTCATACATTTACATACTCGGAGCAACCAACTCACACAGAACAAACTTTAACTACAACTAAACAAAATAATTAACTCACACATTCACATATTTAGAGCAAATTTTAACTACAACTACATACAAATTCTTTAAAATAGCTTCAAATAATTTTATTTTATTTTAACAATCACTTTATACTAGTTATTAGTGTTCTACACACTTATAACATGATTTAATAATATACAAACAAAAAATAATAATTTAACATTATATAAATTTGTCTAAAATATAAAAACATACAAAATGTTAAGGAGTCCCACTAGTCCCACTACTTCTTCTTTTTTGTCATCCACCAAGTAGTTGTTCTAAATATTATGGCGTCACCTATACTTGGTCCTACCACAAGTCTCACTTTTCTTTTCTTCCTTTTACAAATTTTTTTCACACACCACAACAAGTAGCACAGCACATTCACTTTTTTTTTTTTTTTTCACAAATAGTAATGATGCATGCAAGGACCACAACAACATATAGAAGATGAGGGAGCCATGGAGCCATCTAGAAGGCACATAAATTCTGGCCCCAACTTCACTCTTCACTTCAAAGGTCATTGTTAGATTATTTTGGCAAGCGTACCAAATATCGCACAAGTAGTTTAAAAGGGAAGATCCCAGTATCGAATCCACAGGGAATTGTCTGTATTTTGACTATCAGTAAAGTAATCAATTCCTAAACATTAGTTGGTTTTCATAGTTGGTTGTTCTTGAAACATCAATAATAACAGAAATTTAACTAAACACTACAGTTAACACTAACTATAAACAATATAAACGACAATGTTGATTCGGGACTATGATCGAACAGGTTGGCGTGCTTGAGTTTTAGAATGGAATAATGGATATGTTGAGGATTTGGTTCAACCGGTTTGCTTCCCATGTAAACATATAAGATATATTCTCCATTCACATTAATAGTTCAAATTAACTTCGATCTAAAAGTGCTTAAAACGTGATCTCTCATCAAATCAAGCCTAAATCGCTCAACCTCACTTCCGATGTCTCGGTAAGTTCGGTTGAGTGGTTTGATGAAGCTTAGAGATCTTTGTGAAGCTAATGGAGTCTATCCTATGTCTAGAAATACACTCCATTAGAGTTCAAACTCGGTTCCAAGTTCAACAAAGATCTCATCAATGGCGGGTAAACTCTAAAACATGCATATATAATCGATCCAATCATATAACAAGAATAAAGATAGAGAAATGAACATTAAACTGAATATTTCAATGAATAGATATGAAGAATAGCATTTACATGATCAGCACCTAGTTCCAAGTCCTCAACACTAATAGATTAGCCTCTCATTGTCATGAGAAGCCTTAAAAAGTTACAAAAGTGGAGGAAAGAGAACAGAGGAAACAGGGGGAAAAAAAAGAGAGAAGCGGCTTAATCGGTTCTCCAAGTCCGAATGCTTCAAAATTCTTCAAGTGCAGCTTATATAGTCGAAGCCTCGCTTAGCGCAAACTTTCGCTAAGCGCAAAACACCGCATAATGCATCTCAAAACAGGTGTTCCGCTAAGCGCAATCTTCCGCTACGCGCATATTCGATTCGAAAGCAAACTTCCGCTAAAGCGCGATGTCCCGCTAAGCGAGTATTACGTTCGAATGAAAAAAAGTCGCTTAGCGCGATGTGGCGCTCGGTAGCGTCATAGACCGTCCTAACTCGCGTAGCTTGCTCTTGCGCTCGGCCGACGTATGTCTTGAGCGAGATGGTTCGCTTAGCGAGATCTCGCCTTCTTCTTGTATTCTCCCTTCTTTGTTGAATCTAGGCCTGCACACATAAATTAGAGTATATTTCTCACAAAATAACTTCCTAGGGTTAGAATTATCAAACTATACAAATCTATATTAAATGATTTCAAACTAAGCTAAAATTCCTAAGAAAGTTGAATAATCACTACAAAATCTGATGCAATATTTACGTATATAAAGCGATTATCAGTCATGTTGCCACCTTCACGCTTAACTACATGGAAAATGACACCATCTGCATAGGTGACTCCAAGGGGCGTAGCACCACCTGTGTGGCTTACTCCATAGGCCCTAACGTCACCTGTGTAGCCTGCATGGGAATGGGTCACCTAGGAAAGGAGCGCTGACTAGTTTTGCTTGCTCCATAGGCCTTGGCGCCACCTGTGTGGCCTGTGTGGGAATGAGTTCACTTAGGAAAGGAGCACTGACCTGCTGAGCTTGTGGCATAGGTTATGACACCAACAAGATGCTGGTTACTGACCTTCTGGTGCCACCTAGATGGGGAAGGGACACGTGAAAAATTGTTTGCGTCGTTATTTGTGGCGTCACCTAGAAGATGGTTTTAAGTGTGGCACACCTATAAAGATTGGAGTTGAAAACTTTTGGCTATGTGGCGTCATTCGAAATGTCTTCCACTTTGTAGTGTTACCTAAATTAAAAATACATTAACCCACATTGGGAAATACTTCTATTTATGCACCCCTCCTGATAAAAGAGCCATTCAAAGTAGTATATATTAGTATAACTTGGCATGACTTGGTAGCAGATCGATTTTTACTTCTTTCACCAAACAGGACACAAAAGTGATTACTGTTAGGTGAGTTTGAGGGATATATGAAAAATTGTGATGATGACATGTGGGGTTCGTGCTCTGATACAAACTACTAGTATATATATCTGAATACCCTACTCTATTCCTTATTCAAATAAAGTCGATCAATTCATGATCGATTCAGAACAAATTAGGTCAATTAAGCTTAATCTTTTGTTTTTTATTCAATTTTAACTTTTTTATTAATGTGTGCAGGATTTGTGTGAAGCGGTTAACCATGCGATTAATGAGCTGAGAACAAACTAGAAAAATAAACAAAAGATGAGTAAGATTTTTGAATAACTTTCATCACTCATAATGTATTTAATGCGGCAGAGATTATGGTTGGTGAAGGTTCTTATTTTTGGGTTAAGTTGAGGAAAATCAGAAACCAACTAAATTGCAGATATCCACACTCTAGTGATTTAGGTAACCAAACTCTGATGAGGTGGTAGGTCAAACAATAAAATTCTCGCAAGTCGCAACCAAACTCTGTAACCAAAATTACATAAAAAGATAAAAATAATTTACTAACAGGGTCCAGTAGAAGAGGCTACTTTTCCATATACATAATGTGATGAATCAAGGTCGATTTTTTATTAGAGAAAATATCGATATTTAGTACCTAGCTAACTCTGTCTTGAAAAGAATTATCACCAAAAAAAGATACTTGTAAAAAGTAAAATAACTGAAAAATTATATGTCACATGGTTACTGCAAAATGCTTGTTCAAGAATCAATTACATGTTCAAAATATTTATTTATTATTGATTATTTTAAATGTTTGAAGATTTTAATTTTTTTAAGGTCGAAGATTTAATTAAAATACACTGATTTACACTATCATTTAATTATAAATTATATATTGTGTATGATAAATTAAATCTATTAATATTATAATAATCATTTTAAAAATTATATGTAAAATGTTTGCACTAAATTTTTTATATCAATAATGCATGTTTACATGAAAATTAAACTCTTTTTTTCCTATAATTTTTTTTACTATTTAATAACTAGGAGAAGAGTGACACTATTTCTCTCTATTTATATTTAAAAAAAAATTAAAGAAAAAGGATAAAGGCAAATAGGAAATGATATAAATAGTTATTTTAAAATTAATTTTTACATACTTTTAGAAGTATTTTTTATATACAATTAAAACATAATAGTAAATTTTTAGGAGAATTGAGTTTATAATATGCTAGCTAAAAATAAAATAATTTAAAAAATACGAAGATGAAAAATAGATATTATTACCATTACAATAGATATTATTACCATTATAATTATAATTGTAATGGTAATAATATCTATTTTTCATCTAATACTAGATACTATACTTTTATTTCGTATTTAAATTTACAAATACCCGTTTTAAGAAAAAAAAACTTGCTAGCTAATAATTTTATGAACATCGTTGGAACCTTTAATTATTGATTGATGTTTTATTATTATTATTATTTCCCGTTCTGTCACCTGACATCGCATCGATGGCAAATCACTCAAGCAGCTTCGGCGGTCGCAGTGGAGTACGAGTGGTGGTCGCCGGCGATCGCGCCACCGGAAAATCGAGCCTGATAGCCGCCATAGCGACGGAGTCATTCGCCGAGGCCGTTCCGCCGGTTCTTCCGCCCACTCTCCTCCCCCCCGATTTGTACCCCGACACCGTTCCTCTCACCATCGTTGACACACCTTCCAGGTCCTGCTCAATTTATTCCACGCATTAATTTCATTCAAAATTTTCTCGAAGCAATCGTTATTTTACGAAACAATTCATCAATTGAAGTCGCGACCTGTGTGTAACTGAATCGCATCTTTTGACACTGAACTTCGCTCGTGTCTTCGTTATGCGTGCTTTTGTATTCTTAATTGTGATGATCATTGATGGCTAGTTGGATTGGAGTGTCTGATTATTTATACTCCGAATGAACGCGTGCTTTTGTTTTGTGTAGCTTGGACAAACTGAGAAAGCGTAATGAGGAGTTGAAAGGAGCTGATGTTGTGGTGTTAACCTATTCTTGCAATGACACGGCGTCGTTTTCGCGGTTGAGTTCTTACTGGTTCCCGGAGCTGCAGAAGTTGGAGGTTGGTGGTTCTATGCATTTTTCGAAGTATGAATCATAAACAAGTACTGTTTATTTATTATTGTTGCTTTTTTTGGGTGATACACTGATGCAGGTGAAGGCACCTGTAGTTGTGGTTGGTTGCAAGCTGGATCTTAGGGATGAAAGCGAGCAAGTGAGCTTGGAGCGCGTCATGACACAGCTTCTACAACAGTTCAAGGAAATTGTCACCTGCATTGAATGCTCTGCTGCTACGCAATACCAGGTGCTTTGCTTTGCAGCATCGTTGTTACTTGGTGATGCTTACTTATATTCTGTTATTAGATAGAGAAAAAGGGTTATTCACCGACAGTACAAAACAATTTTACACGGTCATCCATTCACAATCCACTATGTATGGTAAATTTGTTGACTTTTACAAAATTATCTTAAAAGTTATAGCATCGGTGATTTGTATAGGCTGTATGCAAATAAAAAAGCAAAGTACATATAAACTAGCATAATATTAACTCAAAAGTTCAATTGGCTGGAGACTTGCCAGAGATGACAAGAGGATGTAGAATGCATGCCAGTGATGCCACAACCACAACATTCATAGTGGCTGCAAATAGAGGACAGAGTTGTGATAGCGGAACCACGGAATTCCACAATGCAATAGCACTATAGCGATTATTTAACAACAGTGTTAGTAGACAAAATCTACCAGCCACTCCTATATATAAAGTATTTCAAGGCCATTCATTATGACAATATCTTGCAAGTAAATCAGGCTTCTAATACTTTTCCCTTATGCCAAAATACAAGCCTATGGTTTATTGAAGGCCAAAATGATCCTTAACTATCAAATACAACTATACAAGTAGTGATTTTTTTTATAAATAAAAACCCAGCTAAATGAGTTCTCCTTTCTGCTTTACAAGTAATTCAAGTGTAAAGTAAAAAAATTCATGACTCTCTGTAATATCACAGTTGTTTTGGTTTACTTATATACGGACATACTCTTGATGATATTGTTATTATTATTTGCAAAATGTGAGTGTCTGAAATTTAATATTAATTCTAAAATTTTAGGTCCCTGAAGTTTTTTATTTTGCTCAAAAAGCGGTACTTCATCCGGTAGATCCTTTGTATGATCATGAAAGTCAAACTTTAAAGGATCGATGTGTTAGGGCATTGAGAAGAATATTTGTTCTTTGTGATCGTGACATGGATGAAGCCCTCAATGATGCAGAACTAAACGAGTTTCAGGTTTTTGTTGAATTTGGATTTTCTTAAATTTCCTTTTTTATTTATTTATTTATTTAATATGCTTTGAATATTTATTGTTTTCATCTGTGGCCTATTTATTCAAAACGTGCAAATATATCAACAGGTTAGATGCTTCAATGCACCATTGCAATCCTCTGAAATAGCAGGAGTCAAAACAGTTGTACAGCAGAAAGTACCTGAAGGAGTCAACACACATGGTCTTACTTTTCCTGGATTTGTTTATGTCCATAATATGTTCCTCAAAAAAGGGCGTCCAGAGACATTATGGGCTGTTCTAAGAAACTTTGGATATGATAGTAATTTGAAACTCAAGGATGATTTCCTTCCAGTTCCATCTAAGTATGCTTTGGATCAGGTCATACATAGCTTCTTTGTTCTATTATTGTGGAAATTCCACTTTTGTCCTCCTGTCTAGTTTAAATAGAAAAGGTTGGAGTAGTGATACAACGAATTAACTGTACATTATTCAGTCTTGGTATTAACAATACCAGAAAATGTGCGTGATTATTAAATTGGGAAAACTAGAATATCACGTATAGGTTATACTTGTTTGTTTACTGTAATTTTAGCTAGTCAGTGTAGCTTTTGCAAATATTAGATGTCAACAACCTATGTCTCTGGGATTGGAGATTTGCAGAAGTCAAGTTTGGATTTTATGCTTGTTCTGAAAAATGACTTAGATATTGAGACATCATTATTGTCCAAATCTTTCCTTATCTGCTGGCATTCCTCTTGTACAAATATGGCCATTTGGAACTTTGGATTGCAATTAGTTTATTGTTGTAGTTGATATAGCATTCTCCCTCTGTTTTTTTTATTTGTTTTTTAAGGTTAAAGTGCACATTAGAAATACAATTAATATTCTCATTTGTACTAAAATTACTTTTAATTTCCTAACTATGCCCTTTATCTTTTTTATCTGTTATCTCTCTTATTAATTAATTTCTCTCTCATTTATTACTCATTCCTTCTACCTTTACTTATCTCTGTTTTAACAGGTGTGTAAAATAATTAAGGATAGGTAAAGATGAGGGTATAATTGAGAAAATAGTGATTAATGTTTTGTTGAACTTTTAAAGCTGCATTTCCCATCATTTTAGCTCATCAAGTCATTACCAATTGTGGTAAAATTATTTTAAATTTCCTGTTAAACTTTCAAATGACATGAAGTATTTACTTTCATATACATAATCTTACAGAGTGTGGAGCTGACAGGTGAAGCTGTAGAGTTTCTAAATGGTATCTTTCGACTGTTAGATACAGATAAAGTATGTAGTAATGTTCTCGCTATAACTTCCCTGACCTTTATTATGTGCTTTAACCACCTATCTCTGTGTCTTCTTTTTAGGTGGTATTCCATATCTAATATACTTTTTTTTCTATTCATTTCTTTGAACCTTGATACTCTTTAGGATCGAGCCTTACGACCTGCTGAAGTTGATAAGTTATTTTGTACTGCACCAGAAAGGTGAACTTGCTACCCCCCTCTCCCTAAACTTTCCATGCATTGAACAATAAAAAGGTGAACTCATCTTTTGATTGTCCTTTATATAACTAGTATCTCATTAGTGTCATATTTAGGGTCCATTTGTTTATACTTATTTGTTAAAAAACACTTTTTTTTTAATAAAATAAGCAGTTCTAAGTTTTTATGATAAGTTGAGTTTAGCTTATGGGAAAAGTTCAATTCATTTTATCTTATTTCCTTCCATATAAGTGCTTATGGAAAAGTTTATCTAAATAGGGCCTAGGGCTGATTGGTGCAATCATTGGAGACATCACTAACAATTCAGGATATGGGAAGGCAATTCAGGAGATACTATGTTTGACAATAATTCTATGTTTAAAGGATTGTTTTTACTGTTCCTTGCCAAAGTCTATGTTTGTGCAGCATGATGCATCTAATTATTTTACTGCATTATGAGAGCTCAGAACACAATCTTTTTTCATAATCCTATGAAGACAGAATGTTACCTCTGTAAACATTGTTATTTTACAATTTTTCAGATGGAGCATATCTAATAGTATTAATAGTATTGATTTTAATTTTATCTATTGTTCAAATGTGGTATGTTCTTTGTATATTATTCACTTTATTTCCTTCTTTTTCAATTGTGATAATCTTGAAATGATTTATAGTTAGTTTTTCCACTTGATGTCATCCATCTTAGGCTTGGTACTTGGTTTCGAATTGCAGTCCATGGGATGCTGATCGTTATAAGGATGCTGCTGAGAGAACTGACATGGGTTACATATCTCTTAATGCATTCCTGGCGCAGGTGGGGTTAACTTATGCTGTTTTTTATTCTTCAGAATGAGTTATTGATATACCTCTTAATTTGTATGATGCAGTGGGCCCTTATGACATTACTTGATCCACCATGTAGCCTGGCTAATTTGATTTACATTGGATATAGTGGTAATCCTGCTGCAGCTCTCCGTGTTACTCGTAGAAGAGCAGTAGATCGCAAGAAGCAAGCAACAGAAAGGAATGTGTTCCAATGCTATGTTTTTGGTTCTAAAAATGCTGGGAAGTCTGCTCTGTTGGATTCATTATTGGGAAGGTGTGCTTCTGAACCAATCACCATAGTCTGTGTGTCTTTAAATATATTTTGATCTATCAGTAAGCGAATTTTTTCCTCTCCTACTGTTTATATCTGTTTGGCTTCAAAGAAACAATTAACTCCATTTTTCACAGGCCTTTCTCAAACAATTATACTCCAACAACAGTTGAGAGGTTTGCAGTAAATTCCAATGAATTAATAGGGGTGAGTATCATGATGGGAAAACATTACTGTTATTTAAATAATTTTGAAAAATGATATTTGTCTTTCTCTCTTGCTTTCCCTCAATTCAATATGCTCTATTGCTAGTTAATATAGGAGTCACATAGATGTTGTGGAGGAAATTGGGTACAATATGCAGGTCTTTATACTCATAATGCTGGTGTTTGCTGCTACTATATAGGGAACCAGAAAAACTCTTGTGTTGCGGGAGATACCAGAGAATCAAGTATCAAATGTTTTGTCAAATAAGGATTATTTGGCAGCATGTGATGTAGCTGTTTTTGTGTATGACAGGTATGGTGCAAAATGTATTGCGATAATGCTTTGCTACATTTAAACTGCTGGAATGGTGTTTTGCAGTCTTGCTTTGGTGTAACCAGCATATTTATGGGTAGTCAATAAAAATAATGTATAAACTAACTGCCTAAATAGAGTATTTTATTCCATATTGCCTGAAATGACATAAGATCTGCTGCTGTTTAAGATCCCTTGAAATACTTGCTTTGCACGGTATAACTCCCTATTAGTTATCAATATGGATGTTATTTAGAAACCTATGGTAAATCCTCAAAACCTTAATCTCTGATTAACGATTTTAATTGTTTTGAAAATTAATCTGAATTTTAACTTGGCTTGCATTTTTATGGTTCTCAACATTCTGAAAGAATAAGCATATCAAGTTAAAGGAATGGTTATTATGAGGGGAGCTAATAAAGTAGTAATAGCCATTTAATAAAAAAGAATGGTTGACATCAAATCTTTCACTAAAACCCCACATGACCCTTTTTTCCCTCACTATCAAGTCTTTCTCTCTTCCACTCTCCCAATCAGCTTCTCTTCATGGTTTCTAGCATTTTACCCTGTCTGTAGCTTTCGAGTCTTGTCCTTATTGTCTAGATAATTATATTATTTTGTTTGTGCTCATATGCTAGGCTTAACTTTTATGAAACACCCAAAATATTTCATATTGATTTAGATACTTGTATAAGCATCACCTTACCAGATTTTGGGGCTTTACTACATGTCCATTCTGTCAAGAATCAAGATCTTGTGTAATGTAGTTTAATTCGTAGTTACGTATTTGGTTGTTTATTTTTGACATTTTGCTCCTGTAACTTAGTTTTTATTTTTTCTCTTTGTTCTTCAGCTCAGATGAACATTCATGGAAGAAATCCAGAGATTTGCTTGAGAAGGTTGCTAGACAAGGAGATCTAACTGGTTATAGAGTTCCTTGTCTACTTATTGCTGCTAAGGATGATTTACCTCCATATCTGAGGGCAGTACAAGATTCAGTTAAGGTATTGCATATCAACTCAGTGTTATGACATCATATATGTTATTGTTATGCATAATTTCATAGTTAAACCTGCAAGTTTGGGATGCTTTCATCCCCTTAATTTTGGTATAGGTTACTCAGGAATTGGGAATAGAGGCACCTATTCATGTAAGTATGAAATTAGGTGATTCAAGCAACGTGTACCATAAGATTGTCAATGCTGCAGAGCACCCTCATTTAAGCATTCCAGAAACTGAGATTGGGAGGAAAAGAAAGCAATACCATCGGCTTCTTCAGCACTCTCTTGTTTTTGCCTCAGGTGTGTTTCCTCCCACCAGAACTTGATGCATAAACCACAAATTTGCAAAAATATCCGTTTTTTTTTCTTGTTCAAGTGTTGATTTTATAATAGCTGACTGTTTTGAATTTACAGTTGGGACTGCTATGGCATTTGTTGGTTTGGCAGCATGTCGTGCATATGCAGTTAAAAAGAATTCCTCTGGTTAGTCATCAAGAAACTTTATACTGACAGAGCTGACTTAAATTAATTGTTGAATTCGTGTTCAGCATTGGGCACACTAATCAATCTTGGTAACTTTTAGTTAGATAATATTTTTGTATAGTGTTACTAATTTCATTTATTTTTATTGCTATAACGGCTTCTTAATATAGCTACCAAACTATGATCGTGGTCCGTTTCTGTTTTCAAATTGATTTTCATTGTGTATATTTCAATGTTAATTTACATTGGTTTGATGTAATTACACTGATGTGTCTTTCGGAGTATGTTTGGAATTAAATATTTCGGGTACTTTTTTTATTTGATAAATATGAAATAATTTAATCTTGAAACCTTTTATTCAGTTTAGTACAGAGGAAGTTCAGTAAAAAAAAAACTGTAAGATTTGATTTATTTATTTTTGGGGTGAATGAATTGTAAGATTTAATTTATTTTTAATTGTTTGGGTTGGCATTTTTGCTTTCATTAATTGTCATTTAACCCTTTTTTTTATAGTAAAAGTGATAAATTAATAATTAGTTATATAAAATTTTCAATTCATTTTAATGTATTTCACGTGTAAAATTTGCTTGTAAATTAAGTAGCAAGTATCTTACACACTATATGGTCATTTTGTAATTTAGGTAAAAAAAATACAAAATATAATTAAAAAATTATAAGAAATGTGGTTAATTGGAATAAATAAGTACACGAGTAACTTAGATTTAAAATGAGTGAGCAAAATGAATAAAACTAAAAGATAATTAATTTGACTTTATAAGTAGAGGAGATTTGAAAACTAAAATTTTAAAAATAAATAAATGTAACTGGTGTTTTAAGTTTACAAATCACAAGAGTGGGAGTTGATTGTATTTATAGGGTGGATTATGCATTTTGCCCTCTATAAATCCAAGTGTTAGGTGCCTCTCACGGTCTTGTTCTGTAGTTTGTCAATATCTTGAGGTGCGCGAGTCTCCCGAGTCCTGGATTCCACGACGATGGGAGGTAGATACATGTAAGAATCTAGAGGTGGTGGTTAGAAAGATTTTGTACCTTATCTTTCGTGTGATCTTGTATATATGGGAGCCTAATTTGATCAAATTCTAAATTAAAAAGGGTGATAAGGAATTCAAGGGATTTGAATGTTTGATAACCTTTGTAATTTTGTATGGGCCTGTTGGGTCGATTCACTGAAGTCAGGAACAAATTTCAAATTTCATCTTTTTAATAATGAAAGAGTTAATTTTAATATTAAAATAATAGAAAAAAATATGATGCACTAGCAGTATAAAACTATTTTACATAATCAATCACAACTTTCAATTTATAATAAAATGATTAATTTTTATAAAAATTATTTCAAAAGTCATTAAAACAATAAGTTGTGATCATAGTTTAAAAAAAACGAATTGCACATTGAATTAATAAAAGTATTGGGTTAATGGTTGAACCAGGAGTCACTAATTTAACCACTTGACTCGATTCTTACTAAAAAAAAATTAAAAATTTCATATCCTATTTTGAAAAAAAGTTAAAAAAAAATACATTACAAATTAATATAATTTTATTATAAAATTTATTAGTTCAGTTTTTATTATTCTTTTGTTTATGATATTAAAGAGCTATATAAATAAATGTAAGATATATATTTGATAGAATATTAGTTTTTAAGATAATGATTCAATTATAAAAATAATTTATTACATGTATCAAATTCCGCATACATACTTCAGTTATTGCATATAGCTCAGTGGTTAAGGTGTCCCAAAAACTGACCCGGAAAACTTAATGGTTTTTACTTATTATTATTTCAAACACAATCTCAATTTATCAATGAATGTTGGTTGGTTTGAGTGGTACCGGGGTCGATTCCCCTTAAATTGGAAGTCTCCGAGTGAAAAAAGAAATTTTACTAAAAGAGATCGGTTATCAAAGAAAATATCAACCCCTTTCTCTTTTTCTAATTTGTAACACTGTATCTGAACCTAATTACAAGGCAACATTTTGCTTCAAAATTAGAGCTCTAAAATGTTGCTTCTAAATTATAGGCAGATTCATTAAACATAACATTCAAGTCAAATTAACATTATGTGATAAAGGAAAAATTATTTTTACATAGTTTGGGACTACCAGCACCAAGTAACTATGTTTCCCGTCTTGATTACATAAAGATTAACTGAAATGATAGTAGGATGGAACCATGCAATAGTTTCCCGTGGCCAAGACTCCATTCTATCATGTAGTCCTCTAGTTGGGGTTGATTTTTGATAACTGTTCACAATGCCAATATTTGGACTTTGATGATATTAGAACTTATGATAAATAATTTAGCAAAACAGTACTTATTCAAAATATATATAAAGTCAAGAAGATTTTCATAAAGTAAAAAAATAAGTGCAACTTTTTTCTATTCAAGTTCATGGGGCGGGCAAGTTTCACGTGTGATTAGACCTGGTGTCCTATGGCATGCTATATATCACCCAACCAAACACATCAATAGTGAAATATGAATGATCAATGTGAAGAAAAATTGTAAAAGATGGGAAGAACTAGACAATGGGGGTGTGAGTGTGATGTGAAAAGTTAGCACATGATGGGATCTAAAATGTTTTACGTGTCGCACTGGGAGATGAGTCTCGGTTGAGTTCAAAATTCCTCTGCCCCCATAACGTGACTGTTATGGTGTCTTACTACCCGTGCAATGTGTACTACTACTACTACTACAATGTCTTTTGGTTCCTGAGCACAACACACACACTTAAATAATAATGCATTATTGCAAAGTTGCTTGGTAGTGGCTTCAATGATTATAAGTGCTTTGAACATATATATGACATGATGGAAAGAAAGGGTTTGGCAGCAACAAGGACTAGTTGCCTGTTTTGTTAAATCAGGTGCAAGAGAAAGACAAGATAAAATAAAAATTTAGCAAGGAGGTGGACATGGAAATCTTCAAAGCCATGCAAGGTTTCGACACGTAACGTGTACCACCACCCTGATCGATTTGAATCGGGTTTAATTTTGCGTTGTATCTAGTACACTAGTACATTCTTTTTCAAAGTTCATGGTCCCCAACCCGAGATAATAATATTCCTCGCACAGGGATTCATAAATTATCATCACACTTCCCCTTGATCAAAAGAGAACGAATAATCACAACATCGATGTCCATAGAAGTTAGTATAAGGTAAGTTACAAGATTGATGTCCATAGAACCATTCTTTTCTTTGAAATAAAAACAAAACAAAAAATCTAGTACTTTGTTCTTTAATTAAAATTAAAATTTCACTTTATTTATCATTTTGTTGACCAGTAACATTGATGCTCATAATGTGAGTTATTATTGAATTCGAATTTCAATTTCGATTGACAAAATTATATGAGACCTAAGTTTTGAAATCTTTAAATGGAATATTAAAGTAGGAAAGTGCTAAGCCCATCACGCTCAGGCTTGAATCCGAATTCAGAGCCCAAAAATTAAAAAAAGACAAAGATATCTCTATTGGCAGATTCCGTACTTGTGAAATTCGTAACTTTGGCAAATCTAATTTCCAAATTCACATAGACATGATGTGTTATAGCATTTCTTATAATTTTCAGTCAAGCCAATAATAAAGTTTGTTAGAACAAACATGTTAAAAGTTTTAGTAAAGCTTTTTCGAAACAAATGCAGAAGGATAGGATGCAGGTTCTTTTAATGTAATTAATATATTTATTATTAATATTTATATATGATCTAATGAAATATTTTTAAAATAGTCAAAGTTTCTTTTTTATTTACTTTTGAAACATTAGGGAATTCATTATCATAAAAAGGAAAAGAAAAAAAGTCTATTCAAATAGAGAGAGAAAATGATATTATGAGGATCCTTGGCAAGTATTTGATAGAGGTGGGGCCCAAAGGATACTCTTCTGGATTCTCTACTGGATAGCATCGACTTGGCATCCATGAAACAAAAAAGAAAAAGAAAAAAAGAGAGAATCTGGGTTTGGGGGGAGACCACCATATCAATGAACCATTTTGGTCAAATTATCCTCATAATATCGATGTCAAATATAAGAAAGAAAGAAAGAAAGAAAGAAAGCGATAAATCTACCAAAGGGAATCCCTTTCGTTTTGTTCTTAGCCAACACAATACAAATATTCATTTTCAGACTCACCTTTGGGCAGCTATTAGAGTTGTCAAAATATGTGGAGCATGGCTGGGTTACACAAATTCAAGGAAATGCTTTTTTTTTTTCTTTTTTTTATCAGTAGGAATACAAAACTCACACTTACTTTTAGAGATAATTAAAATTTGTTTAGTTGGTCATATATATTTTTAAGAGTTTAAATGTAGATGTGTTAATAATGTAAACTAATTTTAAATTGTTTTATCATCGTAATATTTTATTTATGAGAAATTAATTGATTTTTATTAAATTATTTTTAAAATTATATAAATAAAATATTATAATTATTTGATAATATAATTAAAATATTATAATTCAGCAAAAAAAATAATTAAAATATTATCCGTGCATCACCTTTTTAAATTTTTTCTAAAAATATTTGAATTTTTTTTTTAAGAAAAGAATAGCACAATATTAATTACTAGTTTTCTTTTATGTTCTTGGTGAAAAAAGCCATATCTTGATAATTGAGTTGTATTATTAAATGCAACTATCACTTTAACCATTTAATTCAATAAATATTAATTAAAGTTAACTAAATTAACTAGTTTTAATTGTCTTGATGAATTAAGTATTTTTTTTCTTTTTATATTATTTATTTATAAATGTTAGTTATTAAATTTAATACATACGCCCTCCGTTACTTATTATAAACAACAACAACAAAAATTGCACATAGATTAAAAAAATCAGTTAAATACAATAAATTTTACTTTTTCTTACATTATTCTTTTTAAATTATCCTTTAGTTTTATTTAAAGACTCTCAATACTCTCATAAAATAGGTAACTAATAATTTTTATTGAAAATTTAATTAATGAGAATATTTTGAACAAAACATTATTAAATGAGTTTTAAAAATTAAGTTTTGTTTATAAAAAAAAAAAAAAACGATGTTTTTGTTACTTGTAATAAGTAATGGAGTAGTATGAATGGTGCCAGAATGCACATATTGGACAACAATAGACTTTCAGTTTTCAATTTTGAGATGAAAAATATTAAGAAAGATTTATGAGTTATGATGATAAAGGCTATACATGTAATATTAGTCTTTTATTATAAATTTCATATAAATTAAATAACACATATGTATGGAGCAGGATGAACAGGCCTACACCTATTCCAATAATTTTTGTAGCTAGGTATATATTCATATACATGATCTAAATGTAGTATTCGTTGCAAGTATCTACTGACTCTAATTTTTCTCACCATGTATTTAATTTTTTTTATGAGAACATATTCTCACCTAATACCCTAGCTATGTATGTGCTTATGTCTATTTTAGAATACAAGCTGATGTTATTGCTAACCATTATGAACTTCACACAGTTAGTCACTTGCATATGGAGCTGGTCCAGGTGATGGAGGAATAAACATAGTGATCCATGTAATGGCTACATATCATCTTGTATCCAAAATGGTTATGCAAATTACATATGATGGAAAATTGTGGGAATCCCATGTTGGTTAAAATATAGGATGAATCATGGATTAGAAACATGAATAGACCGAGTTCCAATAGCTAGGTATTGTGTCAAAGGTTAAAATCCAAGTTAATTTATGAGTCCACATATTTCAAGCATGTCACACTTTCTTCGAGTCTAGTGTCAAAATTCCAATGAACATAGGGAACATAAATCTCAGTCACCAATTGAATTTGTCAAGAATGATGGAGCACCATAGAGTTATATTGGTTGGCATCCTGTGTCATGGGACATGTTCTTGCTTTGTATATATGGTTGTCTTCATTTTACGTTATTATCACATTCCTTTAATTAACAAATGTTAATTATTAATTTTTATGATTTTTTTATTAGTAAAATAAATCAAATCCATGATTATCCATTCCTTATTTTTCAATTTCATTGTTACACTAACATTTTATTTATATGTATTTAGTGACGAATGCATATAGGATTCAAAATAAATATTTTTATCCCCAAAATTTAAAATTTTAATTTTAAATATATCAAAGTTTACCATTTGCACCCCTCAATATGTTGTATCTATGGGTGGACCAGTTTAATGCATTTGCACCCTCAACTTTTAAAATTTACTAATAAAAAAAAGGTTTAAATAATTTTTTTTTCATAAAAAACTTATTTTTTTTAATTTGAGTCCTTGAAATTTTTTGTGTTTTTATAAGCACTTAAGATTTTTTTAATTTTTTTTTGAACCTCTACCAATGACACATAGCATCATCTCAATCATTATTTAAATGATAACATGACATCATTTTAACATAAATCAACGATTGAGATAATGTCATGTTATCAATAAAACAAAATTAAAAAAAAAGAATTAGAAATTCATAACAACAAAAAAAAAATTTAAGGACTCAAAATAAATTTTTTTTTTTAATAACTCAAAACTTATTTCAACCAAAAAAATTTAGCAAATTTTTTTATATTTTATTTTATTTTATATTTTTTAACATATTAAATTTAATTCTTATAATTTTTTCCACCGATCGAGCTACTGATTTACAGATTGAGTGCGTTGGATCCGCCACTGTACATATTCAACAATTGTACTGTGATATTATTATGGGTCTTATATATGATTACACGGCTTTGCACATGCAACTTGTCCCTATCATTATCAACTTTCCTTGAAGGCATGGGCCATGATGCATTTACCTTAATTAATCAACTAGTCAGCTACTTGGGGATATGTCTCAAATATGTTTTAGTGTAATGGATATGGATTTGATCTAGTTCAAATGCAAAACTCAAAAAATTCAAATCCTCACATCTAGGGCACTTGAAGCTTTTGAAGACATTACATGACCAAATGGAATGTGGATTAGGCCTACGATGACATGGATCCAACATTAGAATTGATATAAAGCGAGTGAAAGGACTAGAGAGTATTAAAAAAGTTCGGAACATGTGGCAAACAAAAGAGCTGAACAGAGTAAGAGCTATGAAACGTAGCAGTGTTACCAGTGGAAGACCACATATATGTGCTGGTGGGGGATACAATAAACACAACTTTTGGGGTTTGGAATTAGGGATACTGAAAAAAAAAAAGCCTCTTATTTTTCTCTCAACGTGTGCATAAAAGTTGATGTTTATGTGTGTGTGTGTTTTATTTTTATATAATACAAAAGAAAAGTCCACAATATACTATATAGCTGCTATCCATTAGCTACGGTAGTTGTAGACACGGATCTTGGATGCAATTCTAATTAGCTAGGGTTGTCAAATGAATGGATAGGATAATATATAAAGCTATTAATTAATTAGCAACCAGAACATATGATTCATTCACAGCTTAATTAAGAACTCGATATGGTGATGCCTAATTCTTGTTTTCTTTATTTCTTTTTGGCCAAAGAATGTGTCAATTGTATTTCTTGAGCTGTCTCCTGTTTTGGTTGCGAATTTATTTCTGTCAAAGTTTAGGTGTAATTATAATATCCGATGGAGGGAAGAGTAGGATCTTTTATATTTTACTTTTTTAAAATGAAAGAATTATAAATTTATTCATGTAGCATAAATACTTTTTTTCGTCCCTTATATAAAAAAAAACTAATAATTAAATCATGAAGATCAATAAAATAGGTAAGTTATCACTTAAGAGTAATTAACTTAAGTTATCACTTAAAGATAATTAAGTTATATTGAAGTTTATAGGTGTAAAAATGATCCATTTAGTGAGAGATTCGAGATTTCTTTTGATTCTCATAATGTGTAAAATTTTATTGAACCAACAGTAATCATATACTACAAGTAAAATTAGTTTTCGATTAATAGGTTAAGAACATTTGGGTCTCCAAAAGTGAAAAAAAAAAGAATTATGCTAATAATATTTAAATATAATATAATATAATATGTGTAATTATAACATAGGATTAATATTTTTTTAAAAATAGATAAACCAATATTTCTCATTTATTTCAATTTTTAAAAATATTAAATATTTTGTATTGTACAGTTAAAGTTGTAATATACCCAAGTTTTATATTATTTATGTATGATAGAAATATTTATACAACTTTAAATGGTTTGAATATTTCAATGTTATATAGATATTAAAACCGTATAGTACGTATTATTTTAAATAAAACCTAGATAATGTCACATAATTAGAAAATGATTAGGCTTGTAAAGGATTCCAACATTAATATTTAAGATTACATTTTGTTTAAAATTTTTTATAAATATTTATGCGTTGAAAGAAACGAATAATGTTATATCTTCCAATTTTATCTTCTTACAAATTTTCATGCGCTATTTTTATTTTATTTTATAATAAGTATTGAATAAAACACAATCAATATTATTTATCATAAAAGATAGTAACTAATAGGAGTATAGAGTAGGAGGCTTTAGAATTATTTGAGAAAAAATGCCAAACTATTACATTTGCCCCAAAGGAAAAAAGAGTAGTAACTTTCGGCACAATGCAAGTAGCTCAACAAATTCATTTTTGGACAATGATATGCTTGCACTATATGTTTACGTTGTACACTACAAGTTGAGTTAATATTCTTTTTGTGCAGAAACGAATCAGCATGTTTAAGTACTTCAACTATATAAATACGTGATCACACAAACGAGTTGTCAGATTGTGTTACCTACCTACTGGATGAAAATCACCAAACGATCATAGACAAAACAAAACCACATAGTTATTTATTTATGTACTCTTATATGATAATGATCGCGAAAACTATATGGTTTGATGAAAATGATTTGTCCCAGCACAAAATCCGTTGGTCTTATCACTAGCTTCTATCTAGAGCCCTACAAATGTAATTTTATCGTATGAAATATGTGTATGATGATAATGTGAAATGAGTCATGGAATATATCTTACAAGTAACAAGCTAATCAAGTATATATGTCATAGCCATGACAATGCTATTACGGAGTCTTTTTTGCCATCTTGTAATGTAAGGAACATTTGTTATCTAGAATCTGAAATTCGGTATTTTAATTTGGATGTCTAAAAGCTTCGAATTAATTCTTTTATTATTCGTCATCCAAGATAAAGATCTAAAATTTGTATGAGTGTATGATGTGTGTTGCCAAAATATGCTACGGAATTAATGCTCGAGCAATAATGAAAACTCTATTATTTGCTCTAAATTGAATGTCAAACTGAAATTCTATTACTATTTGCTTTTGATTGAATGTTCAATAACCGGAAATTCTGTCACTCGATCTTTTCGTTTATTAGAAACAGAATATGCAAATCATTGTAACAACTCTTCTATTGATAAGTATTATATTTTTATGTATCACAAATATATCAAGTCTCATATGGTTAAAAACAGGCAAGTAATTATATTTTATGGTTTATGTCCCACGCGGAAACAATACATAATGATATTTTTATTTTATAAAAATTGAAGATCACCAATGTTTTACTATAATCATTTTTTCTTGCAGTGTGAAAAATAACTTTCCTCCCGCGCTGATTAAAAATAAAATGTATCAAGTATGTCAACACTAACACTAGCATTTAACTTGAATACTCTTTTTTCCTTTAAGAAGTCAGCTTGGCTATATAATGAAGACACAGATTGCATATCTCTCTCTCTCTTACCTTGCCTCAACTTTTAAATGGAAAATCTAAAGTGAAACTCCGAGTATAATTTTATATGCTAACAGAAATGTTTTCTTTTTTTGTTAAGATGCATCATATCATTATTAGTATAGGCTAACAGTGTCTATAGTAATAAAATTTAACTTTGATTAGTAAAGGCGAATTCAGTGATAATATATTAACAGTCAGCATGTGATATATTTGTTTTCATAATGATAATATAGTATACAATGCCTGCGTATAGACGTATAGTAGTGTGCTACAATTTTTCTTTTCTTTTGGTACAGTCATAGCCTCGTAGGTGTGAAATTAACCACAGAGCAGAGGTAGCATTTTCGCATATTCCAGAATCTGTCTCCTGAATAAAATCCAGAAGATAAAGGGAAAAAAAGAAGAAAAAAAACAACCTTTCTCCTTTAAACCATCTTTTGCTGATATTAGCCCTAGTACCTTTACGTGACATAAAAACTAGAGCAATTTTTCATTCTTTCACACTTAAGACTTAAGAGTGTTATATATATTAATTAGGACGAGTCATGCATGGAATTGATGCAGTGTAATGAAAAACTTAGGATCAATAATTTGAAGGGACATACATGGTAGCTGCTAGTTGCCCCCAAAGATTTTTCCTAGGGTGACATGACATGGTAAGAGAATATATATGTGCAAAAAGGAGCCTCTCTCTTTATATATACCTTACAAAAATATGGTTCCTAATGCACATGAAATTAGGGACCAAATGATGCATGTGATGGATGGGTTGAAATTTCGTTCCATTGTCATCCAAACCCTTAACAAAACAAAGGTTAACGTATGGATGGCGAAAGTCCACGATCGATTAGGCACTGCGTTAAAGAATGTTACATACACATAGAAAGCGAACCCTGTGGCTGTTTGGTTTAGTGTTATATTATTGATTTTATAGAATTTTTAACATGTTTATTTTATCATGTTATTAGTAACGAGTTTTGATGATTAAATTTTTTTAGAAATCTGATTAGTTTTAATGAATTCAACCTTCTTTGAAAGGAATCAAGTTCATTATCATTTAGAACTATGATTTATCTGGTTACACGCTAAAGAAAAATTAAAAATAAATTATTGATTGAAACAACAATAATAATTAATATGTTTGATAAAAAAAAATTATATTAAATTTTATTTCAAAATCAATTTTAATTAAAATTATTAAAAAATAATTCACTTGATTCTAAAATTAATTTTAACCAAAATTAAATTTACAAAACCAATCAAAGTAAATTATGTGCACTACTACAAACATACACTTCTTCGATTTAGTTATCTCCAACCCTTAACATCAATGAGTATGTCACATCAACAAACGCAAGTAGGGGTATCATACTTTGATCGAGATGACATAAGAAAACTCTTTAATAAAGGAACGCAGTAGGGCCACGTCTTGCAATTTACAATGTGTTGATAACATGATGGACTGAGAGGAAGTGGAAAGGCCCATCACATGGGTGATACTTACTACGTGATGAAGTCAGTCCACGTTACTGTTTTCTTGGGGTCCCTCCGTCCCCTCTCCTTTTTGATAGTTACCGGGCATTGGTACTAAGGCCGTACACCACAACTTGTTCTAGGTTTTTGCTCTTAAGAACGAACAGGTACGTGCTCCAATTCTTTTCATTTCCCTCTTTCATTTATTACCATATTAAGAAATCGTGCACTTTTCATTCATACACACTGAATCAACCGACACGAGATTATTTCAGCTTAGTTAATCCGTAATTTAAGTTTTGTTAAACAACTCTCTTACATCTGATTATCAATGAAAAACTTTGATGATTATATTGTCTTCCATGAATGATTTGTGTAGTCTTTACAACAATAACAAAAAAAAAAATATTCCTTACTCACTGACTGTAAATCCCAACAGTTTCATGAGCAAGATTCCTAGCCCACCCATGTTGCTCTAACTGACATTGTTGTAGGGAACACATCATGATCTCTCTCCATGTTTTGCTCAATTATGATCTATCATCAATATTTTTCAGCATTTAACAAATTGAAGGGTGACATAGGTAATGCATGCCTTTGTGAGGTTGGGTGACAACACAGTTCAAGATTTAAGAGGAGGACTGAGATTTTTCTACCCGAATTTCCAAATTGAAAACAAACATTGCAGTGAGTGTTATTGGATAGGGATTTGCCTGTAATAGCTACTGTCATTAGAGAGTCACGTGGTATGCTCAATTTGTAACAGATTTTTTATTACCATAAACATTGTCAACACAACATCGCCTTATTATGACAAAGAAAAGGACTACCTCACTTATTTCGATTTCCACGGGAGAAAAGAAAAATCAGACAAGCTCCGTGACTAAATAGGTAACCAATGTACACAAATGTTTTTGTATAATCTCCTTCCTGTCTTCTAATTTTGCTAGTATTTTTTTTTCTTTATTAGAAAACACGTGTCCTTTACGAGGACAATCCTTTTGAGTTAAGTAGAATTGATGTCGCTAGCAAAACTTTTTTTTTCAAATATTTAACTGGAACAATTTCTAACCATTTGATTCACGTTCCATGGTTTTGCTAATACTTTTTAGGAATAGAATATATACTGAAAAAAAAAAATTGATATGAAATTAAATATTGTGTTAAGGATTTGATGATTGAATAGTGATTGGGGTCCACTTTCGGTTGTAAATTATACCCCATGCCCAGCTTTTCCTTCCATTTTCTTTTTCTTGCGTCCGTTAAGCTAATCATAGTTTGTAATTTTGCTGTCAACGAATAATATGCTTTCGAGGCATTCTGGGAACAGGAAAAGTTAAAAAAAAAAAACAGAAATACAAAACCAAAAATAAAATTAATAATAAAAAAAAGGAAGTAAAGAGAGACAAGCGCCACAAAGATTGGAACGCAGAAGGACGATTCATGTCCAATATAACTATAATAACTAACTAACTGGCATTAGGACATGCATTGAGAAATTTGAAGCAGCAGTGTTCCAATCCTAAAAAGAAAAAAAATGAGATACAGAGAGAGTGAAGGATAATACATTAACGATTAATATTTAATAGTAGCAAACGAAATTCTATTCAGAAACAGAGAGAAAACGAGGGAAGGTGAAATTAGCTAAGGCATCACCGAAAATATCTCTTTTCCCACTTTCCTTGCACCTGCTTGGTCTTGCCAACTTTTTCACTCCCATCTCATCCTCCACGTTCTCAACACACTCTTCCTCTGCCTCTTCACCACAGTCTTCTTCTTCTTCTCTGTTTTTCTCACTTTCATTTTCTTCTTCTTCTTCTTCTTCTTCATCAGCACCACCTACTTCATCATCATCGATATCAGAGGCCGAAAAGCTCTCAAACAAACATAGCCTAAGCCTGCCATCGCTGCGCTCAGCGAGAAAATAAGGGCGAGTGGAGGGAGAAGCAATAGCTTCCAATATTAGCCTTCCATCTTCGCGGCGAGGCCGAACATGAACGCCACCGAATTCAGTGATTGTGGTCAGTGGTGGTGGAAAGTTGCAAGTGCGGTTCACTCTTTTAGACTCGTCGCAACTTGTAACTGTAATAGTAGTAGTAGTAGTGTGTTCGGTGGAACAGGTGTTGTTGGTGTCAAAGGAAAACAAGGACATGTCATCACCGTTTTCACTGGCATTGCTACCGGTTTCGCTGCCGAGGCTTTCAGTGCACATTTCTAAGCTTTTTTCGCTGAGAAAGGAAGAGGAGAGTTTAACAGTGGGGTGGACGTAGACTTGGTCCTCTGTTTTGTTCTGTGAGAGAGTTTGAAGGAAACTCCAGCCTCTAGCCACGTTGGATTTTGTGTCACATTCGTGGTTTTCTTCTGAGGCAGAGAGGGGTGAAAGTGAAACTGTGTTGGTAGTGGGAGAGGGAGAGGGAGAGAGTTTGAGCCTGAGTACACGTGGCGGCTCCATGACGCCGGGTTCGAGACAAGATTGCAACCCGCAGACATTTGAGGAAGACATTGTGCGAGTTAAACACTCAACAGTGAAAATAATGTCAAAAAACAGAGAAAATAAAACAGGGGACTCTGGAGTTGGGTTAAAAAAAGGTGAGGGGAGTGAGAGTTTTACGAGGAGAACTTGGGAGGTGTGGTAAGGAGAAAGGGTGTTAGGGAAAGGGCCATTGGGTTTTGGATGAAATTGAAATTGAAATAGAAGGTAAGGTTCCTTGGGAAAGAAATAGAGAAGAGAGGAATGGACATGAAGGAGAAGTGAAAAGGGTGCGTCTAATATATAGTAACGGTTGGGCAAGGTAAAGCTACCCTTTGTAACTTTATTTTGTGTTTAGTGGGGATGGATAGGGTCCTATTCCCTAACCTTAGGAAAATGATGGTAAAAAATCTCTTTTTATTTTGTACAAAAATATTATTCCCTCAGTCCCTTTTTATTAATTTAGAGTCAACCATGACTCGTGAAAATGGATGGAAGAAGTAGTATTTATGTTGAAAAGTGATAAGTGTACATTCTATTTTTTGATATTATGAAATAAAAAAAAGGAAAGAGAAAGAAAGAAATAGAACAAATAATTAATGAAAAATGGAGAGAAATATTAAGAAAAACAAAGTATAAATGAGATAGAAGGAATAATAATAATAATAATAGCTTATCACTTTATCTACTTAATTTTTTTAATTAACAATAATGACTTAAGACTCTTCTCCTCCTCTCCATAGTCCTAAATTTTTTCCCGCACTATCTCTTTTTCTCCTTCAAGATTCAACAACCTCACTTTCCTTCTTCTCTCCTCTTCTCCTCCTTTCCTTTTCTCCTTTAAGCATGCTCAGAGTGATCTCAGCACAACCATCATGTCCTCCGTGTGACTACCGCACGCTCTCTGCATGACCATCACGAGACTTTTATAACGTGCGATCTCCGCGAAGCCTTCTCCTTCAACCTCAATGACTCATGCAACGAATACTAGAAGAGAGGAGGAGAGGAGAAGAGAGATGAGGTCGTTGGCTCTCAAAGGAAAAGAGGAGAGGAGACATCAAAATTGTGAGCGAAAAAAATTAAGATTTTAGAAAGAATGAGAAGATAACGTGTGATCTCCGCGACGCCTTCTCCTTCAACCTCAATGACTCATGCAACGAATACTAGAAGAGAGGAGGAGAGGAGAAGAGAGATGAGGTCGTTGGCTCTCAAAGGAAAAGAGGAGAGGAGACATCAAAATTGTGAGCGGAAAAAATTAAGATTTTAGAAAGAATGAGAAGAGTCTTATGTCATTCATGTTAATTTAAAAAAATATAAGTCATTATTATTAATTCAAAAACGTTAAAATTAACGATCAACTCTTTAAAATAGATAGAGGGACCAAATTTGTGTGTTTTTGAGATTAGGGACCCAATTGTTCACTTATAAAATAGGAATGAAAATTGCAATTAAGCCTAAAATTTATTTATGTTTATTATTTAAAGGACAAAATATGTTTTTAGTTGTTGAAGTATTGAACATTCTTGTTTTTAGTTGTTAATGTTTTATTTGACCGATCATGATTCCTAAAATATTTTTTTTGTTTCGCTTTTGGTCCCTTCGTGAGTTAGCCAGTTCCATTAGTGAATGATTTTGGTTCATGTCACATGTCTCATTAAGTAAGTGATATGTGATATTAAAAAAACTTAAAAATATATTTTTTTAAAATTAATGTCATATGTCAGTTAATTAATGAAACACGTGACACCTATTCTATTAATACAAGTAATAAAAACTCACTAATAGAAAAATCAAAAGTCAAGTAAAAAAAATATTTTAAGAACCAATACCAGTCAAATAAAATATTAAAAATTATTAATAAAAATGTTTGACAACTTTAACGAACAAAAACATTTTTTTCCATCTTTAAAATAATAAGAAATTTCTCACTTTAACCGATATACATATAAAAAATGGCATAATATTATCTGCACACTCTAAAGAAAGAAAAAAACAATAAAATATATAAAGATATAAAGGACTTAATTGTATAATTAAACAGGCAAACTTCTCAGTCAAGCCATGTCTTACTATCGGAAGAAGAGAAAGAATGAACGTACACAAAGGACTGAGCCACGAGGTTTATACTTTATATACATGATAATTAACTTCTAACATACTCCAACAGAATAAACTAACTTCTTACGTAAAACAAACTTATATGTTAATTGCATGCATGCATATGCAGTTTCAATCAACATTTGACAACTATGTCAATCGACTACTCTCATCTTGTGTTTCTGCTATATACTAAGTCATAGAAGTTAGAATCATATATTCCTCATGTGATTCATGTACATATGTGGCTTGTGTTGAAATCGAACTTTAGTGTAAAATGATCAAATATTCTAAACTAGTTAGGCTGAGACAATTTCATGAACCAACACTAGTACAAAAATTTAATCCCCAAAGTCTAAAAACTAAAAAGCACGGGTCTCCCAGTATAGTTGGAGGAGGCTGTAGTTAATTGATATTGAAAGAAAATAATGTATAAATATAATGCGCGGGAATATATGAACAGTTTGGTGAAGTACGCATAGAGTTAGCGGCGGTGTATTGCATTTGCAGTGCTAATAAGAATGGCTTGTCTTCATAAACTATAGTCAAACCATTTTGCTGCCACAAAAAGTAGAAGAAACAGACAGACTGACATGGTGAACTTTCCAATCAAACCATTTTTTTTCACCAAGTTGTATCTATACCTATATCTATACAGAGAACAAATATTTATATAAAAGATAAATCAACTATGCCCTATTTAATTTATCACAATCATCATCTATAATAAATTATATTAAAAATATGAATTGTAACTTAATATGTATCATCCTTAAAATCTTATATACACTATTATTTTATTAAGAAAGATACTTTATCATTTTTGTATGCTACACTGATGATAAACAATCATGGACATTTTGTAGTGATGGAATTATGGGTGCTGCGTGTTGTATCCTCTGATATTTTGAGAGTATATGCTAATAAATCAACCGACCAAGCAAGAGTGACCGAAGGAATGGATACTAATTAAAATAATTAATGATTGAATAATCCTCACTTTAATTTGATGTCTTCTAAGCTAAGAGCTCTCTCAACTTTTCTTGACTTTTTCACTCAATCATGAAGTTTACAGCACACTCTTCAAAGTTAATATATATGGCTTAGTGGCTATTGTATATTTCTGGTCAGAGAAAAAGACAGCATCATTTCGTCACTTTTGGCTTCCGATGCCTTTATATATATATTGGCCAAATGCCCAAATCTCTCACAATTGCCAAGAATGTACGGGAAATGTTTATATTATTAATTTGCTTTTCAACATGGAAATTCGATCAACTATTTTGTAAAAACATATGGTCTTCAAGTGTCTTAGTTTTACAGAATGAAATTGAATTCAAGTGTTTTAAATAAGATTTCGGATCTGGGTTTTGTAAAAAAAAGAAAGAAAAAGTGATTTGAAGGAGAAAAGATGATTAATCAATTTTTTTTAATCTAGAAGTTAATCATTAGTTAAATCTAATAAATATTTCGCAACTATAACAGGTTAAATATATATATTCTAGTTAAACGTTAGTCGTCCATCATCCATGCAGGTACGGAACCAAAAAATTTTGTTGATGGGAAGAAAATTTAACTTACAATGTAAATTACTATTTTGATTTTTTAATTTTATTTTTTTAAAAATGAGTTCAATTTTTACTTCTGTATATTTCATTTTTTTTAAGATAAATTTTTTATTTAAATAAGATAAAATTAAATTTATTTTAAAAAATAAAAAACGAAATTATAACTTTTAAAAATAAAACAACTTAACTTAACTAAACCTTTTTATTAATAATAAGATCAAATTGAACCTAAAAATAATTTAAACGAACAAAATAATAGTGATATTTGAAAGAAACTATACTGTAAATAATTTTTATATGCGTATGAGAATACAAAGGGCAAAAATGACTTACTTTTTGTGTAGGTCATACAAATTTTTAATTGATAAATTTTATTATGTTAATATGCATTCATTAAATAATATAAGATATTTAAAAGAAACTACACTGAAAAAAAAAAACTTTTATAAAGTAAAATCTTAATGACCTAATTGGATTTAACGTAAATAGAAAGTAGGGATGGCAATATGGATCCAGACCCTACGAGCAGCTGCAAAAATACTCATACGTGGGTAGGGTAATAACCCGCATATTTGGGGATGAGGATGAGGCGGGTATTTACCGACCAAATCTCACGGGGATGAGTGCGAGTACGAGTAATGTAGTACCCACCCCGTCTCACCCCGCACCTTATGTATATACATATTAATTAATATATTATAAATTTATTATTTAAATTATTCAATTAAAATTATTTAATTATCTATTTATTATTTTAATTATTCTTTTTTATATGTTAATTTTGATATTCTATTATGATTTAATTTTTATTTGTATTAGTAGTTTAAAGCAATATAGAAACTATGGAAATAAACATTTACAAAATATGGAGAAATTAATTCAGATGATGAAGTTAAAATATTATATCTATTTGTGTTTTATTTTTAATATATAATTATAAACTAATTAGTTTTAAAAATATATTAGTTTTTCCCGTTTAATTAAAGTTTTTGTTTAGATTTATGTTGAATGATTATTTTTGTAATGTTATTTATTTATATAAATCAATATTTGTTTGATTTTAATATTATATAAGGGTGTATTGGATTAGAATTTTAAAAGACTTTTTTGGTGTAATAAAGTCTTGAAAATTTTTAAGATTTTGTAGGAAACTAAAAAATGTTAAAAAAATTTCAAGAAGACTTTTGTGATTAGGATTTTATAATTTGGATTTAGAATATAGGATTTGAAAGGATTTCACATATTTATCAGATAAGATTTGAAAAGATTTTATGGATTTCTAGAAAAAAAAAATATTAACACAAGCCAACAAGAATGTGTTTGAAAATATTATTGAACATAGACTAATCACAAATTATTTTAATACATTTTGAGATATATTTTTCACAAATTTTCATAAAGTAATAGTGAAAAATAATAACAAAATATTAGTCAAAAATATAAAATGTTTCATTTAACTCGTAAAATCAATAATGTCATCAAAATATAAATCAAATAATTCAACAAAAAATACATGATGATCAAAACATTAATCATTTGCCTAACTTGAAGAATATTCAAAGTTGTCTATATTTTATAGCATCCCAAACATTGCTCTTTGTTTCCTATGTTAAATTGTATATTTTAGAAAAAAAATTTAAAACTTCCTCTACACTCAGATCTACTTCTCTTATGAAAATTTTCATTTCATTAAGAATTTATGAACTTAAAATGAATGAGACAATAGACTACATTGTAGGCTTGTAAATTGATTCATAGTGATTTTGAGGTATGAACACATCACTATTAGAATCATATGAAAAGTCTCACCTTGAAACAAAAAAATGTGTGGGTGACAGATTATGTCACGCCTCCAAAACAAAGAGAATGAAATAAATAAATAAAAAAGTCTATGATGAAAAAGAAAAGTCTCTTATAGTTGAATGTGATTGTTTGCTGGATTTGGTATTTATATGATCAACTAAAAAGTCTATAAAATCTTTATAATTTTGAATAATAGATGACTTTTTTTTTTGCGTTATTCAAAATCTCAATCAAATACCACAAGATTTCGTTGCCCTCTCAAAAAAATCTTGATAATCTTGATTGAATACCATCAGATTATTTTTTATCATTTAATAATCCTGATTGAATACCCAAGACATTTAAAAAAAAAAAAAAGTCATTCAAATCTTAAACAATCCTAATCCAATACATCCCCTAAATTTTATTTTTTTTTATAATTTTTAATTTTATATATATGAAAAGTGCGGATCGCAAGTGTGGGTATGAGTACATAAGTACCCAGAGGATATGGGATGGGGATTGAAATTGTTACCCGCACGGATATGGGGACCAGATACTTTTTTTAAACACAGGTATGGAGACGGTTACTATAGTATCCTACCCATTGCCATCCCTAATGAAAAGAAGAAGACCAGAATCCATAATGGGGGAGGGGGGCGAAGATATAAAAATAGTAAAAAAAATTATCAACTTAGGGGACGACTATCCCTCTGAACCATAACCTAGTTCCGTCCATGCATATTAACTTTCTTAAGAACACAATTTTACATTAACTTTCTTAAGAACACAATTTTACAGAGCTAGCCACAAATAGTAAGGTCCCAATTATGAGTGCAAAGTTTATAACTACGGACCAGTTGAAATTTATCATGCACACAAAGAACGTGCAAAGTAAGGTGGCTGCTAATCATCACGTTTTGTTTCCTCTTTTACATAGTAAGCTAGACAAGATTGTGAATCTGTGGATCCAGAGAAAACTGCTGCAAATTCAGTGGAAATCATTTCTTGAGTCTCGATCTATATATGTAGTGAATAATAATGCTGGAATGCACCCACAGGACCTGTAGCATGCATATGGAGTATCACTGCATGAGTAGAAAAAAGTTGTCCACTTTGCACCCACATATACAGGGATTTACATATACAACTTAATTCATATTTGATATGAAGTTAAAAATACTATGACACGTTCTGATATAAATTTAATAAATAAAAGTAAAATAAGAGTGTTAATCCCTTAACAAAAATACTTTTATCTAAAATGTATTTTTGTAATTGATATCTAAACATACACTTAATTATGCCATGTGCAAGTTGAACTTGCACCATGCATGCAACTTAGTAGTTATGCCACCTATTAAACTAAGAACGAGTGGCAGTTAACGAAACAAAGCGTGGTCGTGCAAATAACTTTTCACCCAAGGTATCTAGAAAAATCTCATGTCGGCCCATTTTCATGTATATATATATGTTGTTAAAATACTGCAATGGTGCATATAATTTCCCGTCCATGTATACTAATTTTGCTCAATAATTTATAAATATTGCTTTTGATAGATATTAATTTGCTCACTAGCTATACACATCATGTATGATTAATTATCCTACATGTGGCTGGCTTTTGTAACACGTGATAACATGCATGCTTTTAACATTTAATTGTAACCGGTGCCAAATTACTTGCTACCAGCATGTAATAAAATTCAGTGCCAAAATCACGTAGTTAGGTCACACATCAGTTTACAGACATATGATGGTAGAAACTGGAAAACATTTGTTTAAAAGTAACTTTTTTCTACGTCCAAAACATCAACAACATAGATTAGTTTGATCGGTTTATATATATGGTACCCTTTTAATGTTGCAAAAATACTAATGATCGATGACGTAGAACAACAATTATACGGTACCAATCTTAGTTTTGAGACAAATAAAAATGCACTCTGTAGATGAACCTTTATTCCAATAAAAGGAAAATATGTGTATATTTTCTGAAACCGGGATACGGGGCCTAACATTCATTGCTGATTTCGGTGTATCACATTCATATTCATATATAGTCCTTCCTAACTAATTTATTTGCCTGTATCGTTTAGGGATTGAGACTAATGATAGCTTATAAACAACTTTCTCCCTCAAACCATCATCCTAAACATCTTTTTTTAAAGATAAATCATGACGGTTACCAAATATCTAATTGAGCGAACAATACCTCCGATAGTAATATATCTATTGACTTGAGATCAGAACATCACGTATTTCATGCTACTAATTAAAATTGGAAATCAAAAGGCAAGGGTGAGAAGAGGATCGAGATAGACGAATATGAGAAGGGAAATAAAGGAGGAGACAAGAATATATGCGCCATGCACACTTTGAAAAGCTAGGTCAATGGCCTAACCATCGAAATGCGACCTTGTACTCCTTTGCGGTTGTTCTTAATTGGCCAATCAAGGGAAAACTTTATAAAAATCACCAATTCATGTTGTATTTTTTTGGAGTATAGAATGTGATGAAACCTTAAATGCTAGCTAGCTAGCTAGATCTCATTATGCTCGTTCTATGTTTTTGGATCGTTTACTTAATTATGCATAGATTATAGTAGTTATTAAGCTTTTTTAAGGAAGAAAGACAATGGATTCTCTTGTATTAGTCAAACTAATCGTTCAGCAAAAGTTGTGTTTTTTAGATTTTGACTATGCTTAGTGCTATATTTTTTTTTATTCGTTTGGTTTTGCGAGCTCCACGCAACGAAATGAATGTGTGATTAACACATAGACCATACAATATATAGTCCTGTCCTGAAGTTAATTATGCAATATACTTTAGGGTTTTGTTAACATGATCGACACGTATAATTACATTAAAAAATATTAATATAGTTAATATAATGTTTATGTTTTTAATTTATTAACATGTGGCATAAGAGACACGTATTATCCTAAAGTCAAATATTGCAAAGCACAGACCAAAAAGGAAAGTGAAGATGCATTGATTCCATTTTATGCATTAATAAACTATGGATGGTGGAGATATAATTTCCGAAGCTTGACTTTAACCTAATTTAGTTTAACCCTCATAAAGCAACACTTAATTACAACGCTAGCTTAGATTCCAAGATAAGAAACATCATCATTAATAATTAACTAACTTCTAACATGGGAAATACTATGAACTATGAAGAGATTGCAGGCTGGATAGAATATTTGTTTGTGGCATCATGACATGCAAAACTCTCGCTTTTTATATAAAACTTTATTAGATTGATTGATGTATACGTAATGCATGCGACAGTTTTTTTGCCTCCATTTAATCCAATGAGCGTCTACCAGAGAAATTTTCAATTTGAAAAAACATCAAATGGATCGAGAATTTGGAATCCCTTAATTGTAACTGTATTAAGCTTTTAGCACCTTATGGTTCATTACATCATCAACCTTTTGGCTTTTATTATATTGTGCAGTTAAAATATTAATTATTTGAGGATTTTACATTGTTCTTTTTATAATATTATTCAGATTACACACCTCTTGTGCATCCTATTATTATATCTATTAATTAATCTATGGCATATGCTTTCAGCTCTAGAAACAGCAGAAAACTACTCTGTTTAGAATGTTACAACTTACAACAGAACAGCTTTTTAAACCTCCAGCCAAGAGCCAAGGGGCTGATTACAGCTTTAATTTTGTGGAGTGGCTCAGTAATAATAATCATTCTAGCATAAAGGTGGTTTAAACTTTAATTAAAAGTTTACAAATTAAGATTAAAAAAAAAAACACGATAGTGTGAGACTGTGACTGTGAGTAAGAGTTAGTTCATATACATGGGTCTTAAATTTTCAAAAATTGGTCACTTTATGGGCTGGTCAATTAGCCTACTAATCTATGACTAACTGATTCATTTTTACTATTTTAATAAATAAATATTTAAATAACATAATTAACAAAAAAAATCAAGAACGTGATGAGAATCCAATTTTCTATTTTATTTTTAAAAAAAGTCAGATCATAACTATATAAGTAAAAAAAAAAAATCAATTTGGAAGAAATACATACTAATTGCTGCAACAAACACTTGGGATGCATACAACAGTACCTATGATGGAAAAACATATAAATGGAGTGTGAATAGTCCCAGCCCTACTAGCCCGTTAAATGGACTGAAAATAACCTACACAAAAGAGAGACAATTGCTTTCTGCACCCTATAAATTCTTCCTGTACCTTTTTTTATATTTTGAAAAGGATAATCTGAAATTAGTGAAATATAACATTTTTATATGTTTTTTTTTTAAGATAACATTTTTATATGTTACAAGGTCAGTTTAGACTAAATTATATATTGAAAAAATCAGTATTAGGTTTTTTCAATTTATTAATTTTTAGCAGTACATTATCACTATCATAAAATAAAAAAAGGAAATAAAAAATCACGGTAATTTCATTTTCTTTCTTTCTTCCTCCGTGTCCATTCCTTGTTTCTTTTGTTTGGCTTTTGAATAGTGAGTATTTGGTTTGCCGCTCCAAATCCCAATACCACTCACTCACTCACTCACTCACTCACTGTGCTTGCTTCATACAGACAGCGTCTTTAGCATCTCTTCTACTTCTTCTCTGCGTTACGAAAATGGGTCGTAAACGTGCTTCCAAAAACGCAGACAGGGTTCAAGTGTTGTTGGTACGTGGTGGATGCTACGATCACCTACATTTTCTGTTTTTCTGCTTTCAGTTTCGTTGTAACGTTTTGAGAGTTTCTCTGTACCCGTCCGTGTCATGCTTGTTTGCTTGCTTTCACCGTGGCCCTGTTATCGCTGTATTTATGCGATTTTTTTTTTTATTGTCTTTTTGTGTTGGCTTCATGCATAGACTTAAGGCTTTTGTTGGGTTAGGGTTTTATAATTTAGAATAGATAGATGGGTACTGGTGAAATTGTATGATTAGGAGGAAAAATGAAAGCTTGATTGCATTTATGGGTGTGATATGTCAAGTTATCGTCTTTTCGTACTTTCCACGGTGAAAAGTTGATTTTTTTTTTCTTTCTTTCTCTTTACCTTTTCGAGAAAAAAAATTATTTTATGGTCTAATATCGCCATGGGTTCTTGGTTCTGATCAATCTTCACATGTAATGTAGCTGATTTTTTAATTTAAGTAAAATAGTTAATAAAATTTGTTAGGGTGTCACAGGGATCACAAACACATGGTGGTCACACAATAATTTCTCCCTTTTGGAGGCTGTTTCTAAAGAATTGTTTTCAACTTCACGGTGTTCTTTAAGCTTGTTTTGACGTGCATCGTTGCATGAGTGTGAAGACAAGTGTTTGATGTTATTTTAAGTTTTTAACTTTTGTCGTGTGTATTTTATATGTTATTTGCTCAACACTGACGTTTTGATTTATGTTGAAGCCCACTGTTGTGGAATCACAGCCTTCCAATGGAAACATGCAATTGCCAAGGGCATTAGACTCTAAGCTTGAAATCCAACGCCCCGGGATTACCTCACCAAAGCATCCTAATTTGTTGGTGGATGGAGTGGAAATGCATCATCCAAAAAGCTCGGCTCAGGAGCAAGTAGACCAAGACCATGGGCATCAAAAGAAATCTCCTACCTCCACTAAGAAAAAATCCAAATGCTTTGGCGAATCTGTGAGGCGATCACAACGCATTAAAAGTACAGCTATCAGTCCCCCTAACACCAGTTGTGGCATTGGAATCATTATGGATATAACTGTTAGCGATAGTGAGAAAGACGAAGAAAATACTCAACCAGAGCAAGTATTGGAAGAGCCAGAGTTGGAGCTGGAGCTGCCGCTGGAGCACGAGTCGGAGCCAGGGCCAGAGCTGGCAGATAATTTGGGTGAGAAGAAGAGTTTGGAAGAAAAAGTTGACCATGCCTTACAAAGAATAGATGGTCTTGCTAAGACAGTAGAATTGTTGAAATCCAAGGTGTTTTATATTTCTGTAAATTCAAGAATCGGTGTGGTTGTTATTTTTCCTGTGATTTGTGGCTTGTCTTATTGATTTATATGCTGAACATGTAACAGGTAGATGAGAATACTGCCTTTTGTGAAGCCCCATCAATGACATCTATAAATTACAGGAGCATGTATATTAACTCACAGAAAAAGGTTTTATTTTTTTCTCAATTTAATTTTCTGAGACATATTTTAAGCTTTATCCTCTTTGTTTATGGTATGATATTCATCTATGTATATGCAGATTGAAGCTTTAACAGGTGAAAATCAACTTCTAAATGGAAAGCTGGAAAATGCTCTTGGCAAAATTGAAGTGGTATATTTCAACATTATTATTATAGTCCTCATCCATCTTGATTCTTATTATGGCATAAGGCATTTTGTATTCAGTATCATAATCTCGCAAATTTTTTGTTTCTCCTCTTCTTTGAAGAAATATCTTTTTCCATGAGTGGTTATTTTGTGTTTCTTTCATTAACTGTTGCTTCTAATTTGGATCAAGAACCTTACTTAATTAAGATGGACCACATTACCATGAATTTTTTTTGTCCTGTATGTACTAATGTTGTATCTGAACTTATGAGTATCAAAAGTATCAACTTGAAATTAATCAAACCCTATTTGTTAATTAGTTGAGCTTTTAGTTAGCTTCATGTATGTCTGACTATCTATCCTTCTTGATGACTCTACGTTGTTGTAGTATGAAAAAGAGATCCGTGTTTTGGTGGATGCATTGGATAAAACGAAGGATGCTGTTAAGGATACTATGATTTCAAATGTGGCAAAAACTTTAGAAGCGGCTGTTAATGTATCAACTCAAGCATTCCAAATCCACAATGGGTGCTCTGCTTCTGCAGTTAAGAGAAAGAGAAATGAAAGCTGAACTAGGAAGTTATGCTGCACAACTTATTCTTATGTATTGTACAAAAGTAAATTAGAAACTTGACACCTACTAATGTGTTTGACTAGCTAACCTTGACCTGTGATACTTTTGAACCTTTTTCCATGGATTTCTTATTGTTAATGTGGTCATTTTATATTCTCATGTCTCTCTCGTTTTACCTGATGGTGCCATATGCCTTCAACAAATCAATTACTAATTGCTAATGGGAGAAAGAAATAGTTAGACTATAGGGCATGTTTGTGTAAATGTATTTGTTAGGACTTCAATGAGAAGAAAAGATAAAGAAAAAATAAAATTAATTTATCTATAAGTTAAAATTAATTTTTATTTTATAATTAATTTATCAAAATTACACATTTTTTAAAAGAAGTTATATGATAAAAAATTTATAAATTGATTACTAGAGAAGTTAATTTAATTTAATTTTTATATTTTTTTTCTAAAAAATCTTCCTGAGAGATATTTATTTACCTAAACGAGAGACAAGAGAATATAAAATGTACCAAAATAGGCTTATAAATTCTTATTAAAGTAATGATAAGATAAGCATATTGTAGTGTCGTTTGCTAAATATCAGCCACCTTCATCTTCTTGTTTTTGCTTCAATGAGTTGAGTACTTGCCACTTACGGCTCAAGTTTTACCATAAAAAATATGGTGATTCATTTATTTAATAGAGTGAAATTTAAAATTTTGGCTTAATTTGTTAGTGAAATATGAGATGTAAACCTTAGTTTTTTTAAGATTTGATTATTTTATTTTCTTATTTATCGATTATATTTTCCACGCATTTTTTTTTTTTTATATATTTCTTGATTACCCATTTAATATATATTTTCAAGTTGGAGGATGCGATAAAAATGGGAAGTTATTTTGATTTTTTTTTTAAGGACAAATAATTTGATTCTTAAAAATGATACTATTAGTCAACTGAGTTCCTAACATTATCAATTCAATTAATTAATTTTGTTCAGAACTTTAACGATTATTCTAGAGAGAAGGACAGAGTTTCATCATCCACCAACATGCAAAAAGCAAAACAAAGCACGGTGATAAAAACATATTTCTATATACTAGTAAAACTGAGTGCACTAGAGGAGGTTACCCAACGTTTTTCCCTGTAAATGCTGCACCAATCTTGATTTCTTGAAACTTAATCGCAAACCTAAAGTTTCATCCCTTCCAATAAGGAGTCACAATTGGCCTCTACGTTTATTTAGCCGCCAGTTTTTGATAGAGATTGAAAATACCAAGCCACAATAGGGTATAAAAGAAAGCTATGCAGGGACTTTACACATGTTTATCCTATCAGTTCCGATTGTCTCTTGATGTCATGACTCATGCGGCTGTTAGCTGGTGGAGCTTGGTATTTACATTCTCTTTTACCTTGATTATGTAGTTATTCATTTGCCATCACTTTTAAATAATGAAGAACCCATCATAAGCCAAACTCAAAGAAGTCCAGTCCTCAAACCAAAAAAATAGCATATTTATGGCAAAACAATAAGTTATAAAAGTTGGGATTCATAATTCTTCATCTCTCAATAAGCACATTATTACGAGCATAATAAATGTAGTATTTATGAACAGTGATGGACACTATATTTAGATCAGAAAAGGATTTATTTTTTGGCGGGAATGTAGCAGCATCATTACAAGGGGTGTTATGATGGTACCTAATATTTCGGTTTAGTTCTTTCTCCACCAAGTGAAGCACCAAAAACTTGTACAAATCGTTCTCCTGGGTGTGTTTACTCTTCTCCGTTTTCGTCATTGTCATTGTCATAGTCACCGTCTTCATCCCTTGTCTCTTCAGCAATTGTTGGTGGCGGAGACGAGAAGTCTAAGCACATTCCCTGAATAGCATCTTCATATTCATCAGAGAGATCTTGAGAGGCAAGTTGGTGGTACTCCACAAGCTGATTAAGGCATTGATTTTCTCTAACCAGATTTGCATTTTCATTTGCCAGTCTTGACTTCTCAGCAAGAAGTGCCTCCAGCTGAAGCCTCACCTGCAAGCCCCCACAAGATTAGTTTGTGCTGTGCATACATGAGTTTGTAGTTTTCAATAAATTTAACCAATATTAGACAATGTACTAGTTAGAAAATGAGTTTAATGGTGATGTCTAACGGTCTAAAATAGTTTTATTATGTTATCTGTGTCGGCTTCAAAAGAGTGTATTTCAGAATGTGTTGCCTAATTGATCATAGCAATGGCATGGTTTATATGATTATAATAAATCCCTTACCAAATCATCTTCTTCGGGTCTATCTCCTCCTTTTGCAAATCCATCACGCAATCTCCTGTTCTCCTCTTCAAGCAAACCACACCTTTCTTGCATAAAACATAGATCTAATTTAATAGACTTCAATTCTCTTGCAAGTGAAGCTGCTTTCGTTGCCATTGAAACCGCAAGCTGGAATGTATGTGCAAATAAATAAACAATTAGCATGAAGCTTCAGAAAACAAACCAACACACTACTAATAGTTAAGTTAGTAGAAAGAAACACAAACATTTTTTGCTTTCTTGATGTTCCTATCCATCACTTTTTCCCCATTCTCCTTTTGTGAGTCAACGGCATTCTCTTCAGGGACATCAACATTAGGGTCAAATTTCCTTTTCATTCCTTGCTTTGACTCCTCCTCCTCTTTCTGTTTCTCTCCCAAATCCTCTTTGTTTTCCACCTTGTCAATGTTGCTGTGAAATATGTCAGTTAATGTGGGTGGATTCGCCAATTCTCTAGCACCCTGCGGAAAAAACAAACAACTACAAGTTAAATAACAAGGGGTCTTCATTTAAAATCATCAATTGCCACATCTATTGAATTCAAAATGCATTTTCACTGGACAAGTTCTTGTCTAGCAAACTCTTAGTCTAATCAACATCAAGTTAGTCCTAGTGAAACTTGACTCGGATCTCTTAACCTTTTAAGTAAGGTTTCATATTCAAGGAATTGACGAGTCAAGTTTGTTGACAAAGATTAGTCATTAATAAAATCAATCAATGGATACTTCGCACAGATAACATAACATGATAATCAAAAGAAACTCTCTTTGTCCAAATTAATAGCTGTCTAGTGTAGACATACCTGAAGGGCATTGTCCAAATTATTGGACAACAGAGAGAGTGTGTGGGCAACAGAGTCAAATCCTCTCATCAGCAACATAGAATCTTCCTTCAACTGGTTGTTGCCTTGTTCATTCTACATATAAAAAAAGAAAGAAATAAAATAAATTCCACTGACTAATCGATTTGAATGTTGGGGAATCCAATTCCAATAAAAGTGAAAAGAGATATTTTTGATTGTACAAGGCAGTAGCGGAGGACAGTTACTAACCTTAGGGGATTGACGAGCATCGAGGAGCGTGTCGATCCTGCTCTGGAGAGTGCTCCAGAAACGTTTATCAGAGGAAGGACTGATCAACAGAGGAGAAGAAGAAGAACCCATTAAGCGTGCACCCTCCTGCAGTCACCACAATAACAACAACACTTTCAGAAACGAAACATGACAATTAGCAAAGACTGAGGTTAAGAGAGACAACAAACCTGGTTGCTGCTGTCGAGGTCGAGAGGCGAAGGTGATGTCTCCAACGAGGTTGTCATTCGGAAGAGATAGAGAAGAAAGCTAAGCTTAACGGCTAGTTTGAAAAGGTTCTTTGAAAACAAAAGGGTAATACGAGGATTTTATTTAAATAGATGGGTCTTTAACGTTCGGAAATGTGTTGTTATGTATGTGAACTGTGTGAAGCTTGTTCGGAGTTTTTTATGCTAAGGTTAAAAGCGTGACAGATTTCAACGCGCGCGTGGCCTATGTTTTTTAACTTTCCCCACACAGTAATTAATGTTTATTAGATTGGATTTATATTGGTAATTAATTAATGATTTAAAGAAAGTATAGATTAGTTTACTTCCCATTTTTGGGAGTATGTGTGTATATATAGAAAGAAGTCAAAGAACAGAGAATTAAAACTTAATCAAAAAAGGAACAGAGGATTAAAATAAATAATGCGATAAGCTTGATGTAATAGAAAAAGAAAGAAGGATATGAAAAGGAAAAAAAATGAAAAAGACAGTGCAAGAAAGGTATATGATGATAACTATTTTAATTTTTTTATATGATGTTTTTTTTCTTTTATTTTTGTGTTTAAATTTCAATTGAATTCTTTTTTTCATGAACCATGATACGAAGAATTGACGTAATAGTCAGACACCTCACATTTCAAATTAATAACAATCACAATATCACAAGTAAAAGTAAAATCTCGTATGGGCCTCATTCAAATTTTGATTAAATGAGTTCGGAGTTCATACTATTCCACTTTAGATAAGCTAATCATGAAATAGGATCTGGCTGGATTTGTCTGCAGCTTCTTCCTTTTAGGCTTTTAGCAACGTACAAAAGGGAGTTGTTATTCTCACATCATTAATTGTTATTCTCACCCTCATATTTTCAAAATGTGACTCTTTTGGCATTATTAAATTATATTTTACACCGCGGAATTATGTTTCCACAGCTTTTTTTTTTTCCACCACTTATAGTACGACGAAAATATGATTAAGTTGTATGAAATACAATGATAAAGTTATATTTTTGTTGTTTAAAATGCAAGGGAATTATACTTCTGTTCTCTTTTTTATTTTTTTTAAATCCATTAAAAAATTCAATACTTGCTGAAAATGAATTAAGCGGGGTGTGAAGAAAAAAATGAAGAAGAAGGCAGCGGAAGTGGGTGAGGAGAGATGAGGCAGAAGGGGAAAGAGGGATGTAGGGAAATGTTGTCAGGGTAAATACGTCTTTTCAATAGTTTTTTAAAGGTAGAGATGAAAGATAATCAAATAAACCATTAAGGAGGTGAGAATAACAATTCTCCAAAAAATAGTTCATCTTTGAAAATGGCTCAACTTCTATTACTGACTTCATGAATTCAATCTAGTTTCACATACGAGTCTTTTGTCCCACAACCACAGGTTAGGATTTCTCAAACAAAGTCTCGAATTCAATTGTTTTGTTGTTTGAAAATAGAAATTTTAATAAAAACATAATCAACTTACTTTTAGGTTAAAGTTAAAAATAAAAATCTAAAAAAATAAATAAATAATTATTTATTAATATTTATTTATTTTGTTAACTTAAAAATTATTCTAAAATTAAAATATAATAAGATGAAAGAGATTTGAATTCGATTATGCATATAAATAGTTTTGAATGATTTATTATAATTTTTTTTTATTTTTTTAAATAAAAATAATTAACTTTTATTTTAATTTTTTTTTATTAATTGATGTTTGACTTAATTTTTATTTAAAAATAATTTATAAATTAAAAATAAATTGAATTAAATATAACCATTCAAATATTCCTTTTAGCCAGATTAATCATTCAAGAGGGTGACTTGAAACAGTTGTGATTGGCGATGATTGTGTGCGCAACGGAGAGGAAGAATCGTAGTGGTGAAAGAGAGAAGACTAAGTGATTTTTGTAACTTTGATTCTTTGTTACTTTTTGTGTTTTTGTTATTTGTTGTAGGTCTTGTATAGGGATATTTGGATTTGTGGTTTTAACATAGAGTTCCATTCTGGATTCTTTTCACCATGATTAAAAAAAATCAACAAAAATACATAAACATACTTCTATGATAGAAAATTTAAATTACTAAATTAAAACTTATAGTTATTAGTTACTGCTTCCGAGTAGTGACAAAATTTCGAATTGGGTGGATCTCTATAATTCATACACCGCATATCATATCCAATCGTCGGCAGCTCACACACGCAGATCCACCGCCACCGTCACTGTCCCCGACAATCTGTTATTCATACCCTTTGTCCGTGACTCAATTATGATAGTAAAAAACCAAAAAACATTCAGAATTAAAAAAAAAAAAAGTTTTTGACTTTTTCTGTGCTTTTCGACGATACTGAAATGTCAAACAAAAAAATAAAAAAAATAATCGAAAATTCATTCGAATAGCACAATCACCTTTGTGCTTGCAGTTTCTGCACCGACACAATGCCAGCTAGATGGCATGCTTCTGCTTGTCTGTTTTATGCATCAAAACCATATATACACACATTATTGAAAAGGAAGAGTTTTGGATATATAACAATTAATCATATTGCCCAGCTACTTATTTTGATTCCAGTCCAATTCGTTTTCGTACATGCACCTCATCATTTATAATTTCTTCTTTAAATTAATAATTTATCTTAACATACAGTACTAAATCTAATCATTCTATTATTTTCTATTGGGAAATCATTCTTCTGTCCTAAATTATCAAAGTTAAAGACTTTAATTTGCTAGAAATTCAAGTTTTACATACAGAAAAAAAAAGAACTTTATTAGGAGAACTTATTTCAAATGATATTCACTCAAACATATTAACTTTTGTGAAAGATATTTGTGGTGCAGAAAAAAGTGTATAATTCATTGCTGGTTTCGCAGCTATGTTGTTTGCTCATCAGCTGCTTATAGTTATCCTTTTAGTCTCGTACTTCATCGATCTCTCCATTCAAACCAAAGAGTATATAATATACCTCATTAGAGTTTTCTAAATGATTATATTTTCTTAATTAAGGTTTTGAAGGTGATGAATATATAGTAATTAACGGTGTTGCCCTAATTAATTAAAATAAGGAGCTACCTGTGACGTTGTGCTTGATTTTTCTGTTGCACCCACAATTGCCGCCAGAATCACATGACGCAGACATATGAATATGATCATGTGAGAGAGAAAGTTCACATGTCTATATTTATAACCATCAAACTAATTCAACAAGCCACGTTATTTATCCTGAATCAACAGTAAAATGGTGTGGTAGGGGAGGGAAGGATATATGAAATTCAATTCATTATGCAAAATTATATATATATATAATCGAATTAACAATTGGAATTATGAGGACAAACAACTGGTTGGACGGAAGTCAAAATGGGAAAAAATTTTGTAGTGTAAAAATAATTATTATAAATTTTAACACGTTTATCATTATATAGAAATTAGAAATTTGTCGTTATAGATAATAGTGAAAAAAAATTATACATGATGAGTATATTCCATTTATTTCTCTCTCTTGCAATGAAATTTCTCCATTGCATAATTGAACTTGAACGTGTAGTTGTGAAACCCGTCCTTTGCCTTTGCATATCTTAAAAAGTAGATATATATAGAAACGATCCATTATAATTAATTATATTCTACTCCATATTGAAAAATGAAGAGATTAGACTATTTTTTAAAGACCAGCTGAATTTCAATGATTGAGCAATTGAAAACAGTAATTAAAAATGTTTGGTTCTTCTACCAAACATTTCTTTCTTATTTAATTATGGTGATGATGGGTGTGACGGTGTAATGTCCAGATCATTAGGTGTCCTCCTCGATCGTATATGGTGGCAAATTGAGAAAAATGCATGGTAGGTCAGGCTTCTTCTTAAAGGCTTGGGAACTATTTTGAATTTAGTCACGCACATAATTTTTTTTTTTATCAATTATGTTTTGCACATTAATAATAATAATAATAATAATAATAATAATAATAAATATATATAATTATAAATATCGTATATAAATTGTTTAATACTACCTTCTTGCATTTATATATATAACCAATTAATATTATCTTATCATTTGCCATACCAAAAAAAAACTACCTCCCGTCCATATAAAAACAAATTGTATTATTGTTTGATCTTAATTATAATAAATAATGACAAATTTATAAACTGACTTGGGATTAAAAAAATATATCCTTAATTTATTATTAATCTTATTTATTAAACATTCATTCATTAAATTTATGAGTATTATATAATATGTTGCACCAAAAAAAAGTATTATATAATATGTGATCACCACTCACAACATTTAAATTTAAGAATATTTTTAAACTAAAGTTTGAATATTTATGATAATAATGATTAAGATTAAAGACAACTCAATATTTAACCACTTTTTTTTTTTTTTATCATGATACCGTATCCTATAATTTTTTTTTATTTATATATATAGGATCAAATATAGTATGCGAATATATTAAATAAGAAAATCGATATGCTGATATGCAAATGACTAATTTGTGATACATGAATATATAACTCCATGCTAGCTCATGCCACTTACAATTTACAAATTTAATGGACAAAACTACATCACTTTCTTCACGTAAAAAGGTTTACATATCAAAATCGTTATCGTTATCGATATCTAAATTGACAAAAAATAATGTCCCAAAGGAAAGCAGTACTTAGACGTAACATGATTTTTCTTTTTGAAAAAAAATAAAATAAAACATTGTGAAATACTATCAAACACAGATCAATCAATCTATTAAACTAAAAAGCGATTGCACAACAACCCAAATGAATGCATATTCGAGATTATTTTCAGAAGTAAAGCAAACAGATTACATATAACCTGAGAGATTATGAGAGAAAAAAGTAATATTTTCTGTAGCGCGGTCCAAATAAGCTGCAAAAAAGAAAGTGAAAAGCAAATAATATTTTAGTATGACTCAATTCTGAGTCACAATGCATTCATAATTGTGGTCATGATCATGGTTCGAATGACAATATATATTGGGTTTACACGTCGTCTCAACCTTAAGCTAGAGTCTCTTTAATCTTTCTTTATCGTATTCCGATTCTTCATAGTATATCATTGTTATTGTTTTCTCACTCAAAAAAAAAAAATCATTGTTATTATTAATCACAATCGGTAATGACCCACTAACTATGACCTATCTGGCGGCGTAATTTATCGTAGACTTATGGTCTTGAAGAAAACAAAAAGAGGAGAGACAGATTGATGGTCCTTATGAAAAAGGAAAATTTGTAAATTTTGCCCTTTTTTTTTGTTAATGTGTTAAGTGAAAAAAAAATATGTTTTCACATAATTTTTTTTTAATATTAAGAATAGATTGGCTAGGGATGAGAGAAGAGAGAAGCATAGGAAATCTTTATATTTTTAAGAAAATTTAATCTTGACGACACATATCAAAATTAAATTCCTTCTTCTTTTTTGAGAGGAAATTAAATCCTTTCTTAATTTATTTTATGTAAGAGAATATTAACCTTTCATGGTACAGATATTTTTGTCTGCTTTTCGTAATTTTTTTTTATTCATTGCTTTACGTAAATATTAACACTTAGCATCTTTTTTGGTCTTGGGGCGTTTTGCCCAAGCCATTAAGGAACAAAAAAAAAAAAACACTAAGCATCTTTGTATATGTATATATGCCGTTATAAAAAAGCATCTTTGTATATATGTGTATGTTATAGCATCTTTATTTGTATTCAAATTCCACTAAACAGTGGGGATAATTGTATACCCATCTCAATCAAATAAATTTAAAAGAAAAAAATATATCATATCTACCTATAAATGAATGAATGTTAGCAATGAGGACATCTTGAAATATTTTTCTCTATTTCATTGGGGTGCTTTAACAATGTCCAAAATCACGATAAAAAAGATTGCTTCTTTTTTATGTGACATCACTGGCATGTGCTTGTTCAATTCTTCACTGTAGCCACAAGACCATGAACACCGTTTTTTTTTTTTTTTGTGTGTGGATCCCATTTATTGGGTGATGCTATTTCCATCTTTTATATTTTGTTATCATCTTCATTAATTAAACGAATAAAGTGTGTAAGTTCATGTAAAAAGAAAACAAATATTACATATATTTTTTTTCTTTAATGTGACAGGAGTATTTTGCAGGAAATTTGTAGGACCCAATGGTCAATTGTGGGATCTACTTCAGCAATGAACACGACCTGCCATTTTAATCTTGTAATTGATTTAAATTAAATTAAAATTATCTTTAACATAATTATTAAGATATTTATTATAAAATATAAATATTAACATTGTAATCAAATAATCAACCAATAATGTAGAAAAAAGCTTTGTAATAAAAAAAAGAAAGTATTTTTATAGGATAAAACAATGATTAGAATTGGTTTTATTTGGTTTATATTATAAATAGTATACCGGTGTATATTATTCATCATTCAATCAATTAATGACATGTAACAATAATTTGTCACGTTACATATTTAATATTATTTTTATTATTAGAGTCAAGAGATTTCTGTAAATTTTATTTTTTAAAAAATACAATTTAATTCTTTTAATTTTTAATTTTAATTTTTATTGAAAAGACCCTTTAATCTCTAATTCTAAATCCTAATTTATTTAAAATCTCATAATTAGTTTTATATTTAAGTGACTCAAAAAAGAGAACTATTCTTCTTTCTTTGTTTCATGCTACTGTTGTTTTTCCAAATAAGAGAAAATTATTCCACTTTCTTTATTTCATGCTAGTGTTCTTCTATTATTTTAAATGGAAGAGAAGAGTCTTTCTCTATTTTGTGTTGTTACTATTCTTCAAAAGGTGAGAGATCTATTCATCTCTGTTTTGTGTCACTATTCTTCTAAAAGAATAATATTTGTTTTTATACGTGAGTTTTCTGTTTCATGTTCAATGACTACGTGATAAGAACATTTTTGAGAAAAAAAAATTATAAAAATCATGTGAGGGGGATACTAAAGTTAGGAAGTCTTATGTAAGAATAAAAAGATGAGGAGGTGCATATGTAATTAAAGCAAAACTTACCAAAAAAAAAATTCCTAGATTCTAATAAAAATAAATAAATAATAATATTAAATATTTCACTTGATATTACTAAATGATTAATTTATAATATATATCAAATTTAAAACAATTACCATATAAAATGTTCCAAATATAATTTAAAGAAGTAAAAAGAGTTTCCTTGAAACATGAATCGTATTGGTACATATATTGGCTCTGTCATGATATATGACAGTGGTGGAAGGAATACATTACCGACGCTATCTGCTGAGACTTTTTGAGAGTTGAGAGGAAGAAAATCTTTTATGCAGCAACAGCAGCTTGTGGAGAACAACAAGACATCATAGATAGACAGACACAATAACATTATCTATCTATCTTTCTATCTTTCAACTGTTGCTCTGAACAGAACAGAACAGAGAATGGTGTGGGTGGGGAAACAGACATGATCTATCTGTGTTCACAGCACCACTGTTTTCCTGCCTGCTGCCTCACCCCTATGCCATACTCATACTCATCCATCTCTTAAGACTTCAACATTTTTATTATTTTGTGAGTTTCTCATCTCTCTATCTCTCTCTGTTTTCATCATTAAGACTACATTTCACTTGCAGCATAGGTTGCTTTTTTCTTTTCTTTTTCTTTCTTCTGGCTTAATATTGTGGGGATTTGTTTTGTTGATTCTGTATTTTTTGGTCCAGGCCGAGTGATTTTCTGTTCTTGTTTCTTTCTTTTCTTTCTTTCTATGTCTCTCTCTTTTGTTTTCTGGGGAGTGGTTTTAGCTGACACGGCCTAAAAAGTTTTGTCTTTATTACGAAATTTGCGGCAAACTTTGCGGTTTAACATCTGGGGTGGTGGGGTGGAAGTAAAGTTTGTGACTTTGAGATCTGGGTGGGGCTGATATGCAGAGACAACGGCAGTGAGCGAATTGGGTATGTAATTCTCTTGTTTGGTGAGGCAATTCTTAATATTTGTTTAGAGCTTGTATGCTGGGGAGACAGAAAATTTGTTCGAGTGGAGTGAACTTCTTGATTTGGAACAAAAGACTCGAGATCTAGGGAATATATTATGGATTTATGGTTGCTCGTGCTGGATACCGGATTAAGGGGTTGTTCAGATCTAACAAAAAATGAATTTATCTTTCATGACTGAGACTATAGGATTAGAAATTCTCTGTGTGTATACTTCAGACCAAAGGTTTTGGCAACACATAGGATTAGTTATCTTTATGCATTAGGGATCTTGCAGTTTTTATTTATTTATTTAGGATTCTTTTCCGTAGATTTCCATTTCTTTTTTGCAGACTAGCCTCAATTATTTTGAGGTGACGCAATACCAAAGAGACACTTCTTGTGACTTGGTGATATTTCATTTGTTCTAACCACTTGGGGTGTGTTTGGGAAAATGTTTTTTTTTTCAATCCATCAATATTGTTGTTATCCATTTTGTGCTTTGTAAAGTGTTAATGGATGTATGTTGCTGCTGAAAAACTGCATTTCAATAAGGATTATCCTATTGACGAATGTTCATTTCTTTGCAGTTTAGAATGGGGAGTCTTGCACTTGAAACTGAGGATGTAACCTCAGATATATACCTTTCACTAGGACTTAAGGAATCAGACAAAGGAGTAGGAGTTCCTCGGGTTTTATCTCTTCTTTCTTCACTTCTTGAGAGATCAGTTCAGAGAAATGAAACTCTATTGGAGGCAAAGCACATAAAAGATGCTGTCACAGTATTCCACGGTTTAAGAGCTCCTACTCTGAGTGTTCGAAAGTACATTGATCGTATCTTCAAGTACTCAGGTTGCAGCCCATCATGCTTTGTTGTGGCACACATATATGTGGATAGATTTATTCAGCACACAGAAATCAATTTGACTTCACTTAATGTGCACCGGCTTCTGATAACAAGCATCATGCTAGCAGCAAAGTTTATAGATGACGCGTAAGTGCAAGTTTTAAATTTAACACCATTAAACTATTTTACAATTTCAGTCATCATTAAACTTTATTAATATCTAGGTGGTGTTGTCTGCATTATGTATCTTGTGGTGGATATGTTGGTGTTATATGTAAACCTTGTCTATTTTGTGGGGCCATATATGGTGATATTTATTAATATGACTGGTCTAGCCGGTTGACAATGACAATCTTAGAATTGTTTGGACGAACGTCAAGAAAATTGATTTTAAATAAAATTGATTTTGGTTAGAATTAATTTTAAAGTGATGTGAGTTACGTTTGGATGAATTTTTGTTTATAATTGATTTTAAAGTAAAATTCAGTGTAAATTTTTGAATCCAACGCAAAAGCTACTATTAGTTATTTTAGCTTAGAATCAATTTTGAATTCTTCTTCCACATGAAACCAAAGATGTTAAAAATTATCCAAAATTAACTTTGGACTCATAATCAATTCCCCAATGCTAAATCAAACACACACACAATGTGCTGCTGAATCAATGATCTGTTCGACAAAATTATAGTTTCTCATTTACCATTTTGAGTGGCTGTCATTGTCTGTAATTGTTACATTCAGGTGAAGCTGTTAACTTAGCTTACTTTTCTGTTTGGTTTGCAGATTCTACAACAATGCTTACTATGCTAAAGTTGGAGGAGTGAACACATCTGAATTAAACAGGTTGGAGATGAGCTTTCTGTTTAGCATAGATTTTAGACTTCAGGTTAGTGTAGACACGTTTGGAAGATATTGTAGGCAATTGGAGAAGGAAGCTGCAGAAGTACTCCAAATTGAAAGGCCAATGAAGGCTTGTCGAATTAAAGAAAGTTGGTCAAACAAAGATGATCCTACTTGTGCTTCCACAATTGCAAGATGATCAAAATGTGCCAACACCACCATTGTAGTAATATTGCTGTCCCACAATTAACCGAGACAGAATGAAATTTGAAGTATTTCAGAAAAAAAAAGAGAGAATAGATTGTTGTATTGTACACTTGCCATTGGAAATTCAACCATTTTTTTACGGACACTGTTGTGATTGGTCTTGCTTCATTTGTAGTTTTTAATTTTTTTGTTTTTTTTTTTTGCCCATTGTTTGTAATTGCAAGCTTGGAACCTGATAGAGATTGTGATGAAATTTTATCCCTTACTATTCGTTTATGAGTTTCCTCAAGTACTTGTTGATGACACAAAATTGTTAATAAGTGGCACTTTCTCGGAATATCAGATAGTCCAATGGACGAAGTTTCCCCACTCAAGCTAAATGTTATGCTGCTAAACTATTGTTTTTTCTTAAAACAAAGAATCATTAAAATATAATAAAAGAATGGGTGGCTTAAAGTATCAGCTTATGAATGGAGATGACTAATAAACTATTAGATTCCTATTGCATCAAATCCAACAACATTCATCCGTAATCTACTGCAATAAAGAGACTATTAGCTCATCTCACTATAACAATTAAATATATACTACAACATATGCATGATGCATACGAACTCCCATCCCATGGCACACTACTAGTTGTATGAGACCAAATTACAAGGTAATAACAGGAAGCATCCATGGCTTCAAATTCCTTTGTTTCATGTGCCTCAAGGATCCAAAGGTTTTGTCTTGTGGGAGCATTCATCTTTCCCTTCCATAATGCCATTCATAATCACAATATCCACATTCATATAACACCATGTGGAGTTGTCTTCTGCCGTCGGTTCAGGAGGTCTCTAGCATAATTTTCAATTCAAGCTGCACAGAGTTCTGCTTTTAAAAAGCAAACATCTGTCTTCACCTAGGAGGCCTCTCCAGTGCAGTCCAACCAAACTTACCTTTTCTAAAATCTGATAGGACGCGGAATGCTGCTTGATGAACATCTCCATTAAATACCTGACTTGCAAGCTTCTCTATGAATCTGCAATTTAGTAAATAGAATAACATCGCATTGAGTTAAGAAGAAACTACTTAAAAATATAAAGAGACATTAGCACTGTCTGCCGGACCTCTAAATGCAAGACACATAACAATGCAACAATTTTTAAAAAAAAATCACATACATTTTACCATCTCGATTATCTACATCAATCTTGTATCGTTTACAAAGAGTATCTCTGCCTGCATTCATCAAAGTTGAGAATTATGAGTTTGATGAGAGGGAAGGAAGATCAAACAATGTACCATGAGAAAGAAACCCACCCACTGAGATCTAGAAACTGACATTTTTCTCAACTAAAATGGGATTCCACTTTGGTTGCATGTCATGTCACATACCTACTGCCGGAAGCTTTGAAAGCATCTGCACAAGAATTGCAGCAACATCGGTCACATCATAGGACCTCTCTCCAATGTCATCACATATGGCGAGTTTTATAGCAGCGGACTGATCACTGATTCGCATTGGGAGTATCCCAGGAGAATCTAGCAGTTCAAGATCTTTCCCAAAACGAACCCACCTTTCACATTAAGAAAGAAATATGACAAATTACATATTCAGTACATGTAATGAAAGATCCAGTGATCCAGAGACAAATTACAACTTAATTGTTCTATACTTTGGCAGGAAACTAATCTTAACACTATTAGCACTTGAACAGAATGTACGATGTAAGCCTTATTAACTTTTTCTTCTGTTGAGAGCAAAAACAACTCCAGAAGCTATAATTTTCAACATTTGGAATGAAAATCTTTCTGATGAAATTCAGAGGATAGGTTGCATCCATTAGATTTTATCATTTTATAGTTCATTCATTTTTTGTCATTTTAGAATCAAGAACAGTTGAAGTACTAACTTAAAGGTACTGATATTCGTTCAAGTAATAAGTTAAACAGAATACAAATTAGTTTATGAACAAATAAACAAAACTTGCTGCAAATTTTAAGTACTCTAAATTTCTCAATAAATAAAAAGATATTTAGGGGAATAAAATGAATAACCTACCTCAAATCTCTAGTGACTCCAGGCCTGGGAGCTGCTGGGCACATTCTTCGCTTTAACAAACGGTTGACCAAAGATGATTTTCCAACATTAGGGTATCCAACTATTCCAGCTCGCACCTATTAAATAGTAACATACATTCTTTAAATAATAATAATAATAATAACAACAATAATATTTGAGGGGCATTTTATGTGAACGACAACAATTTACAATCAATTAAAGGACAAGCTGTGCTCCATGCAGATTCATGACTTAAAATCTAATTTCATAGTACATAATTTGCATTGATAATTGATGAAAGAACATTTGGAACAGAATTATGAACTAAAAGATAAAACTGCATGAATAATTTACACAAGGACTGGACTTTAGGCTTAGCCATGGAAACTCAATTATATACCCATTAAAAAAGGACAAGTGTGTACAACTAATAGATAACCTGATAAGGAAAACTTTATTTTCTGTAAAATAAGCAATACAAGATGAATGATAGGGAAAGATTGTACAAAGCTATCAGCTAAATCTTTTGTTATACCATAACCTGAACCACTGTTTCACTCTAGATTAAATTTACTCGAAAGAATCAGAAAAACTTTGATTTATTGTACAACTTACTGAACACTAATTTAAATTAGAGAAAAAAGGAGCTGTGAGAAACAAAGAGTGTTGTAACTTGTGAAAATAAGAAGGTATTCAACTCTTTCTTTCTCTAACAAAACATATGTTTCTTTATTTTTTATATGTAAAAGTTGCGCTTTTAAGTTACAAGAGAGAAAGAGAGTTGCAAAAACTAGTTCACAGTACACAGTTATTCTTTCTCTGATAATGCTTACTTATTCTCTGAGATATTAAAAGCACACCTTTTACCAGAGAATTAGCATAAGGAAATGAACAAAAGGGAATTGAAAACAGGTTTGTAATTGCAAGGAGCAACCAACCGCACGAGGAAGTAGCCCTTTGGCTCTACGCTTAACATTTACATCAGCTGCTAATTCCTTTGCTAACCGGCCTAGCTTTATCGTTCCCTGTAGTGACAACATATAATCAGACATCCTGTACACGGAACTTCAGAACATGGAGAGCTGTGGGAGAAAAAAGATCTTGATTCAATACCATTCCAAGCTGCCCATTGGAGAAGATAACCTTTGTGCCATTCCTAGTAAAATAATCAGCCCAAGCATTGCGGTCTGCAGTTGATATCATGTCTTCTCTATTTAAAACCATGATTCTCTTTCTATTTCCAAGCCATAGATCCATCTACAAAAGCAGAAGTAAAAGTAAAATGAAGACTTGGAATGTATCATCCTAGAACCTAAGGCCTTAATATTGTACTGGATGTATGATCTTACACTCTTATGTCAATCATAGCTAGTTTGGATATACTTCTCAAGAAGCACTTGTAGCAGAAGAAAATAAAACGAATCAAGTCATGCACCTCAACTTTTTTTTCCTCACGGACTTTCCCGTAAGTTGAAGTGTATAAGTTGATTTTAACTTATACAAGTAATGTAATTCATTTTACTTTCTACTTCTGTGGGTGTTGATAAGTTTATCCAAATTGCCTCTTAGTTCAAGATAACAACGGGTGCAGAAGACAAAAGTAAAACACAAAACATCATTCATGTCAACTCTAAGTAGAGATACTTAACAAAGTTAATATCTTCAATTAAAAAAGAACCTTGCCTGTGGATGACTAGTGGACATAGGAATTCGTCCATCCCGAACCTCGATAACAACATCCATCAACTTGAGCTGCTCCTTCAATTCTTTTTCTGCTTTTGCTATATGACCAGGAAACCACTGCACAGGGCGCAGTGGCTTTGTCCAGTGGTAAAGATCAGTGTCAAGCTCACTCCAATGATCACTCTCTCCTTGGCACCCATCAAATAAGTTGCCGTTGGGATCCCTCCAACTGGGGCCTCCCACACCAATTATCTGCATCACAAAAATTGAAACTTGAATTACTCAAAACACCAAAACATGAGATATAACAAACCCCGGAGCAGGAAATTTGGGGAGGTGAAAGTATATTGGGAAAAGATAAGAACTTGAATGAAAAGGGGGAAAAGGGTTGCCTGAATGGTGGGGGATTGGGATGGGAGAGCTGATGCGGAGAATCTGCCACGGTTGGGAACGAAGTGTTGAGGTATTGGTGGCGGTGAGTTGGGGACCCATAAACTTGATAGCTGAACACTCATCACTGTGCAATGCGACTAGACTACACACTTTTGTTTTTCTGTTTGGTTTCAATTTTCAACCACGCTGCCACAACAACACTCGCGAGTTCTCTTTCGTTGGGATAATTCTGAAGGAAAACCGAAGATGTCTCAATTGAAAGATGAGTGGATATTTAGGAGGGTCTTTTTGTCTTAAGAAAATCTTTCAGACTGGGTTTTTCGCTATGTAAAACACTCACTCCCTCCTCTGTTTTATTTTATTTTATATTATAAATCAATTTCAATTACTTTTGTCTTATTTTAATGAGACGACATCAATATTGCTTATATTTTTTTTAATAGAAGACAATTTAACCAAAATAATATGCAGGATTGGTCAAAATACTTAAGCCAATTTCAAATATGAATTATTTTTAGGTGAATACTTAAAAACATGAATTTAGTTCTTATAAATTTATGTTTTTATTTTCAATTTTAGTTCTAGTGTCACAATTTTAAGAGAAAAAACATTGTAAAAAAAACAAAAGAAGAATCCTTAATTAATTGCAACATGAATAGAAATAGATAGGTAAATTTATAGGTTTAACTTATTGAAATATACCACAGTAATTGTACGTTAATTTAGAAAAAATTTCTAATATCTGATTCTTTTTATTTTCATGCTTAGACTCTTTGCGTTTTGTTTTATTTATAAATTTTTGGTAATCCTGATATATGTTTATTCTTAATTATATCTTAATGATGTTTTATTATCAAGTTAACCAGTCTAAGGTCGTGACAGGTAGTTCCTTCAAAGCCATAAGGAAGGCACTGAAGATGTGAAAGAGCCATGTACCGTAGAAATAATAAATTAATATAGTATTCAAACAGTGACTATTCCCCCACTACATGCTAAAAAAGAATGATCTTCAATTTCTACATCTAACATACATTTTCAGCTTTGTACATCTTCACCTTTCTTCCCGTCATGGCTAAAATCTATGGATCCTCAATTCTTCATGAGTCAACTGGATGAGACTTGACAAGTAAAGTTGAGAAAAACATGCATATGTCTGGTAAAATGTGACGAACAAGAGGACAATACCTGCATGTTGAAAACATGAATAAGATTAAGTGATGATGATGAAAGGTTGGGTTTCATGAACCGAATGCTCAGGTTGTAAAAAGCAAAAAAAAAAACACTAATATACCATGGTTCAGATCTCAGTTTATCAAATTTCTCCAGCATAAACAGTATACATGAATGTTTTAATGAAGTAGCATTGAAATCCTCTGACATCTTGTACAGTCGTGGAACATTTTCCTCAGAAATTTCCTATAAGAATAAGTAGATGAGCCATGTGATTAAATTAAGCCATTAAAAAAAGCTTTTAAGCAAAACAAATAAATGCAACCGTGAAACACAATTTTTAGTCTACCTGAGCTATAGCATATTCACAAATAAGCTTAAGGCCCTCCAGAAGATATTGATCTGCTGCTATAAGCAGGTCCTGAGCAATGTCCAAATTGACATCTACTGTTCCAGTGTATATAAATCTAGAAATGCCAACAGAAAATCAATTCATACATGAGGCTTATTAATTGTGATATTACAAAAAAAGAAGACAGGGATAACAGAATATGCACCTCATCATTAATTCAAAGACATTCCATTTAATATTTGGAATCTCTATATTTTTGGCTTCCCTTTCCTGCACCATGAATCTCAAGACATTAATATGGATATTTAAGATTAACAGCTAACAGTTCCAGAGACCCGTTAGTCCATTTTAATTGCAAAGTGATTGTTAAGTGTTATACTTTTCGTAAAACAAAGTTACAAAACAATCAATGCTTACCCTATAACTGCCATCAAACATTGCTCGAAATATATCGGAAGAAAGTAAACAATCTCTATGTGCATAAAAACTCTTACCTGAGGAAAGGAAAACGCAGTAAATTAGTAGATATCAAAATCAGTTTCATTAGAAACAACTAAGAAAAATAATAACAGCAAATACTCCACCTTCAACCAGGAATGTGACGTCAGAAAGTTTAGAATTGTTTACATATTCCTCGCCCAAGTATATCTACAGCAAATGCAACCAATTAACAAACATTATTGTGAACAAAAAATGTGAAAAAAAATAAAAATATCAGCTTCCCATTTTCATCCACTTAAAATATAGACAGCAAAATATCATAAATTCAATTTCAAATACAATGGTTATTATTCCAATTTAAACAATGCAATTATGATAACATAGTAAAACTTGGTCAATAAATTAAGAAAAAATCAAAATACCTGGGGAGTTGGTGATGGAGGAGCAATGTCAAAAAGAGAGAAAGAAGAACTGGCTTTGGCAGCCAATTTGTGAAGTGCCGCTGAAGCATCACTCTTCTGCTTTAAATTTGAAGATTTAAGAATACCCAGCAGCAATTTTAATCCTGAATATTTAGCACCATGTTGATTGAAAACACATTCGAATTACAGTGAGTTAGAGAATGCAAAAATGTAGAGATCGTTTTTTACCATTATTGTCAATAAATATTGTTTTACGATCATGAGGAGAACATAAGTAAGCAAGAGCAATAGCTACACGTCTTTGAACTGCTTCTTCAGCAAAGCGCATAAGATGTATTAGGTATTTCAACACCTGCCAAAGAGGAATAGATATAAAAATCATATCCAATAACATAGAAAATTTATCGTTTAAATAGATTATAATTCTCATCTGACTAAACCAAATCACCCCATAGAATGTGCAAGAAAACTCACTCGTCCTTTTGTCTTTTCCTCTAATCTTTTTAACGTCTTTGTTACACACTCTCCAGTTTGCTGCAAGTTAAACAACAATAGCAAGGAAACCAACTTAATAAATTGGTGAGAGAAAGGAGTTCTGTAAGTGAACATTAACAACAACAAAATTATCATTAAGAAGGAATGCAATATGTTAAATGCAAATGTATTAGTTTTATTTGAAGAAGAGTAAATCAACATACTTGATTTTTGAAATTTCCAGACTTCAGTCTTTGAAAACCATCAGCCTTAATCATGTCTGCAACATTGTCCTATCATACAAAGTCGTTATATCAGTACAGTGGAAGCATATCACAGTATCAATTCACTGCACATCAATGATTTCTAATAAAGGACAACATAATGTTGACCAAGTGAAGAACAGGGAAATTAACTTCACCTCATTATCTGCAAGACCATAGAGAGCAAAAACAGCATTTTGTTGGACTGGCACCTTCTTTGAGTCAAGAAGTTTGAGCAGAGGCTCTATACCTCCACTTTGAGTAATACCGACTTGATTATGTAAGTCCTGAAATTTGAATCACGTGCAAGAAAAAGGTTATGCAAGAAAATAGTAAGAGTAAAAAACAATACATAAAATTACAGAATCAAGAGCATACTTTTTTGCACCGTTTGATGCCGTTAATATATAAATTAAGAAAATCCATCCATTAAGAGTTAGGTAAGAAAGGAAATCCCAAATTCAGCCAAAAAATCAAAGAAATCCATGATAAACAATACATCACGGTTTTACACACAATCACCGTCAATCTAGGAGCAATAAGATCATAATAGTGAAATAAAAATATGAAAAAATGATGGTAAAATTAATAGAAAAAGAGCATAACATATTGAGACCACCTGTGCCAACCTCCCAAGTGCAAAAGCTGACATTTCCTGAAGCTCAGCATCTGGAGACTCAAGCATGTCAACTAATGGTGGAATGGCCCCTCTTTGGCCAATATGAACCTACACAAACCACAAATATGGAATTCAATAAGAGGAATTCATAACTGACAAATTTATCATATTACAAGTTTGCAACCGAACTAAATCCACCTTGCAATCTGAATCGGTTGTGGCAAACTGACCAACTAAAAGGGCTGCTTCTCTCTGGCTCTCTGAACAGCGGGAACTGTTAATGAGGGGGAAAAGTACTAAATTACAAAATAACAACATGGAAGTAGTAACTCACTTTCAGCCAATAGCTTTAGTGCTCAATAAAGCTCATTTTTCTATGGATTGCTTATAGGAAAAACCAAGACTGAAGTATAATGTTACCTAAGTGAATTAATGACGGGTTGTAAAGCACCAGCTAGAAGAACTTCTTTCTTAATAGTTGGCGAAGAGTGGACCAGATTTCCAATCACACCAACCTACAAAAAGTGCTAGTAGTTTAGAACTCTGCAAGCAGCAATCTATAAGATACATTGGATTTTGCAAAAGTCAAATACGCATCTTACCGCCTCATAATGTACTTCAGAATCCTCTGATTGAAGCATTAATACAAGAGTGGGTAATGCATTGCATTCAACAATCTGCAACATTTTATTCTTGTAAAACACCATATCAACAGAATCTATCACACCAATCTACTGCAAAAAATCAACTACCTGATTTTTATTGCCATCATTTTTAAATGCAAGAGTTCGCAAGGCCCGTGCAGCTGATCTCTGTACCTTTAAGTCATTGAATTCAAGCAACTCAACAAGAGGAGCGATACCACCTTCCATCCTGAATATACCATTTGTATGTAAGAGTAAAGAATACAGTTATAGAATAGATATAGATATAGATATATATATATATATATATATATATATATATATATATATATATATATATATGAAGGTGTGGAGAAAAGAGAAAAACCTGACTAAGGTCTTAATGCCAGTATTTTCATGGGCTAGGCTGGTTATTGCATCAGCTACGCTCCTTAGAAGATCAATAAGCAGTTTAGAAAAAGTAATGATCTTGTGCCTCCTTAACCAATCTACAAGACAGGGCAAGGCTCCAGCATCTATAACGAGTTGCTGATACTCTTGCTGTTTCATGATAAACATAGAGCAAAAATAAAATCAGAATTAAGATGTTTCATGATTTAAAAAAAAAGAAAACGATAAATGAATTAGAATTAAAAAACAATCATTTGGGGTTGCATTTGTAATGGCAGCAGCCCCCTGAGCAGGTGAATAATAAACAATTCAGAGGAACCCTAGGTGCTTTACACTTATCAAGAACAATGGGGCACAACAAATGAGTAATTCCAATTCATCTACCCCTTGTATATTCAATAGCCACCAGTTGAAAAATAAATATCGATAATGATTAACAAGCCATTCTAAATTATTATTTACTAATATTCATCTGGGGCTTAAAATTCTGTAGTTTATAATTTTCTGGTTTGCAGTTTCCACAGCTAAACACATGCACAACTATCTATGGATAATTCATCTGGCCTTGAACTGAAACAGTCCAACACTATAGTTACAATTTCATATAATTAAAATAACCAAAGATAAATGAAACAATAATAAAACTTAATTACTTCAATGGCAAGAAGATCAAGGGTGAGCGCACATCCTTTGACCACCTCAAGCTGATCATGATTGGCAACGCCGCCGTCACTGTTATCTTTCAGCACATCTGCCTCACAGTCATCTTTCCGCCCTGCATCTTTCAATCTAAGATGCCTCACCAGGGCAGGGACAACATCACAGCCACAATTCAGTATAGTATCCACGTGATCCTCTGACAAAGACGACAGAAAGAGGTGTCAAACAAACAGAAACCGAAAAAAAAAACTCCGTAACAGCACAAGACACAAATAAAAGTACCATTCTCAGCGAGTACAGAGAGGGCGTGGACGGCGGTCTTAACTGTGGCGCAATCCGATGGGAGAGCGGAATTGAGGAGAGAAACATGTTCGAAAATCTTTGCAGAGATCTTTGGGCGAAGTTGTTTATAAGTGAGGAATCGCGCCTTGGTAGATATCTGGACTTCGGTTAAATCTCCTTCGAGCCTGCGCTTCAAGCTTCTTCTAGCAGCATGATGGAGGTTTTCCATGGAATTTGTCAAAACAACAAAATAAAGTAGTCTTAGTCTTTGTGAGTGACGATTGGAGAGAGACGAGAGATCAGAAGAGTGCAAGGGAAGCTTCGGAAGCCTCTCTTATGAACAGTTTTTTTTTCTTCAGATTTGCGTTTTGGCGAACTTTTTTCGATTTAGATTTGAATTTTGGCGCCAAATGTTTTTCAGATCCCGCCAATTTCTTTGTCTCTATTCTGCTGCGCGGGTTCTGTATCAAATAAATCAAATGAAATGTGCAATCTAATAGTAATAACATTTTCTTTATCTTTTATTAGGATTATAATATTAGTATATATAAATAAATATATACACGCTGATATATAATGATAAAAAAAAGCACTGATATATAATTTAATGTATTATAAATATTAAACAATAATATTATTTTTGGTATTATGTTTAAGATATTTTTACATATTTATTATAATATTAATTTTTTATTATTAAAGGATGTCGACTGTTTTTCTAATCTAGATATTTCAATTTTAAAAGCATTTTAATCTTAAATACAATTTAATTTTAAAAAAATAACTTTAGCAATTATAAACTATAGTCGATGTATTTTTTATTTATTTAATTCATTTTTATATTTTTATTCACAGTTTAAAAACATTAGATTTTAATTTCAAATAATATTTTTAATTCTTAATTTTATAATATTATTTTTATTTTTAGGTCAATGTCCTATTTGAATATATTATCCTTGAAAGACTTCTACGAGACAAAATTATGAAGAATAAAAAATTAAATTAATTTTTCTAAAAATTAAAATTATCTTCTTAAAGAACTAATTTGTAAAAACTTCAGTTATTTTAATTTTTAATTTTAGTGTAAGTGAAATATATCAAGCACAGCAGTTAAGAACTTATAGCGGCAAAGGTAGGCACACTGAAGTGTAGTGAGAAAAAGACGAGCAGAGGGAGGAAGGAGAAATGGAAAGATAATAATGCATATTAAAAAAAAATGTCCAAAGATCATATACCTTTATAATTTTAGTCTTATATGCAACTGCAGGAGCAAATTCAAATTTTAAAGTTTAGCATTTTCTTCCTCATAAAATTTTCCTCTAGACCCATTAAATAAGGAATCTAATTCAGATGAATCCCTTGGCTTTACTTTTATTATCCATCCTTGTATACCTCATTGGACCTTAAAGTGAGAGAAGTACAAAAAGGAATAAGAAGGACATTCCACAATGATTTAAAGTATACAAGAAAAGTCACAACACATATATATACTAGCTAAAATCATGGAATGTGTGATTGCATTTAATATAAGGGATTTTGATTGTAATTTTCTTTATTTAATCTACTAATTTTCAGTACATAAAGAGGAACAAGTAATAGCAGGACATGATTATGCTATTAACTAAGTTTGTTTAATGACTCATTTTCTGAAAATGAAGTAGATTTGTATAGAAAAATAAGTTTTACTGGACAAATACAACGAGACTGAAGTAAAGGTACCCTATTGCCTTTTTCTTTTTCTTTTTTAATGCAAAAGGATAGCAAGAACCCAAAAAACTCATCATGCATGATAAAATTAGAACACCTAGATGAAGCCTGAAGATGACTAGACCTCCGAAAAGATCAAAATACTTTTTTATGCCTTCAGCTACCTTCATAGGTAACATATGATTTATGAAATCACATAAAGATGATTGAATAATATTTATTTTAACACATGTTAGAGTACTGTTATTGTTAGAGAATGTTGAATGTCCTTTGTACTTTGCAATGAATTATGTGATTGCAGCCTCATGTAATGTTATCCAAATGAACTTAGAAGACTTTTGTTAGCTCCATAACCCTCTTATTTACTTCCATATATATCTCTCTACCTACCCCACATATTCTCATAAATTGAAGAAATAAGAGCCAAGCAATCGTTCAAGCTCTGAAACAATGGGAAATGAAAATGATGTTATTGTGAGGTAAGAATTTGAGGTTGAATATACTTTTACTAAGTACACATGACAATAATATAGAACCTAGTCCAACGCCTCACAACAACTAAAAAAAAGGTTTTTAAGACAATTCTGAAGTCCTTTTAAGATGGTTCGACATCTTTGATAAAGATATTATTAAAGGGATATCATTTTAAAATGTTTAGCATCTATTTTAAAAATTTATGATTTTAAGACTGTTAATAATTCAACCGTTTAAAAAGGATGATTTAACCGTCTTTAAAGATTGTTATTTTAAGATGGTTTTTCCAATATTAATCTTTTTAAGATCTTTTTTCATAATGGTTATGTTAAAAATCATTTTTAAAAACATCCTTTCAAAATGGTTATGTTTAAAACCATTTTAAAGACCCTCCTTTCATAATAGTTGTCACACAACAGTCTTTAAAAATAACTTTTTAAGACAGTTTTAGTTAAAATCATTTTTAAAGACCTCTATTTTAAGATGGTTATGTTTAAAACCATCTTTAAAAATCTTCTTTCTACACAGTTGTCACAACAATCGTCTTTAAAGATTTTCCTTTCAAAACAGTTATATTATGTATCACTACTAATTTATATATTACAACTAATTTAACTTGATTCTCATTAATAACAAAAAAAAATATAGAGTCATATTAAAACTTATCTTAAGTTCAAACATATATGGAGCACACACCTTATTCTAATTCATTGGCAAGAGAAGTAAAGCATTCCAAGAAGGAACCATTATTTTGACACAACCAACACACTTTTCTACATATTTTTTACCAAAAATATTACAGCCACACATATAAAAACAACACATAATTAGGTGAAAAATGTTATACAATTCACTTAAAAGCTTAACCCATACCTAATTACCTATCAAATCCAAGACAGGCAATTAAAACTGGCCCTGAAACATATTTCTATATACTAAAGAGACTTTGTAGTTCTATGCAATGTTGGCTCTCTCCTTATTGCATTGAGTTTCCTACTCTTGAAACAAAGTTCAAACTCCAGGCTCAAAACCAAAAGCCTTCTTTTCTTTTCTTTTCTTCTTGTTAACATAACCACAAAAGTTGTTTATTAGTTTCATTTCAATTTTCATCTCCCTTCCACACACAGTCTCATAAAATAGAAAGAAAAACCAAAAAGCACAACACAAGAGTGTAGTACTATATGCGATGATTTGTGTAAAGAGAAACAACAACCAAAGAATGAGTTGTGTTATCATCTTTCTTCTACTCTTACTATTCAGCACCACACCATGTCAAGTAGTAGCAAGAAATCTAGATTAATTATTCACGTCAACTTGCTTTTCTTCCTCGTTTTTCTATTAATAATAATGAATATGGAAGCTAGCTAAGATCTATTATTAGATATAAACAGTTACAAATGCACTATCTAATCCTCTAATACAAAAACCATAAAATTATATGCATGTTATAGAGTATATAGATTATAGTCACACAGACACTGCTCAATACTATATTATATCTTGTCATGTAAAATTCTCTAAATTGTTTTTAGATATATGCATACAATATTCTTCAGTACTATGTAGTTCCTTCCATCACTCCAATTTTAGCAATAGATACAAGAATTTTATATGTAAAACATATGACATAGAAGGCAACTCGAGTAATTACCATCAGTTGATTAATTGAACAATTATCATCAGATTTCAACATCAATTCATTCATTAATTTGCAAACACTTTCTCTTCTCCCTCCTTAATTACCCTCCAACAAATTGACATGTTTGATTTTTTCAATGTTCTGTTCCGAGTCTTCTTGCTTGTTTATTTCACCAATTTCCTCTAAGGGCTTGTAGGTGTAAAACTAAACACATATCACATAATGAATGAGATTCACAACTTGAATCCCACTAACAACAAAATAATAGCACTTTCACATAATTAATTATTATCCTACTTTATTTAGTAAGAGGATTACTCCTCGAGATTTCCATATCTTCGCCACTAAGATTTGAGTATTCGATTAAATAATTTTTTCTTTCTAATCCAAACAGAGTTTGCAGACAATGCAATAACAGAAGCTGATTGAGACGTTGGTATTCTAGTTCTAGACAATTGAAACTCATGAAAACACATGAAAATATGATATAAATACCAATATACATGTCTTAGTTTTGATTGTAGATTCTTAATTTTTTCGACAAACAATCATTGTACTAAATTGAACATGACAATAAGTTGTTTGATTTTACAAGTGTATGCCATTACTTAATTAACTAGTCTGTTTCTAGTGTACTAAGGTAAGGGATCAAAGTAAAATGGAGCAAAATTTTTCTCCATTACAAATAGACCACTTTCACTGCATTGTATACAGACAAATCTATGTGAGTAGAATCACAAATTAGAATCACAAATTCAATTCATACATAAACTACAAATCAAAATAAGGAAATTAATTAATTCAAAGTGAAGCCTACACTTGCTGTATGTGTACACTTGCTATGTTACATAACAAATCAAAGAAAAAAATAAAGGAGAATAAACCATAACTGAGGGATGAGAATAGACCTATGCATTTTAATTGTAATAGAGTTCGAGATGGCAGCATAGAGGAGAGAGCGACGACGAGGGAGAGGGTGCGTGTAAATGAGAGGTCGACAGCGCAAGCGAGACAACAACGACGAGACTCGATGACAGCACGCGTAGAGGATAGCGATAGTGAGCCTCGACAATGGTGTTGTAGAGGTGAGGTTGACGACGACAGAAAGCAAGGGCGCACAGAGGAGAGGTTGACGGTGTCGGTGACGATTTGCAAGAGCGACGACGCAGGGTTGAGAGAGAAGAGAAATGAGTCGAGAGAGGAGAGAAATGAGTGGAAGGTACCGCGAGAAGGTTTGAGTCTCGTAATTAAACTTAGGTGGAGGGATTCAAAGACGGTTCTAGTGTAACCGTTTTGGAAGATAGCTCTTCTAAGATGGTTTGAGTGTAACTGTCTTGAAAGGGTGGATGCTTTAAAGACAGGCTTCTAGAAACCGTCTTGGAATGGTACCCCTTTAAGATGGTTTTGTGCAATTATTTTGAAAGTGTATCCTTTAAAGATGGGTTTTTGCAAACTGTCTTGGATTGCACATAATTATTTACAACAATACCACTGCATCAGCTACCAAGACGGTTTTGACTAAAGCATCTTGGATAAGCCGACTTAAAAGCTAGTTTTTGTAGAACAAGTAGTGTGTATTGCTTTTAACAAAGTAAAAAACAATAGTCTAAATTAGAAGTTACCTGTGTTCAAGCTGCAATTTTCTTGAACCAAGAACAAAAGCTTACACACCATAGAAGGGAAGAGTTGTCCTAAATACAAAAATAACTAAACCTGAAAACATATTTGACCTTTGTCCTGCAAAAAAAAATAAAATTTGGCCTTCGTAAAATGAATGGTTTATTTTAAAAGATTGATAATTTTTAATTGAAATTTTACAATTAAAATTGTGAAAACACACATTATGTATGTACAATAATAACACACATGCATTTTCTATGACAATCAATCTTAAAAGGAAGAGAAAACTAAAGCACAAGAAAAACATCTTTGGATACATGGAAAATCTAAGGTCTCACTCTATTTTGTTCCATACTACCATTTTCTCTAGGTATGGAAAATCTAATGTCATTTTGCTAAAAGTGTCTCTCATTACTAAACTATTTACATGAATTATCTGTTGAAAGTAAATTTTATAAGAGTGGACATCAAGCAATATTAATCAATTTTCACCTACACTCTTACACTCCATTAATATACACATCAATACATAATAAATATGAGAAGTTATTGCAATACATCAAATTTAGGGCAATAGAAATACGTCAGCATACTATGAACCGGATGCTTTGGCACGTGACATAAATACATGTGTTTATATAAGAGTGGTGTATATATCTCTCACCATTCACTTCTATGTTTATTGTTGTATTCATTATTGAATTGTTCCGGTTTTACTCCTGTCATCGTCACCAGATTCTATGGAAAACTGTGACATTGCTGGACAAAGCTTGAATCGCAAGCTCGAAGGAGACTTAATCAAACAAGCACAAACATATCCGGAGCAACCAAGATCCTTAGCTAGTGACATTCTCCAACAAGTTTCTCTCCTCAATTCCGCTCTCTGGCCAGCCTCCATTTCAGATCGTGTCACCTTTGAGAAAGCCATCCACTTCCTCTCCAATCTCACTACAAACAGTACTATTTTTCCCTGATAACAACTTTAGCTTTTGTTTTTGCTTTTGCTTTTCATTGTTACTGAATTCTTGCAGAGGACTATGCTAAGACCATGGTGAGTTGCGGTGCAATCCCAGCTCTAGTGAGGCATCTTCAAGGGCCAGACGATGCTGTGAAAGACGATGAAATCACCGAAGAATCTTACGAACATGAGGTGAAGGAATGGTGTGTGTCCATCCCTGGTCTTCTTGCCAGACAAGTAACTAAGTACTACTGTTTCCTTTCTTTTAGATATTGTAATTATATGAAATTGTAATAATAGTGTTGGCTTATCAATCCATAGATATTACGTTTTAGTAGGTGTTGAAACTAGCTATAGGTAGAAAACTTAGTTATCAAATTAAAAACCCTAAATAGACATTAAGAACTAATAATTAACCCTATCCTTTTTTTTAGGGAATATATAATTAACCCTATCTATTACCCAGATTGAATTACAAAAAAGTGTGTTGAATAAAGGTTATCCAAACCATAGCCATTCCCATTTCTATGCTACTGGTGGAAACTATTAATTGTATATAAAGTTTGCGTATGCATGTTCACAATTTTCTCTAGTTTGTTTATCCTACAATTTTCTTAGAGTTTAGGGTTTGGAATCTGGGTATGCTTTAGGTGGGAGTAGGATGATTTGATGAGAATGAACAGACCTTTCATTCTTTGGCTACAATTCCTTTATAAAAGTTGATTGGAACTGTTTTAACATGTATTCAATAAAATGAATTGCATTTGGATAATATATTGTTTATTAGTGTTTTTAGTTATGTGTCAGATCACTAGCTTTTTTCCGAATCCATGGTGGCCACTGCCACTGTGTGTCCTTGGTCTTTCCTTTGCCCATCTTCCAAATCTCCAAGGCCCATTATCTCTTCCCAACCTATCCATGTGATTCCCTTAGGGCAAGGTTACTATGAATTCAGCTTTGCTTATGTGTAAAAGACTTTGAGAAGTATTTGGACAATGAAATCCTATAATCTTCAGCCAGGTTTATTGCCTCTTTAGCGGTGGAGTCTGTATTTTAATCCAAACACTATGATGCAAACCCATGCCTATGTTTGGATTAGAATTGCTGATCTCCCTTTAGAAGACTAGAGGCCAAAGATTTTATTTGAGATGGCTAGTTGCGTAGGAGCCCATTGCTCTTGACGTGGCCACCAAAAACAGAACTTGAGGAAAATTTTTGTTAGATTTCTTGGTGATTTGTATTTATCTGCAAAACTTTCCTTGTGGCTTTGTGGGCATTTTGTTTGAGAGGCTTCCTTGATTTTGATTACCAGTGTACAAACTGTTGGGCATGGTTTGGTTCTATGTAAGAACGAAAGTTTTCATTAGAAATATAAGCTACGCAACCATTGTACACTGGTGATCAAGTCCATTTTGGGGAACCCATCCAAAAATATTATTCTTCCCAATGAACCAACCAAATCAAATGTTCAATCTGACCTCTCTCAACTGTTCGATAAAAGTACTAAAGCATTTTGTCTTTGGCAAAAAAAAATAAAAAATCAAATGATCAACCTCTCAAATGTTTCATTTTTAACTCAATTTTAAAACAGTTTATATTCATTCAAAACACAAAAAGAAGTTTTATAAATTTGATTTTTATTTTTGAAAAAATACTCTCACCACCATTGGTAGCTAGAATCGTGTGCTTGCACGTAAAATCGTACATTTTTACGTTTTTGATTGACTTCTTCACAAGTCACCTCTAACTCGAGATACTGCACAAAGATGTCAACTTGTAGGCATGCCATGTATATCTAAGAATTTGTATGAATTTATTTTAATTTTATAAGTGTGGTAAAAGTTACATTTCTAGATTCCTTTTCATGATCCTTTTTGAGTCGGTATAAAATTTTGAGTTTAACTACCATGCTCACCACCATCAGCTACTACCATCATTTTATTACTCTTATCACAACAATCTCACTATTGTCATCGACGTTACTACTATATTGTTGTCTTTGCCAACATTATTACTTTCATTGTCACCAACACACAATTCTGTCATAACTTTTATTTCATAGTAAAGTGAGCTAAGATAAAATGATTAATTGACTCATTTTATTTATCTTTAATTTACTACAACTTTTAAGAAAAACTCAAAATTAGAATAAATTGAATGTCAAAACTCAACTAAAACCAATAAGTATTAATTTATAAACAGAAAATCACTCAGAATGAAGTTTATGTAAGTTATTATTGGTTTTAAAATGTTTTAACTAAGAGGGATTACACTTTTAGCCATGACAATAATTTTCTAGACTGACTTGTCAATTAATATCAACTCTTAGTTTTTAACTTTGGCGACTGAATATATATATAAGGCAAATGAATTGGTATACTCATTTGTCTTGCCTCAACGTTCTTGTTGATAAGTGTAGAGCACCTAAGGTTCCTGAGAATTGTTTATTATTCACCTGCTCAAGGAGTAGCTGTCATTACAGATGCATCTTGTAAAGAATGCAGTTGTATTGGATTAATTACATCCACGCATGTAATAATTAACAGTATTGAATCTCTATATGTGCATTCCATTTGATTTTTTTAGCAGTAACACATTGTAGTGTGGCCCTTGTTTTGAGAAAAATGATTTTGTTTTTTTTTAATTCATTTCTCTTATTTTCATATTTTAGATTTTTACATACTATAAAGCATCTTAAATCTGAATCTATGTTTGCTTATTATGGAACAGGAAGAGCATCGGCAACCCATTATAGATGCTGGAGCTTTGCCTTGTCTTATAGATTTGTTAAGGAGTCACAAACCACTTTGTGGTCTTCTAAGGAGAGTAGCTTATGCAATAGCCAACCTTTGCGATGATAAAACCATAAAGACCCTTGTCAGGTTTTTATCTGCTCTTCTTCTTTTTTCATACCTTAAAAGTATGCATACTCTACAAAACTATTGTATTCTTAACGCTTTGTATATTAATAAGGATGGAAGAAGGTATACCTCTTCTTGTTGAGTTGCTTGAATTCGATGACCTAATGGTACAGATAGCATCTGCAAGAGCTTGCGAAAGCTTTCATAAAAAAATCCTGTCAACAAAAAGAAGGTACGTAGTTATGTTTCTGAAGTAAATTAATTGGTGTGGCAGATAGATTCCGTTGTTGTGGTTGTTTAATTACCAGAATAAAAAATTGCAGATTGTACAAAGCAATGCATTACCCACTCTTGTACTAATGCTTCATTCATGGGATCCCACGATACAATACGAGGCAGTAAGATATATATATATATATATGCTTATATTACTTTACACATTAATCCAATATTGTATTTGTTACTTTGCTGCTTGCAGAGTTCTAAACTATGTACTATATGACTTTTTGTAGGTTCGTGTGATTGGAAATCTGGTCAACTCTTCGGAATATGTTCAGACAGACATTCTTCTAGCTGGGGCTTTACAACCTATTATTCGTTTACTTAGGTAACAGAAACATTGTATAGTTCAATCTTGGTTTTATGTACCTAGTATGCAATCCGTACAAGAATGGTATGTTTGTTGTGGCTGTTTTAAAGTGACTTTTGTAAATATGTATAGGGTTCCCTAATTTAAGATAAAAGATTCTCTATTCTTTGTATTTATATATCGCCTGTAGTTATTATTTACGGTAAACATTATTCCCTTATTTCCAGATTATATATATTTAGGGAAAGTAATATTAAGTTTTCTCATACTTTAACTGAGTTACTACTTCCATATTAGTATTTAGTAATTTAGTGTTTTTCTTCCCTGAATTGTCTGAAAGTTAACAATTTCAATGACAGTTCCAGCTCTTGGGGGAGTCAAAGAGTTGCAGCCTTTTTACTTGGTAACTTTGCTGCACAGATTCAGCTTGTCAGGTGAATTAAGTCATGTGTTGCAAATTAAAGTGTTGTAATATGATAATTAAATTAATTAAATCAGCTAGCTAGTTATGAAATTCTCTTATTGACTTCTATATATACTTCGAGGTTTATGCAGGTTCATATTGGCCAAAGAGGGGCTATTCCTCCATTAGTTGACATGCTTAAATCTCCACATTTAAAACTTCAAGAAATGTCAGCTTTTGCACTTGGGAGGTTGGCAACAAAGGTGATTATTTCTAACAACAAAACTTTAATTTAGCCCATAAAATTTAATTTCCACCAGAATCATCTCAGTTTACATTCTCCTAATTATTATTTTATCTAATTTTTTGCGTTCTTTTTCCTCTTAATTTCACCATCATGATCTTACATTTTTCATTTATTTTTTTTACTTCATTTTTATAAATGGCAGCGAAAAATAATGCTCCCTTAACCTTGTTTCAGTAGTTTTATATATGTGTTGTTTTTGCTTTTACCATTTTCTTCCATAACATTTTGTTTTTTGCATATGTAATTCAAATGTTAGAACCCACATAATCAAGCTGGTATTGCTCAGAACGGAGGTGTAGAGCCTCTTCTCAATATTCTTCTTGATCCAAATGATCAAAATGATGACCAAAATGACATGCTTCGCCGACATAAAGCTATTTATGCTCTCTTTTCACTTGCTGGGAATAAGGTGAGGTTAATTAATTTCCTTGTTCTTTATTGTATGTGTGTGTATATGTTGCCCTTTATATATAAATCATTGATGCGCATTCATGCATGCAGTGATAATGTGATCATATGCTGCCACTGATCATCGATGTAACAACTTTTTTGTATGATAGGACATTGTTGCAGAAATTATTAAGGCTGGTGGATTTCAAAGACTGAAGGCTGGACATTTCCAATTTTTAGTATGTTCATTTACTCTTCTTGGTATATACAATAATAATATAGGTTTGTTGCGTTTAACATATATACTTGCATTCCTTCTCAATGATATATAATTTAGTTGTCATAATTAATAATTAATGTATTGTTTACTAAAAGAACTCCTTAATTTCTCTCACCAAATTATTAAGTGGGTTAATTATTCCTTGTGATTGTGGTTTAACTTGCAGCCTACGAGACAGCAGGTAGCAATGACGTTAGAAAAATTAGAGAAAAATTCGGGAGGGCAAGTGAGTTTACTTGCAAATTTAGTGATCATAGGCGACAACTATTTAAACTATACTTTATTTCATGTTTCTTTTCTTCTTTTTTTTACTTTATTGGATGTGTGATCAATTTCTCTCTGTGTTAATTCCTCTCTGGCAGGTAATGAAACACTTAATATATCTTATGCGCGTTGGGGAAGAAGGGGTTCAAAGACGTGTAGCTATTGCTCTTGCTTATTTATGTCCTCCTTGTGATTGTAAAACTATATTCATTGACAATGATGGTAAATAAATATTGATCTCTACATTATTGTAGTAATTTCTTACTCTCTGCATGTACTTCGAATGTGCTTTCAATCAACATGGTGCTAAATATATATTAATTCAGGATTAAAATTTCTATTGGATGCTCTTAAATCTGAAAACATAAGTCAGAAGCGTGATGCTTCAGCGGCACTTCGCAAATTAGCCTCCATAATCAGTTCTACTACCTCTCTTTTTGACATTGCTCCTCCATCACCAACTTCCCATGTAAGTAATTTTGCTCTTTTTCACATTCGTTTATTTTGATTTTTTGATTTATTTATTGTTTGCTTGCATTTGTTGCAGATGTACTTGGACGAGGACGAGGAATATGTAAACAATCCTAAACTTTCTGATGTCACCTTCCTGGTTGAAGGTGAGCATCTGCTGCTATTATATATATTTTTTAGTTATTTGTATGCATATATATACTCATTTCAATATATATGTACTAATTTATTGTGTTTTTCTTTCTTCAGGAAAAACTTTTTATACGCATAGAGATTGTTTACTTTCTTCAGATATATTTCGCTCAATGTTTGATGCCAGTGATATGGTAAGCTTTGATTTACTGTGACATGGTCTACCAATAAAAATTCTTCAACATTTTCTTCTCACCTTATTCTATGTATAAAAAAGGTTGTGAATATTAACTGTAATAACCACCTCTGGCAGGAAAGGGAAGCCAAAGATATAGTGATTCCATATATTAAATGGAATATATTTGAATTGATGATGAGGTGCATATTCTGCTATTCCTTTCTTCTGTTTTTTTGTAATATCACAATTAATAAGCCTCATGTATGAATTGATTTTGTGTTGGCACTGCTAGATTTATGTACAGCGGAACCCTAGATGTGAATTGTGATATTGCTCAGGATCTCCTAAGAGCTGCAGATGAGTATCTTCTGCACGACCTTAAGCGTGTTTGTGAACATGCTATTGCTCAGGTACACCAAAAAATGTTGTCGGTATTTCTCTTGTTTCGTTAATTAATCAATGGGTTGATTTAATCAACATGCAGAATATTTGTGTGGAAAATGTGTTGAGACTGTACAAGATGTCGGAGGATTTCAAAGCTACTACATTAAAACATGCATGCATACTGTTTATGCTGGAGAAAAATGAGGTGAACTTAGTAAATATTCAATACTTTATTATTATTATTATTACAATAATTATTATTATTATAAAATATGTTTTTAATCTATATAAAATGGTTCGAATCTAGTGAAAGACGATCAAGGTCACATTTTTTTTATTAGAAAAATTCAAAGTATAACGTGAAGAAAAATAAATTAGGGTTCATTGAAAGGAAGAGGCGTAAAAAAGTTTAAAAGAATAAATAATACAAGTGGGGTGTGTGAAAACAGGATTAAAAGGGTATAATAGGAAATAATTAATTTAATGAGAGAAAAATGAGGTGAACTTAGTAAATATTGAAGTGTATTTAACAATAGCCGATATATATAAATTCCGGGCCAACTGATGACCAAACTCACTCATGGGTCATGGCTAATTACGGAAAGAAATAACAAAGATACCACCAAACCCTTGGAGAGAGATGAAACAAATAAGTTTGAAGTAAGTAAAGTGAGGTATATTTGAAAAGCTTTTTTTCTTCAAAATAGTTTGCAATGTGGGATAAAATAAATTTGACAATCCTGTATTATATATCTATCATCACAGATTTTTTGTTTTTTTTATTATTATTATTGGCATATTGGTATATATGAACTTAATTTTATCATATACTAGACCTAAATGATTTGGTCGTATGGAGTAAAATACAATTTTTTATAAACAATTATTAATTATTATTTTTTGATAAATCACAATCTTAGTATGTGATAAGTCACAAATTTATATTTATCTTTTTGGTGAGATGAATATAACTACTTTTTTTAATATAATTAATATACAAGCAAGGTGGACCCTGGTTGGGCTTTGGGAGCCATGGTGATTTTTTTTTTTTTTATAAAGGATGTATTTAATAATTTTAGGGATGTGTTTAATAATTTTTAAGTATATTTAACAATTTAATTTTCTTTTTTAAAGGCTGTGCAACTTGTATCTGCCCCTTCTTTCCAAATATTCTATAATAACTTGTAACTCGTTACTTATGTTTTTTTTTTAAATACTCTACAATATAATATTTGTTATTTTTTAATTAAAAAAAATCTTATATAAATATTTTTTGTGCATTATTAGTATTAAATGATTTTTTTTATTTTTTGATTATTGTTTCTCTCCATTATCAAATTAATACCAATATTTTTTTTCAATCTTATTTAAATATTAAATTTTAATGAATTAGTTTCATCTTTAATTTTTTTTTAATTGATAAAATTAATAATATTTTTTTTCAAAAATATTATAGGAATTTAGTTATTATATAATTGTTTTTATCTTTTAAATTTATTTTCTAAACTATAAAATCAATAGCAATATTATCGTTTTTTTAATGTTATAATTTATTAAATTTTAGTTATTATAAAATCAATTTTTAACTATTTTTTTTGTTATAAAATTAATAGTAATTTATTTTATTTTGTAAAATTTTTTTTATCTAAATATTATATTTGATAAATTTTGTTATTATATATAATTAGTTTTTTTAAGCAAATATTATTTTTACAAAAAAACATTCTATATTTAATTAAAGATGATTTTTTGACCTATAAAAAATTAGATATTTTGATAAATTATTAATACAATTCACCTCTAGATCAATTTTAAAATATTTTATATATAATTAATTATATATATAAATTATTCATTTGATAATTGAATATCAAATTTCGAGTCAGCCCCTGTATACAAGTACTTTTAAATTAAATTCAAAGACTTATTACGAAGAACATTATAATTAGGAAAGATAGAAAACTATGCGTTTTTATTTTGTTTTAAATCTGTGTCAAATTCCAAGTTGCAAAGTTAAAATAATATTAATAATCCAGTAAAAAAATAAAATAATAATAATAACAGAGCACGGTACATTAGCCAAGCTGTCAAGGTAGTTGTGAGTTGTCGGCGAGGGTAAAGAAGCTTCCTCTAACTTTCCAAAGGACATGCATGTCACATTTGCAGCCATTTTTCACTGCCCCACGTATCTTATTTTGTCCTTTTCCTCCTTGTACGGTTGTACCCACAGAACTACAATTTACGACTAAGTTAAATAGCTAATAGTATAATGCTACTGTATTGGTATTATTATTAATCTACTAGTATATTAATTAGTATTATAAGTTAATGTTTGTCTGTTGTGGGTCTAAATATAAAATGTTTTATATACCGACATTTTTATTATATTTAGTTTATCTTCTTGTATTATATATGATGTATGATGCGCCATAGTCATTTTACTCTGTAAACTTCTAATAGATAATATAAAATACATCATGACTCGAATCTACTGACTTAGGATAATTAATTTTGAAATTATTAAATATTATTGGACTGTATTTCCAAATTAATCTTATAATATGTTTGGGTAAACGTCTATTCATGACCAGTGTGTGTTGGTGAAAGTATATAACTCGATCTATCACCTTACTTTTGCTTCAAATGTAATTTTGGAAGCATCTGAACATCTTTGCAAACATGTATTTAATCATAGATCTTATATTGAAATGTGTGTCATGGTAAAAGAAATTAATTTTAGTGTCAAGTCAACCAAACACATATTTTAATTATATGCATATACAAAATCATTAACAAGGCAATGAATTGATAGAAACACTCAAAACAAGTGGGGAAAAAATAATGCAAATGGACGAGAAAATATGATGGGTGTTGCTATACATTGTTACAATCATATTTCCAAAATGTACACAGTCCTTTATTAAAGAAGTTCTGACAATGTAATCATGTATGTATATATATATAATCAAACAAACAGTATTAGGAAATTTCTCAAAGTTACTGTGATATTATACTGCATCTCACTCCACTGGATCTTGATCAGCTCAGTGGTATAACGTGTTTAATTATGTTTTTAACTGTTAAAGAAAAGTTTTAAATGAATTTCAAGTCAAATGCAAATGCGGATAGTATTTACACCGTGTATGAACCTTGAACATATACATATTTCTTAACACAGTTCTTCCTCGTAAGATCGATATGAATTACACGTGCCATGCAATTCATTGAAATGGAATAAAATTACTATTATACCATATCCTATATATATATATATATTCAACAAAGAAGCCCTTAAAGGATATATAATGTATGGATTAAGTACAAATAAAGAACGAGGAATTAATAATAAAAAGTAAGGGAAAAAAGAAAAACTAAAAAAAGATTCAAAGAGAGAGACGTGTACATACGTCGCTCATAGCTTTTAGCTATTGGAAACATGCAATCATGATATATATAAATTTAATTATTTATATTTGTTGTAGGCTAAAGTTTATCCATAGCAAAGTATATCAAACTAGTATTAGGTGAGATCTGATATTCTAAAATCGAGAGGCGTTTAATTAAAGAAAAACAAACTTTTTAAAAGAATAATAACAATAATAAGTAATAAGAAGTGCATCTCGTGTCGGTGGACCATGATACAAATCCGAAGGACCTAAAGACTTTGTTGTTGGATTTTAAGTTTTAACAGTTGGTTCCGTCCGGACCAACTGTAAATGCAAATGCAGATAGAATTTACACCCTAATGGACCTTTGAATTGAATCAATATATCAACTAATTAAACATTTATTTGATATAAATGATAGCTACTTATACATTTTAACCAGTGATCTAGACTCAAATTTTGATTGTTTTGGTGGAATAAATTATATTATAAAAAAAAGAATACTTAAATAATATATGTTTACTATCTCGAATATTAATCATTATTTTTTAAGTGACTATTTTTTTTTTTTTTACTAATATCATGTTTAAAAAGAAAAAATCATTCATTGGATGCATCTAACTCCTCATGCCCTTCTCCTTCCCCCAATTAATTGCGAAGAAGGAAAGTGTCAGAAAGGAAGGTACTGTAGTAAGTAATTTTAGATGAATCTTGTTGAGTAAAGTTGTGTTCTTGGACCTTTTCAATAATGGTTGGATCGGCCTCAGAGCCTAAGGGCTTAGGAGCAACAAGATAATTCAGAAAGGTGTAAGGCTCTTTTAATGGAATTACCAACTCAGAATTCAGAAATCAGAAGATTATTCAATATTGAGGTGGAGCCCTAGCTCTTGGGCATACCCTGACATATTATTAACATGAAACTAGTATCTAGACATATAGTTGTTAGTACAGTGTACCTTGTAGTACTATAAGGTAAGGTATAGTCTCTCTTCAATCAAGAATATCGATCAATGCCCTCAGCGACTAACATTCTTACAATAATGATCCACCATCCAATTTTATTTTATTTTCTTTTTAATTTACTCTTGAATGGTTCCTAATTAATAATAGCAGAGCAGGTGAACAAAATAAAACTGCTCACCTTATTTTCCTATGTCAAAACAAAACCTTGCCATTTGATTAGGTGATATGTAGTACTTTGAATTAGGAATTTTGAAATGATTTATTCCATTTACAATAAAATCATGAGAATATGAACTTATTTGTGAATTTAATTATTTAAAGAATAGTTGTTATTAGGAATAGAAAAGAATATAAACCCTAACACCTGAAAGGTGCACCTCAATAGCCAGTGATCATTGGTTCGAATTTGACAATAATCTCTCGTGTTGTGTATAATTATTTTCATACTTTTTGTGAAGCGAGGAGTCTATGGCTATGTCACTATAATATAATATACTTTTTATCATATTTTTCCACTTTAATAATTTTATCAAACTTGACAATTAAAAAAAAAACGTTTTAACCGTAAAAGAAAATTTATGACAAATTTTTTTTTATTTTTTTTCTAAAGATACACTTAAAAAAACAATGAAAGACAAAAGAAACAAACTTTCCAATCAAACCGTTTTATTCTTGTTCTACAATATTAGTGCAAAACTCTCCTTCAACTTTCTCACCACGTAAAATATTCGGATATTTTTTCACTGAGAAAGAAAATGTCCACTTCTCATCTCTTCCTCCCTAAGAAATAGTGTGTGACACAGACCATAAGATTTTATTCTTTTCGAGCCTAGAAATAGATGCTTTTTTATTCTTCAACCTAAAACATGGCTACGTAATTTGAAGCTGTTTGCACGCATGTCCAAATGCTTGCAATTCGGAACTCTCTTTTGGCATTATATATGTTGTATCTGGTTATAATTTTTTAAGGCATAATGTTGTGACGATCAAAGGGCATTATTAATCAAATAGTTAAAAAAACGTTAATCAAATAGACAATAGTACAAGTTGTGTCTCAATCATATTCGGATTCTAAGATGTCCCCCCCTACGTATTATCTATTCAGTCTCACGACTCATTTGGCATTTGGGTTGGTGTCTTAACTTTTTTACAATTTGTTAAAATAGTCGTCATAAAAAATTTGTGATCACTGAACAAGATAGCCCACCAACTACTTAAGCTATAAAGCTAATAGTAAGCTTAATTAGTCTTATCCTCACATTAAATCTGAATCTCCTTATTGTAAACTTTTTCAATAATTATTGGTCCAAACTAAAATAAATAAAGGAGTACGTAATAGTTAATACTAATGCAATGGATGGACCAAACCAACCATTATTTAAAGAGACACACTACCCATTCTGTCGCACTTTAAATTATGGAGCCTCAATGTATTAAATGGTTCATTAATACCCAAACAATGGCTAGTTTTTCATTACTGTACAATATTTTAATCTGGTGGTGAAGGACCCTATATTCTCAATCTCATCACTTGAGTTTGTCTTTAAAGCATATAGGCATAGCACGGCTTTGGAATCTGCTTTACCAAAAGAATAAACAGCCCTTAAAATAAGCATTGATGAAAAGCGATTAGGTACCAACTCTATGCATTAAAAAAGATGTTGATCGAGTTGCAAAACTTTTTAAGCTTATAGGAGTACATAAACTGCAGTTAAATATTGTCATAATAAAGACGATAATTAACTAGTCTAACCATTGAGGAAAATTTACTGAAAAATTCTTTATACAACGATAAATTTTGTTCTGAAAAATAATATATAAAAAAAAAGTTAGTGGGACTAAAAATCAGTGGTATGTATAAAGAAAATTTACTTTTACAAAGGGAGGATATATTTTTTTCTATTATGAAAGAAACAATTTTGTGTGCCGAATGGTAGATAATTAACATTATATGGTTAAAGGTTCTGTGAAGTACGAGTTAGATCCAAATAAAAATAATGTTGTGGTTGGACTATTATTATAACAACACAACAGAAACGTCTTAAAACGCAGTCCAATTGGCATTACTATTTTGAACAACATAATTGCACTCTCATGCATATAATCAGCAGCTCGTGAGTTTGTTAAAGTATAAGATATGCCCCTAGGAGTAGGACAAATCTCACACAATTTGTCGGTTATGACTAACCAAATCCAGTTATGTGTTGTGCATGTGCCTTAAATGGCCAATTCTTGATTAATTTTCATCATCAGCTAAATTATTATTATTTCAAATTTGTCACACCATAGTGTGAAATCTCTACTTGAAACATTTGCATGTGTTCTCACGCTTTCTTAAATAGTACTACTGTATTTGACTAGAAATTGATTCTTTGAGCTATTAATGACAGTAGGTATTAGGGGTTAAATATTGTTTGAGTGATTTGTAGAAGATTATAGTACTACCAGTCCGTCATGTTATATTTAATGGGTCTTTTCAATTTATTTTTATATTCTTAATCCGCAAGAATCAAGAAACACATCAAAAGGTTTATAATTATGTTTGGAAAGCATTTCAAGTAATTAGTTTCTAATTATTATTTGAATAAAGATGATTAGACACCACAATATATTAAGAAGAAAATATTTATATTGTTAGCATTTAGTAATCATGTTCTCCGACTAACTTAACTTTGGAGAATAAATTATGTCACGCTGAAAAATTTCAGAACAAATCCCATACTGTTTGGACTAAAATCGAAAATATAAACCAAACTGGAAAATATTCATGAATAAACATTATTTGGATAAAAAATAGTCATAATACCACATAATATCACAAGTAAACTTTATCTTTGAACCAATAAACCAAAAGATATTTGTGATAAAAAAAAAAAAAAAAAAACAGAAAAACAAACACGAGCTGGAAATGGTTGTGGTCACCCCCTCTTCTCCCCCAGTCCCCAACCCCAACCCCAACCCCCGAAGGGTCCCTCTCCCTCCACGACCATTCGACCAAGGAAACCCAAACTTTAATACTATTACTCCATGAATATTCATATTCTAAAGTCATGTTAATAACGTGTGAAATGTGAAAGATATTCTTGAGTACATCCAAATGTAAGGTAATTCTAACGTAAAATATTTTCTTAAATCAAATGAAATAGGTTGACTAAAAATGATGCATAGAACCCAATTAATGTTTAGAAAGCCGTGAATCTTGTTACATTAATGCTAATTAGTAATTTTACACAATAAAATGTTGGAAGCCGTCACTTTTGGCCGTAATTCATAATGAAAAACAGGGAGGATCGCATTCTTTATATGTGCTCTGGCACACAATGGTGTATTATTATAACATTTGTTGTAAAGTAGTAACCTGCAGTTATAAAAAAAGGCAATGAAAATAGCATTCAAAGGGTAAAAAAAAAAAAACGAAAAACGGAACAAAGACAGTGACATAAAGCAGGTGAAATTAGAGGCTATTTAATGCCGTGGCATAAGAAACTGGTGGGTAGTGATGCCAGCAAATGGAGTACTAGACTGCAATCACTAAACTCACCTACCAAAAGAAGGACGAAGATAATTCACAGGAGCATGCTATAAATGAAAGGCTGAAAAAAGTTAAAAATTAATGAAAGGGAAAAGGTAATTCGCGTCATGCAAGCAGCTTTGTTTGTAAGAGAGGAATCAAATCGAATCACGCCCCTTGTGTTGTGTCCGTTATGATGAATTCATGATATCACTTTGACGCAAAATGGGATTGGAATGGATAATGGATATCACTCCTCCACGTTCCTGCATGAAAATTTATTCAAAGCTGTGTCTTTGTGTGTGTTTCTAAATTATAACTTGGGATGAAAATGGATGAATGTACGTATTTTCTCATGATATTATTTTCAAAATTTATATATGGTCTTATAAATAAATATTTTAAATATAAATGTATATACGGGTTAATAATTTCTACTGCGTATTTTTTATTATTGTAGATGAAGTTTTTTTGTGTCGTGTTTATTACTCTCTCCCATTCAAATTAATACATTTATTGAAATTAAGAAATAAAATAAAAGTATTTTAGTAAAATTATTTTCTAATAAATATTATATTATTTTTTTGGAATAATTGTTTTTCTTGTGTAAAAGAACCTTAAATATCCGTGGGTTTTGAACCACATGTTTAGCAAAACTGAAATATCAATAGAGAAGAGATAAAAATAAGTTTTAATTGCAATTTTTACTTTTACTTTCTTAATTTTTAGTAATTTTTATCCTAAAAAATTAATTTGGTACATTTTATTTTTAATTTTTCAAATTATTGTAAATTTTATCCTTTGTATTTTTACTTTTCACTTGATTACACATTTTATCCTTAAATTTTATATTTTTGTAGAAATTTTACCCTTAACTTTAATATATTTTGACAAATTTTATCATTAAACTTTTTTTTTTCAATTTTTACCTCTAACATTTATGTTTATTAATGGACAACGAAAAAGGGATAAATTTTGTTAAATTAAAAAAAAATTGAAATTAAATGTACCAAATTAATTTGTAAGGGATAAAATTGACAAAAATAAAAAAAACTTGAGAGTAAAATGTTGAATTAAGCCTGAAAGAATAGAGGGAATGCAATTAATACTTCATGAATGGCATGATTAGCACTAGGCACATTCAGTACTTTTTTTTTTTTGAAAGTCATTAGGCACATACAATTAATACAATATGCACATCGTCATAAATCATGATGACTAAGGGAATGCTTTTATCATGATCATAGTGCATTAATCCTTTGAAAGCTCTTTAGACTTTGGATAACTCAGTACATGATTGAGATGTTGGCCTTGGGGGGTGTAAGTACATGATTAAATCCTAATTTAATTACACTTAGAGCATTTTAATGCTAGAATCCATTTTGAATTCTTAAAGTTATTTTTATTGGGTCCATAATACTAATTAAGAACTAAAAATTTGTATTTTAATTTGTTCTAGTGGTAAAACTCATTTTAAGTTTTTAAGTTAATATTTGTAAGTTCTACCTTCTTTTTCCACCTTATTTTTTGTCTTAAAAAAATATATTTTTTTTAAAGTGAAAAGGTTCTCAAAGGTTCTTATACAAAAACAGTTCATTTGAGGTGGAAAACTTGAAGAACTCTATAGTGAGAATTCTTAGAGAGAACAGTTCTTAACCTAAGAACTTAGCTTAAAAATTCTCTACTAAAGATGGTCTTAAGAGGCAATGTCCCTTAAAAACATCAAAGCATTTCATTTATTACATCACTCTATTGCTTTTTAGAAACATCGAAGTATTTGAAGTGACTAATAGTATCTCCAATATAATGTTAAAATTTATTTTGAATTTTTAACTCACTTTTTGAGTAGGATTTAAAATCTCATAACTTTGGTATCATTTAGTTTCCAAAGATATTTTTTATATTCATTTTCAAAAAAATATTTTTTATTTTGAAAATTTTAAATATTAAAAAATTTATTTATAAAAATAAAAACCTTTAAAGATGTTTATAAAAGTGGAAATAGATAGTTATTTTCCAAAACCAAACGCTACGATTCATTTTCTTCTTTGTCCAATTCATTCTCATTATGACGTTTCTCCTTCCCCTCCAAGGATAAAACTTTACGTGCATACTTCATACACCTTACAGCTCTCAAACAAAACCCCATTGGATGTACTCTAATGAACAACTACTTATGTGAGAATTGAGATGGTAATTGTCATCATATATTTCTACGTACACCTTTAATTTCTAAAGGTAAAATTATTTTTGTTTAAATAAATTATACAATTAAGTTGGTTTTATAGAATGAAGTTGCGACCAATACAATAGTAGAAACAGGACACATGTTTAGCAAAAAACAATTTAGATAAATAATTGTTTTATTTTGTTTTGTTTTTAGAAAACTCTTAAAAGGGTGATAATAAAACAAAAAATATTATTTTTTAAAAAGTTCAATAAATCAGGTAAAACTTGATTTGGAACCTTTTAGCCTGGATTGCATCGTGGTACTTTCTTTTAGATTTTTTGTTTTGATTCAAATAAAAGGAGATTGATCACGAGCCTAGTAGTGGTAGTGGTGCTCGATCCAACCCCGCGAATCACGCAGCCATTTTGGGGAATTAACAGTCATACACTCACATGAAACCGTAATCACCATTTAGCTAAGCATGTCCCAGAAAAGAAACCGTAATTATCAAAGTCCCAATCGTGGCGTCTCTGATGGGAAAATATGTCTTACTCGAAGTCAAAACCAGAATCAAGGGGACCAAACCGGAATCACGAGAAAGAAACTCTACCATGTGGATTTTTATTAACCGCTATTCACTCCGACAACAGATATATAAAATAAAAACTTCAGCACTTTTTTTTTTTTTTTAAATCACGGCCTAGCCTAACCTTGGATACAGGTCAAAGTGTCATAATATTAAAAGAAACGCCGTTAGCCAGAGGCTTAATTACGGCGGAAGCTTGCACGGACTAGGTGGCAGACTAGTCTTTCCAGTTGCAACAAGACGTTGCACGAAGCTCTCGATTCTGTTACCGTTAGTTTCCTGCAGTAATCGCTTGCCTCCAAACGGTAACGATTCCAGCACTCTCTCGTTCAGCACCTTCTCTTCTTTTCCTTGATCTCCCAACCCGAACGCCTGCACAATCACACACAACATCAATTAACTTCGTCACACACAAAACTAAAAACAAAATGAATTCACTGAGACCGAGGCAATTCACTGAATCGAATTTCTTCATTTTCTTTTCGCATTCCAATTTTTTCTCATTTTCTAGGGAACCAAACAGTGTGATTAATGGCGTACCTGAATCCTGACATAATCCGTACGGTTCCAACAGAAGGCGTTCCCTAGCATCTGGTCAATGGTCTCGGAAACGCCGTCGAGCGCAATGTCAACCACCGTCGACGTGGAGCACTCGCCGGCGTTGTTCATTCTCTTCGCAGGCGCTCCGTTTCCGATGGACAGAACCAAGAGATCCTCCACTCCGTTCACCGACGGGAAGTCGCGCTTGTTGTGGAGGACGTGCGTGACGGCCGCCGCTGCCGGATTGTTCATCACTAAGCCGCCGTCAACGGCGGCGCAGGAAGTCTTTCCGTCGACGGAGGCGAAGTGGAAGGGCGCGAAGAGGCCAGGCGTCGCTGACGTGGCGCGGCACGCCTTCCAAAGCTCGAAGTTGAAACTCGGTGACTCAGACGCGTCGGCTCGGGAGAACACGAATGGCGCAGAGCTTTTGAGGTCAAAGCAAGGGATAAGGAGCGGCTTACACGTGTCTTTTAGAGTCAACAACCGTTCTTCTCCCTCTTTTCTCTTGAAAACGCGCTTCAGCGCGTTTTCCATGCTACTCGCGGAGAATCTCCGGCGTCGGCGGAACACGCCGCCGCGCTTCGGCTTGTAGAGTTTGCAGTTGTTTTCGGCGACGAAGCGGACGGCTTCTCTGGCGGAGTAGAGAGGCCTTCCGAAGCCATCGTCGGCGGTGATCATGGCGGCGAGGATGGCGCCAATGCCGGTGCCGGCGATGATGTCGAAGTAATCGGCAATTTGCGCGTGGGGATCGGAGGTATGGGCGCGGATCTGGTCCTCGAGGTGGACGAGGGCGGCAGCGGCGACAATGGCGGTGGTTCCTCCGCCATCAATGCTGAGAATGCGGGTTTTGGTTGATGCTTCGTAGTGCGAGAGCCATTGCTGCTCGAGTTTGGAGAAGATCTCTAGCGTCACTTTGCTAAGCTCCATAGTGTTGAGTTCACACGAAACGCATTAACAAGTGAAGAGTGCGTTAGAAGCAGAGGAAGTAAGTGAAAGGTGTGTTTGGGAATATGGGGTAGTTATAATGCTGCATACACGGTCCTTCTTCGTTCCTTGTCCTTTGTCGTTGATTTTTTTTTTCTTTTTTTTATTAGTGCGCTTCGTGCCTTTTGTTTTTTCCTTTGGAATTTATTTAATTGATAGAGTAATAATTAATTAATTAATTTAACTTCACTACACAACACTACTACACTACCCCTGTTGCCACTTACATCAGTTCACTACTACTACTGTAGAGAGAGAGAGTGTGTGTGTGTGTTACGTGTTAGACGGGCGTTTGCACGTGCAAGTGCGCGTGTTGTTTTGCGGGAAGCGCTAAACTCGGCTTGTCAGTCGGCTCGGCTTGCGCTCCCTCTGCCTATGGTTACTGGTTAGTGTTAGTGTAGACTGTTACTCTCTTGTTTTATTTTTTATTTGATTTGGGGTGAGTTCGTTCGTGTTTCCTTCTAAAAATTAATAATTTATGGCCAGCTTGGGTTGTATTGCAGAGTGCACACTATTGAGATGAGGAAGAGATAAACTGAGAATCTCCAGTGATGTTTCCGGGAACGTGGAAAACAAGTGCACACCGTACAATAAGTTTTTTACAGAGTTTGATGAAAGAAAATGTTTTCCTTCTGAGAATTAACCGTTTGCAGTGAAAAAAACAAACATGAATAAAGTTATAAATAAAGATGAATCCGTAATACATTTGTATTAAGGATTGAGAAATCTGAAATACATTTGGGGTGCACCAATCCCCATGATGTAAGTGAGGAAGGTAAGAAGGGTAAGATAGGGACTTTACAAAATTTGGGAGTACACTAAACAAAAAAAATAGAGTGCGATAAGCAATTGATGAGAATAGTAGGTGAAACTCAAAAATAAGTTGAAGCATGGTCCAATACCAATCCGTTCGATTCTTGATACTTGCTATTTACACTTCATGTTTCTAACTACACCCCCTTCATACTCTATAGTTTTATTACCAATTATACCCTTTTATTTGTTAAAATATAGTTCTAGAAATTACTTTTTTGGAATGATATATATCAATTTTGAATAGTATTTTTTGGAATTATGTTTTAAAAGAATTCAAGTTTGAAGACTATTTTTCAAAAAAACATATCAATTCCAGAAAAGTAATTTTTGAAACTGTTCTAACAATCATACACTTTTAAATCCTATTTTTACACCCCTCATATTTGTTACTTTTTAATGCTATTTTTCACCATATCTTTATCATTATTTAAACCCTAATTTTGAACCACCGTCTTCATCTGTATTCATTATTCTTTAAACATGTTTACTTAATATCTCATTTTCATCAATGTTTATTCATAATACAGTGCATTTCCCCCCACGTGGCACTGTATTTTAAGGTATGTCCAAAGTTTATTTCATCTTTTTTTTTTACACAATGAAAATAGATTAACGATAATCACAAATCAAAGTTGTGACACAGCATCAGGTGTCTCCTTACGTTTCATCCATCAGGAATTTTAAGTATGAGTTCATCAATTTTTCAATATCCAGTGTCAAAATAACTATGCATCCAACAATTAGTGATTAAGGTTTATTTCGGCTCCTGAAGGAATGTACGTTTGATATTTTTTATTCAGATTTTGTTTATGACTATTGGGAATTACTTTCAAGAACAACATCAATTTCAAAAACTAGTTTTCAAAACTACGTGTTTTGTTAAAACATAGTTACGAAAATTACTTTCTGAAATTTATATACATTGTTTTGAAAAGTAAGTTTTTAACCAATAAATGGGTATAATTGGCAATAAAAATATAAAGAGTAAGGAGGGGTACTTAGTAAATATGGCACTGTAAATAGCAAGTGTTTTCACGCTTTTTCTCTGTCAAGAAAAAGAAGGCTTTGGCCCCCAAAACAAAACACCAAAATTTGACTTTTCCAGTTTTTTTTTTTTTTTTGCTAGTGCTATAACCACTTTCCTTTCTCTATAATCAAACTAGTTAAATAACTTTCATCTTTCAAATCTTATTTTTCTCTCTGGCATCTTCTCTCTTCAACACAATAACACACTCCTTTTTTTTTTCACAGCAATAACATTTTTTTCCATCACACTCCTTTCCCCCTCTTTCACAGCAATAAAATGCTTAATTAGGAGGAAGTGGAACAGAGCAGAAAGCTCACCTGAGGGCTGAGGCCTTCAACATTTTGTATCACGTTACACCCAATCAAGTTAAATCTGGAAGGTGTAATAAAAACCTGTGATCATGACTCATGAGGGAGCAATAGAGAGCTTTGAACAAAAAACTAAATTTAGTATTATATTTCTTAATCATGATGACTTCCACGTACGATTATTTCTTTTATTCAACAACGATAAAAATATTTCAACTTACGACATCATATACATTACCTAAATTTCAATCCAACGTGGAGCGACCAACGGTGGCCAACTCCACATTATGTTACACATAAAATTATTACTATATTTCTAGTTGGGTAGCAGACAACTTTAATTCAACATATTATATTAATTAATGATTATTTAAAAGCTGAATGAATCGGTTCGTTTTAACCCCACTAATACTATATTCTACTCATTGTTTTAATATATCTTTAGCTGTGCTAGTTCGTTAATTAAAACAAATATTATATGTAGAGAAAGTATAGTTTAGGTCAACAATACAAGCTACTTTAATAATAATATAAAAAAGAGTATTATACTAATATCCCCAATGCCATTGGTCATGCTCATGCATGTGTAGCCAGATAGAATCCATTAATTAATTAATAACTAAATCGAATTGAAAGTTCCTATATATAAAAGCTTCATTGTATATTTTGAGCAATAAACTTAAAACTAAAGAACAGGACAAGTGGAAGGAAGTGGATCTCTCTCATATGAAAAAGGGTTTTTTTTTTTTTAAATATACAATTATTTTTCTTTTATCTTTTTTCTCATCTCATTTTCTCTCTATCTTTTTTTTTTTCTATCACATTACCTATAATACTTATTACTCTTTTAATTTATATACTCGTCCACCCAAAGTTTGGAAATTTATTTTTAGGCAGTTTGGAATGCATCTTTAACATTTTCCTAACTCAAATTAAAGAAAAGAGTGTCGGAGCCGATAAAGGATTCTGTTTCATAACTTTTCCAATTTTATAAACTTGAACAATTATTTATGTGTTGGGACTACAACGTTAGAACAAGCAACGTACTTTTTAATAATATCTTTAGTATATATAGTACGCAATAACTTGTTTTTTTAGTATTCTTTGGCGGAAAGATAATGTTTGCTTGCTATTTTTTAATAGAAAAAGATAATATATATACATTTGATTTGTTTCATCTGCATTAAAATACACTTTGTCTTGTCCAAAGATGCAGAGATTGATACATTAAGGACTTAACAATGCGTAGTCCCAAGGTATTCTCAACAACTATATTTTTTTTTCGCTGAAGACTCAACAACTATATATGAAGACATCTTTGCATGGCGGAACATGACTTTACTTAATTATTATCCTCTCTCACTCTGTATATAAAAATTAGAATATTAAATAAGTTATATTTTTTTATTATACGGGAAAAGGCAGAAAAGGATGTTTTCATAATCTTCTATGTAAGCCTTTTAAAAAAATAAATAAGGTGACTTTTTATAATTACAAATAAATAATAAAACAAAAGAATTTCTCTCAAACTAAATAGCACTTAATTTTTCTAAAAAAAAAATTATTTATAAAGATTAAACTATTTTTTAAAAAAATTTAAAAAATGTATTTAACATAACTTCTCATTTTAATAACGAAAATAAAATCATGAATCAACATATTACCTAAATAATTAAATATGCATGGATGAGAAGAGATTGATTCAAATTGAGTTGATGGGCTAAAATATCTTCTGATTCTATTTCTAGAATATAATAATGAACGTTGCCTTTCCTTTGGTTGAAACAATCAAATAATTGTACCGTGGTAACTAGTAATTGATAAAAGAACCACAAATATTTTTTAAAAAATATCCATCGAAGTTTAAATCTTACTTCACGCTACCCCTGCTATCCATAGTTGTTGACTTGCAACCCAAAAATAGCAATCATCTTATAGTTCTTTAGTTAGTTTAATACAATGAATCCTAAACGTGTGATAATATAATAAGCTAGCACCAAATACAGGGCATGACTGAACCATTATATATGCTTTTGTAATATTGAATTCAAAAGAAATGATCATGATGGTTAGGGCCATTTTCCGAATTAGACATTCAACACTCAACCGCGGCAAATGAGAACATTCAATTCAATGCTTTGAAGAGTAATTAGACAACCCATTTTTGTATTGTAATTACTTTTATTACGTTATCAATTCCAATTGAATTCATGTCTCATTCAATCACTGAAAGTGGCAATCATACATGTATGAATGAAAAGGAAACTTTGCTTACCTGGCAAAATTGAAATCACTTAGATATGTAACTTAGTAGTTCAGTATAGTTCTCAAAGCAACCCCATGATGGTCTTATCATTTGAATAAATAAGTCCAGAAAAGCGTTTTAATAATATTAATTGATTTATAAATAACACTAATTAATACTAATAATATTTCGTACTAATAACATAATAAAAAAATAATATAAAAATAAAATTGTTTCAAAATATTAGAAGATGTACATGCACAGCAACAACAATCCCTACCCCCACTCTTTAGGGTCCAAACCACGGTCTCTAGATTGTCGAGTGTCCCTCAGTAAATGATACGCACTCACTAGCATTAACCTAAACCTAACATCTTGCCACTATTATTGATTTCAACTTAATATTGATTTTACTATATATTGTTGTTTTAAGAATATATATCGGTCACGAAAACCTAACTCAACCCGTTTAATAATCTGTGTATTTAAACGTCATATTTTAATTAAGAAAATTGAATTCAATACAACTTCAACCAATAACTTATTAATAATCAATAAGACCATATTTAATAATTTGAATTTATTTGATATATTAATATTATATTAAGTAATATCAAAATATATTCACGTAACGAACTATGGTGGGTTATCATTTTAAACTATTTCAGATGAAAGATCTTATGAAAAGAGTAAAGTAAAAAAAAATATTTTTAAGAGTTTGATAATCATGCACGTAAATTATTTTTGATACAACCTTTACAAAGTTATAAAAAGTAAAATAATAGTAGTATTATACTGTTTTGCATTAGCATCGGCATATAACTTATTTTTAATTTTACAAAAATATTAATTAAAATTTATACAGTGAATACAACTATTTATTAATAAAATATTAATATCTTCACCGTAATTTTTAATAAAATTACTTGTCAATATTTTAACAAGACCCGAGAATTAAATAATTGCCGTGAGAGTTGGGCTTGGACAGACAAGGCAGTGGCAGTGGTTGGCGATGCCACGTTTTTTAGTTGGATTTTCTAATGCTGTGTGTTCTCGAGGAAACCATTTCAGAATTTTCTATCTATGGAGAGACTGATGGTTACATTAATGAAGGTAATGTAATATAATTTTATATTTAAACAATTAGAATTTTAAATTTCTATAATTTTTAAAATAAAAATTACCTGAATATGACTTATCATGAAAAAAAATTATAATTGTCCCTCGTAAAACTAATATACTATTTTTAAACTCTTTAATCATATGATAGAGTAGTATATAAGTATTGAACAATGAATGAGATAAATTTGTTCAAAGCATGTAATTAATTAATTATTTTAATTTAAATAAAATATTTAATGCATTAAATAATTATTTAATATATTAATTTAATATTACATTAATTAATTAACTAATACAGTCAACACTCAACAGTATACGTTGATTTGAGTGAATGCAACTATGCAAGCGCCAGCCCAGCGCATCATTCTTCTTTTTTGTACTGTACCAAAGTTTTTCTTAAATTAATAATTAATAATTTAAAATGCATTGAACTTCTACGTGGCAGTACTGAAGATATTTTTTACGCCTTTAAACCAATGTCCCAACGACACGTGTATAGTACCCCGCCGGGACCCTGACACAGCGATTCCTTAACTGATGCGTTTCCGTAGCACGCGCGCGTGTGAGTAGAAGTAGAACTTTCTTGTTGAAAATTTTAATAAAAAAAATTAATTAAATAAATGAAAAGATATAAAAGTGCGCAGTGGTGAGATCATATTCCACCAGACAAGGACGTGTGTGCCAAGTAGGCACCGACGGCCATGATCGAGCGAAGAGCCTCATCACCAAATCTCAGCCGCCCGCTACTGCTCTGGAGTGTGAAACTGAAAGCATAAAAAGAAAACGGAAGAAAGATAAGGTGACCTCATAAGTAACAGTAGTATTATTTATTACTATTACTATATTAATAGTTAATAGAGAGAGAGAAAAGGATGTAGAAGTGAAGTTTGGTGAGAAAGAAAATTAAGAGAAGAGAAGTGATCCAAAAGCGAGAAAAGAAAGGTAGCATTTTGTTTCTGTGAGAGTAGAAAAAAAAACAGCACCACCCTTCCTATCGGCGTCAAAGGAATCCGAGCCTTTCGCCGCCGCTTCTACTGAGATTCCGGTGCCGCATCTAATTCTCTCGCTCTGATTTTTCGTTACATGACACAACAACAACAACAACAACAGCAACGAAAACAAAAACAAATCCCAACTTTTTTTTTTTCATGGACCGAACCAGAGATTCCAGAAGATCATCGTCCTCTTCCATGCACACAACAAATGCCTTCCCTAGACGCCGTCACCCTACTATCTCCCTCCGAGGCTCTTCTCGTATGAATCACTCTTTTTTTTATTATTATTATTATTTCATCCATTTTTCGCGATGTGTATCTGATTTGCGATTGTTTTGATTTCACAGAGGAAGAGGCGCAAGAGATTAGGTTAAAGGCTAACAACAAGATGGAGAGGGAATGGACGAAGAAGAGAAGAGGGAGTAACTCTCACAGCACCGAAGAAGAGAGTGTGGGAGGAAACGAACAAGACGCGGCGCGGATGTATTCTAATAATACTGCGTCGTCCGCATCCGATCAGAACCACCACCACCGGGGACGGACCTGGAACGTCACCGACGAACTCATCGGCGCTACAGTTCCGAGAAGGACTCGTTCAGGTCTTGTCACAATTCAAAACAAAATCCACTCTGTTTTTTCTTTTTGTTTTTGCCCCTCCCATGACACTGATTTTTTTGTGTTTTTCTTTTTTTTGGATTTTTCTTCTCAGCTTCTGTGAAAAGACCGCATCAGAGTGCTGAAGCTGCGTCGCCTTCGTCTTCCAATGTTTCTCTTCCCAAGAAGATGGTCCGCGATAAATACCTTTTGTTTTTCTGATCTATTTTTTTATTTTTCAATTTCTGGTGAAGAAAATGAGCGATTGAGTTTTGTTTTGATGCAGAAATCGATTCCGTCTTCGTCGAATGAGGAAGACATCGAGATTGAGATAGCTGAGCTTCTGTACGGTTTAAGAGCTTCTCAGAACCACGAATCTTCGTCTTCGCTAAAGCTTGAAGAAAGCGATTCGGGTGGGTTGAAATTTTCGGATCAGATCATGGAATTTTTCTCGTATCTTTTTATGCCTCTCTTTTCTGATTTTTTTTTTTTCTGTTTACATTTTTATTAGCAGAGAAGAAGAGAGTGGAAGATTTCAGTTCTTCTCTCACTCAACCTCCGAACAATTCAACTGCAGAGTCAGTCAGAATTGAAACAGAGCAACCTGCGAAAGCGGAGAAACCTTCACCGGAATCGCCTAGGATGTCGGGTGGTCATGGAATTGGGTCATCCCAGTGTCCAAAACAGGTCATCGTGGAAGATAATTTGAAGGCAGGCGCTAGATGTGGTAACACTGCTAGAGGGTGAGCAACTGAGCATTGAAACCAAACAAAGAAAAGACTCAACTTTCGTTTTTTTTTTTTTATTTGATTTACTTATGGAGGTAAGTCATTCATTATTGAACCCAGTTTTTGGTTGCTGAATTTTACTAGGGCGTGTGACGATGTTCCGGGGGTAATCGACCAACACAAGTTTGAGATTGATCTGATGGTGGGGATCATTCTTGTTTGCATTTCTATTACTGCATCTCCCGTGGTTTTTGTTGTCAAATATCTGAAGGAGAATGTTTTTGTTCCAATTATAGGCTCCTCCTCCTGTGAACTTATCCCCAGAAAAGGGTAACTTGTCAAGGGGTAAAGATGGTATCAAGGTAGAAAACTTTGTCAAGAAGGAGAAAATACTGGGAGAAATTGAAGAGGTGAAGACGAAAGTTGATTTGGAGAAGCCGATTAAGCATAGTGACACAGCGACTAACCATGAATTAGGAGAGCAGGATAGGAATAAGGAACAACCTACTACATTTTCAACAAATCAAAGACTGGAGAAAACTGGTAATTTGACAGTTTTTCTTTTTTACTTTTGTTGATATAATCATGTACCATGTACCACCTACAAACTCTGATTTTGGCTTTCTTGTTGAATAGAGGCCTCTTACACTTCTTTACTTCTTCAGTTCAATGTAGTTCAATGTCTTTGTCAACGGCTCTTTCCGAAAGGCCAGCCAGTGTCTCTCCTCCTGGGTACTAGACCATTTATTTCCCATAGAATGTTTTCTTTTTCTTTTCATCATTTTGATCCGTATCTGATTTTGCTTAATGATTGATCAAGTAAATATCGTTACTTTGCTTTTCTAAGATCAGTAACTGTGATTTGCAGATGCATGCCGCCCTTGGGGACAATTGTGAAGACAGTTAAAACCACAGGATTATCGACAGCGCCACAGGTAATGTAATTTCTCACTAAATTGGATTTTGTTGTGTACTTGTTTAAGTCCTTTCTTTATTCTCACTAGTGTCAACCTGACATTCTGCCTGTAATATGGATCTAATATTTTCCTGCATAATTCAAACATACAGCATGGGAACTTTGTTCTGTCTCATCCTCGGCCAAAGAGATGCACAACCCATGATTACATTGCCCGTTGCATCTTCATGCACCAGCAGCGTACAAAGATGAATACCCTTTTGCCGTCAGCAATTGGCTGTGGTTCTATATGCGACACAAAGCCTCACAATGTCAATCGAATGCACTCTGCTGAAAGTGTGGTCGTTGGGAAGGAGTCTCATAATCAGTTACCAGGTGTCAGCCAAAATGCTGCGGCAGAGAAGGGATGGGCTGCCACAAGTGATTTTAGCCTTGCTGCAATTAAAAGTTCTGGTCCTGCCAACTCAATGGATTTAACGCAAATGAAGCAGCTTGTGCTTCAGCAAGGTCCACATCCCGGGTCTTCTGCTAATATAGTGGTATGATCTTGTCTTCCAATAGTTTCTATACAGTTCAGTAATGGGATGCCATCTATTTTATTTTGGAAAGTCACATGTTTTAAATTTTAATGTAGCATGGTCCTGCTTTCCTATTTCCTCCTGGCCAGCATCAAGCATCTGTAACAACAGGTACTAGTCAAGCTGGTGGTGTGAACAGCGCTAGCAGTACTTCCTTGTCTAATAAGTTCCACTATTCAGCAGCTGGATCTCTTGGTACCTCAACACTGCCTGCAGTTGCTGCTGCGATGAGCTTTAGCTACCCAAATTTGGCAGCCAATGATGCTCCTCCATATATGACAGTAGTTCCGAATGGTGGGTATCCTTTTCCTTTTTCAACCCCCCTTGTAGCATCTGCAGCTATCAGAGGTGTAAGCCATGCCCAATCAACACCTATGCTCAACGGGCCTTTCTACTCTTCTCAGTTTTTCCACCCACTCCAGTATCCACAACAGCATCCTCACTCCCAAGCACTGGTTCAACCTAGTTATCTTAATGCAAGCACTTCTAGTGTTTCATCATCTTCTCATAAGCAGTCACAGGGAATGCAAGGTAACAGCAGCAATATTTTGTCCTCCACAGCTATGCAACTACAGCAATCACAAAAGCAGCACTCCTCACAGTCACATCCTCACAAGCATGAGTCTGGGATGGCTGGGGAGAATGCTACATCTGCTGCCAGTGGAACAGCTTACTCTCAAAAGAATATATTTGGGCAAAACTTTACGATTCCAGTTCAGCCACTGAGCCTTTCTTTCATGCCATCTGCAACATCAGATATTGTCAGTGGCAACAGTGGAAATTTTGGTGACAAGCGGCAACAGCAACATTCTTTGAAGGGGGGACTAGAGCATATTCAATCTCAACCATATGCAATATCATTTGCTGCATATAATGGGACCAGTGTTCCTTCAAATCTTAACTTCTCAAGCATGGCACAAAACCCAGTGATATTTCAGAGCCTGCCTGATATTGCATGGCAAGGATATCATGCTGGAAGCACATCTCAAGCGACTCAGCAAAAGATGTATCCAATTATGGAAGGGAAGAGTGGAGGTAATTCTTCTCACCAAGATGATGAAAAGAAAGCCACTTCTGGGAAGCCATCTTCCAATGGGCCGACGACCCTTGTTTTTGATAATTCATCAAAGAATCTTAACTTTGTTTCATCTCCTATGAATGGAAACTGGCCTAGTCGTTCCATTACTTCAACTGCAACAACGACAAGTTTGCCTCTTTCTAGCAATGCTGCAAATTCTCAACAGCCACCACAGCTGCTTCATCTTCAGCAGCAGCATGGTATGTTACAGCAGCAACCTGCTGTGGCTACTCGATACAAAGCCTTATCAACTAATGCCACCACTGCTGCAAAATTTTTGAACGCTCCCCCAGATTATTCACAAACTCAAACTCAGTGCAAAAGTTCTAATCAAGGTTCCCAGTCAAAAAACTTGGTAAGAACCATAGATTCTCAGGTTCCTAACCCGTCTATTATAACATCTACTACCCCAATCCTCCAAAGTTATTCTCAGGATCAGGGAAGAGTTATGCAGGGTCATACCCAAATATCTTTTGGGGGAAATTACTTATCGTCCCTGCCACACCAAGGGCAACAGCTCTTCAATAACAGCCAATCTCTTAGTACAACAGTTGCAGCAGGGACTCCACCTAGTGGGGGCAGCAACTTGAAGACGAATTCCCAGGGAAGTAAAGTTAGTTCATCAGTGAACAACACTTCGCAGATGCAACAAACTGAGAATTCTTCCACCGGTGGGACTGGCCAAAAATCTTCCCCAGTTTGCGGGAGAAATGTTCCATCAATCTTGAGCTCGTGCCCCAGCCACCTATCTGAGCTGAAGTATTAGAAATCAAACGGTATACTGCTCCATGATAAAAAGGGATTTCTCTGCAATCCCACTCTTATGGGAAGGTACGGATGCTCCTGGTAATACTCTGTTGATATATATATTCATTGTCATGACAGAACATATGCGATCACTTTTGCTGGTGAGTGACAGAGAATGAAAGGAAGTAAGGGTTCATTGGGCCTACAATTTTGAAATCTAAGTAGGGATTACCATCTTTGTCAATACTTTCTGAAAGGCCATTCCATGTTAGCGGGGTCTTGTTATTTGACGCTTTAGTTGCAGTTCTGAGATGTAGATATATATCATATCATTATGTCCTTTTCTTTTGTTTTTTAGTTCCCATAGCAACAAATGTACTTAAAAAAGAATTTTATTCTTTTTTCTTTATACATAAATCTTCTTTAGTTATTATGTTGGGTGGATTGCTGTGGCGTTGATTGGAAGAATGTAAGGTGCAGTTATTTTGCCTGCATTCGGTACATTTATAAACGTTGGATAGATGAAGATTAGACGGTTGAGATGTTGAGTGTGTGACCGAGATAAAATATGAACATATGATCTTTCATTGGACGATTCTGAATTTATGCAGTAAAAAATTATGTTATTTTTACTTTAAAAAATCACTTTTTATCCGATTCAAAAAGTATTGTCTTTGTTAAAGGATACTTCTTACATGTATAAACAAGAACAGCATAGTATTATAACAAATTAATTTATTGTAAACTAACACAACATGGGTACATTAATAAAGTTGTCTAACGCGAGACAAATTAAGATGTCTCTGTTAATCTCTAACTCATGTTGCAGTGCGGAGTTTGTCGACAGCAGCAGAAATGATGCTGAGGGTGTCCATCATCACATATATTAAAACCTGGACAGTAGTAGTTTGCAGGCAATTTCAATTTGCAAGGTGCATCACAGTCTTGGTTCGTTTCACAGTTTGTTTCAGCAATTACACATGGGGTGTGCTGACCAAATACTGCACATAAGTTGGGAATAAAATTCAAGATAAAAACTTTCGAAGAATAAGTAATTAAGTTGCACTGAACATACAGATAATTAGTGAAACAAACGATCGAACCTGTTGTTGGGGAGAAAATAATAGCCAAAACGAAAAACATGCAGAGCTGAGACCTTGTTGCTGCCATCTTGCTTCCAGGGGTTGATTACTAGAAATTATGGCATATGCTGATGTGCATGTGCCTTTATATAATGGTTACGGTGAGAAAAAGACATGTAATTATTATTATTATTATTTGTATAAGTTATAAAATTTGAGTATTTATTTAAGGAAATTACACTTTTATGATCTTCACTTTCTCAGTTACCTTCATAAAGAATGAGATTGATTTTTTAATTAACTTCCCTTAATTAACCTTCATAAAGAATCAGATTGATTTTTTTAAAGATTTTGCTTTGTTTCAAATATTTTAAATTATTATTATGAGTGGAGGATCTCGAATTTGGACTATGGTTATTATTTGGTGCAAGTTGTAGCATTGGTGTAATTTCATAACTCATCCAATAATTTATTGACACGTGGTTGATTAGTCATGCTATATAATAAATTTTAGATCTTAATTATATATTATCTAATCAATTTTAAATTAATCAAATCAAATTTAATAAGATATACAGAAAAAAAATTATCTAATAAGTTTCAAATCGATTAATAAAATATTATGAACTAATTATATTTAATAATTAATTAATTTTCTTGCATTAATATATTAATTTTATCATTTCAAAAATAAAAATAATAAGCTTACAATATGTATTACAAAATAAAATTCATGCATCGTCATAGAGTTAATCAAATTTAACAAACCTACTTAAATTTAATAGAAATATTTATATACAAAAAATATTCATAAATAATATTTAAAATTGACTAAAAAATTGATGAATATTATAACGAAAGAATACGAGTAAGGTCTTCAAAATTTTGAAAGCATTTTATGTAAAAAAAATTGAAAAATATGAAAAATAAGAGTAATGTCTTAATAATTTTAAAAATAAAAAACAAGAATAATATTTAAAAATTTGAAAAAACTAAAAATTTAAAAGAAACAAGAATAATATATAAAAAATTGAAAAAATATGACAATTTGAAATATATTAAAAAAATAAGAGAAATATCTTGAAAATTTAAAAAAATAAAAAATTATATATATAAAAAAACAAGAATAATGTATTAAAAATTTGAAAAAAAAAAGAAAATTTTTAAAAAATATGAAAAAAATAAGAATAATGTCTTAAAAATTTCAAAATTTGAAAAATATGAATAAAGAGGCATGTGTTAAAAAATGTTTTTTTAAAATATGAAAAAACAACAATAAAATCTTAAAATTTGAAAAATATGAAAATTAAAAAAATATAAAAAAAAAACAAGACAATACCTTGAAAATTTTGAAAAAAAATCAAATTTTAGTAATACTACAAAAATAGAGGAATGTCTTGATAATATAAAAAATTAAAAATATAAAAAAACAAAAAAAAATGTCTTGAATTTTTGTAAACAATAAAATTTTAAAAATTAATATCTTAAAAATTTGAAAAAAAAATCAAATTTTAAATAATAAGAAAAAAGAAGAGTAATGTGATAAAAATTTGAAAAAAAAACAGAAAATTTTAAAATATGAAAAAAACAAGAATAATATTTTGAAAATTTTATAAATATGAAAAAATAATAATATCTTGAAAAATAAAAAACAATAATTTTTTTAAAAATATGAAAAGGCAAGACTAATGTCTTGAAAATTTTGAAAAAAAAAACCCGATGAAACCCTAATATTAAAATCTTAGAAATATGAAAAAGCATATGAAACCTAATCAGTTTGGGATTTTATAAATAAAACCTTAAATTATTTAGGGGTTCACAAAAATAAAATCTTAAATATTTAGGATTTTACAAATAAAATAATTTATGTTTAATGTTACAGTATAAATGTTTAGGATTTCATAAACGAAACCATAATATTCAAGGGTTTATTTTGAAGTTTTATTTTTGATATCTTAAATATTTCAGGTATTAATTTACTGTTTCACTAAATAAATATGATTTTATAACATCCAAAATATTTAGGTTTCAATTAATTTATGATAAATTTTATTATTTCGTTAATGAAACTTTAAATAATTAACATTTCATTAATAAAATCTTAAATATTTATGATGTCAATTTTAAGTTTTTTTTTTTATGAAATCATAAATATTAAGGGTGAAATTTTGAGTTTCATTGATGAAATCATAAAAATTAGAATTTCTATTATGATATTCTAAATCATAAACCTTAAACCCTAAATAATTAAGGTTTCATTAATGAAAATGTTATATTTTTTAAATTTTAATTATTTAAGGTTTGTCATTAATAAAACCCCACATATTTATGGTTTCAATTAAATATTTTATTTATGATATCCTAAATATTTAAGAATTCAATTTTAGGGTTAGTTTATGAAATCCTATATATTTAGAGTTTCATTAATGAAACCCTAAATATTAAGGGATCTATTATTTATGCTTTTATTTATGAAATTTTAAATATTTATGATAAAATTAAGGGTTTTATTAATAAAATCCTAAATAGTTGCAGTTCCATTTATGAAATCTTAAATATTATGATTTTTATTTATGTTTTCATTTATTAAAATCCTTAATATTTAATGATTTATTTATGAAACTCTAAATATTTAAGATTTCATTAATAAAACCTTGAATATTTATGTTTTCATATATGAAATCATGAATATTTAAGATTTTATTTATGAAATCTGAAATATTTAGAATTTTAATTTAAGGTGAATTTTATGATTTTATAAATAAAAATCTAAATATTTATGATTTTATTTACAAAACCAAAAATATTCAATGTTTCATTAACTTAATTATAAATAATTAAGGTTTGAATTTAATATTTTATTTATAAAATACTAAATATTAAGGATTTTACTTAAAAAACTTTAAATATTCAAGGTTTTATTATGCGACCTTAAATAATTAGGGTTTTAATTTAATATTTTATTTATAAAATATTAAATATTTAGAGTTTCAATTTAGGATGAAATTTATTTTCAAAGTCTTTATCTCGTTGGTTTATATTTTAGAAAAAACTCAAGAATACTATTATTTTTTTCATATATTAAAATTTTATTTTCTTTGAATTTATCAAAATATTCCACTTTTTTTTCATAATATTTTAAAATTTCATTTTTTAAAAAAATATCAAGACTTTTCTCTTGGTTTTCATTATTTAAAATTTTCATTTTTTTAAAAAATTTAAAGGCATTCTTCTTGTTCTTGTCATATTTTTTTTTTAAAAAAATTATTATTTTAAAAATTTTCAAGACATAACTTTTATTTTTTCGTATTTTTATTATTTTCCTTTTACTTTAAAAAAATTAAACACATTCCTCTTATTTTTTCTTATTTTTAAAAATTTTTAGTGTTTTGAAAATTGGAAGACATTCCTTCATTTTTTTTTTGAAATTTTAAAATTTTCTTCTTTTTTTTATTTTTGAAATATTAAAGAAATTCCTCTTATTTCTTCTTACTTTTTAAAATTTTCTAAGATATTCCTCTTGTTTTGTTGTATTTTTTTTAATTTTAATTTTTCATATTTTTAGTATTTTTATTTTTTTTTTGAAAATTTTCAAAACATTCCTATGAATGTTTCATAGTTTTAAAATTTTCATTAGTTTTGAAATTTATTACATTCCACTTGTTTTTTTTTTAAAAAACATCAAGACATTCCACTTGTTTATTTATATTTAAAAAAAAATATTTTTTAAAAATTTTATATCTCTTATTTTTCCTACTTTTTTTTTTAATAATTTAATATCTCCAAAAAAAAAACTGAAATCATATATTTTATTTATATAAATTGATTTTTATATATTAGTTAACAAAGACAATAAATATATAACCGTAACTAATAAAAAAAAAAACGACCAAACCTTTTGTTTTATTCTTCTTTCTCTCTTCTGTGTGTTGAAACCAAACGAAACGAGAAAAACAAGAAGAGTGAAAAGAAAACCAAGACTCACAGTAATAGTTGGGTTTTCCAAAAGGATTAAGCTATTCTAATTTCTAAGTTTTAGATTTTTTTTCTGGGGTTTCAAACAACAATATGAATTTTCATATTGAATCTTTGCTGTGTCTTATAGTGGTGTTAAATGTTAATTTCAGTACCTGTAAAAGCTGTCCGTGTTATGATTTTATGGAATCACCTTTTCCCTCCCTTTTTGTAATGATATGAAATGTTTACAAGATGGGAAATCTTCATTAATCTGGAGCATTGGCAGAGCGGTTTGCCTCTGTTTGGTTAAAGAGGGTGCAACGGTGGCTTTTACCTACGTGAAGGGGCACGAGGACAGGGACAAGGAAGAGACTCTGAAGATGCTGCTAGAAGCTAAGACATGCGGTGCTGACAATCCATTGGCAATAGCAGCCGATATTGGCTTTGATGACAACTGCAAACAGGTCATTGACCTTATTATCAAAGAATATGGCCGCCTTGATGTTCTGGTTCGAGACCAACATCTTCTCAAAGTTCTTTTTGGTCTAGTATATTTTCATTTTTGTCATTAATTAATTAGGGTAATAAAGTAATATTTATTGTGTAGGCATGGTCTGAAGCACATAAAAGAAGGGAGCTGCATCATAAACTCAACTTCAGTGAATGTGTACAATGGGAATCCAGAAGCGCTGGACTACACAGCAACAAAGGGAGCAATAGTTTTTGGTCTTTCTCAGCAGGGGGATTAGGGTGAATGCAGTGGCACCTGGCCCGGTTTGGACGCCAATACAACCCGCCGGCTTCAAATGAGAAGGATGAAGGTTTGTGTTTACTTGTGGTCATACTTTTGATCTTTTGTTGTATTAGATCATTATATTTAGAAGCTTTGTTATCTGGGTTGCATCCTTATCTCCCCGTTAAGATACTGAAAACTCTCGCATTTGTTGATGACATAGAACTCTGCCACCAGCCGATGAAAGGAAAAAGATTTGCGATATGGGTCATCAACAACTAATTTTGGAATGTGTTGAGATATCTCTTAAAATTTTTGAAAAAAATGAAAATTTTAAAAATATGAAATAAATAGAGTAATATTCTTAAAATTTAGAAATATATAAAAAAATAAAAAAATAATAGTATCTTGAATTTTTTTCTTTAAATTTAAGAAAAAAAAAAATAGTGTCTTAAAAGATTGAAAGTGATTATATAACATTGTCTACGTGTTTTACACTATTACTGTATAGGCTATTTTTTCAATATTAAATACTCCTTGTATATTATTCAATAATATTATTAGGACATTTGTTATCAAGCAGGATAAAAATGTATTAATCGTGGTAGGTAAAGCATCAATTAGGTAAAATTGGTCAAATTAAGAATGATAAGTACTGATTAAGGTACCAACACGCGGCAAGTCGGCAAGACAGTTCTATGTATTTAAAAAATAATTGAGATATGTACCAACGAATTTGGAAAAGATAGTCACAGTTTTACACTGCGGGAAAATACACGAAACAAAATGTAAGTAAAAGTAGATTGAAAAGCATTTTCACATCACTTTGTTAATTGTGTTCCACATTAGTATAAATATACATTGTAATACTTCTTGATTTACAATAATACCAAATGTTGATAAAAAAGCATTTTCACATCACTTTGTTAATTGTGCATGCACCATGGCTTCTCACTTCTCAGTTCTTCTTCCTTCTTCAATTTTTCACTTCGATCATTTTATATTAATATTTTTGGGGCTACAAAATTGTATATCTAGTTATTTTTTTAGTCTTGTTTTTGTTGTATAAATACATATTATAATGTGATTTTTTTTTTAAGGTTCCAATCATTTTCTTAATCATTCTCTAGTAGAGATTCTGTCTGATTTTCGAATGCCATCGTGGAAAAACGTAATCCATACATTTATATTGTATAGCTTGATGGTCCCTAATGACTAATGAGCCACCTGATAAGAAAAAATGAGCCACCTAATTATCTATGCGGAAGTCAACCTTTTTATGATGTGAAATGAGTATATGCATCATGAAAAGGAATTAATATGCTACTAATTCACTCTTTTTGACTAACTGTGTTTGAGTCAATTGATAGTTGGACACCCTAAAATTTGGTGCATTACGCTGGAAAGTGAAAGAGACACAAGAAGAAAAGAGGTGTAGACAAGAAAATACTATATCTAATAAATGATTAGATGGAAAATAAAGTGAGATAAGAAGAAAATGAGGGGGCGAATAAAAGAGAAAGTGGATCCATGTTTATATTTATTTATTTTTTTACAATTTCCCTAATGCACTTCTGACAAAAAAACACATTCAACTATTTAAGTTACACAAAATATAATTAATTTTTTTAATAAAAAGTAAAAAAAAATATGAATTTTAAAATTTAGAGAATTTATTATTTTATTTTTATTAATCAAAAGAATTTTCTTAAAATTACCGAATGCTCCTTATTCAATATTTTATTAGGAGACATTTGATATCATAAGCAGTATAAAAATATGCTTAGCGTGGTAGGTGAAGCATCAATCATGAAAATTTGTCAAACTAAGAATGATACTGATTAAGGTACCAACACGACACGACAACACAGTTCTATGTATTTAGAAAAGAAGTGAGATTTGTTCCAAAGAGGTGGGAATGTGGGATGTACACCAACAAAATAGTTCAAAATTTTACCAAATTGGAAGAGATTAGTCACAATTTTACACTGCGGGAAAATACACGAACCAAAATGTAAGTAAGGTGGATGGAAAAGGATTTTCATATGACTTGGTTTGGGTTCCATGGTTATAAATATACATTGTAACACTTGTTGATTTACTGAACCGGTGCACCATGGCTTCTCAGTTATCCTTCATTCTCAGTCACAGGCTTCCTCGTTTTTCATGTTCGAAACCTGCAGCAAAATCCTGTGATGACACTGCCAATTTTTCCATTCGACCACCTTATAATATTTTTGGAGGTACGTAGTTTGTATTTATGTTTATCTTTTAGTTTTGTTTTGTTGTTTAAATTTACATTTTAATTTGATTTTCTTCGTTTCCAATCGTTTTCTTAATATTTAAAGTTATAGTTTCCAAAACGATCCTTATTTATTTTTTATTTTTTTTTAAAAGGCAAAACGATTTTAACATTTGAGTTTTTAATATTCTTATATATTAGTATTATATAAGCCTGATGGTCCCTAATGCACCACCTATAAATATTTTTGCGGAAGTCAAGCTTTATATGATGTGAAATGCGTCAAACTAGACTTTATTCTATATGTAGTTATATATGCATCATGAAAAGGAATATGCTACTAATTCACTCTTTTTGACTAATTGTGTTTGAGTCAAGATAATCGGACACGTACCCTAAAATTAGGTCAATTAGGCTGAAAAGAGAAAGAGACACCAGAAGGAAAGAGAAAATATAGACAAAAAAAAAAAAAAAACACAATAGATCTAATAAATGATTAGAAGGAAAAAAAAGTGAGAGAGATAAGAAGAAAAAGAGATACGGGATGAATTTTTAGAATTTATTTATTCTTTTTTAATTATAAAGTTTTATTTTTGTTTTTTTATTTCAAATAGGTCTTTGTCCCCTCCGATTCACTGAAAGCAAATATCTCAATATTTGTGGATTTCAACCAATATGCTCTCGGTCTCAAGGTGATGCTAATTTTAGTTTATTAGTATTATAGTAGATCCGTATGCATATATATTAGTGATTATATTTTTTCTATACAATATTAAAATTACTCTATTTAGCAGCATGTGTTGCCGAAGTGTCTCAGGATAATGTTGTAAAGGATGATAGTATAAACGAGGAAGCTCTTAACCCGGTATATATACGTACATGTTTCTCTCTTTGATGATTTGTAACTATGACATACTCATTTTGACATCTGATATTTGATTTTGTTACCGTAATTTTGAAGGATTTGGTAACAAACCAGATACGGAAAAAAATAAATGTGATAAAATTGATGTTGTATTCGAAAGAAGATGGAGAAATAACAATATCAGCTTATGACACGGCATGGGTTGCCCTGGTGAAAAATGTTGGGGGTGGAATTAATTCACCTGAATTCCCGTCCTGTCTTGAATGGATTGCAAATAATCAGCTACCTGATGGATCCTGGGGAGACTCTCAATTATTCGTAGCCCATGATCGTATTCTTAACACCTTAGCTTCTGTTATTGCATTGAGATCATGGAACACACACCCTGAGAAGTGCGACAAGGGTAATTTTTTATATACCTACGTACCCTTAATCATTTCTTTACTATAATACTTTAATTTCACACCTCTACTTCATAGTAAAGGAAGAGGAGTGAGAAATATTTATCATTTTTTAGTATAGTGTTCTAATTGTGACATTTTAATTTAATAGGTTTGTATTATGCGTATGCGTTCATATATATGTAACAGGAATGGCATTTTTTAAGGAGAATTTGTACAAGCTTCAGGATGAAAATGCGGAACATATGCCCATTGGGTTTGAAGTTGCTTTCCCTTCTCTTCTCGATTTGGCAAGAAGTTTGAGTATTGAAGTACCAGAAGACTCCCCAATCTTGGAAAACATCTTTGCAATGAGGGACCTCAAGCTTAAGAAGTATAAATTCTTGTCACACTAACCTGTTAATTTGACACAATATTTATGTTTAAGACTTAGGATTTTTTTAACTAGTTTTTAGTGTATAATATTCCTGGACTTTATTATTTTACTTGCATGTGTTGCGCTAGAATACCGAGAGAGGTTCTGCACAAGGTGCCTACAACACTGCTCCATAGTTTGGAGGGAATGGCAAACTTAGACTGGAAGCAGCTTCTAAAGTTGCAGTCTCAAGACGGGTCATTCTTGTTCTCTCCATCCTCCACAGCTTATGCTCTCATGCAAACTAAGGATCAAAATGCTCACAAATACTTGGAAAAAATAGTCCAGAGGTTCAATGGGGGAGGTAATATTTGTCTTCATTAATGCTTATTTTGTCATTAAAAATTATGAAAGGATTATACTAAAGGATTATGCTGTCATGCTTATACCGATTTGAATCCAAAACTACTGTGACAGTATTTCTTTCTTTCTTTAATTCTTTATCCAGTACCAAATGTGTACCCGGTGGATTTGTTTGAACGCGTATGGGTTTTTGATAGACTTGATCGTCTTGGAATTTCAAGATATTTTCAGTCAGAGATAAAACATTGTGCGACTTATGTTTCAAGGTACGTTAGATGTTATCGGCCGGGGACTGCAGGTATATTTATCAAGAATTTAAAAATAAGTATCATTTTTAAAATTTTAATATATTAAATAATTATTTTCAGATATTGGACTGAGAAGGGTATTTGCTGGACAAGGAATTCAGAGGTTCAAGACATAGATGACACAGCAATGGGATTTAGACTACTAAGGTTGCATGGCCACCAAGTTTCACCCAGTAAGTTATGTATTTTGTTTACTACAAAAGCTAATTAAAATATCTCATATATACTTCCCGTCACATCTTTATTATATATATTGCTTCGAGAGGGAGAGATATATGATTTTCAAAAATGGCAAATTTGGTAGGTGTGTTTGAGCACTTTGAGAAAAATGGCGAATTCTTCTGCTTTTCTGGGCAATCAAACCAAGCAGTGACAGGAATGTTTAATCTTTATCGAGCATCTCAAGTGCTGTTTCAAGGAGAGAAGATTCTCGAGCATGCCAAGAACTTCTCAGCCAATTTTTTAACTGAGAAACGTGCTGCAAATGAACTCCTAGATAAATGGATCATAACCAAAGATTTACCTGGCGAGGTGCGTACGCTTCAATACCATTACAATAAACTTACCTAGCTAGTTGTAAGTTTAAAAAAATAATATGCAAACCTAGCTAGGTACTTTATGTGCATGCATGTAGTTATGTATTTAGAAAAAAACAATAAAAAATCGATAATTTTAGTATTTTTTTTTATTTTCACTCCTGTTAGCATTTTTTCTTTATCTGATATAGCATTATAAAAGTACTCTACAGGTGGGTTACGCACTGGATGTGCCCTGGTATGCTAGCTTACCCAGGCTGGAGACAAGATATTACGTTGAACAATATGGTGGTAGCAATGATGTTTGGATTGGCAAAACCCTCTATAGGTACCAATTATTAATCTTTTAATCTCATAATAATATTAAAATTAAATATAATATGAAAAACTGATAAAACAAAAAATCAAACATAGCTCTCAGATTTGTCACATAATGGTCGAATGAATACAGAGAAAAGTCTTCGCTTAGGTACTCAATAGTATTCATTCGTCAATCGTCAAACATTCAGTCAGACTATCCTTGTCAACAAATATAATCATGTTTGACTAATAGGATGCCCTACGTGAACAACGATGTTTATCTGGAGCTTGCAACATTGGATTACAACAACTGTCAAGCAGTGCATTGGGCAGAATGGGGAAAAGTCCAAAGGTGAGTGCAATGTAATATTGTAACCCTAATCCCCATGCATAAAAGCAAATCTCAAATGAATAATTGCAATGGCATGTGTATAATAGGTGGTACACAGAAGCAGGACTAGAGGGGTTTGGGTTGAGCAAACAAAGTCTCCTATTTTCTTACTTCATAGCAGCAGCCAGCATATTTGAGCCTGAGAGATATCTAGAGCGACTTGCATGGGCTAAAACTGCTGCATTGCTTCAGACACTGAGCTCCTACATAAATGATCAACAAACTAAGACTGCTTTTGTATATTTGTTCAACAACTTCATTAATGGACGAGGCTACTACTCAAATAAGTAATCAAACATGCCACTATTCAATTCATTGTTTGTCCTGCATGCAGTCACACATTATAATAGTATATGGTAAAATAATAACGCTGATGCACCAAAATCTTGCTGCAGGGAGTTGAAAAAGAACAATAGAGAGGTGGAACTTTTGGAGATTTTGTTGACAAACCTTGACTACCTAGGGTTCCAAATGTTTCGGAGTCACGGTCAGGAATTTTCCCATTTTTTGAATCAAGCAGTGAGTGGAAACCCTTCTGACCTTTATATATTTCAGTTATACTAAATATGTGAAAATTAATAAGATTTTGTTATTCTTATTGTTTGGATTTTTTCTATTAAATATTAGAAGCCGGCGATCTGATTGTTTACTTATCATTAGTGGCAAGGTTGGCTGTCAAGTTGGGAAAATGAAGGGAACTGCTATGGAAGAGACGCTGAGCTGATTGTGCAAATCATAAATGTAATGTCTGGCTATTGGTCTGGAGAACTACATCTCAATCCACAGTATCAGAGGTTGCTACAAGTCACCAACAGAGTCTGTCATGGCCTCCGTAATTATCAAAACAACAAGGTAAATAACAGAGTCTGTCATTTTAAAATAGGTTACAGGTCTTTTTTATATATTTCATTTAGATGTGTAAAAGTTCTTCTAATATATGATGCCTAGATTAATTAAGATCCAGATCCTGAATTTTTATATTTATGTAATTATTGTTAGGCACGTGATAGTGGCAACGATAACCTTCATACAACTAGCAGCATCACTACAACTCTTGAAATAGAATCAGAGATGCAAGAACTTGTGCAATTGGTGCTCCAAAATTCCTCAGATGACGTGCACACCAATGTGAAGAATTCATTCCTCACAGTGGCCAAGGGCTTTTACTATAGCGCATATTGTGACCCAGAGACCATAAACTCTCATATTCAGAAAGTGCTCTTTCAAAAAGTCATGTAAATCATTAAAAATGTTTAGAACAAATTAAGTGTCACCGTTCATATAATGTTATTTACCGTTTTAGTCCCGTTGGGATACATTAGCTTTAACGATGTCTTGATCCAGTTTCAGATCAACCTCTAGAAAATTTGTTAATGAGAATTGAGTAAAAACCTAGTAGTACATTATGTTGTTTTGTTTTAGTATGTAATTATTATGGATATATATATATTATTTTGTTTATTTGTGTTATAATTGGTTGATGTTTGGTTTATTATTGATTATAATTATGTTAATTAATTCAATCTCTTTAAATTTTCATTTGTAATTTTAATTGGTTAAAAACTTGTTATTTGGTTAAAAAATCATATTACACAACTTTGTTTTTTATCCATAATAATATTCTAGAAGATTTTATTGTTATTAATATTCATTGAAAACTGATTGGGGTTTATTATTATTGGGTAAAGTGAATTCAGAAAACTGATTTATTTCGTATATGTGGCTCACGACCAGTTTTTTTTTTTTTAAAAGTAGTAGGAAGTTTTTTTTTTAGTAATAATAAATATAAATGAAATTTATGATCAGTTTAAAATATATGTAAAAAAGAATTATTCTGATTATTATAAGTAATTATATAAATAAATTAGTTTGGTGATAATATATAAAAATATTAAAGTCTTGTTTAAATTTAATAAAAATGGTAGAGATGAAACTACAATCCAAGTCCCTTCCTTTCTTCCTTGCAACCCAAACCAGTAAATATTTCACTTAATTAAATTATATTGTCAACACTATTATAAATACAATACTGAGTTTTTTTTTGAAATATTTATTTAATGTTGAATTTGGTTTATACAAGTACAACAAATTTATCCAATAAATATAAAAATAAAATTATTTAATATATTTTTTATACGATCACGTCATTCATATTTTTATTCTATTTGTTTTTTTTCAAATCACTAATTTATATAATTTATTTTAATACTATATCCATAATAATTACATAACACCAATAAACAACATACTAATAGTCTAATATACAAAACAAGTAAATAAATTAATAGAAGACATAATGACTCTAAGAGGCTGGGTTTGTGCATATTTTTGTTACGTGACTTTTATTGGAGTTGAAAAGAAAGGCACTATTACAACATTTACATGGACTCTTTTTTACATTAGTCGAAATTAAAAAAATAAAAATAAAAATGCTGATCCAGATTTGACCACCGCCACCGCCACCGCAGTTGCACTCAAAACAAATACACAAGAATCAACCCACAAACACCGGCGTCATCATCGCCACGTGCGCCATCCATTACTCCATCGCATCCAAGAGCCAGCATGAGTTAATTAACTGGGTACGAAACAAAAATGTCATTATTAATATACATTTTGATATAAACAACAAATATCATCAATTGGAGTCATAGTCATAGTTTAATTTTTTTTCGACTGAACTTGTCCAATCATGTTTTTTTTTCTTCTGTAATATTCGAATTTAAAATCTTGTTTAAAAGACACGAGTTTGATTACCACTTGAATCAATAAAAATCCGGATTCGGTCAAATATGTTACTGCCTTTTTTTATTGGTAGATATCTGTATCACAGCTTGTTGTTTCTTTTTTATCAACAAAAAATAGTTGTATTAATATAAAGGTACTAGTATATATTGTTACCATTAGTCTTATACAGCTCCTAGTTGAGACTGATCAAAATACAGATCATTTTTCCTTAATTCAAACCCGTGGTTACTACCAGTCAGAGAATTTTGTAAATAGAGAATAACACTCGTACCAAAACACACTATCTTAAACTTCCTTGCACGATAGCGCGCAAGACCCCATTGGATTCACACAAAGGAAGCATCTCAAGATTTCGGTGGATTTTAGCCAGTATGCTCTCGGGTTCAAGGTTTGTTAATTTTAGCTAGTTTATTATTATAGGAGATCTGTAAGCAATTCAGTAAGTAGTACTTTTATCGATCTAGCAGAATGTGTTGCTGAAATGTCTTTTTAGGATAATTAATATTGTGAACGATGCATGATAATATGGACGAGGAAGCTCTTAACCAGGTACTTGTTGCTCCCTTTGATTTGTAACTATGCATGACATAATCATTTTGACATCTGATATTTGATTTTGTTACGAACGTAACGAACCAGATACGAAAAAAAATAAATGTGATAAAATTGATGCTGTATTCGAAAGAAGATGGAGAAATAACAATATCAGCTTATGACACAGCATGGGTTGCCCTAGTGAGAAATGTTGGGGGTGAAATTAATTCACCTGAATTCCCGTCCTGTCTTGAATGGATTGAAAATAATCAGCTACCTGATGGCTCCTGGGGAGACTCTCAATTATTCTTAGCTCATGATCGTATTCTTAACACCTTAGCTTCTGTTATTGCATTAAGATCATGGAACATGCACCCTGAAAAGTGCGACAGGGGTAACTTTACATTCAAGAATTTCATTACTAATTGCTTTCTAAAAATTCCTTTGACATATTGTCACATCCTTAATATCATTTATTTTCTATAATACTTTCACACATCTAGTTCAGGATGTAAATATTTCTCATTTTTTAGTATAATAATTATTGTGACATTAATTTAATAGGTTTCTACTGCCTGTATGCATTCATATGTAACAGGAATGACATTTTTTAAGGAGAATTTGTACAGGCTTCAGGATGAAAATGCGGAACATATGACTGTCGGGTTTGAAGTTGTTTTCCCCTCTCTTCTCGATCTAGCAAAAAGTTTGAATATTGAAGTGCCAGATGACTCTCCTATCCTGAAAAACATCTTTGCAATGAGAGACCTCAAGCTTAAAAAGTATAAAATTCTCGTCACACTACTTAACCTCGATCGGATACCCCTTTAGCATATGGGTTTTGGTAGTATATTATAATCTTTTGCTGATTAAGAAAAAAAAACCTCATGGGATACAATGTTGATGTTTACATGAGAATTTTTAACTACTCTTTTCTTTTGGTCTCTTTTTATATTTTTTATAAGGTATTTTAAAAAAAATTATTTGTCCCCTTAAGACTATTTTATATTTCTTTTTTTGCATTAATTGTTTTACTCCTAAAGTAGTTTTAATTAATTAAAAAAATCTAACACAAAATAATAATATGCTAGAATTAAAATTAGATAAATTATTTCGCTCTTTTATTATTCATTATTCTTATCATTCATTTTTCTTAAGAGCAAGGTTAATTCATTTTGACCCTAATATTTTACTTGCACGTGTTGGGCTAGAATACCGAGAGAGGTTCTGCATAAGTTGCCTACACCACTACTCTATAGTTTGGAGGGAATGACAAACTTAGACTGGAATCAGCTTCTAAAGTTGCAGTCTAAAGACGGGTCATTCTTGTTCTCTCCATCCTCCACTGCTTATGCTCTCATGCAAACTAAGGATCAAAATGCTCACAAGTATCTGGAAAAAACAGTCCAGAGGTTCAATGGAGGAGGTAAATTTGTCTTCATTAATTATTTTATTATACTATATACAAATTTAATTTGCCAGAAAAAAGTTAATGTATATCAAAGGAATATTCTAATAAAAGAAAAGTTGAGCGATTTGAATCCAATATTTCTGTAACATAGTATTTATTTATTTATCTATCTATCTAGTTCCAAATGTCTATCCGGTGGATTTGTTTGAACACATATGGGTTTTCGATAGACTTGATCGTCTTGGAATTTCAAGATATTTTCAGTCAGAAATCAAAGATTGTGCGACTTATGTTTCAAGGTACGTGAGATGTTATCGAGTGAGGCAGGTATATTCTTATCATGGATTTAAAAATAAGTAGTATTTTTCAAATTTTAATATATTATATTATATTATATTAAATATTATATTCTAATTCAAAAAAGACTGGCATTGTCTTCTTGGTAATTAATCACCGGACAAAAGTAACATAAAAATTTGTCAGATTTTGGACAGAGAAGGGTATTTGCTGGGCAAGAAATTCAGAGGTTCAAGATATAGATGACACAGCAATGGGATTTAGACTACTAAGGTTGCATGGCCACAAAGTTTCATCCAGTAAGTTATTTAATTATTTTGTATATTGCTAAGAGAGAGAGAGAGAGAGATGATTTTCACAAATGACAAAGTGTTTTAATTTTGATTCCGAACTTGGTAGATGTGTTCGACCACTTCCAGAAAAATGGTGAATTCTTTTGCGTTTCTGGTCAATCAAACCAAGCAGTGACAGGAATGTTTAATCTTTATCGAGCATCTCAAGTGCTATTTCAAGGAGAGAAGATTCTCGAGGATGCCAAGAACTTCTCAAACAAATTTTTAACTGAGAAACGTGCAGCAAATAAGCTCCTAGACAAATGGATCATAGCCAAAGATTTACCTGGCGAGGTGCGTACGTTCCAATACCATTATTAATTACAAGTTACCTATAAGTTTAAAAAGTAATATACAAATTAACCTAGCTACGTACGTACTTACTTTATGTATGCATGCAGTTATGTATTTAGAAAAAACAATGTATTAAAAAAAAGTTCTTTAATTTTATGATGTTAATTAGTATTTTTTTTTTCTCTCCAGTCAGCATTTTTACTTCTATAGCTGATATAACATTCTAAAACTACTCTACATCAGGTGGGTTACGCACTGGACGTGCCCTGGTATGCTAGCTTACCGAGACTGGAGACAAGATATTACATTGAACAATACGGTGGTAGCAGTGATGTTTGGATTGGCAAAACCCTTTATAGGTGCGTACCAGCTATTAATTTTTTAATCCCATATGTAATACTAATAAAACAAATCAAATATAATTATCAGATTTGTCACATAATGGTCAAATGATATAATATTACAGAGAGAAAATATATGTGTTTAACAGGATGCCCTACGTGAACAATGATGTTTATCTGGAGCTTGCAAAATTGGATTACAGCAACTGTCAAGCAGTTCACTGTGCGGAATGGGAAAAAATCCAAAGGTACACTCCATCATCATATGCTAGTATGCTACTATAATTTCACAAAAGCTACGTACAGTCAAAGTGATAACTCTGTATATTAATTAGGTGGTACTTGGAAGCAGGACTAGAGGGGTTTGGTTTGAGCAAACAAAGTCTCCTATTTTCTTATTTTATAGCAGCAGCCAGCATCTTTGAGCCTGCGAGATCTCCAGAACGACTTGCTTGGGCTAAAACTTCTGCATTGCTTCAGACACTGAGCTCCTACATCAAGGATCAAGATACTAAGACTGCTTTTGTATATTTGTTCAACAACAGCATTAACAGACGACACTACTCAAACAAGTAATTAATTAAACATTCCATTCAATTCATCGTTAATTTGTCCTGCATGCAGTCACAGATTATAGTTGTATAGCAGAAATTTGTGCAATATAGCTTGTTAGAAGATAATAGTATATGGTTAAATAATAACGTACGGTGATGCAACAAAATCTTGTTGAATGTGTGTCGCAGGCAGTTGAACAAGAACAAGAGAGAGGAGGAGCTCCTGGAGATTTTGCTGACAAATCTTGACTACCTTGGATTCCAAATGTTCCAGAGTCACGGTCAGGAATTTTCCAATTATTTGAATCAAGCAGTGAGTAGACACATTGTTTACGTACCTTTTTTTTTTTTTTTTTATAATTTTGAAGTAGATAATGGACCAAAACTGAATCTAAGCTTATTTGAAAATGATAGTGGCAAGGCTGGCTGTCAAGTTGGGAAAACAAAGGGAACAATTTCGGAAGAGAAGCTGAGCTGATTGTGCAAATCATAAATGTAATGTCTGGCTATTGGTCTGGAGAACTACATCTCAATCCACAATACCAGAGGTTGCTACAAGTCACCAACAGAATCTGTCATGGCCTCCGTAATTATCAAAACAACAAGGTTAATTATAGTATTATAGAGACTAAATTAAAGTGTGGTATTACTTAACCCTTTATTTAATAAAGTTTATATAGGCACATGATGATAGTGGCAACCACAACAACCTGATCAGTACAACCTGCAGCATCACTACAACTCCTGAAATAGAATCAGAGATGCAAGAACTTGTGCAATTGGTGCTCCAAAACTCCTCAGATGGCGTCGTGCACACCAATGTGAAGAATTCATTCCTCACAGTGGCCAAGGGCTTCTACTATAGAGCACATTGTGATCCAAAGACCATAAACTCTCATATTGAGAAAGTGCTCTTTCAAAAAGTCATGTAAATCATTAAAAGTCTTTAGAACAAGCATCACCGTTCATGATGTTAATTGTTATTTTCCCTTTTAGTCCCGTTCTTGCGTGACAATTTTTATCATCCCTTCGCACAGAATGTGATAGTAATGTGCATGGATCTTTTCAAGTGACTACGCCTGAGTCTAGCTTTTCTTGTTAACTAAAATCAGCTGTGTGCTATACAGCTTGCTTTAATTGAGATTTAAGAGCATTAATATAACATCAAAATATGACTAAATTCATATTGCAATCTTCAAGCTCAAGGTATACATCAACATGTTTAAATTAATAATAACGAGACTCAAAAAAAAAAAAATAATAATAATAACGAGTCAGCAAACAAAAATTACTCGACGCACGGAATTGACAAGGGTAAAGATTTCATGTCTTGGAGGAGATTCTTAGTTTAACATTCTACATCTACAGGTAAGAAGCCATGTTGAGCTCAATTTCTTCCTTGGCCTGTTTATCAAATGGTTCCTCACCAAAATATAAATCTAGAATTGACTTGCATAGGAGTTTACTCTGAATGCTTCCCACTTCCTGCCCATCAACTACAACAAATAAAATAAATTAATGTAAAAAATTCTTGTTGCAATGTAACATAGCAAAAATATAAAGCATAGGCATTAATCATATAAAGTGACTTAAGCACCTAATGTTAGGTGCTAAAGATTTGCATTGTTTAAAGAACATTTACACAGCACACTGTTGTACCAGTTTTACTTTGAAAAGTCTCTCCAAGTTAAGCCACAAAGCTAATTTCTCAAAAGATTCAGTGCAAACTATAAAAAGAGAAAACACATCATCCATTTTTCAACATTACCTGAATTCTGAGACAACTCTTTCTCATCATCAAATTGTCAGTTGAAGAATATAAAACAGTAGTAGCTGTTTCATTTCACCCATTTCCTTGTGAATTGTGATAGAAAAGTTATCAATAAAATATGATCATGGATTTGTCTTTCTGTTTAATACATAAGCTTCGTGTAGCTAGTTTGGACTTATGGTGTATAAGGGCACACCCCTTAAGTTAGACACAGTTCTATAAGACCTGATTTTCCCTTATACAAAACACACGAAGCAGGAAAAATAGTTTGCACTGTATTATATATTCCGAAACTTGAGATGGAAAATGTAGACATGAAGAAAGATGACTTACTTAATGTGCGAAGAACATAGCCCTTGTCTCTTGAGAGATGAATTACAGATCCACAAGGAATTTTGAATTCATCTTTAAACTGTGAAGTGAACCTACATCACAACATGCCAGTAAAGTAAAATCATAATATGCAACAGAAAATTCTCACCCATTTAGATGGAAAAAGTTACATCTCATGAACAGATACTTGGAATATAATTTTCCATGGTCTACCAAAGCTAATATACCAGTATCAATTATAAAATGGCTTTAAGTTTCAATCATGTTAGAGACATCTTTCAGTTTCATAGTAATTGGTTGGATGGAAATAGAGCAGAAGGGAGGGACTCTCTTAAAAGTAGCTTTTTTGGTAACTTCATGACAAGTAAACATAATGATGTTGTAATGACTAATTCTTAACATATGAAAATGAGAATGCCAGTTGAAGGAAAGGAACTACTCACCTTTGAAGCAATTCCTTATTGTCCGATCCTCCAAACTTTTGCAGCCTAGTTCCCACAGACTCTTCAAATGCACTACGTACAGAACGTATGCTTAATCTCCCATAGACAATTTGGAGTCTAATTGTCATGGATATATCACTTTCCATGAGATCTTTAGTAAACTCCTCATTGCCCTGCAACTCAGACGCAGGCAACTTCCCATATTTCTCAGAAAGATGTCTCTTTATGTCATCATCATCAGCATAAACACCTACAACAACAAATGACACAAATTTTCTCTCAATTCTATAAAAGTTTGGTCTGTCCCCTAATCACTGTTTGATACACATTCCAAACTAATAATTCCCTTTCCCTCGAGTCCAACCAAGATGAAAGTCGTAAGCAAATTAGCAAACTTTACACAAAAATTAAGTTACAGTAAAACCATATAGATACTGCATCCAAAAGGGAATCCACCCAGATATTTTTTTTTATCGCAAAGTCCTGTGCTAAATTGGGAAAAGATCATTTTTTTTTTCTGTAATTATATTTGCATTAAAAAAATGGCATACCATAAGCGTAAACATCAATATTCTTCAATCCTAAAATGCTTTTTTTTCCGCAACCCAATTCCGCAGAGTTTCTGAGAACTGTCCAAAACTGAAGGGAACGACGTTCCGGTTTTTGACTCAACAACGGAAACCCCACTGTCGGCCAAACTGAGTGAACCCCAGAGTGGCAATGATGGGTCAGAAGAGAAGAGGGAATTCACCGCATTCCGGAGAAAGGGGCGGTCGGAGGAGGAGACGGCCACGACGGCGGCGGAGGCTCCGACCACGGCGGCGGCGGCAGCGAATGCAGTGAAGGGGCGAGGGAATTGAGGCCGCTGGGGCTGAGGAAACGAGAAAGGGAAGCGCAGTGACGGCATCTTTGCTTCGTTAGTTTCACCGAGTCAGAAGCCAAGACATTGTAACTTCTAAGAATGAAAAAATGAGTTTAAAAGTTTTTTTTTAGTGACAGTTGGGAAATTGTAGACAGAGAAATAGAATGGCTGCAAAATTACTTCTCATTAGTTATTAGTTGGGACACTAATGCTTAGGATTTATCAAATTCACAGTTAAACTAAGGGTGTTGAGACGAGAGTAGCATTATAATGTGAAAGTTCTGGTGTTACACTTCTTTTAAAAAATAAATCATAAAAAAAAATAATGAGGGTATGTTGGGAAAATAATTATAAAGAGGTGTGTAAGAAATTGAGGGAGTGGAAATAGTAAGTATCCTAACTTACTATTCGTGTTAGCAACCTCTTGGACTCCACCGTCTTGAGCCCATCCTAAACTGGCCTAGCATATGATGTCAACCTTGTGGACCAATCGTGTACTCTTGGACTCCAATGGCAGCCCCTATTGGACTCCACACTAATGTACTAGGGTTTATGAAAAAACTACGGATGATCCATTGATCCCAGTGGAATTTTATGTTATATTGTAAAATCTTATAAATATGTATTAAACTATTCAATTTTATTTATGATAAGATGAAAAAACATCATTTGTATTTTCTACATGTAATAAGTTATATATATATATATATATATATATAACAAAATGTGATAGTTTCAAATTAAATAAATTTTAGATAGTCTTCTATTGTAAAAATATATATCATATTTGTATAAACTTCATTTTGTATTTGATAACTAAAGAAAATAATAATAAAATAAAAAATAATTGTATATATGAAATATCATTTGAAAAAAAAATTAACAATGATAACGACATTGATGTATACATTTTTTTATTAAAAAAAATTAAATATATTTTTATCCATAAAATATAGTCGTATTTTATTCTTGGTTCTTATTTTTTTTACTGAATTTTTGGTCCTTATAATTTTTATTTTTATTTTGGTTTTAATCATTGTTATTTTTACTTTAGTTATTATAATATATATTTATTTTTCCTGTGGTGTTAGCTCACATTAACCACAAATTATTATGGGTGCTAACTAGAATGGGGTTAACTGGCAGCGGGAGCTGACCCACATGCCACATTAACAATAAACAGCTGTGACTCTTGTGCTAACATTTTTGTTTTATGGTTGGTATTAGTTGAATTCATGCAATTGTCCAAATCACCAAATCATCACCTCAGCTATGACCTATCAATGGATTTTATTAATTGTTGAGTATTATTTGAATATGCATGCAAGAAATATCTGGACAAATGTGTATGGATTCAGGTGAGGTGATGGGAAAACACCACAACCGGTTCTTTTCACGTAAAGCAGAATTTTTTTTTTTATGAATAAAAAAAAAAAAAAACACTAAGGATTACAAAAGAGAATGTATACATAAACAACTAAGTAATTTAAAAATGAAGCTGAACAAGAATTTAATAAAATAAACGAAAAAAAATAAAACTATTTAAATAAGAAAAAAATATTTCACGAAAATCACACAAATTATGACGTGTGAATTTGATAAAACTAATTGATTAAAAAAGTACTACATGATAAAGGTGTCTATTGATACCAAATTCAAGAATTATTTTCATAATCAACATTTAACATTTGTATCACATGAATGGAAGACTCTATTAGAAAGATTCATTAATTACACATGTGCAACTTATGTAACCCCATATATATTTTAAGATATATGTATTGTCTACTATAGTCATTTCATCGAAAAGCTAGCACGTTTGAAAGTATTCTTCACACACGGGTACATTTTAATACCAACATACATGACCTTAAACATATTTAATGCCAATCGAAGTGCCTACTTAAATTTTTCTTTGAATAGAAAAACAATGGCGGTTGTTAGTAAGGACCATCAAGAGATAAGACTCCAGCCTCGCTAAAAGCAGCAACATTTGGCTGCAAACTTTTCATATTCAAAAGCATTATTAAAATCATATAGGATATTGTCTTTTCATTGAAATAAATCCTAAGTTGTACCAAGAATAATACTTTCGATAATCAATTTTTTGAAGTTTTGTTGTTCCATATTTCAAATTCAATTCAGTGGTAGTGGGCGTTAGATATTTAGATTTAATGTAATAATTTCTGAATACATAATTGTTTTCATTTCCTCATAATATTAATGTATGAATTGTTATAAATTTCCTAAAAGTTTAATGATCAAGGCATTCTAACAATTTTATAATGTGATTCAATCACTTAAATCATAATATGATTTTAAAGATAATTATAATAAAATTTAACAAATTTATCAATTACTCAATTCGTATAAAACTTTTTTTTTTATTTTTATCTCCAGTACATGCCTTCAAATTATACTAATAAGGAAATATAAACTATTAGCTTTGAAACCTACCCAACTTACATTTACTATTAAGGAGGGTATACCGAAATAGTAATATATATTGGTAGAATCAATAAGCATGTAGATATTTATTGAGTTTCTTTTATTTTTAAGTGTTATCTTGAGTAGGGATTATAATTAATTTAAGAGTTCAATGAATTTTTTTTTATATGATAAAATATACAAACATAAATGATATAACGAGAATATGATGAGATAATAACATGATGATAAGCTTTAATAATATATAATATTAGCATGCACTAGATAATAAATAAATTAATAGTGCATGAATATTGTGTTTAAATATAAAAAAAAATTATTAATTTTCAATAACTCTTTACGTGATTAGTTGAAACTTTTTACATTTTATTTGATATATTTTTTATACCATTTACATAATTTGTTAAAATTTATTCAAAATTATTAATTTTGATGAATATAAAGTTAACTCAGGAAATGAAATATTTAAATGAGAGGTGAAATTAATCAATTTATTAATTTTTAAAATAAAAACATTAATGAGAGAAGATAGCATATCCAAGTTGATTTATTTCAGCTCTCCTCTAGGATAAAAAATAGACAAAACTTATGATATTTAGATAATACTAACTCAGATCCTCTTCATATGATAAATAGACAAAATTTATCATATCTAGTTGATTATAATTCAGATTTTCCTCAAAGGATAAATAGACAAAATTTATCCTCACAGGATAAAAAAATACAAATATACTGGGACAATAACAAAATAATAAGATAGGATAATACTTATAAAAAGATATGATTGGTTATCACAAGATAGTATCGTGACATTAGTTTAGATTGTGAGACATTTATAACTTTTAATCTATGATAAGTAAAATGATTTTAAAAATATGTAAACAGACTATTATAATTATCTATCCGTATGATAGCTTTAAATTCTTAATTTAAAATGTAAGTAAACAATGGGACTCTGGCAGTCTCACTCGATTGGATTTCACACCTAACGCAGGCCCATGTTTGCTGATAGCCATCCAACAAGAAGATCTATCTACGCCGACAACAGGGGAGTAATTGTGTTATCCTAAGTACAATTTTGACAACATCATATCCACAGGCTTGGGTCGTTTTGGTTCTTCCATAGTGTGTGTTATTTGGCGGTTGGGCTTTGTCGGCTACTCCTTTGTCGCAAAAAGTCTTGATATCATATTCATTTTGTCCAATGTCATTCATATCGTGGGGGAAGGGGAAGGAAGGAAAACACATGTTTCGAATCATCATCTTTCTTTATTGCAGTACCCCTTCTTTTTATCAATCAATATTGGATTCATAAAAAACAATTCACCTATGATGAGGATATTGGGGAAATGAAATGATAGACAAGGTTGTGTGATTTATCTTACTTATGGATACATTATTTTATAAATCATTTTTAAAAGAAAAAAATATGAAAAAAAAATTAATTTTTTTAGAGGTTAAAATTATTTTTTTTAATAGTTAATTAGTGAAAACTCTTTTAAATAGGTTCATTAAAAGATGTGAGATTTTTACAAATTAATTATTAGAAAAGATAATTTTAATTCAAAATATTTTACTAACCACGTGCATCATTAATCATCAATAGGCTTCTCTAACCTTTTCTTGATGGGACCAGAGAAAGGCTCGGGAGTTAGAAATTTTGTGCCCATTTCACTTAGGGTCAAAATTAATTTATAGTACTAGTACATATACATTGTTACCCATATTTAATTATAAAATCTGAAATTAAGATTAGCTTTTATATTTATTTCAGTCATATTTAGTCGAAATGTGAAGGTGTTTTTCTTCCGTTTTTTCATACATCAACCTAGATGAATTAACCAAAGATGGTAGGACATAAAGTACTTGGGCTTCAATGATGACTAATTTGTTAACTGGATTGAGCATCTTTAGCAGTCCATATGGCATTTTCACTTTACATCCTTTTAAATCTTTATTATTTTTATTGACAAAAAAAGCTTTGTTTTAAGATATTGTTTTTTACATTCAATAATTAGACAGATATTATTTTCTTACGAGGTGAACCTTTAAAATTGTTAAATTGTTTCAAATTATAGGTTTTTGGTAAAGATTTTAATTTAGTTATTTGAGAGAAATGTTTGATTTTTTTTTTCAAAAATTATCATTTTCAATATATATAAATACATATTAATAATAATCTATACTAATAATAAGTATTTTCAATATGTATACAATTTTAGTATCTATTTAAATATATATTTACTATTATTAAATAAATAATATATATTATAAAAAATTTAATGTATAGTTGATTCATTATAACCTATCATTTTAATTACTTTTAAAATAATTTTATAAAAATCAAGATTTATCATAAATAATTTTACAACACCATTAATGCATCACCTTTTTCTTTATTATAAAACCAAAATAACAATAACTAGTATGTTTTAATACCATGTAATCTTTCTTTAAAAAAAAAAATACAATATGATCTTTAAACACTTTGATATTATGAAATAATGATGTTTTTTTTTTCTTTGCATATTTTACTTGCCGGAGTATAATACTTAAACAAAAATATTGTGACGGCAGTTCTGCCTCCAATATTCATCATGAGTTGTTAGTTGTTACGCATTGCAAATCACATGCATCTAGCTGCAGCATTGGCCATAGATTAAAAACAATTAACTTTCATCTTTTGAAGATTCATCTCAGTTGTTAAACTTTCATGCTAGACTTTGCCCAGTTGTTATCCGAATTAATTTCCTCTCAGTATTGCACATTAAGGCATGCATGATATAAAGATTGTGACGGCCGTTCAGGCAGGTGACAATAACCATAGATTGCAGGTCTTGGATGATGAGAATTATAGTTATGGAATCCTTTTCCGGAACAGTGCAATTTTTCTTTTCTATATATATATATATTAACACTCCTTTCTATGTTACATAATACAAACCCCATCTTAATATTTTAACAATATTATATGGTTTAAATAAGTTTTGCATATATAAAAATACTCATTTTTAAGTTTGAATCTTTGATGTTGAGATGATATCGTAGTTAATTAACGGTTGAGACGATGTTATATCATTGATAGAGACTCAAAGCAAAAATAATTTTTTCAGGTATCCATAACAATGTAAAAAAATTGAAAAACTCAAACTAAAAAATAAATATTATACTTTTGTACGACGCAGGGTTAAACACCATAGAGATTTAATCAATAGGTTTGAGCATATTACATAAGTGAATTTGACATTACACTTTAATCCAAAACCTTAAAAAGCTCAAATTTATGGTCTTTTTCTCTCATTTATAGGTGTTGGACTTTTCAATTCTTACTCAATGTAAAATTTTATCTTTTCACTTGTACTTAATAATTTACCCCTTCAAGTGTGAGTTTCTTTCACACATGGTAGCTCCCTATTAAGTAGAAGCCATGATTATTCAATGATGGCCTCTAAAGGCGCATGCTCTAGTACCTTGCATCGTTGTGCTCCATTGTTCCATAGCCATGGGATAGGCTGTCCGGTCTTCATGTATGGATTCACTACCAAGAAGACTTTCGTTGCAAGAAATCCTTATATCCATGTCTGGATGCATCTATTCATCTAACTTGTCTAAATCGATCTAAGTCAAACCATCAATTCTAATACTACTATAAATATCAAAAGCAAGATTATGTTTAGAGAGCAACAGAATTGAATTTTTGATATCCATTCACAGTGTATCTTATAAAAGAGATTATAAGAATGAGAAATATAAAGTATTTTGTATAACTCGAGAAAACCTAAAGAAATATTAATATAAATTATTTTAAAAAATAATCAGCTCACAACTAAATTAAAATAATATATTGTGAGATTGTGATATATTTTTAACGACCAAACAATTCATATAGAGAGAGAAAGGTACAAGTAGTATCAATTACAAAGCTAGAATGATCAATGTGATGATATTTTGCTAGTTCCCTTTCATTAAAAAAAAAAAAATCCTAGCTAGCAAAGGGAATCAGCAATGGTATAATTCAAATTTATGAGAGTGATGTCTAAGTTAGACAACATATATCACACTTTATTTAGCAGCCCCCCCTTTTTATAATTAAAACTAAATATGATTGGTATTTTATACTAGTTTTGAAATGAAAGAAGATGTGTCGTGATTGTCTAACTCAGGCACCTGCTGATTATTTAAAAGTTGCAAGAGACTAGAGAAGCATCAATCTTGTGGGTGGGGGTAAAGATTCCAGGTTATAAACCATCACTAGAAGCCGGAATGTTGATTGCCAATGCCAGCAGCATCCATCATCACAATCTTGAATTGGTTAATTTATATGGCGTCCTTCTTCAATTAAAATAAAATACGCCTAAGCACTAGTGCTAATTAAAGGATATTCGTTTCGAGGAGATGACATTGCAGATAGATATTCAAGCTTTTCTTTAATGGCTATTATTCTTCCATTGGTTGTCCAACTTTGACACTACTTAATTTTTCTTAATTAATATTAATATTAATTTGTGGAGTATGATTATTGATCAGCACACCTTTATTTGCTGGATGCATGTGATCAGATCAGCATACCTATGTCTTTCTATTTTACACGTTTTTCATATTCTTTTTTTAATGGAAAAATCATATTATTACTATTAATAAAATTGGCCAATAACTCAAAATCACAAGAAGTATCAAAGATAGACCGACCACATTTTTAATTAACGTGTTTTTAATTATTGATTAAAATTTATTTAAAATACAAATTTATTAGTGTAGCTCTTGAAATAATTAAGATGAAAGAGTCATAAAATTTTATATTTTTTAATAAATTTTAATCAATAAAAAAATATATTTAAAAGAATGTGTAAAAATTTATATTATTAAAATAAATGTTAGTAACATACGATCTAATATATTCACTAACACACATTTTATTGTCTAACATACTTTATAACATTTTTTAACCTATTCTTTATTCTAGTTAAAACTACAATTTTTTTTTTAGCAATTAAGAAGTTATCAGCCTTACAAAGGTGTGTATAAGAATCATATTAAATATGGATTCTTCTTACTACGAGAGGTTATAAATATAAATCTAGACCTTTAAATAGTAATATAATTATCAACGTTTAAGATTTTAGGTCAATTAATATAATCGATAATCAATAAATTCACTTATATCAAATTCAAATTCTACCATAAAAAAAAATTCACATTTCTAACGTGAGAATTGTTTTCAATAGATAATAGATATATACTTCAAATCTAATGGTTAGTGCACTAATGTAAGATACTAGTATATTTATAGGTGGGTAACAATTTATTTAGTGAAAAATTTTGTAGTCGATTTTTTTAAGGTTAATCTTTAACATTAGGAAATTCTTAATCTCCCTAGAAAAAAAAATAAAAAATGATATGTACTCCATGCATGTGTATAGTATCAAATAAGAACAGAAGAATAGAAGATTAAAAAAAAAAATAAAATTCCCCCTTCTCTTCATTCACCACCTTTTAGGTTTTAACTAGCAGCCAGCAAATATATATGCCTTACTCTGCATATTCGATCTCAAGCTGGGATACTATTTCTTCATTCTCTTTTCCTTAATTGGTTTTCCATGCCCAATATTAATTTCCCAAACTCCCACACCTAAATAATTTGTCTCTACAGGTCCTTTGTTAATACTTATCCAATTGCACCAATTTTATTTATATTGCTATCTGAAATTGAATTCCCAGATACAAATTTGCTTCATAATTACCTTTTTGTGTGATGCCTTTCTAAGAACAAGTTGCCGTTATTTTATACTTCTTCCCTGGTTGACACGAATCCTTTTGCCAGCATAACTTTATTCCCAATTATTTAAAAGCCATGTCAAAATTTGTTAGACACACAGGCACGGATACAAGGGGGCAAGCAGGGCTTTAGCCCTTTCCCCTAGATCATTCATAAACATCTATGAAAAAATATTAATGAAAATTAATTAAAAAAAGTAGAATTTTAAACTGAGATTTATTTAATTTTACGTTTAGTAATAAATTATATCTCTAATTTTATATCTAAAATTAATAACAAATATTTTTATTAAATATATTATTTATTAAAAAATATTTATAAAATATAAAAATTAAAATAATTGTATAAAAAAAAATTTAACCCCACTTCTCATGGACTCTGGACCCATCACTGTAGACACATAAGCACATAATTTTTTTTAAAATAAAAGCTTAAATGTATTTTTATCCATAAAATATATCTGTATTTTATTTTTGCTCCTATATTTTTTTACTTGACTTTTTGGTCCCAATAAAATTCTTTTTTTTTTTTGGTTTTGGTCCTTACTATTTATTTTAGTCATTCTAATATATTTTATTTATCCTGCTTTAGACCCTATAATGTTTTGTTCATTTTGAATTCTTCACTTTAAAAAAAATATTTGATAGGGACTAAAAAGCAAATGATTTATATATATAATTGAAGGAGTAAAATAAAGTAATAAAGTCATAAAAAGGAATTTTACAAGATCAAAAGTAAAAAAGTAAAATAAAATTAGGAAGCAAAAGAAAAATATGACTATATTTTAAGAATAAAAACATATTTAAAAAGATAAATAATAAAGACTTTTGAACCTGGTATCTTTGTCTAAGTGTTAATTATATACATATCTTCAAAAATGTTTATTTATTTATTATTATTCAAGTTTATTAAAAACTACATTAATTTGTTGTCTCTACAGGTCCTTTGTAGAACTCATTAAATAAGAAGCACACCCAAAATTAGTTTTGTGTTTTTCCAATGAATTTAAGTCAATATATAATAAAAATGCATTCAAAATAGCGCTAGACAGTTAGATGGTACTATGTAAAAGATAAACATTTTTTCTTTCTTTCAAAAGACTATAACTTTTCCTCTAAATATTTAGCATAATACTCCAGACTCAATAAATAAATAAATAAATATATATACACGCAAGCGTATCAAGTGAAATGACATATTTATTATGAAAGATCAGAAGTTTAAATATCAATTATTAATTAAATCTTAATGGTCCAAATGTAATTTTGAATTAAAGTTAAATGTGATTTTCATCCTATACAATCATATCTCTTCTAATTATTGCACATTTATACACAATTACCTTTATCATCATGACTACCGCCGCCACCACTAACAGGTTACCATCACCACCACCATCATCATAGTCGCCGTCCCCAGTTGTGGTGGCGACAACAAACGGAACGGCGACCATGATGATGGTGGTGATGATGGCCTTGGACAGATGGTCTTGTTGGTGGTGGTGGTAATTATGATGGTGACAAGTGACAATGACTTTGTTGGTGGTGGCGGTGGTAGTCGTGGTGATGGCGACGTCACCATCACCATAACCACCACCGCCACCACCAACAGGGCCACCATCACTACCATCATCATAATCACCGTCACCACTAACAAGACTACCATCATGGTTGTCATTCCCGTTGTTGCTGTCATCACTACCGTCACGGTGGCAGCAACGACAATAATAGGGACAACGACAATGATAGTGATAGTGGTGGTGGCAAAAATGACGGTGATGATCATATTGGTGGTGGCGGCACTGGTGGGTAATAAATGCACAATAATTAAAAAATATATGATTGTATAAGGTGAAAATCACATTTAATTTTAATTCAAAATTATATTTAGACCATTAAGATTTAACCTCTCATTTCTCATAATAAACATGTCCCATCACTTAAAATACTATATATATATATATATATATATACCATCACGATTTCTTTAATGTAAAAGATAATGTATATTTTAACGAATAGTGCTGAAGAATGAGTTCTACAAATAACATTTCTCATAAAAATAGAGTTGTGGTAAAAAATAATAATATCAAGAGAAATAAATTTTTAATTAACCCTGATTTTATTTTTATTAATTCTTAATTTGAATAAGTTTTACCTAATTTTATTTGAAGGAATTTATATTATTATTTTACTACTTAACATATTATATAAAAGCTGCAGAAAAATGAGAATAGGAAAAGGACAGCAGTGCCCTTAATTGTTTAGTTATAGATGATGCCATGCAACTATTAGCGAGAATCTCTTGGGAAGTCATCTCTGTCTGCTTGCCATTTCTGTGCCCTTTAAACTCTGCCTTTCTCTCCGTAGTGAAACCAAAAAAATTGTTGAATTCAACACATCATGGCTTCTCACTTCTCCACTCACTGCCACCTTCCCTCTTTCTCTTCTTCTAACCATTTCCCTTTTCAATCTTCTTCTTCTTCTTCTTTCTCTCTTCACCACTTCAACAACTCCTCTCTGGGTAAGTCTACTATGCAACAATTTCACCAACATCTCTTCTTCATTCAACTTCTCTTATCACAATAATGTTTTTCTTAATCAATCTTTTACTTCGATTTTCCTTTCTTTCTTTTAAGATTGCAGTCGATCAGAACATTCTATTACATAAGAATGTGAAAGCACAGATAGTTGTTGCAACTTTTTTTTTGTAGAAAACTATAAATGGTGCATAAAGTTCATCCATCAAAGAATTTTCACTATACTACTAATTATATTCTTTTACTCACCAACCTTACTTTATTTTCTTTCACTAGTAGTGATACTCTCTCCTGGCATATGTGCATGGCTTCTTCCTCTGTTGATTAGTAGCTTAATAATTTTTTAATTAGTTTCGTTAAGAACATAGCCGTTCCGGTTCCTCAAGATTTCACTATCAACAAGGCTAAAGTGTTGTAAGATGCGTTGTCTCTTTTTTTCTTATCCTCCTCCACCCAAAAAGAGAAAAAGAAAAATATAAAAAAGAGAGTGGAGAAGTTTTTCACTGGAAGCTGAAACTAATATAGCACTTAATTCCAACGAACGAAAGCAATTTAGTGAAAGTTTCATATCATTTTATATATATAGGTGCCGTGTCGTTCGAGACTAACGACAAACAAGAGATAAGATGCAGAGCAATATCCAAACCACGAACACAAGGTATAATATAGAGTTAATTTCTTTGTTTTCTAATTTTTACTTTAATTAAATAGTTTAATATTATGTTGTGCGTTGTGCAGAATATCAAGACATATTTCAAGGTAGTCTACCAACGTTAAAGTTTCGTGAGATTAATGTGGAAGATGACATAGAAGAAGAGCAAGACATTGGGGTGCTTTAAACTTTCTCATATCTCTCACTTCTCTGTTTTGTGCCTTTTTGTTATTATTATTATTATTTTTAACTTGTATATGCCATTTCTTTTAACATTGTTAAAAGAAGGTTTTGGTGGGAAATGAGACAAAGAAGCGAGTGGACACTATCAAATCAATATTGGGTTCCATGGAAGATGGAGAGATAACAGTGTCTGCTTATGACACTGCTTGGGTTGCTCTGATAGAAGATGTTCATGGAAGTGGTAACCCTCAGTTTCCAACGAGTCTAGAGTGGATAGCGAAAAATCAACATCCCGATGGTTCATGGGGTGATAAGGAAATATTTTCAGCCCATGATCGGATTATTAATACGTTGGCTTGTGTTGTTGCATTAAAATCATGGAACATGCACCCTGAAAAGTGTGAAAAAGGTAAAAAATTGAATTAAAATATGGTAATGACTTGATAGATAACAATGGTTTATGACTAATGAGTTTTGTTAATGTTGTTGTTACACAGGAATGACATTTTTAAAGAGAATCTAAACAGGCTTCAGAATGAGAATGTGGAACATATGCCAATTGGGTTTGAAGTAGCTTTTCCATCACTTCTTGACATGGCTCGTGGTTTGAAGATTGAAGTGCCGGATAATTCCCCTATCCTGAACGAAATCTTTGCAATGAGAAACGTAAAACTCACAAGGTACCTTAGTTGTGGTCATAATGATGCTTGCCAGCGAGAGTTGTTGTTGTTGTTGTTGTTATGCGCCCATGTCTATTTTCATAATAGATTCAAAGCAACCTTATCTTGCAAACTCTTTATCTGTGAAAGTATATAGAATATATATATATATAAGAGTTCACTTTGACACTTTTATTTTTTTATTTTTGTAATTATAAATTCTGCAAACTCCCTTTAACTAACATGTGTGTCATGATTATTTTGTGGGGCTTTGGTGGGGATAGAATACCAAGAGAGATGATGCATAAAGTGCCAACGAGTCTGCTTCATAGTTTGGAAGGGATGTCAGGCCTTGACTGGAAAGAGCTTCTAAAACTGCAGTCTCAAGACGGGTCCTTCTTGTTTTCTCCGTCCTCCACAGCTTTCGCTCTCATGCAAACTAAAGATCAAAATTGTCACAGTTACTTGAATAAAGTGGTCAAGAAGTTCAATGGGGGAGGTAAACTTCTATTTGCCCGTGTACATAACTAACTATTAGTCATATAACTTTTTTGTTTCACATCTCATTCTTCTTTCCCCTCTTTTCTTAATGTTAAACGTATCAAAAGTTCTAACTCACTCGGTTGAACCGTGTAGGTAAAAGATTCTTATCAGAAACAACTCTGTTGTAAAACAAGACAAAACTGCAACCATGACTATGATTGTGTGACTGTGACTGTAATTTAAAACCTTGATCATATCATATATAATATGATTAATATTTTTCTTTTAATTTGGTTTATGATTATTAAGGTTTATATCAGTTCCAATTGAGTCTTCATTTCCTCTTTTCTATGACAATACTACTATTTTACTAATTTGGTTTATGATCGTTTGTTTATATATCAGTTCCAAACGTGTATCCAGTGGATTTGTTCGAACATATTTGGGTGGTTGATAGGCTTGAACGCCTAGGAATATCTCAGTATTTTCAGCAAGAGATCAAAGACTGTTTGAGCTATGTTAACAGGTAATTTAATAATGACTCTCAAATTAACCGACCGAGCATGAAACAGAGGTCTGCCATACTAATATATTATTAAACGAAATTTCAGATATTGGACTGAAAAGGGTATTTGTTGGGCAAGAAATTCAAATGTTCATGACATTGATGACACAGCAATGGGTTTCAGATTACTAAGGTTACACGGGTATCAGGTTTCAGCCGGTAAGTATGCAACTGTTTTATATTGTTAGTAAAATGAAAATATGTAATTTAATTGAGTGGTTTTGACATTGCACAGATGTGTTCAAGAACTTTGAGAGAAATGGTGAATTTTTCTGCTTTAAGGGGCAGACAACACAAGCGGTGACAGGAATGTTTAATCTGTATAGAGCCACACAAGTAATGTTCCCGGGAGAAAAAATTCTTGAACATGGGAAGCACTTCTCTGCTAAATTTTTAAGGCAGAAGAGAGCAGCAAATGAGCTGGTAGATAAATGGATCATAATGAAGAACTTGGCAGAAGAGGTAGGTATAGTGTAATAATGTCATAAAGAAATCAACAAACAACTATGTTAGAGTTGGACCACTTGGTATGTGTCTATGTATATGTCTTTTAATGGTTTATAGTTTATACTAATGTTAAGATTCTGTGTTGCGCAGGTTGGTTACGCTTTGGACGTACCTTGGTATGCAAGCTTACCTCGAGTGGAGACAAGATTCTACATTGATCAATACGGTGGTGAGAGTGACGTGTGGATAGGAAAAACCCTTTATAGGTACCTCCCACTTTTATTTAATTATTTACTACTATCTCCTAGGTCCTAACAACATCATTTCCTTCTTACTTTTGTTTTTTCATATATATATATATATATATATATATAACAGAAACAACCATGACCATGATCTCTATATTCGAAATGGATTTATGAGAAAAAAAAATTAATAAATTAGGAGATCATATGCAAAGATTTTGTGTTTCCATGCAGCTTCACATAATCCTGGAATTTAAGAAATGTAACAAAGAGATTATGAAAACTTATTAAAACCATCTTTCACCTGAAAAAAAATACATTTTTTATCATGTAAGTTTTAATAAATACTAAAAAATTAATTAAAATGCAATGAGTGTAAAATATTTTTATATTATTATTCAATTACAAATTATTTAAATTTGTTGATTGTTATAATAAAAATTATATCTATCACAATTTTTGTATTTGATGGTTTATAAATTAAATCCAGAAATAAAAATGTGTTAAAAAGAATATATTTGTCATTTCTCATAACTATTCTTTTTCCATAAGAATGAAATTTTATATATATATATATATATATATATATATATATATTAAATTATATATTTTTTTTAATTTTTATCATTTAAGTGAGGTGGAGTGATTAATATTTAATTTTTCTCCTAACTGATGATAACATAATACTTTACCTTGAATACATGCATGAATAACTAATTCAAATTAGTTAGTTATAAAAAAAAAATACAGATTAGTTATCTTTATCCAAAATTTATATTTTATTCATAAATTATTAAAACTTTTTTTTTTCTTTTGTCTTTCACCGGAAATAGACAAAAGTAAGTATGGAATTAACTTTCAACCTTCAAATTGACATTTTATACTATCAATCATTCAAAAATAATTGTTAGTGTGAATTTAAGGTGATCATTATAAAAAATCAATTAATTATTATCTATAAAAAAATATTATATATTAATATTAAATTTTAATTTAGAATATAAAAATTATTACTGTTAGTGAAAGTAAGTGAGCGTGATAGAAATATAATATTATATAATTAATCGATAACATTTTATTTGTCATTTATATATCAATTGTCCTTTTAACACAGAAATAGAGATACGCTGATTTATAATGTTGTTGGTTGTTGGATCATCAATTTTTTCATACTCAAATAAATTGATATAATAATAATAAAATCAAATAAAAAATTCAAACAGAACAAATGTCTTTTCTGATGTATTTTGAATTTTGATACACTTATCTAAAAAGTAAAAATATATAAAAATATTAATTTTGTAGTAAAATGTAATAATTTATTAATATTTTAACACTTCACATAGTAATTTTAAAGTATATAAAAAATGTAAATTTATAACAAAAGTATTTAAATATTACTCTAAATTATTTGGCTTTCAACAATGTTAAAGAATAAATTTTTAAAAAAATTATAATTATAGATAAATTTAATCATTTTTAATAAATATAAATTAAATTAAACGTTATGAATAAAAACGAAGAGAGTATTTTTCTTATGAGTAAAACGAAGAGAGTATTTGACTATGCACCATCATGCACAGTATTCTTGTCACATGACATGAATAGACGACGAAACGATTGTTAAACATTTATATGTGATATATTTAACACTAGAACAAATCTATTCCTATCAACTAACTATTCTATTTAATATTGGCAAATTAGGTAATTAATTCTTAAGGAATTTAGGTAGTATTGTTTTATTTTGTAGAAATTAAATACAATATCAATTAGCAAAAAAATTATAATATTTAGATAATTTATTCAACCAACTGAATTAAATATCTTTAATAAATGAAAATAGTATAAGATGTAATAATTTTTTAAAAAAAATAATACTGATTGGGTATTCATAATTAAAAGATATTTATGTATCATTGATCAATAGATAAAAAGCTAAGAAATCTAACTATTTATTCATTAAATGGTTAATGTTTTGCACTTCTAACCATTTTAATTTTGTCATTTTACTTTTTTTTTTACATGTTAAAGAGCTTTTGTAGAACTTATTTAAGCTTATGACTCTTACAACTTTTTTTTTATTTCATAAATAATTTTTTAACTTTATATTTATAATAAGTTAATAATCAATTAAATTTTATAAAATTATTTCAAAAGTAATATAAAACACTATATTTTAAACTTATTTTAACAGTTCTATGGTCAAAGTATACCATGAATTTGTATATAATTAGAATTTATGAAACAATGCTTAAGTAAAATCTCCCTAATTAATTACTTTTTCTTCACAGGATGGCCTATGTGAACAACAATAACTATTTGGAGTTTGCTAAATTAGATTACAACAATTGTCAGGCAGTGCATTTAGTAGAGTGGGGAAGAATTCAGAAGTAAGAGCAACTAAAACTATTCCAAAAAGTCTTTCTATAATGTAGTAATTGACATTATTAATTATACTTTCATATGTAACAGGTGGTACTCAGAATCTAGATTGGGAGCGTTTGGAATGAACAGAAGAACACTTCTGTTGGCCTATTTTCTGGCAGCAGCAAACATATTTGAGCCTGAAAAGTCTCATGTGAGACTAGCGTGGGCCAAAACGACAATCTTACTTGAGACCATAACATCTTATGTCAGTGATGCAGAAATGAGGAAAGCTTTCGTGAAAAAATTCAGCAACTGCATTAACAGGCGAGACTACTCCATTGGCTGGTAAATTAGCTCTTCTTTCCAGTTTGTATAAATATTGAAACACAGTAAGAAATTGAAGGTGACGAGTATACCTACAAAAATATTTCAATACCAAAGTCTCATGCTTAAGATGTCCAAAGATATTCATTTTTATTTTAGCCTCACTTCTATAAGCCTAGCTAAACTCATTGTAAGAGATCGATTTTGAGGGAAGTGTTGAACTTTGGATGAATCCTTCAGCCGTATAAGGGAACAAGATAGATAGCTAGCTGGGACCATGATCATAGATCTTATTAATTATGTTGGCCTATTTGATATGGACAACATATGATCAAGTGGAGGCTTTTAACCAAAGTTCTGTCGGGTGTGACAAACACCTTTCTATTTCCTTCACTTCCCCAATCATTTTCTAGACACCAAAATCTCAAGTCCACCCAGAGTATTATTATTGTTGTTATTCTGCAAAGAATTTACCATAACCATTAATTAAATTAATGGAAATTGAAGACAATTTATTTGATGTATTCGAATGCAGGAGGTTGAACGGAAACAGAATAGCACATGGACTCGCTGAGACTTTGGTTGCCACCATAGATCAAATCTCTTGGGATATACTTGTGTCTCAAGGTCAAGAAATCGGATATGATATGCATCGCAGTGTGAGTCTTTAATTCCATCACCGATTTCTTTTTAGACTAATATGATTTGAGATGATTTAATTTAGGTTTAATTGTAATTTTCATTCCTGATTTTTAAAATCTCATTTTTATCCTGTTTTATAACTGAATAATATTTGGTCTCTTTGTCTATTTTAAAAAGTTGACCATTCGTCTAATTAACTTTTTTAATTAAAAATAATAACCCATATTTTTTTAAATTAATTCGATAGTCTTCTCTTCTTTCATCGTTGTATTCTCTTTTTTTCTCCTCTGAGACTCAACAATTTTGCTTCCCTTCTCCTCTCCTTTTCTCTTCCCTTCGCTGTTATTTGCATGAGCCATCAAAGTTGAAAGAGAAGACATCGCGAGAGATTGCACGTCACAAAAGTCTCGTGGAGGTCGCATGGTGGTTGCGCGGAGGTCTTGTAGTGATCACGTGGAGGGCGTGCTATGGTCACGCGGTGATCACATGGAGGTTGCACGGTGATTGCACGGAGGGCACACAATGGTCGCATGGAGATCATTCGGAGCGTGGGCGGAGGTTACTCAAAGGAGAAGAGGAGAGGAGAAGTAAGATAGAGTCAGTTGAGTCATGGAGAAAAAGAAGAGAGGAAACTTTAAAAGGAAAAAAATTTAGGGATTTGAAAAGAAAGATAAGAGTCTTGAACTATTATTGTTAATTCAACAAATATAGATATAATTAAAAAAATTAAGTAGACAAATCTAATCTTTTGTTTTTTTAAATCAAAGGATCCAATTGTTTATTTATAAAATAAAGGGATAAAAATCGTCATTTCAAAATATTAGAAGATGAAAATTGTAATTTATCCTCTTAACTAACTCTTTGATATTTTTTTTAATATTATTTTGAGAAAATAGCATTTATGTACTAATAATATATATTGATGGTATTTCTATTGCTAACTTATCACAAATCGTCATACATAATAATTATATTAAATTAAACAATTATTTTTATAAGATGAAATCCCATGTGGTCTCTACGAAAGAATGTAGGGGTCTAATTGAGTGGACCAACATGGAGTTCCCATGATAATAAAGTGATTGAAAAATAATATTAAAGTGTTTGTTAATTATTTTTAAAAATAAATTGAAGTATTAATGACAATTTTTTTCTCTTACATAAGAAGTAAAATAACATTTTTATAATTACGAAAAACAAAACAGTCAAAAGTTCCATTTTTACAAGTTTGTTTACCTTTTGAAAAGTATAAAGTAATTTGCACCAGAATTCAGTGCGGCTCCGTCACCTTTGACATTTCTCACAAATATAATGATTTCGTAACGTACCACCTACTAAAAAGGAATCCTGGCTTGGAATTCAAAACAAATATGGAGAATCAAACATTAGTTGACTACTTGACCATTACAACCACCAAATCAGAACACTCTTAGTATTTTGTTGGCTATTCACCTAATTCAAACTTACAAAACTAACATTAGATATGATAAGTCATCGCTTAATAGATCTAGGGTTTTTCTAAATAACATATTCCAACTTAATTCTAGAAAATTTGTTTATAAGAAGAGGAATGTTATATTCCATTACATGTTACATACTTACATATCTCTAATCGAGTGAGACTTGAAATATTTTCGTTATAGTGGGAAAAGTGGCTATCAAGTTGGAATGTGGAAGGAGACAAATGTGAAGGGCAAGGAGAGCTTTTGGCGCAAATAATAAACCTATGTGGCGGGCATTGCATTTCTGAGGATCAAGTGTTCGATCCACAATATCAGAGTATCCTTCAACTCACTAACACACTCTGCCATAGACTCCGTTCTCATCAAAAGGACAAGGTTAGTGTGACAGGGAAACCCATTATATTATATCATCCTACGACAAATGCTACTTACTTTCCAAACCTTCATCTTTTGGCTGCATGCTCCTAATGCTTTTTTTTTTTTTTTACCTTCAATTCCCCACTTTCCAATAAACATAAAAAAAGAGTATCATGCTAGTGTTACAATCTTGTAGTGTACCTAAAAAGTTGCATAGATATATATAGTAGTATTCTCTTTGGATTTTTATTATTACTAGGAAAGTGAACTCAGCAGCTTTAAGGAAAAGGGTTTACGACAGTAAGAGCAAAATTAAAATAATTAAAAAGGAAAAGAAAACAAAGAAAGGGATCACTCCAACGGCCAATTTGGTTAGTTTTCTCAAAATAGTCATAATTGAGCTGAGTCACTGTGAACAGAAAATGCATAGAGCATATATTTGAAATTCTTAATTCAATAGCAACAAACACAAGACTTTGTCGTTTATTGTAGTGGTGCACTATGCACGATATTAGGTTTGGGATCCTTTCTAGTTTGTCGTTTGTTTTTTAGGATCTAAGATCACTAGTCAAAAAAATCATTATGTAGAAAATTTCAAATTGAAATTACATTGGAAGTCACTATGAAAATTGAAATATACTATCATAATATTACATTTTTTAAAATAATATATATAGTTTTTTGTTAGTAACATGAATTTGTATTTTTCTGAATAAAATCACTCAGGAACTCGAGAGTGGCAACTGTGTAAACAGCATGATCAGCCCAGAAGAAGAGTCAAAAATGCAAGAACTGGTGCAATTGGTGTACCAAAAATCTCCAACTGGCATTGATTTTAATATCAAGAATAGTTTCCTCACAGTGGCCAAGAGTTTATACTATACAGCTTTCTGTGATTCAAGGACCATCAACTTCCATATTGCCAAAGTTCTGTTTGATAAAGTCGTTTAAATCAAATTTCATTTCTTGAATAGATCGATATTAGAGTACTACTCCACCATCATTGTGAATATTTTTCCTCCATAATGTTAAAAAGAAAGGAAAAAAAAATTCAGTTGTTGTTGCGGCTCTATGTATTGTACATGCCCTTGTTCAGTTTTCATTATTATTTTTATTTTATAAGTGTAATTTTTTTTTTCAATCACATTTTTTCATCTTTTAAGATTTGAACTTGAAATCTTTCAAAAGATATTTGTATCCAATTTCAGTTAAACCAACTTAATAAGTTAATCTAACCAAAATTTTATTCACTGTTTGAATTCTTTGTCATAAATAATTAATTTTTACCAGAAAACATGACTAATCATAACTTTCAATTACTATTAACATGACATGTTAATAATAATAAAAAGTCTTTTTAACCATTATTTTTTGCACCCTATCGACAATATCTTTACATATAAAGGTAGATTGTAATGATTATTAGAATGAGAGAGTTCAAACATTTTGAAATATTACAAATTCAAAAGATGTGAAATTCACATCAACTTTGACAAAGAACATGGAGTACTCGTACTAGAGCTAAGTGAGTTACAAGTCATATATCCCTGTGAATTAATGCATCTTAAAAAGAAAATGATACTTGTTACATCACCCTAAGCTAAGGGCTATATATAATTATTAATGTTGTGACAACAAACGTAGAAATGGTGTACGTAACCTATAAGAGTGCAAGAGATCAGTGAATGAAGATTAGGTGCAACATGGCTTGTACAGATTTGGCAAGTGGAGTATCATAGAGTAGTACTGCAAGCAGTGAAGCCACGTTAAGGTGTTCTCTCTCATAAGTGAGAATATATGTTTTGACCTGTTTGTCTTATGATATCTTCATAAAAGTTGCCAATAATCAAAATGGCAGACAAGGTCGCGCGTGTGAACATGTGATGAGAAACTTGAGTGGGTTGGTCTTTCGCATGAAGTGGAGTGGAGCTAGCTTCAAATCCTATACATTTGAATTCCCATTACTGAAAAATATCTACCAGCAAAATTCATCTGAACCCAAAATGCTGTATTAGGCACATTTTCATCATTTCTGTATTTCAAGTAAATTAATTTCTGATTACCCATTAGTAAATATAGTAGTGAATGTTTGGATTTGAGTGGGATATCCAAGTAATTACATACATTCGCCTCTATGTCATGTAAAGTTGATCAATCGTGAAAATCGTAATTAATTCAAATATGATTAAATACACGCTTAAAAAAAATCATCTGAAATTATTTTAAAAATAAATCTTTCTACAAGATAAATAAAATATATATGTTTATTTTTAAATTTAACTTATTATGATCTATACACATTTTAAATTAAATAAAAAGTAATAAATATACCTTTACTTGTTTATTTTAAAAAAAAAAAAAAAACTTCTTTATTTTAGAGACAATAATCATTTCAAATTAGCGTTATCTTCCATCCATTAAATCAGCAAAAAAAAAAAAAAACTTCCATCCATTCAAAATCCATTATCAAATGTCAACAATAGGTCATAATAATATACTGTGCATGCATGAGTGAATTAGGGTCAAGGAATATGTGCTCAAATCGCCAATTTATAAGTTCACAAAAGAAAAGAAAAAAACCCACCTATTAATAATTGCTTGTTACAAAAATGTGATAATCATTCAGAAAAAGAAGAAGAAGTGATAATCTAGTTCAAAGAAATGCGGCAAGGAAAAGAAAATTTCATTAGTAAATTTTAAAATAAAAAAGTATAAATTAACTTTTTTTTTAATTGACAAATATATTAGACATTTTGTTAATGAGTTGAACTCACAACCTTATCCTCCCTTTATCTTTCAATTACCAAATCAATCTTATAATTTCAAAGTATACATTAATTTTGATTTTGCTATGATATATTATAGTTTCTTATATATTATAGTTAAATTTCATCAATGGACATAAAGGATACCAATGTGAGATTTTACCTTTAAATCTGTGTTTAACAATTTAGAATTGGAAAAAATACATAAATTCAAACATTAAGATTTTGGATTAAAATATGGTGTCAATTTCACTTATATAATTATTTAAGGTTTATTGATAAAATTTCTTTGATGTTTAACCCTTCAACCGATGATTCAACTTGGTGATTAACATAGACAAGTTAAGATAAATGAATTCATGTATGTACATATAAATCTCTTATAACGAAAATCTTTCTAACAATGAATTTATATATGAAAACCAAAAAATATGTTTCGTGACCATTAAACGGTGAAATATGATAGTACAAACTATTAGATCATGTTGACAGCTCTAGATGTTATTATTGAATATCCGTGAATTGATAAGAACTTCAGCTCTAGAAGAGGCATGTGCCCACCATATCGTCTCCGATCAAAAGTCATCCATGCTCAGTTCCCCACCTCCCTGCACTTGTCCCACATCCCATCTTCACAACAATCCTCCTGCTTCCCATTATCAACATCGATCTCTGTCCTCTTCCTTCAATTCTTTATTATTTGTATTTTCTCTTTGTCGATCACTTTCATTTAATTAAAAATTAGAGGCCGCCAATATTTAATGAAGATCCAATTAATTAGGACGACATTAAATAATTGAAAGACAATGAACTCCTAGCCACTTTCTAATTTTGAGGTTGGTAATAGGCAAGTGTAATGTAACATCGATCTTATATAATGTTCCTTCCGGGTTTTTCGTGGACTGGACATAACATAACCGCAAATGTTGAAAGCAACGTATGATAAAACAAAACAAAACAAAAACATAAACAAAAGGGGTATTATTGCTTCATCAGTGTTGCTTTCTTTGCTACATGCGCGGCTAAGAAAAAGAATCGAAATAGAAACATCTTTTTCAAACCGTCACCTCCTCCACCCACGTTAACGTTCTTCTATCACTTCTCCTTGATGGAAAGAAGAAATTAAACTCAGAAGCCGAATATTTCAACACCTACAGTCAAAATATCCGAACCCACCGCCGTAGTAGCAGCCGCAAATCGAGACACCATAAAACTGGGGTAGTGTTAAAGCCATGAGAGCTGGTAGTGGTACTCATAAAAGCAGTCTTTGTCTTTTTGTCTCTTCAATTTTTTTCTCTTTTCAATTTTTTTTTTTTTTAAATTTATTATTTAGAGTTTAATGATGATGGTCCTAGTAGCAGATCTAAAACCTTAAATCAAGTGGAAACAAAATATAAAAATAAAATTCAGATTTTTAAAATTTGAGAAGTACATTCCTAAATATAATGTAGATTTGTAGATGGATAATCCCATAATGTAAAATAAAATTTATAATAAATTTATTAATTTTTATAAAAATATATTAAAAATCATCCAACGTTATAAAATTATTTTAATTATTTTATCATTGAATCACCGTTAAATTTTATTATTTATTCATCAATTAGAAATTAACAATGGTTATGTATTGATAATATAAAATAATTTAGTACTAAATTAGAATTAATCGTTAATTTTAGTTTTTAAGTTTTAAAAAATTTTAATTTGATTGCTAAATTATTTAAAACATGTCAATTATTTATTTTTCATCTAATGGATTAATGTCGTTGAATCTATGACATATTTTGCTATTTAACTTTCTTTTTTTTACTAAATATACTACACTCAAGATATAAAAAAGGTCAAAGGACTTATTTGATAATTTATCTTATTTATTTTGTTAAATTTAGTCTTTTATCTTTTAAAAAATTTATTTTAATCTTTTATGTTTTAAAAAAGGTTTAAAATAATCATTTTGTTAGTATTAATTTAACGTTGTTAATATAATTTTCTTTGATAACTCAATATATTGGAAGTATAACTTCATCTTTTATCATCGCCTTCACATCATTGGGGAAGACCATTTCTTGGTGTATCAATGCCTCTTCGTGAACTCTCGCTTAGTCTCACTGTAATGCATGAGGTCGTCGACAACACTACAAATCGACATCACAAATGTCTTCCGCAACATAAAAATGTTAAATTTATAGTGATAGAATGACTATTTTGATTTTTTTTTAAAATATAAAGATCCAAACTGAACTTTTTAAAAGATAAATGACCAAACATAACAAAATAAATAAGATTATGGAAAAAAAATCATTTGACCTATAAAAAAAAATAATTTAAGATGTACTTAGTAAAATGATGATGTAAATAATAAAATCTATGACAAATTTAATCACACTAGACCAAGTTAAAATTTTTACCAACTCATAAAATAAGGTGAACGATTAATTATAATTTATGAACTGAATGGTATATTTAGCATTATTCCTATAATAATTATTTTAAATTCATACGAACAATAACTATAATTACATAACCGTAACTTGTATATTAAATGCATTATTATTAAACTCAAAATCAATTATTATGCTTAAACAATATGATATTAAGTTGATTTATGCTCATTGATCGACCGTTAGACTTTAGACTTATTTTCTACTATACTCATTCAAGTCTCAACTTTCTTTTATAACGGCATGAAGTATAATAATTTATGAGTTTAATGATGATTAATAACGATCTACCGTTTGTTTGTATGGTTATTAAGATATTTTGATATATCACAATTGAACTCATAATCTATACCCTATCTAAATAATTATAATCCTAGTAGTTTGCATGAAAGTATGTGAAAGATTTATAAAAAAATAAGATGGGGTGAAAGGCTGTTCCCAAAAGGGTTAAAGATTTTACAAGACACCAACCGAGTTGTGACAAAGACAGTAGCTAGCTAATGTCAAAATGTAGCCACACAGATCGAGTTGGGGGCTCCACTTGGTCGTAGTCCATTCTAATCACTCACCTAAAGTGACACGATTGTGGGCTCAGTAGTATTATGAGGTCCCCATGCATCGAAATCCAACTCTATCCTAACTTCACCATATGGGTGGCATGCATGATTCATCATGAGTTTAAATCATGTAAAAAGCGGGTCACAAATATTATATATATATATTCGGAAATTATAATAACTGTAAGATATATATATAATAGAGGTGTAGGTTTCAACGAGAGAAGAAGAATCCTCAGAATTGACATCGTATCAGTATCTGATGCAAAAGTGGTGGGGGAGTCATAGTGTTTGGACTTTGGAGTGTAACCCATTTTGGTAATGCTAATGCCCCTCCAACCCCAATTCCAACCCACATACTGTGTTACTTTCTTCAATCTTTGGTTTTCATGTACCCACGATGGACATAAGGCACGTGCCCACCACCACTACTTTTCTTTTTTCATCTTTGGGGAATGGTCAATTAATTTACCACTACTTAGTTTAAACCCCTCTCATTGCCTCGTCTCCAACTCCTTTCTAGCTTGTTTATCTGTTGTGTAATGAGGAAACATACATGCGGTAGATGACCCATCTTTGTCTATTGTTGGGTTCTCTCACTAGCTTGTCCAGCAAATATGAAGATACAGCCATAAGGAAAAATTGGACCTTTTTTTCTATCCCTTTTGGGTTATTATGTATTAAAAAAAAAAAAAACAGTTCTACCTAAGATGAACACGAAAAGGGAAAAATTTTAGTGGACCACGTAGTAACGATTGTTTGATCCACTGGAGGCTCATGTGAAACTTGTAGTTTAGGCCACTGCTCCTCCAGCAGGACCACCACCATCACCTAGAATAGATTAAGAGCCCAATAATATCTTTGGAAGGAAGAAAACTCATTGGTTCCTATCTCATCCAAAGCATATCCACCCAACTGACTAAAGTGGTTGGTTTCTTGGATGAATAATATTTTTGATCTTAAAAGATGAGAAACTATGGAATGCATCATGATACGTGTTTGTTTGTTTATTTATCAAGAGGCTGTGTGTGTGATGGAACGACTCAAATGAGTACTGTAGATCGAACAAAGTAAAAGTGGACATCACCTACATAGCACAGTTATTGAACAGTCAATCCAATGCATGCGCATTTATGAATATAGCATAGTTGTTTGCACATTGAAACGGCTTAAAATATGTGCTGTAGTGTAGGCTTAATAACAAAGTAACAAGTGGATCAAAATATATACTGTAGCGTAGGCTTAATAACAAAGTAACAAGTGGATCTCACGTATATGGTACATGCGTACCTTTTATCGTACATGGCAATTTGGTCTAAATTAGTGTTTTTGAAAAATAGAAACAAACATAGGCTGGGGGAGGGAGATGAAATATGACTTTTTTGGGGTACACCGTGTTTTCTTTTTATGATTTCAAATCGATGTTATTCTGTTGAACAATGTGAAAATCTTAAAGTGCACAATTTTGATGATTACTGCTCGTACGGAAGGTGCAATAAGATAGAGTATACTGATATACTTGCTAGTGGTTGGAGTTCCATAAAATTCTTTCAAATAGCTTAATCATGTTTGACATTTGTGACAATGAACCAGGGATCTTGATACTTCCTTCAAATTGTTATGGGTTCCAAATACGCATCTAAATTTTATATGGCCCACTAACAGCACTAAAGCCTAAACAGTAAGCCCACCAATACAACTATCCAACAGGCCATGCTAAGCAGTTTTTGACTTCCAAAAGATGCTGAGTATATATTCCTTTTCAATCGATTTTATTTTAGGTGTGATGCAACAAGTGCAAGAGCATAACATAGGAAGCTTATAACCCACAAATGTGAATACTAAGTTCTGAAATTTCCTGCCACGGATATTATCTCTAAATATTCTTTGTCCACTATCTGCAGTTACGTAAGCAAGATATTACTCGACCATAACTCGAGTGATATGGACATGATGGGGAGATTCAGCACCTAAAACTAAAAGGATAAGGTAGAGATAAAGGAAAGGTCATAGATCAATTTCTATTCCAAACCAAGAATGAGGGAGACTATCCCGTGTCAACAGATAAAGCAAAATTCGCAGATTATTAGTTTCATTCTAAAAATAGATTTGATTTAGATTTTGCCTAAAGGATCCTTAAGACAGGTACAGATGGAAAAACCAGGAAACCACAAGACCAGAAATTTATGGAGAGAATAATATAAAGTTAGTATCATCGATTAGATAATTTCAACCTAATGAAACGACACGTGCCAGTAATATTTAATTATAACATAATGGATACAAGGAAAAAATAAATTTTAAAGAAAAGCCTACAGAAGATTGATGACGTGTTGGCCTTCAAATCTTAGCCATGTTACTAGCAAGATTATCTTCCAGGGTCATTTTTCATTACTAAGCCTTCCAAGTTTCATCATAACATGATCAATTCCTTTCAAGTTCACAACCTATCAAGTACAATCAGGTTTACTTCTAAACATAGGTCAGTATTCTTCTAGTAGAGCAATAATAACTTACAAAAGAGCACATCCCACTGCTTCAAAATTTGAAATATGTAATTCGTTATGAACTCAGATAATTGAATAAATGTAAATTAATTACCATATGATGTAACCAATAAATATATTTTGCTTCAAGACACAATAAGCTCATGCAACAGAGTTGCATGAAAAGCAGATTTAGTCATACTCTAATTCATCAGGAGTGACTGGGCGTTTAAGAGGGATTATAGACTTCTTTTCAACATCACGAGACAAGGCCTTCCTCATATCTAAAAACAAAGCATAAAATGATCATGGGTAAAACAGCAGCATGAGCTTTGTTAAGATAAGATGCAAAATCGAAAAACAAGAACTCAGAAGCATACCTAAACCATCTTCTTCCCCAGAATAGTAGCGTAGCACTCGTCGATAAATCACATAATCAAGCTATGAAGTCGATTAGGAAAGTAATTAGTTAACAACTCCAATTTTAGACTCAAGAAATCTTAATGTAAGAAAATAAACCCTAATCAAACATATGGTAATCCCTATCCCAAGATATTAAATTTCTAAACTATTTATATAATTAATCTATATATCTCCTATAACAAACCCTAATATCCAATTTATAACAGCATCATCAATTAATATAATAATCACATATATCATAAATTAAGAAAGTCATTAGTTTCGCTTGTTGGAGTTTTCATCTCTTGGAGATCATACATGTCTTGTATAGCCGAAATATAAGCCATGTGAAAGGACTAACCTTAAGACATTACATTTTTTTTAATGTTTGGGGCATGAGTTAGGTTGGGTTATTTTTTTTGACAATCCTATTTAGGTTGGGTTTTGGACCTTTTAAATTTGGGCCTGAATTGGGTTTAGTTTTTTTTTTTTTAAATTTAAAAACTGGTTTGGGTTAGGACAAATGACCCAAAACCCCCTTTTTTTCCCCCTCTACTCAGATTTCCGCTGCTGTCTCTTTTTTCAGCTTTGTCTTCTTCATGCCCCGCTATTTCCCTCCATGGCCGCTGCTACCGCTGTGGCCATTACATGAAAAGCGGCTGCCATAGCCGCCATTCAAAACCCGCCATGCCACAGCCATAGTATAGCAGTCTGTGACAAATCTGTGAGAAATCCACCACTGCAAACCGCCATGGCCACTTTTTAGCAACATTGTTTCCATCCATTATGGGAGTAAAGTAATTTGTGTGGCCCCCTTAGAAATTAAAATTAATCCTTCATGACCAAGTCCAATGACATCACATGATCCATCGAAAGTATTGCATGGAAAACTAGAATGAAAGAGAAATATAGAACAGGAGGATCAGGAATCCTCCTACCATCACATAAAACAAAGTATACAAGGAGTGAAAAATAACAGCTTGTGAAATCTCCCTAATCCTGATGTATATCTAAAAATCACATTAAAACATGTGTAGATCCATAAGAAAGCAAAGGAAGCCAAGGTGTGAGTGAAATGAAACACAGAACCATTACCTTTTCATACATCTTGATGGCTGGTGCATTTGATGCTCTCACAAAGAGATCAACAAAGTAAGCCTTGTCACTGCAAAATAAACATTCTTAGTTATAACAAGGCAAGGCATCTACACAAACACAAAGCCACTAAGCTACTGTACTGTTAACCCATTCAGGAGTTTTACAACAGAGCAAAATAAGCTCACAAGTGGTTGTTGTCAAAGCCTTATATTTTGCATTTTACACTAGACTGAATATGTTGACTAACTACTCCAACAGCAAAATAAATGTCAGGTCTAGTAATTTTGAAATAGATGAGCTTTCCAACCAATGTTTGATATCTCTCAAGATCTCAATAAGGCTCTCCTTGATTAGGAAACAATTTATGATTTATGGGTCTACAATCTAATATACCTGGTTCTTTAAGTATGTCTAATGCCTTGTATTTTGCATTTTACACTAGACTCAATATCATGAAAATATTTTAATTTTCTAAGATCAAGTGGTGGAACAAGTTCTCTTTCAGCTAAAAATATTTTATATCATCATCATCTGTGATGACTATGTCATCAACATAAAAAACCAATTAAACACATTTACAAAGTAGATGTATGGTAATAGAAGATTGAATGATACACTTCTAGTTCTCCATGAAAAGTGCATTTTCAATGTCCAAGTCCAACTAATGTAGTACCAATGACGAATAGCACCCATGGCTAGAAAAAAGTGATACTAAAGCAATTTTTAGCCACAGGAAAAAAGTATCACCATCGCCAAGACCATAGATTTGGGTATAACTTTGGCAACTAGTCTAACCCCAATGATTAACTTCTCCATTTGGACCAAACCAACTTTAATAGCCTACACCAATCTGCAACCAACACCTATCTTCTTGAGAGGAACTGAGGAAGGGGAACCAACTCCCAAGTATCACTATGTTCAAGAGCCTAGATTTTGTCAATCATGCCTTGTTACCATCCCTAGATGATCAAGTGCATCAAAAACATTTTTTGGATTGAAACAGAAGATAAAAGAAGAGATAAAGGAGAAATATGGAGGAGATAATTGATGATAGCTTAAAAAATTGTAGATAGGATGAGGATTTTGGGTGGCAAGTTGATTGAGTAAGACATGACTCATTTGGTTCTTCATGTAATGTTAGGTCAACAACTCATGCTCAACACTGATTATGTGATAAGTAGTGGTTGGATGACTTAGTTTGAACATTGTTTGGAGCATCATCATGAAATTCTTCATGAATAGATGATTTGTATACAAGAGACAATACTGGACAAAAGTATGGAATGGGTAACACTGACTTTCACACACCTGTCAGGATAGAGATTGTGGCTGCATGTGGTGGTACGTGACTGAGAATCTGGATGCCCTAGTTTGGAAACAGCTGTAAATGTGAAGACACTCTGGAAAATTAGGTATCTAGACAGATATACTCTGGATGGTGGAAGGCAGTGGCTGAAAGCTGACTGACAACTAAGGTTTACTGTGACATGAGAATGGAAGTGAAAAAGGCAGGGAAGACCAAACCCTCTGATACTAAATGGAGAAGTAGAAATTTTAGAATTTGATGACTTGGACTAAGAAACTTGTGAAATCCTCGAGTGATTAGCACTTGGTATACGTAAACACATACTTCGGAATTAGCTACACATTATATTTACAAGAAGAATAAATACCTAAGTACATGAGTCCAAAGAATACATGAACCTAAACCATAAATGCAGCTATTTCCAATGGATTTCTTGCAGTTTACAACAAGAGGAATATCACATATCATGCTATCATATAGTACAAAATACATAATTTGCCAGAAAACCACCATGAAAAGAAAATTCAAATAAGATCATTTAAAAAAAGAACAGGAAATGTTTTAGATTTTAGAAACTTAAAAGGTTAAAATAAATCCAACATATCTAAGTCTTACATATTGTCACTGATATCTTCCAGCATATTCATAAGTTTCTTGGCTAACTGCTGCCTGCGATACTCTGGAGCAACGGTTACTGCAGTTACATGACCATGCCATGATTCTCCTTGCCCCTCCACTTTTACCCATAACTACATCAATAATATTTACATTAATATTCCACTGTCTCCAATGAAAAGATGGTGAAATAACAATAAAATTATAAACAGTGCTATCAACAGCGGATGCAGAAGGCCAAGATTCCATCATATAAACACACCATTGTGGCTATGCCGCCACCATGGCAGACCTCCTGTCAAAAATTTTCTATGGCGATTGGCAAAATCCCACCACACTATTCCATCACAGCCGCATGGCACCACCATTTAACAACATTGAGTATAAATCATTCTATTTAATCCATAATTAGGCACATTATCTAAACTTGTAAGAGAAAAACTAAGTTACCTGTTACACATTGCATATTGCCATATTAGCGTACACAAATAACATAAGGCATCTGAATTGCCATTATCATGCTCTATGGGACTGTTTGGATAAGCTTTTCCAGAAGCATTTCTAGGAGAATAAAAGTAAGAAGAAAAAAAAAGCTAAAATTAGCTTCCTAAATTAGATAATTTTAGAAGCTCTCTCATATTTTAAATAAGCTATATGAGAAAGTTTCTACAAATTAGCTTGTGTAGAAGCTAATTTTAACTTATGAAGAAGTTCATTTCAATTTTTTTTTGTTACTTACTCTTCTTCTTCAAGTGCTTCCGGATAAGCTTACCCAAACAGGCCCATATATCAACTCCTCAACTATGAAGTGCATTGTATCATTCCTAAACTTGTAGTAGAGTTAAAACAACCAATTCCAGCTACAAGCTAATAGCGATAAGCTACTGAAAACAGCAGTCTATTTTGCACGATTTTTTCCTTTTGAAAGTAAACTCAACCCATGATTTAGGTGAGTGAGAAAGCAAAGGCAAGGAAAGAAGACTCACTGTAACCCATGATTCAGTTGCCAGGGCCCTCAGCAACGTGGAAATAGTCGGGCCATCTTGCAAGGTAGGTCATGTAGAAGGACATGTTGAACTGAAACCATGAAGCAATTAAGCGAAGGCACAATCATCAGAATCAGCATCGAATGGAAACGGGACAAAAGAAAGAAAAAAAACGCTTACTGTTTCGGTGAGATGGTCGAGATTGACGTCGGTAAATCGAAGAAGATCGTTGCAGCAAAATCTTCGAATCGTCGTCATCTTCACAAACTCTTGCTTGTTCTTGCTCTTGCTCTCGCTCTCGGTCGCGGATCAGGTGTCAGGTGCGGTTCACGTTTGCTGGGTTAGATCAGTGAAAAAAATAAAATAAAGTTAATTTATCTAATTTAATTTTTGAGTTAATTAAGTTTTTATCTTTTATAAAATTCACTATGATATTTTATGTATCTATGTTCAAAATAAATTCAATATTACCAAATAACACTTATAAATGATAATTTTAAATACATTTAAATTTAATTATTGAAGTATATTTTAAGCTTTTTTAATAAACATAAAAAATTAAAATAAAGTTTACAAAAATTAAGAACTATTTTAAATTTTAAATAAAATAAAGGATGAAAGTGAAACTTTTAAATAATAATAAAAGATCAAACTAAAAAAAAAAGGATAAAGAATTAAAGATAAGATAAACCCTAAATCCCCTCTTTTATAGTAGTAATTTTTAAATTTTTATCTCCCCAAAACGGGTCTTTTAATTCAAGTTCTTCTGTTCTTCTGACGCCCAAATTTCCGGAATTCTGATCGGATCACGGCAGTGCCCCACTCTCCACCACCGCGTCATCGCAAACCCTAGATGGACCTTCTGAAGCAAGAGCTTCTGAAGAAGCGCCAATCTCTGGCGCAAGACACCGGCGGCAACGAAATTCTTCAAGCGCTCCGAGATCCAGCAGAAGTGAAATCCAGAAACTCCGCGAGCAAGAGAAGCGCGAATTAGAGGCGAAGTCTCAGAAACGCCTCGGAACGTCCTCCGACACTGCCGCCACCGCCTCGGCCTCCTCATCCACCGCCTCCGCCTCCTCCACCTCCGCCGTCGCCGCTGCCGCCGCCGCGTCCCTCATCGACGAACAAAACATCAACAACCTCGTTCTCCCGAAACCCGAGGTCATCCGCCGCCTCCGCTTCCTGAAGCAGCCTGTCACGCTCTTCGGAGAGGACAACGACGCCAGGCTGGACCGCCTCAAGCACGTCCTCAAGGCCGGCGTGTTCGAGGTCGACAGCGACATGACGGAGGGACAGACCAACGATTTCCTCCGCGACATCGCGGAGCTCCGGGAAGCGCCAGAAGACCGGGATTATCGGGCGAGGAAGCGCCAGAAGGCCGACGACGGCGCCGCCGAGGATCGCGAGGGCGGCGAGGACGACGACTTGAGTGACTGCGGCGGCTCCGACGGCGCCGAGGCCGACAAGGACTTGAAGCGGATGAAGGCGAACTTCGAGGACCTTTGCGATGAGGATAAGATTCTGGTGTTCTTCAAGAAGCTGTTGAACGAGTGGAAGCAGGAGTTGCGAGAGATGCCTGAGTCGGAGAAGCGCACGGCTAAGGGGAAGTCCATGGTCGCCACTTTCAAACAGTGTGCGCGTTACTTGAATCCGCTCTTCAAGTTTTGTAGGAAGAAGGTGAGTAAATTTCCTTCCCTCTTGGTTTTTAATTCTGTTATGTGCCTCTGTTTGAATTTTGTTTAGCATTGTGTTTGATTGGAAGAAGTATAAAGTAATTTGAATGCGTACGCATGTTTTTGGTGGTATAATTTTTTTGTGTAGGTGTAGTACTTGATGTTGATGCACAAAGTTTGATGACCAGAAATGTTAATAAATCTGCATTACTTGTTGATTATCCCACACCTCAGTGATCTTGTGTTGAGAAACTTTAATGGTCAGAGACTCATAGTCATAGTTTAGCCAAACCTTTTAGCTTGATAATATTTTGGTTAGTTTCTTCATAAAATTAAAAATATGACATTATGCTTAGTCGTAGCCTTTCTACAGGATGATGCTCAGTCAGAGTCTAAAAAAATAAAGTTGTTGGGGAAGTGATACTACATGAGAGAATCATAGATTTTTGGTTTGCTGAGGGTCAGAAACCCCCTTTAGACTATGATACAATTAGGGGAAAGAAACCCTACCAAGATCAAGTTGTAAAAGCTACCTGCAACCCTAATGGATACCAAGTTAGAAAAACCAGCCAACAATCTGCAACTCTATTGTCTTCAGAGTCCTTGTGTGACACAAGTCTCCCAGCTCTAACATCATTTGCATAATGGAGTTAATCAAGGGTGCATAGAGTGTGAGGGAAGGGAACACAATCATGGTAAGCCAAATGAACCACAATAAAGGAGTCACTCTTGTTTAAAGGTTTGGTGATCACTTTTATGCCACCACGTTATGTGCATTGCACTATACCCCACTTCTTAGACATGCCAGAGGGTTCCATATTATGAACAAAACTACTAAAGCCAAGCCTTTCATTTCGGGATATTTTTCACTGTCCAACCTTCATTGTCAACTTATATTGGTCAAGTGTGTGAGACATTTGTTCTACTCAACCAGTATCTCATCACCAAAACTTTATCTTAATCTTGTAACAAGCATAAAGTTTAGTAAACTTTTTTAACATGAGGTGGAGTGCTGGTCCTGCTTGAATATCTCATAACATCAAATATTATACCTTCAGAATATCTTTTTACAGTATCCTCAGAACTTTTCTCTTACTATTACTTCTCTCTTTTTTTTTTTTAAAAATCCATGTTTCTCAATATTTTTACTGTATCTTTCCTTATATTTGTTAGTAGTATTAGTATAAATAAGATGAGTGTTTTTGGTCTTATTAGAACATATATAATTTCAGTTAATATCAATTCAGTTTTATTGCTCTTTGCATTTATCTCTTCCATCCCTTCTTTACCTTAAAAACCCAATAGTTTCAATAGAAACTTCCTTCTCAGAATAGTATTTGCCTCTGTATTTGTTCTCTCTGTTTCAAGTAATGGATTTTGTTTGAGTAGTAAGCATGTAATCTTATTGTTGAATAAAGTGTGTGTTAGTGTTGCATGCTTTCTGAAGTACTCAACTAATGAAAACTTGCTATTTTAGGTTCTTCCTGATGACATTCCCGACATGCACGCTGCTGCTGATGGTAGAATGCTGCATGAGAGGCGAGATCATCCAGCCGCAATGGACTATTACATCAAGCTGGGCTATCGGGGGAATGCAACCCTGGCCCATTGGTGTCACTATGGTTGGTATCTACGAGAGATCTGCCCGTGAAAAGATCTACACTCAACAGTGTTGCTCATATCATGAATGATGAGACCACTCAAAAGTACTTGCAATCTGTGAAGAGGTTAATGACATTTTGCCAACGCTATATCCAATACTGCCTTCTAAAGCCAAAGAGCTAATAGTTTGGCAAATGGAAGCGATCTGTATTCTCTCTAGCAGAAGAGAGATTTAGTGGGAGCGACAACTGTGCATCTGAAGAGAGGCTTAGATAATGGCTGCTCCAAGACAACTAGTCATTAATGTATGTTTGAGCGAAATGACATCACCGAGTGATGCGTACTATATATATGCTTAATTGCTAGATGCAGTTTGTTTCCGTTTCTTATTGATTGTATAAATGGAAAAGCATCTTTAAAATGGCGAAAACATGTAAAATTTTGATGTTGTACGCAGGCATATGGTTTTGGTTCTAGCAGCTTCTGCCCCTTGTTTTTGTCTGTTATTCATTGTTAGTTTTTTATCTCTCTTTACATCTATGCTAATATGCTGTTTCAGTGGGTTATGGGCTTCTTCCTCTTAGTAGCGTTTTCCTTAATGTTGCAGTCTGCATCATTTTTGCTTTCTTCCTTGATTAGTTTATCGGTTTGGGTAAATATTTCGGTATTTTTTTATTTATTTTTGTAATTGGGAGGGCATTTGGAATTTGTATCAGCCTATTAGGCTTTCAAACTAACTCTCCTATCAAGTTTACCTTACTGAAATAAAGAACTCAAGTCTGCAAGTTCATGTTTGTTGGATTTAATTTTTTTTTTTATTAAAGACTAAACTATAAATACATTATATTTATATTAATATTATGAGAATTAAAAAGCAATGCTTTTGATAATTGTCTTTGAGCATCCAATTTGCTGCTGAGTAAACATAAGAAAACTGAGAAATTCTAAGTGCATCCATACCTTTTAAAATGAGTACCTTTTTTTTTTTTAAACAGCTGTCAGGAAGCACCGAAGATTGGAAGACGTGATGAAAATCAAATAAAAAATCAATAATAAAACTAGCATTCACTGTGCATAATCTCCACCCGTCGAAGTTTCATTAGTTATTTTGGTTGGGCTTGGGCATGACTAAACAGATGGGACTCAACTGATGATCATAATTCATGCTGAAGCAGAGGGCAAATAACAAAAAGCGATGTCCGGGGAAGCAACTAACAAAGGAGAGAAAAATACCTAACCAATAAAAACAGAACTTTTAATCAAATTGATTGATTTTGTTAAAAGATTGCTGATAATTTTGAGTGAAATATTCTCTCCTAATTATTAAGAAGACTTGTGATCATTTGGTAAAGTGGGAATGAAATAAAATAAAAATAAATTATAATATATTGTAAAAATGTAAAATTTATTTTATTCTATTGTTTATTCACTATAAACAAAAAGAGGGTTAAGAAACCGAATTTGGCTTTACTAGAAGCAGAAAAAGATTTTGATAAGAAAAAGGCATTTGTAGGGTGTACTAATAGTAGAGAAGGGAGAGAGGTGAGCCATGTGATGATCCACGTGGCGTAAAAGGGGACAAGCACCGGCACTGAAACGCATAGGATTCATCTGCGGTACATAGCCATAGGCAGAGAGAGAATCAGAGAGGGTGAGGGTCGTGTGAATGTGAAGAGACCAAACTAGAAGAAGAAACCACTCACTCAATGTGTGTACTGTGTGCCACTATTACTATTGCTATGGATTCTCAATCTTGTTCTCCCCTCAACCTCAACTCTCAACCTCAAACAACGTCGTTGTCAATGGCGAAGCGTCCATGTTCGTCGCAAAACCCAGAGTGAGAGCATGGGCGAGGTGGAGCGTCGGCTCGACGCGTTCTTCCCACTCGGGGACGTGGCTTCTCTCCCTCGAACTCTCCTTCGAGAGGCTCCTCCACCGGCCCTCCGACTCGATCTCATCGATCGCGCCTCAAATGGGCCTCTCCTTGACGCCGCCAAACACTCCTTCTCGCAAACGCGCTTCCAACCACACCTCTCCCCTGCTCCCTCCCTCCCGACCTCACCATCAAGGTCTCAAACCTCACCCAAACCAATTAAGTCGGTGTACCTGCTGTTTCAATGCTCTTGATTTTTGTTCACTTCCTCTTAATTCTTGCAGACAATGGAAATGGTTTTTTATTATTACTATTATTAAATTTAATAACAATACTTAATCTGGAGTTGAAGTGCACGAGTCTATGGTGTCACTTTACAGCAAACGATGGTTAAATTAGAATTTCTATTGAAGGAAATTGTCGCAGGTTTTAAACTAGCTTGCAATTACTAGTGTAAGCCTTCTGGCACTGATTTCTGAGTCTCTGTGTACAGGTGTCTTCAATGCTCGACACCCAGAGCCTGTGCTATGTCATTACTTGTTCACTCTTAGCAACAAAGCAAGATCCTATGTGCTATGCAAATCTTGATTTGACCACACTTGTTCCCAAAGCACAATGCCAGAAGTTCATACGATGATTCAGCGAGCTGGAAAGGCATCTAAGGCATGGTGCGTCCTTCCGTGCTATGTTTTTCGGTTCCTGAGCAAACTTTGACTAACAAAATGAATCACCTATTGTACTTGGAGTTGGAACTGACCAAAGTGGTGGTGGTTGTTTGATGGTGGTCTGCATTATCTGTTTTGTGCTTATACTTCATCAGTGTTCTTGTCTCTTATCTGCTCCTATTAGAATTTCTGTGTAACTAGTTTTATCATTTGTTGTGTGTATATAATAAACCATGTAAACTTCTGTTAGTTTTCTTCAACCATAAAAAAAAACCTGTCTTCATTTTAGCTTGTGTTTAACTTTTTGGGCCTGGGTAATACAATGCTTTCTATCCTTTTCCTTTTGTGTAATCATATTCTCACATACCCTATTTTAATTCCTTTAATTAGGTCTCTCTTAAGCTTCTGGTGTTGTCCCTGGCTCTACCACGTAATTTGGATCTTGTCCACCATTTGTTTGTACCATCAGAAATGCTATTGTAGAAGTACTCTAACCCCTTTTCATGGAACGAATACAGATCCCGACAAGGGAGAGAGTCATTCATCCTCACAAGATGCTGTCAAGCCCTTTAAGTGGGATGGCGTATGCCCCAGGGTATGTTTTTCAAGGACTTTGGTATTCAGTATGTTTGGATGACGGGTTTTAAATGGGCTCTTACACCTTGATTTTGTAAATCTCTTTTGAGTAAAGTTGCACTTAGTGGCCAACATCGAGAGAATGGATAATGCATCCCTTGGAAAGTGTATCAGTCAGCATGCCCTTCTCCTGATTTGGAAATTGTTGGGCTGTGAAAGAAAATTTCCCCTTCAACTCTTGTTATTTCCTCTTTCATTATAAGCATTTTCTCACTGCTAGTGGATTATGGATATGAGAATGCTGTTGGTTAAATGTGTTAAACATGAAGAAAATGAAACTCTTTCTATGATCAGTACTTTCTTATGATCTGAGTATGTACTATTTTAAATTCCATCTCTTCTACATTTAGGCTGGGAATTCTGGGTTGAATTTGACCAAGAATAGAACGAAAAAAATGGTTAAATGACAGTGAGTAAAAGTTCTGCAGACCTGGTGTTCCTTAAATACTTGAGAGTTGGAGAACAATGAAAATGATGTTTTTTTCCAATATTTCTGCAAAGGGATTTACCATTTTCCGTAATTCCACACTCAATTTTCTGTAGTACTTCATGAGTCCCAAAAATCCTCAACCTTTTGAAAGTCCTTAGACATGAATATAAAATGTAACCTGGATCAGTTTAATTTCATGACCTGGGATATGAAGCCATTTTGAATTCCATCTGACTGCCAGTAGTTAAGCTGGGAATTCTTTCTGCTGTAAGTTGGCATCATTAACTTGGTTGGTTTTATTGCAATATCTCTTCTTTTAAACCTGATGTGAACAAGTGAATAGTATTTAATGTGTATCTGTATCTGTACTTTACAATGTTCCTACCAATCTACCTCTCGATGCAGCAGGAAGGCTGTTTCTGTAAACTGTACTTGTTGATGGTCCTTTTTCCTGAAAATCACAGCTATGTTGAGCTGAGGCAAACATTGATGGGAAGCTGTCAGTGCAAACTGCCACTTGATAGAGCGTTTGTTTTTGAGTCTTCTAAAACAGGTAACTCACTTTCTCAGCTATATTTTACTTCTTTTTAGAGCTTTTGATATCTGTACTTATCTCTTTTTGATTATCAGGTAGAGATGATACCTTGAAAGCTCAAACCTGTTTTGGAGCTAGTAAACAATTGTCCTCATCTAACTTCTTTGTCCCTTAGAGGATTTAAGCTACATGATTGAAAAAAGTCTCGCGACTGCTATGTGTGTATATTTTCATGAAAGTATCACTTTCAATTTACTATGTTTCAAGTTCTTATTTCCTACGTATTTGCATTGGTGGGCAGTAAAAATCTACTGGAGCTTCTTTTTGGTTAACTACATAACTTTTCGTTAATCCAGAGAATTTTCCTTTATTAATTTTTATTAATTAAAAGATACATGTTTCCTCAATATGTAGTGTTCTAATTTGATTTTTCTTTAGTTGTACTTTAAGTTTAGTTTTTATTTATTTATTTACTTTTGTTGTTTTTGGTGAAGACTATCTTGGAGCTCAAGTTAGAGGCATTTCAGGGGAATTCCTTGCACCCGTTTTATCAATGGAGGTTGAATATGTGTGTGGATGTTTTATAATAATACAATTATGTATGAGCTAAATCTATTGATTTCATTTTGATTATAAAAAATCGGGTGGTAAAATTTTAATATTTTGAATAATAATTTTGCAATATTACACGCTACACCATTTTGATGCTTTCAGTGAATAGTGAGGGCAACTATCTTAATATTCTTTTTGATGTGTGATTTGAAGCCTACCATTTTGTTTGAAGCCCCATGTTCTCCGGGTTATTAATTCCAAACTTCATGTGCAGGGATTTAGGAAACTGAAATGTTGACTTTTCAACATCCTATTCAATCACTGGTAACTTCTTATATTGTGTGGTTTCAAATAAGGTTTTTCTACAGAGCCTGTCAGACTCACCATCAGTTTTTTTTTTTTCCGCTGAAACCGTCCATCAAAGGACTTGAGATTATAATTAAAAAACTAAAACCTTTATTTCCTCAGGAAACCTTGGAAGCTGCAAATGGTGGGAATCTACTTGAGGTCTTAATTTTAAGGGATTGTATGCATCTCAAAGAGTGTAATATCTGTAATACATTTCTACTTTTTTCTTCTTTCCACCCAATTGCCTCTGGAGTCACTTTCATGTGCAGATGGAAGTTGCTAGGACTGCTGACTGCAGTTCTTGCAGGAGACTTCAAATTGCTTGTACATCTTGTGGGTATATAGAAATATACTTTACCTTGATAAAATAAGAGTGAAGTTTGTGCTAGACTCTCAATTTGATTCTTGTTGTCACTTTTAATTTTAAACAGGACATATCCAATAGGTTGGCTTAGCATCTGGAGTGGGCTGACTGGTACTACAGGTGCCACAACTCTAGGTAATGATTATCATATATGGATCTGTTACTTCGACTTTCTCAATGACATATTTTTTATTCTTTATATATTTATATTTTGTGGCTGTGTTCCAGTATTATGCCTATAAAACAGGTTTTGGAAGCAAGGCCTGACATGTGTTTGTGGCTGGAATATCCATCAGCAAAAATGGAAGGGTTAGATAGTTTTAAGTTAGATTATTTTTGAGTTTTGGGTGTTGAATTTCATAAAGTGGAGGGAACTTTTTTTTCTTTCATTCTAAAGGTCACCATTTTGTGTTTCTGGAGTGTCTTGCAGTTACATTTGAGACATTTGATGTTGGAGGCGAATAGCGGAGATAAGTCTGGGCATCACACTGAGTGTTACACGTCAGATGGACTAATTTTTAAGAGTACATCTGAGCAGCTTTGGCATAGTGATCAGGGAAGTGGTAATGATGGATGGTCAAGATGCCAACTATGTGATATATGAGGAAAGCCTGGGGATGAGAGCGACTTCTTTGTCCCTCTAGGGAACCCTCGTTGTGAGGCATCAACTGGAGAAGGACAGCAATCTAGTGAACTTGGTACTCTCTCTCTGGTCATGCGCACTTGTGTGTCGGGGGTGTGGAGTTTCCAAGTT